>OX381577.1:16712994-17968920 GCA_947458855.1 Monopis laevigella | reverse complement strand
AAAAAAGTTGGTGTGGTATACTGCTATAGTACAAAAGGTAAAATGGGTTATTTGTTATCTATGACATGACCGTTTTTATTTTTTTGTTTCATTATGTCGAAACAAAGAAAGAACATATATAGAATCTTAAAAGTATAAAATCAGGCCTAAGTATAATATTACCAAGAACATTAAAATACCAAAAATAATACCTCATTTAGTTGATGCTCAGCTTGGTCGAGCTGTTCGCGCCAATAAGGGTCATCAGGCTCGTCTGGCCACAAGTCATCTGCGCTCTGACCGGACTCTGCCAAACACAACGAATAACATTCAACTAATGCTAAATTAAACTAGCAACAAAAACGACGACAACAAACACTGACGAAAATATAGCGTTAAAGAAAGGTGTCACATATAAACTTACTCGTTGATACAAACAATGTTACTGTTTAGTAAATCACACGCATGCTGTTTTAATATGTTTGGTGACGAACACACAGTTATGTTTGTGTTTACTGTGTGCGGGCTCCGGGCGGTGCGGCTCGGGCAGGCGTCCGTATTTGGCCTCCAACCGGCTCAGCAGTTCCGCGTCGTCCACGTCAGATATCTCTTCCTCTTCTGCTTCTTCCTCCATCTCCTCGTCGATTTGTTCGTCTTCTATAATCTCTACGTCGTCAAGAACTTCGTCGTCGTCGTCTTCGTTAGTAGTAATGACATCGATCTTGTTTTTAACTTCAGATTTTTTTTCTTCTTCCTCATCTTCATCACTGTAATATTCTTTATCAGGGTTGAATTCCTTCTTTATCTCGTTTTTCCTTTGAACATCCTATAAATTTATAAATTCCTTATTAAACAACAAAACAAAGAATACTCTTTCTTTATAGGGTTACTTACAATAATTTTAGTCGGTTCAGGTATAAGGGTTTCGATTTCTTCTTCTTCCTCTTCTTCCAAGGTAGGTCTAGTCGTTTGTATTAAAATAGGTAAACGTTTAATGTTTTCTGTTGGAACTTCTTTCTTTGTCGTTTCACTTGTAATAGGATCTAATATAAAGAAGAATAAAGTTAGTGAAGTAAAAAAAAATCATACTGTTTAGAAAATCATTATAAAATTATACCTGTTTGAGTTTCTTCTTCGTCATCAGTGGGTATTAATGTCATTCGTCTGTCAGACAAGGATGAGGATTCTTCTTCATTTTCTTCAGTGTTGCCATTGGAAGCTAGTCAAAAGAAAATATTATTCACAGTTTAATATAACTATAATTTTGTTGTGCTTGTACAATAATAAAGTTCAGTAGAACCACGCCACAGCCAAAAAGCTGCTGACTGATCACTCTAGCTATAACTGTTATAGCTAGTGTTGTTGTAATTATCATTTAACAAAAACATGGGGTTTAAATCTATTGTATTGTCATGTATATATTGGTCACATCTTACAACTTCCACGTATTTCCGTCAATAATACAGTCGGCGATATATAAATCATATACAACCATGTTTTTGTTAAGGTTTCGCCTATCGTGTTGACGCCCACATAAAATTACTACTTCTAATATTACAATTTGGCTGTTGGTCGAAATTTAATTATTTTTGTGGTGATAATTATTGTACGTAAACATATTTCAATTGCGCTTAATACTTTTGTATTATTTATATCAAGATTTTTTTCTGATTAAAAAACACAAAGAACAATGGGCAAAAATATATGAAGCCTGGTACTCGGCCCAATAATCATAATATATATATCATTGAAAAGGTCTTTTTACAAGGATTAGTGATAACCGGGCCGCTTGTCTCCATTTGCTGTCGGAACGTAGTTATTTTGTGTTAAAATATTTTTTATTTTTGTTTGATTTTGTTAAGATAATGGTGATATTATATCGTTGTCTATACTAATATAATAAAGAGGAAAGATTTGTATTTTTGTATGTTTGTAATGAATAAACTCAAAAACTACTGGACCGATTGCAATAATTTAATTTTCACCATTAGAAAGCTGCATTATTCAGAAGTAACATAGGCTATATAATATCACGCTAGGTCCTATAGTTGTGGAGCAGTAACCAAAAATGTTTTAAAAACGGGGGAAAAGTATCGTTTCTGAGGCCTTCCGTGGCGTGCGCTGAGCATATAGTTAAAGTTATACAAACCCGTGCGAAGCCGGGACGGGCCGCTAGTCTTGTATATAATCATGTGTGTTTTGATTAATAAGTACTAAAATGAATAAACACTCAGGGATAAAAAAGAAAAAATAGAAAAGTAATAAACGTTATTTATTTTTAGTACTAAAATGAATAAACACTCAGGGATGTAAAAGAAAAAATTGTAAAAGTAAGAAACGTTATTAATTTTTTTAAACACAATACATTTCTCGTTTTTTGTTGTTTTACATTGTTATTTTTTTCGTATATTTTCAACCATAGGTAATATCGTACGTAATATCGTATTTTTGCAATTATGATATCTACTAAAACTGGAACTTTTGGGGGCTTCCCGTGGTTTTCGGACAAGTCGCCATAGTAAATATTTTTGCATATTAAAAGACCTATCCAATGACACCACAATGATTGCTATTGGAGCGAATACCAAAATGCCCATTCTCCTTTGATATTTTAATTCTACGATAAACAGTAGTGGATAAATAATAATAATAAAAGTAGAAAAACTTATTTAGTATGGAGATCTAAAACGTCGCGATTGCAACTGGAGTGTTTTTAAATGTGTTTAAGAAAACAAACTTAAAGTACAATTTAGACTGTAAGGATTGGTTTGCCTAAAAACGCGATTGGCTAGTATTGAATCGATAGTTTATAAGGATCCGTTTTAAAGAGTAGCTACGAATAAGTTATTTGAGTGAAAATTACTGGGTGAAGATCTAAAAACATATGTATATGTTTCAGAAATGTATTTTTTTTAATTTATTACAGGATTTTTTATTATATTATCACACGTACGCATATAGATGGCTCACAACTTAATTATAAAAACACAAATAGTTATAAACCCGCAATTATTTTTTATATTCCTTCTGTGGTAGGAACCGATTCTCACGTGACAGGAAAACCTAGTGTGAGAATCAGGGACTTACCCATCTTTGTTTATTTGTATTTAATTTTGTTAATTTTTAAATAATAAAAATAATAATAAAGAGGCTGAGGACATACCTCCAGCAAAACTTCACAAAAAAAAAAGAAAAGGAACGTAGTACTTTTTTTTTATCGCCTTAGACCCGCCGAATATAAATATAATTTGACACATTTTATATAGGAAATATGTCAAATATTAACTTTGATGTGCAGTTGATATCCAATTAATTTAGCAGAATATGCCCTCTGGAATGTGGTCTGGCCGTGAGTTGTGTTTAATATGCGGTGACACGTGGAAAAACGTGGGTAGGTTACATAAAGACTGTCCGTGTGCTGTGCATGGGTAGGATTAATATGCGCCGGGCCTTAATGACATGCGTGGTAGTCTTATCAAAGTCAAAGTCAAAGTCAAAATCATTTATTTCATGTAAATCTTTACAGATATTTATGAATAGTCAAAAAAAAAAAAAAAAAGTTTAACAATGAGGTCTTAGAGTGCGTTTGGTTAGGCAGCTATTCATTAACAAAATAACGACAAATATTAATTGAACTTAGACACGATGGAATGGAAATCTTAATATTAAAATTACTACCGAACCGAACACACACTACATAACCAACTAGTGTAAGACTAGGTGGTTAGCTGATTCCATTGACCTGTCAATCATTAACTGCCATACAAGAGAGCCACCAAGGCGACCAACTTCACCGACCATATCCATGCCTTAAATATTTGTTGTAAATAAAAGCTAAGTAACCAATCACATATAAGTAAAGGTATAAGGATCGGTATTTTTAAGGGCATAAACACTAACTGTAAAGTCGATCCCCTCAGAGACACCCCGGAGAAAAAGAAACCAGCAAGTAAAAAACTCTAGTGCTTCACACAAACTAAAAGAGGGGTACAGCTATTGATTGACTTATGCTATAAAGCATACATATATATAATATATATATATAGTAACATACTCAAAATGCACCCCACTGATCAGCATGCGTAGAACACCCTATGGCAGATTATTTGTTACGGTACCAATGTACATAACTACACAGTATACTATTAGTATAAATTAAGTATAAATAAGTAGGTAATCATCAATGATTACCTTATCCAAAGACAAAATTTACATAATGTAATGAAAATAAATTATGTAATATAAAATTATTACAATATCGGACATTATATACCTACTAAACTAGGGTAGATTCTACATAAGCAATTTGTTTACTAGTTGCGAGACCTCAGTTGCATATCAGGACGGATCCAGACGTCTTTATCGTTAAGATAGTCTTTTACACTATAGTAAGCCTTATTGATTAATATGTGTTTTATACAATTTTTAAACTTTATTTCACTCAGATCTATAATGCTTTTAGGTAATTTATTAAATAACCTTATACTGTTAATGACGAAACATTTATTAGTTTTTTGCAGTCTAAACTTTGGTATATCGATTTTATCTATGTTTCTTAAGTTTAAATTATGTCTATCGCCATTTTTGCTAAACATATTTAAGTTTTTCCTAACGTACAATAAATTTTCATAAATATATTGAGATGGTAGTGTCAGTACATCAATCATAGGAAAGATTTCTCGAAGAGAATCACGAGCTTTCATGTTATATATTGCCCGAATGGCCCTTTTCTGTAGAATAAATATAGTATCTATATCTGCCGCAGATCCCCACATTATAAGACCATATGTCATTATACTGTGAAAATAGGCGAAGTATACTAGTCTGGCTGTTGCAACATCAGTTAACTTTCTGATTTTTCTGACTGCATATGCAGCAGAGCTCAGTCTATTGGATAAAGAAGTAAGGTGAGCTTTCCACTGTAGTTTGGAATCGACTGTAATCCCTAAAAACACAGTGGAGTCAACAAATTCCAGGTCAGTACCACCTATCTTCACTGTGGCATTGATATTAGATACATTAGGCAAAGTAAATTTCAGGCACTTAGTCTTCTTTGCATTTAAAACTAAATTATTTGCCGTGAACCATTTTGAAACCATTTCCAGAGTGTCATTTGCTGCCGATAATATATTATCCTTCCTACTAACTTTAAAAAGTAGGGATGTATCATCAGCAAATAGTACTATCTGTGCCATCTCCTGTACCATATGTGGAAGATCATTGATGTATACTAGGAACAGGAATGGGCCTAAAATTGATCCCTGGGGGACATCCATCTTTACAAGGGTTCCGTCTGATACACAACCATCAATATTAACACCTTGAGTTCTATTAGAAAGGTAGGACTTTATTAGATTTAAAGCTAAATCGCGAATGCCATAAAATTCCAGCTTATCTAACAAAGTTTGATGGTCAACACAATCAAATGCTTTAGACAGATCACAGAAAACGCCAACGAGATCCTGAGAATTTTCCCAAGCGTCAATTATTTCAGTAATCAATCTTGTACCGGCATTTGTTGTGTTTCTACCTTTTGTGAACCCGTATTGTTGATCATGTAACAATTTATGAGTATTAAAATGACTTAACAGCTGACCAAGAAGTATTTTTTCGAATATTTTACTTAAGGCTGGCAGGACAGAAACAGGGCGATAATTATTTGGATCTGTCTTACAGCCGGACTTGAATATGGGAACTATTTTACTATTTTTCATAAGGTCGGGAAAAATTCCTCCATTAACACAACCATTAAAAATATCAGCGAGTACCGGTCCTATAGTAGGAATAATTGATTCGATAGCTTTTACAGATAGCCCCCATAAATCTTCAGTTTTTTTTTTATTTAACATTTTAAAGTGTTTTAGTATATCCTCATTTGTGACATGTTTAAAATTAAAATTAGATGTAATTGGTATTTTTATATATCGTTTTAAAAATTCTTTAGCAGTACTAGCTGATGATTTAATACAGTTCGTGATTTGTAATGGAATATTAGTAAAGAATTCCTCGAATAACTCCGCAACTTGCTTTTTATCTGATAACATAACTCCGTTTTGTCTAATTGAAATGATATTTTGTCTGATAATATTTTTACCGGTTTCAGTATTAATGATTTTCCATACACACTTGGATTTATTATCTGAAGGTGTTATGTGTAAGGAAGGTCTGTATACTTATCAAGAAATCCGTCGATCGCCGCCCGTTTCATAATCGCTTGATTTGGCCGGCACAGAGCGATCAATGTTTTTTAAACGATAATAATTAAAAAATTGATCGACCCCATTCATAGACTTTGTAGGTCTGCTTACCAATAGTTACATACATAGTTACATTAAAAAAAAATACGTACCGGGTCCAGCGGCGCGGCGCATGACGGCGTGGGTGGCCGCTAGCAGCGCCGCGCCCACGCCTAGCTTCAGCCATACTGTAACCAATATCCACACATTACTAAGTCAAATCGCTAATTCAAGACATTTTTATAAGGAAAATTCATATTAATTTACATCAATAGAAAATAAAAATAATAAGGATCTATCTCGAATTAGCGATTTAACTTTATCCGGATCAAACTTAAAATTAGTTTTCCTAGTATAAAATCGCATTTAGTATGGACAATTAAGTATACATTTCTAGACTATTTTAAACAATGTACAATTGAAAATATTAGTATATTAGCAAGTGATATGTTAGTAATAAAAAAAATCAATATAATTTTAAATTATTAGTTGTTAGTTGAAACTATACCATAGTTTTGTAGGACATATGTAAATGTGTTAAATATAAATAAACATTATGTGACACCTTTCTTAAAATAAAACTTGACTTTTTTTCAAATTTAAAAATATCTTACTATGTGAAGTGGATTCTTCTTCTTCACGGCGTAATTCTTCCTGGCGCTTCTCATATTCGTCTTCCTCAGCTAAAGTATCTACAGGCAGCTCTTCCTTTGAATCTTCGAACTAAACCGATAAATTAGTAGTTAATTATTTTCAAAGGTAATAAAGGAACATTAAAAAAAAAATACTGCTTATTTGTATGTTTTTTTCACCAGAAACTGATCCGAATTGTGCATGAGAGAGATTATTAACAAAATCGACTCATGCTCTGTTGACGCAATTCTTTGGACATTATGAGTTTTTGGGAGAATGTCTCAAATATGGCATAACTCCTACAACTCTTATACTTAGTGTGTCACTGGATACCGTTTGTCCCATTTACTGACTTATCAATAAATTCAATTTATATATTTTACCTATATAGTAAGAAACACATCTTTACTAACATATTTTATTTGTTTCAAATCTTCGATCAACAATACAACTAGATAACGGGTCGACACATAAAAAGTACCCGCCAATTATCATCTCACTTACAAAGTAAGCAGATACTTCAATTAGTTGTCAGCTAGCGTCTCGATACGTGCAACATGCCGCAGTGCGCGTTTATAGCTGTAAAAACTATAGTCGAAATATATGGAATATCATTCGTTCGGTAAATTATGACAAATATTTCTTATTTTTCATAACAATAATATAATATTAATGTTAAATTATCTAATTATGAATTTACTGACAAAAATAATATAGTACCTATCATCCGTTGATCTTATGCAAGTACAATGCATGAATAGAGTAGCTTATGAAGCCGTTTTTTTTGTTAAGAGAATGACACGGTATAATGAATCAAAATTAGCCGTCGAGTTTTTTCTATATTTTGTCATAAAATTATATTATTTTTATTGAAACTTATAAGAAAGTTAAAACTGTCGAAATTCGATTACATTTTAGGGAGTTTCAGTCTCCAGTTCCGACAATCTTCAACATATCTTTTAAAAAAATCAAAATCGGTTGAATTTTGACAGAGATATAAAGTAACATCACAAAAAAATACATACGCGATGAATTAACTTCCTCTTTGTTGAAAATCGGTTAAAAAGAAATACATCACAACGACAATTATTTAATAAGCTTCATTAATAATTGAAAGATACTTATTTTGATTGCATTTTTTTTTCAATTCAACATTATTTTTATTTGAACATTATTTAAAAAGCATTTCCAGGAAACGTTCATTTAATTAATTTTCAATTACAGAATAGTTTTATAGTTTAAAGATCAATAATAATTAAAAATAAAAACAATACGACTTCATACTTTCTCTATTCGGTTTGTAAAAATATTCTTGAAAAAAGTTAGGTACCCAAATTTTTATTATTGTCACTTTTTAAATAACAATTTAAAACTTATGTATAAAATAATAAGGTTGATTTTGTAAAAAATATATTAAAGCATTTCTGTTTTTTTATTAGCGATGACTCTTCTACCGACAAAGAGTGCATTGTTTATTAAAAAAGGTTTATACTAGTATGCAATTTTACAATAATTATTGAGTTGTTATATTTTTAGGTGCGAGTGGACAGTTTTTCGCAGCAATTTTATATGAGACCCGATATCTAGTTGTATTGTTGATCGTTGTTTCAGATATATCTTTTAATGAGCAAAGTCAAAATTATTAATTATATGTAAAATATTACAGGCATTTAAAGAAAAAGATGACAAACACATTTTTTTAATGTGCGTTTGGTTAGGTCGCCATTCCACACACATTTGAAGGATGTGTGACATTGAAATTAAAGGCTCTGCAGTCGGCGACGACAATAATACAACTTTTACGCGAAAATCTTTTAGTTGTGGGTAATAAATATTTTTGTATTATAATATTTAAAAAGTTTTTTCTAATTACAAAAAAATAAACCCAAACAGTAGTCAAGTAATACTGGAAGTGCAAATGTTGATTTTGTATGGAGAACGCATATTCGTGATTGCGAATGTCCATAAATGCTAATAAAAGCAATTAAAAAAAAAATCAAGCGATGATAATATATTATTAATAATCAGTATGGGAATACGACAATATATCCGTGCCTGGCGTGAATATGTTGACATGTCTAAAATGGTGATTTTACAGGGGAGCGATTTTAAAGTTTGACCTTTTCTGGTAAATCCATTTTTATACCAAATTTAAATGTTTAACTTGATTTCATCATATTATTGGGCAATATTTCAAATAATAATTAGAAATATATTAAAATATATCTAGTTTTTATAATAATAGACTTATCAAGTTGTTAACCAACGAGTTATCCACATATTCACCATGTTAAATTGTTAGTTAATAATAAAATATCACAGAAAATATTATTAATTTACACAAAAGTCGGCATTCCTAGAAAAAATAGTAAGAGAAGAAATGTGTTTCTTAGCACGGTAACACTCATTTACAGGTTTTTTTTTTTTTTTTTTTAATCAGCTTTTAATGATTTTTCAAATATTCTTATTACCTTTCTTTATGTTACAATTGAAGTGAATGTGTCTATTTCTAGTGAACAAACGGACCACAAAGTGATTACAAATATAATAGGGTTTATCTATATTTTAATTTAAGATACGGAATTTGTAAGTTAAAAGTTAGAACATAAATAAATTAAAGGTACCTAATTCTTTGTTTAAATTTTATCAAGCTCATAATATTGATTTTTAACATTATGCACATGTCTACAAAATTTCGTTTAATTATTTTATTGCATTTGGAGGTGTTGACATTTTTGTAAGTTAGTTTTTCTTCCATAATACTCCACACTATTTCTATCAGATTCAGTTGGTAACAGTTTTTTATTTCGTTATTGCCAGCAGAATGTATGTGGTAGACGAGTTGTGTATGGTCGATAGGCATAAAAACAAAACAATAAAAATGCTTCTGTCTGTCTGGGCAGACGAAATACAAAGTTTACATCATACGACTAAGGACTATTCATAGCAGGGCAGAAAGAAGCTCCAGCAGAGAAAGCTGTGCCTTTCAAATTCCTGGGCAGAAGGATCGATTTTAAAGGAAGAACTCCGTCATTTGATTTAGTTGTGGAACGCTTTATTAATGACATCAATAAGGTGGATCAAGAGCCAATTTAGTAATGTCAAGAAAACTTGGATTTATGACAACTACTTAACATCTCGTCTAATTTTTTTTTTTCTTCTATACGACTTCAACAAAACTCTTCTAGTAAATCTCGATGCAACTGCGCTAAGGAAACTTAAATCTTGGCTTTGATTAGCACAGGACGCTGACTCCTCCGCGCTATTCAGGGGACAGCAGCATTTTGGGATGAATTTTAAAAAGCCATCTGAGTTGTATAAACATCTACGTGTAATCAAGCAATAAATTCGGAGTAACTCTCGGGGTTCCCAATTATACATAATTGACAGATTATTATACATAAACACATCGGCCTCTGAAATGGAGTCAAGACTACAGTCCCATAAATCTTTTATGGACGGTGCACAGATCAATGTAAGAGGGTTTGGTTAGAAGAAAAAGATGTCCTAAAGATGTTATTAATTTTCTCCTTAAAAACGATGAACAGCAGCTACAGAGTTTGCGTGACGAGCCTGGAAGTACAGAATGATTAGTTTCCTATAGGGGTTATTAAGTTGTATCTTAATGCCTATTAAATGGGGTGGAAGCAACAGATAAGACATGTTGGTCATGCGGTGTCACTGCCAGACATATACATACTTGCTAGGTATATGTCTGGCAGTCCCTACTCACAAGACTACTTGAAAAATGCCATTATTCGTACCGACATGATAAAGTTCTATAAATTACTCGTGAAGCTGTAAGTCTCAATATTGCTGGAGCCAGAAAAGGATTATCAACAAATGGATGAATAACTACTTTTGTAAAGGAGGGAAAAGTCAATAAACATCAAAGTAAACCTTTCTCAATCCTGGCAAATCACCAAACTGGAAAATATTCATGGATACATTCAAAATAAACTGCAAAATTCCAAACAAACTAGCAGTTTAAGCCTAATAGACCAGACATAATCGGTAACTCGGTGCTTGAGGAAAGTAATACTTATATAACTCACCGTTTCGTGGGAAACAAACATTTCTAAGGACCACACCATCAAGTCGAACAAATACTTTGATCTCACAAATGAAATTACTAGAAAACGTTTTAAAACTCATCTTTATTCAGTGAAAATCGGTGCAAGAGAAATTCCAGCAAAGTCTATTGAGGGATCTTGGCCTTCCGAGATCAGCCGTCGGAACTTTTATGGGGACGTGTTTCCAAGATGGGTAGTGAACATAGTGAAAGTTAGAGTTAAAAGGCTTTTAAACCTACTTCGCGGTAACGATCTTAAGTCCGGGAACGCTGCAGTTTATTCCTCTGCCTTCCAATTACGCGATGGACCTGGCACTCCGCGCGGAGATACCATGGATGGTTAAAAACGTTGCATTTCTCTCTTCCATGAAAGTGAATGTGCATGAATATTATGGAAAATAAAGACTAATTAAACCTAATGGTTCTAGTCTGCTACTTTTGTTTTGAATAATGTATATTTTCTCCGGCTATTCTCACAAGGAGTGTTATTATTACTGAGCCAAGTCCAAGGGCGTAGCCAGGATTTTATATAGGGGGTGGCAGACTTAGTTTATTTGATCTTATAATAGCGTTGCAAGCTATGAAGCTCGTCAGAATTACAGTTTACCAGCGAACGACTGCTCTTTTAAGGGGGGGGCAGCTGCCCCTCCCTGCCCGTACCTCGCTACGCCCATGGCCAAGTCTATATATCTGCAATGAGTTGGCTTGAGTATGTGAATTTTTCAACTGATCTTGTTATCTTTTAACCTCCTTTTATAATTTTTACAGGAGTTGCAAATACGCCGTCATTGACGAATCCTCCTCAATAATTCGTCTGACTTTGGAATACGACTCTCCTAATATAAGAACTACTATTAAGACAGTCTATATCTATGTTCCATATCTTTACATTTCGTTATTGGTTCTTAAATATATAATGCAATTTGTGAAAATTATATCCTATAATTACACACTCAAAAATTATGATTTTAACGAAAATCGAAATTAAAATAAAATAATGACAGAGTTTGACGTTTGTAAAAACGTAGTTGCCAGGTGAAATTTATCTATATTTTTTAATTAACAGAAACCAGAAACTGATCTACATATACCTTATAACTGTCATGTTTAATAGAACTTTAGATGTACACAACTTGGGAAAGCAAATAAAACTGTATAACCTGCTATTAACCATACCTTTATATCTGCTAATGTCAACTTATAATTTAAAAGTAGAAGTAAGAAATAAATGCATAAATTAAATTATCAAGTTAAATCTTTTAGACTTGAGTTGGTAATATATTGATAACTTATTTTATCAATTTATGATTTGTTGATACTGCAAAAATATAAATGTATAAATTGAAATATCTAAATAAATGTTCTTTATTTAATTATTGGACATAAATAGATAAAATGACATATACGATTCTTATTCATTAAAACCCAAATATATTTAATTTAATAAGTAGATATGTCAAGTCATGAACGTCAAAATCAGAGATATCCATGTATTACCAAGTGAAATTACAAAAAAAAAAGAATGTTTTGACCTGTATATTTTTTTCATATAAATTCAGGGGCGCGGGAAACCTATGGACTAATAAAAAAAAAATCCTACATGTCGAGTTGTCAACATATTCACGCCAGGCACGGATATAATAATTATCCATTCTGATTGGTGATAGGACAACATAATACCATAGGCGTTTAAACGGTTTTTGGGAGCCAAAAAAGGCAACCGTGATGGTATTTAATTATTAAAAAGCAACATCACTATAAAATATAATATGTCCAATTCACAAATATAAAGGCAGAAGTAAAATGACTATTACACACCTCGACATAAGGTTGTCCGGACGGCACCGATACATGTTCAACGACTGGTGGCTCTAGGTATTCGAAATCGTTTTCATCGGCTGCATCATCGTCCTCTACATCATTTTCATCTTCATCATCTGAAAATGAATTACTAAGTAGTAATAAATTATGAAGTAGAGATTTACATATAATAATACAGTCAATAAATCCTCTATAGTTGTAAATGTAAAAGAAATAATAATAGTATGAAAGACATTGCACCCAAATTGCCCTGGTCACACATTAAGCTCTAGGATTATACTATGTGTACCAGATATAATACATATATTTGTATTATGTCAAAATGTATTTTATCACAGTTATCTTGCCGCCATGCTAAGGGGACAGCATTGAAGTATTACTGTTTTATAAACAGTACAGGCCCCAAGCTAACTGTGATAAAATACTTTTAACAACGAAAATTCTATTGTTTTCAATTAAAAAATTTGATTCTTTTTGTTGTCGCCCCGTGATGGGGCTACAACAAAAAGAATCGGTGAGTTGGTGGTATGTTCGCAAGTTCGGCGTTTTGGAATAGGTTAAGAATATTATTAAGTAGCACCGCGGCTTTGCTCGCCGTTTAATTTAAAATCGGATCAAAATAAAATTACCATCATCTTGTTTAGAATCATTTTTATCGTCATCGTCATCCTCTTCCGGCAAAGCAGGTAGTTCAGTGCTAATTGGTTCTAGATCAGATGGTTCTTCTTCAATGTGTTCCACTTCTACTTCTTCATCTTGTTCCTCATCCTCGTCATGATCGTCATGTTCTTCCTGTAATAATCACCGAATCTTTATGAAAAGATACAGATTTTGTTCTTAGAAATTTTATTCTACATTATTTAAAAACACTTTGAAAATTAGTATAGATCACACAATGTTAAAAGTTAAATGCTAAAGGTCAATATAATATTATTATAGTTCTTTTAAAATTTAAAGCCGCTTGATTTATTAAAAGCCAATCAAATTACAAATATTGGTTATTTTTTATTATTTTCTTGAAATTCACTCGTACTTCATTATCCCGCACCTCATAATTATTATATTTTTGGTATTCAGCAGACTCTTTTTCATTATATTCGTCATCATCGTAACTTTCGGTAGTACCTGTTCCAAAAATGTCATTTTCCTCAATATTATCACCTTTGTCATTATCATCATCAAACTCGGTACTCTCTCTCCTATTCGCATCATCATCTTCTTCTTTAGTCTGATTATCATCTTCCTCGTTGTCATCACCATTTTCCTCGTCAGTATCATTATTTTCTTCATTTTCATCTTCTTCATTTTCTCTATCCTCTTCTTCATTGTCACTACCATCT
Source organism: Monopis laevigella (assembly GCA_947458855.1). NCBI lineage: Eukaryota > Metazoa > Arthropoda > Insecta > Lepidoptera > Tineidae > Monopis > Monopis laevigella. The sequence goes on along the minus strand of OX381577.1, from coordinate 17,954,839 downwards.
TCTTCATTATAGTCGTTTTCTTCATTACCAAGATCACTGTTTTCGTCATAATTATCATCGTCTTCTTCGTTGTCTTCCTCATCTTCTTCTGATTCATTATTCAAATAAAAAATATTTTCTTGTTCATCTTTATCCTGTTAACATTTATTAATAAAAATTTGACTTATTATTTAATTATTATTTAAAAATATTAATAAATACGAGCTTTTTGCATCCCACCTCATTGTCGTCGTTTACTAAATCTTGATTGTCTTCATCATCATGTTGATTATCATCCTGTTGTGACATAATATAATATTTAAATAATTATAATAATTTTTAAGTTTTTTATATAAAATTTATTTTGTAGATACTTATTTTATAATATACCATATTATAGTATTAAGAAGCCAGTAAAAGGTTTCGCGATCTCGAACGTCTAAAAACGTGTAAATGTTGTTTTCAGTGATATTAAAGTTTATTTTTACAGAAAAAGAACATAGAGGTGTAAATATTACTTACTCGATCCTAATTAGATAGTATTTTTATAAAAAATATATTAACTTTTGAAAAGACAACCAAATTTGATTTATGATTCTAAAAATATTACTTTAGTTATCATTTCAAAACTTAACATATTTTTTATAAAGAAATTATGTAATTTGGATCGAGTAAATAAAATCTACACCTCCATGTTCTTTTTTCCAAAAAAAAACTTTGTTATAACTGAAAACAAAATTTAGATGTTTTTTGACGCTCAAGTTCGCGAATCCTTTTCCTGCCCACTTAACACCTTTTTTGTGTGGTGGTTTTTGCGTTTATATGTTACTAGCTGATGGAAACTGTGTATATTGATTAGAGATAGTCAAATATTACACTGCCAACTTAAAATAATGAAAACAAACTTTTTTAAGCTTGCAGCCATATTCTGTTTCATTTAAAAGTAAAGTTGGATTGTTAAAGTATTGAAATCCTTTATGTACATACAATGGTTCTGACACGGAATGATATAAACTGTCAACCCACCTTTAACAAAAGGGACGAAAATGCATGACTTTTTTAGTTATATGTATTATGTATCTATTATTTTTTTAAAGGATTTTGTTATTTTGAAATACTAACGCTTTTGTTATAACGTTAATGCTATATAGGCCAAATCTAAACTACAAGAAATAGCAAAAAATGGTCAAAGGAGTCCGGGGCCGATTTGATAAAAACTAAAACTGTATCATATGATTTTTAAAGAAATTGCTGGGAATTGAATAATAAAAAAAAAAACTTATTCTGTATTAACCTAAAAGGAGACTACCACCTCAAAAATAAATTGATGTAATTGTCTCCTGAAAACCAGTAAACCCATAGACTAATACCGAAACATGAATAGGTCATTTGAAGGTTTTTTCATCTGTATGTTTTCAATGTAGATGGGTTTTGAAAAGCATTATTTTAAACAATTTAATTAGTATTGCCGGGAGACTAGGAGAATATTTTTTTCGAAAATCTTCTAAAGTTTGTTTTTATCAAAATCTGCCCCAAGACTCCTTTCATCATAAAAATTCATTCATTATTTATATTTTTAACCGAAAAACGCCCCAATTCAACAAATATAGGTAGATTATAAAAAAAAGTCCAACATTTAAACAACACAAGATGTGATGTTTGAATTTTTTTTTATATAAGAAAATAAAAAAAATTGAGAAAAATGGAACATTAATAAAATAGCTAAATCTATAACAATATTATAAAGAGGTAAAGTTTGTAAATTTGTAAGGAGGTAATATCTGGATCTACTGAACCAATTTTTAAAATTCTTTTAGTGTTGAATAACTCATTTATAAAGGAAGGCTATAGGGTATATAACATCACTACGACCAATAGGAGCAGAGCATCAATGAAATTTTTTTGGGAAACAGGGAAATTTTTTAAGGAAATAGGGAAAAAAAAACCTTTTGAGAGCTTCCATTATGTGCGCTATATAAATGGTTAATGTCAAGCAGACGAAGTTTCGTGAGGTCAGCTAGTTTACAACAAAATAATTCAAAATCAAATTCAATTTGAATATTTGTATTTAATGTAAACTATGGATTGACAAACCAAAGCTTAAGGTATGTCAATATGGAATGGAGAGGAGCATGTTAAATATAAAATTAAGAGATAAATGGGAACTATCAAAAAAATCAAATAAAATCAAAGTCATTGATATAATGTGGTGGTAGTTATAAGTGGACTAAATAAATAACTACTTGGTACCCAAGGGATGGAACGCAACATAGGGGGTAGACAGGTTAAGACATGGGAAGACAATCTCCCAAGTGAATGGCGATGTTAATTGTAAGGTCAGAGAATATAGGCTATTTATATTTTATTTATTTTTAAACTATGGATTTATTGGTTTATTATGTTATTGTGACATATTAAGTAACAGAGTTGCCCAATTAAATGGTTTCATTTATTTTTCTTTATATTATTCAATTACATTTTAATAATATAGATACAAAAATATTAACATTCATAAAATAATGTACTATAAATAAGCGACAAGACTTTGAAAAGTGTGCTTCCAATAGGGTAATCAAAAATGTTTTCTTACAGGATGGTTTAATTCCAAAGTATGTTCATCATGATGGTCGTCATCCGGAACCTCTTCCAGCCATCCTTCAAGCACTCCTGAATACTGGGTTTGAACAGAATTTGCTTCCACTGAAATATATGCGAAAAGTATAATATTGTATAAGAACTAGGCTTTAATAAGTAAAAACACTAAATAATAGGTACCTTATTTTTTTATTATTAAAACATTTTCTTTTAGTTTAGAAACAGTATTTATTTATATTTTACTAATTTAACAGTACCTTTAAAAGAATGGTATAATATGGCCATTAATCACATTATAAATAGAATAGACCAGCCATACACCATTTAGGTGGGAGGAAGGTCGCCCACCTAAATGGTTGTTAATCTTGTTACCACCTTACCATACAGATGCAAAAACCGTCAAGTGACCTAGTCATGTTCCGATTTATTAGTATATTACAATATACTCGCAATACAATTCGTCATTGTTGGCCCCCATTTTATAAATGCATCATTTAGCCGGCATAGTGGGAGCAATCAATATTGTTTAAGACCAATTATTGATTGACCACATTCATTACTTTGTAGGTCTGCTCACCACCAGGTAGATACAAAGCCACCTGTCATGCTCCAATAAAATATAAAAAAATACTCCGTGGAACCCTTGGGCTCCACAATTATACTGGTTATAATGAAAAAGTTATACTAAAGAGGTTCTAGAGAAAAATAACATTTTTATCAATAGTTAAATATTAAAATAAGTAACTTACACTCAGTGAGACCTCTGTTTTCTAAAATAATTAAACCAATTAGTGTAACCAGCACAGCAAGAAGGGAAAAGAATATTATTTTAGCACACCAATGTCCTCCAGTTCCATGGTCATGATGAGAATGGAGGAATAGATCTCCATCTCCTAAAGCAGCAGCTGTTCCCTTAGGTTCTTCAAAACCAATATCATCTGAAATAATTAATAAAACAGGTTTAGATAGCGGCAACAACTTAGGCGTAGTGGGGGTATGTTTGTGTAGTACAAATTTCGTACGAAATAAAATACGGTTGTTAGAAAAATGGTTTCTGCAAAGTTATGTGGAATGTTCAATTTTGCCAGAATCACAATAAAAATAATATACCTTTCTTTTTCTTCTTATCTTTGCGTTTCCGTGGTTGGACATCGCCCGACATAGTCTTCGTTTATTTGGCGGTGCTAGACGATGGGATTTATCTCCTTAAATGTTTCGTAATCATTAGTAACAACAAAGAACAATAATCCTGGTAAAGATTTCAGTGACACGGTATAAAACAATGCAAATGCGCACTTTATATTAAATTTGGCACATTATGAATTCTAAAATAACCTACATGTAACCTGAAAGATTCTACGATGTGCTTCGGAACTTTATTTTATTTTAGAATTTTAACCTAAAAATAAACCGGTGAAGACAGCTGGCGCGGCGGGAGGCGGGAGGTAGCAGCCAGCAGGCCAATATTACGCGGACTGTCACGCGCGGACCAGTATTACGCGGAGCGCGAGCTATTTGTCTATTAAGGTTAAGTTGCAGCAAATCAATTGGTTTTAATCTCCGAGTAAGACGAAAAAGATAATTATTGCTTTTTCGTCTTACTCTAACTCAAAAAAGTACCTTTATAGCTATCGAGAAGTTTGACACTTATTTTCGATGCCGAGCCGGCTTCAACTCGAAGACAGAGGCGTCGGTGGTACCGTTTTATATTAATGAAGGACTGACATTATCTTGAACGAGCGGCGCGATCTCAACTCGAACTTTTTTCCTTCACTTTCCGTGGTACCAGATACGTCATTTACGGTCATTTTCGATCGTAGCTCGAACGAGATGTCAACTCGAAGCCGTCGGTGGTTGCCCCGCTGATGTGATGAGAGTGTTCTAACAACAGTGGTGATACAATAAGCACAATATAAAATATCAGTTAGAGATATTTATTTACGTGAAAGATACACAATTTACTTTACAGTTGTAACAGGAAAAATGACCTTTTAGCTCGAACTTCAATTGCTAACTTTTCGTGGTCGGTTGCGGAACCATTGGTGGTAGCTTGAATTGCTAACATTTCCACGCGCTGGAACGACTTGGGCTAATAAAACCACCGATTCGTAGCGATGCTGAGGTCGGAACGCGTACTATATATGGTATGTATTCTGTGATTTGTTAATAAGAGAAGAAAACTACATCTACATCTTCAAGTTCATAATCAACACAATAGAAAATATCTAAAACAGAAGAATAATCTACGACTAGGCTGTATGGGCACATGCTCTTTGCCTTTCCTTCGGGAAAAAGAATACTACTACTACTGTCTGTATTCTGTGATGTGATCACTCATATTTAGTCTGTGGGTTGCTTATTATGATTTTCTAAGTTATGATTTGATTTTTCGAATAAACAAAAATTGCCGACTGCCGTTTGAAAATGGATAAAATTGTAGTATTGTATGATGGCTATAGTCATTACAACGCTTCTGATAATGAAATGCTAGCAAATTGTACTTGCACTTTAGTTAGAGCGCAAAAAGACTTGATTGTCGATACTATGACTGCGTGGGACTCCGCCAAAATTATACAGGGTAGGTATCGTAGGTATATATGCTACGCTAGTGGGTATTTCCTTACACCTCATCGTCGTCAATGGTATTATTGGTATTTACAGGGTGGATTATTAAAGGCTATAGCAGTGTGGTGTTGCCTTTAAGAATATATTAAAGGGATTCAAAAAAAGTCATAAAATTTTTTTTCATGGACCCATGCTTCGTTTAGAATAGATACCAAAATAGGCATCGCATCGCACATTTTGATTTCTTATAAGAATAACAGGAAATAACAAATGGGCATTGTACTTTCAATTTTCCATACGAATAATATAAATTGGAAAAAATATATCTTTTTCTTCTGATTTTATAACTAATGAATGATTTATTTGTTTAAATCTTTATTGCATATAAAATACAATTGATTCATTGTACTTTAAATTTCTTCAAAAAAAAATTGTGCAGCATTTAATGTAAATTAAATGCTGCACAATTTTAAGTTCAAATGTTTGAGTTTTTTTTTTGGAGGAAACAGCTAAATTGATGGTGAATTTGACTTTGAATAACTTTTAATCAAGTGACTTATCCAGAAGCATCTTCAGAGCTTTTTTGTAGAGCACTCAATCCTCAAATATATTTGAAGAACTGTAAAGTATAATGTATTGTTTGTACCTCATATTGTAGGAAGAAGAAAAAACACAGGCTGAGATTGCTACTTTTATCTGTATTACAAATAATAATATTGGTTGAAGAAAATCTTTGAAAATTGATTCTCCTATTTTAGAGTTAAGAGTTACCATGCCACCAAACAGAAAGGGGTCAAATAAAACCTATATTTTCAACAATGGTTAAAACAATTTCATCTTTAACAAGAATTATTTAATCATTAGGTATTTGTTTTAAACTAACTTATAATTTCAGCATTACAGAAAAATGGGCTGACACCAAATGATATTGATTATGTAGTGTCAACACATGGTCATTCTGATCACATTGGTAACAACAATCTTTTCTTGAAGGCTAAACACATTGTGGGCTTTAGTGTTTCATTTGAGAATACATACTATTTGCATCCCTTTGAAACAGGTAATTTGGTGATAATTTTTGTGTATATTATAGATACAATCTATTGTTTAACTTATAAATATATTTTATATTGGGGAATGGTGGGACTAATAAATTAGCAGAGGTGCATTTTTGGCAGCTTGTGTGACTTTTTGGGGTTTGGATTCACTTTAGGCTGGAGAAATATAAACATCCTTAAAATTTCTTTTGACAGACTAAATGTTTTCCTAATGGTGCATCATTAATGAACCATTTTTATTCAGTCACATGTTGTTTGTGAAGCTCACCTCTTAGAAGCTGGACCTTTTAGTATGTTCACTCCCTAAGCACCCTGAACAAGTTTTTTAAGGAATTGCTTGGGAGCTTTTATTTTGGACCTTAATTAATGCATGCACTCTCTGAAAGAAATGTTACAGAATTTCCTTTTGTTTTATTTTAGGGTTGGAATATAAAGTATGTGATGATGTAGATGTAATACCAACTCCAGGCCATACTATGTCTGATGTTACCGTGATAGTGGCAGGTGATATAAATATTGTTGGAATTGCAGGTAAAAATATGTTAACATTAATTATACTAGGTTCTATTGAACCAACTTTGTCTGTCATACTATTTGTATAAAAAACACATGTCACTTCCAAATTAAAAAAAAACATCTAGTAATTCATAAGTGACAATGTTTGTAGCTATCCATGGCTTCACCGTGCGGGTGCCCGGTACACCGCATTGTTGGAACGCAGGGCAATGACCTGCAGGTTTCCCGGACTTTAGACTGTGAAGTAGGTTTAAAGGCCTTTTGAACTCTCACCTGCACTGTGTTCACTACCCTCTCTACTCAACCAAATACTATATGATCCTGTTAGCGCCATCTTGGAAACAATTTGTAGATAGATTTTAACATGTGAACAAACATCTGTCAAAAAGTAACACGAAAAACCACCTTTTAGCTGAGCTACAGTTGCTAACTGTTACGTGTTAAAATTTCTGGTTGAGGAACCATTGGTGGTAACTTGAATTGCTAACATTTCCATGCACTGAAACGGTTTAGGTTAAAAAACCCACAATCCATGGCAGCGATGCTTAGGTCGGAACGCGACCATTGTGTTCTTTTGGTAGTAAAATATTAAAACAATAACCTAAGGTTAAAAAACTTTGAATAGTGTGGATATTAATGTAAGGTATTTTAGTAAGTACCTGTATACAATTTTATTGTAGCTAGTCATTAATTTGTAACATGGGCAATGTGTCAAATAAATGTCTTATAATAAAAATAAAAAAAACAAATTTCAGGAGATTTATTTGAGTGTTATGAAGATATTGAGAATCCAAAGATTTGGAAACATGCTGGAAGTGAAGACCAAAATAAACAACGGGTGAATAGACTTAAAGTTGCCAACAGGGTAGACTGGATAGTGCCAGGACATGGAGCCCCATTTGAAGTCACAGATAATATTATTGATACTCTAAAGAGGCAAGCAGATGAAAATACTTAAAAACCTAATTAATTAGGCTTAGAATAATATCTTTTTTTTAAATCTTAGGTAGGTAGGTATATATTATATAATGTTAAAAACATGATTGAGTGAATCATTTAAAAAAAGTGAGATATTTTGCAACTATCCACTTGCTCCATATTTATTATTAAGTTAAAATAATAAAATTAATTTTAATATTATATAAAGCTAAAGCTGGTAATGGTTGTTTCAAAATTGTCTTTTGGCTCAAATAAAAGATAGTGATGAAATTATTTGTATTAATAATTGTATTGTAGTGAATGAATAATAAAATATATATATTTATAATTGGTAGATTAATACATAACATTCATAATACTTACATAGGAAGATTGTTTTATTCCTCTGCAAATAATCATAATAATTAGTGTGATGAAGGAAATGGATAAAATATATTGCCCATATTGTATTGAAGAGAGCACAATAATTGTTATATGTTGGCAGCAATAAAAAATATATTAACTATTTTTGGAAATAAATATATAAATAAATATTGATATTTGACTGCTTTCGTAGACTTGTGGTTGCGCTTTTGGCGTTGTATCCGGAGGTCGTGGGTTCCACCCATGGCAAAAGAATATTAGTATGTGTTTTTCTGTACAGTCTGTCATGGTCTGGGTGTTTATAAAAATATAATATGTATTATATTGTTGCTTCTGGTACAGATGGTGTAAGCCTAGAGCTTAGTTTGTGACCAGAGCATAGATGTGAAGCTGGTTGTTATCATAGTTAGCCAGCTGGTTACCAGCCGACTATGGTGATCACCCATAAACAGCAGCTGAAAACATGTCATTATGTTTTATTGAAGTGATTATTTTTGTTTTTTTACATACTACCTACTCGTATAGATAGATACACGTAACATTTTTTTTTCCGATCACGTTCATATCACTACTAAGAAATGTTCCCAAACACTATCAAATGATCGCGGCATATTGATTTGCAATTCCACATTTACCATTCTTAGCATGTAACGCCAGTCGCAAAGTAACAAAACACACCGCTAGTTACGGTGACGAAAACGCTACTGAACTCTGAACCAACGCGCGGCATGGCGGTGTACATCCACAAACTTTTGACTTACGCCTCGAGGTTAAGCTTTGCGAGCCTTGCCTTAATTCTAGGCTTGTACTATGCGTATCAGAAACAACAATATAATACATATTATATGTTATAAACACCCAGACCATGACAAACTGTACTGAAAACATACTAATATTTTTTTGCCATGGGTGGGAATCGAACCCACGACCTCCGGATACAACGCCATAGGCGCAACCACTAGTCTACGGAAGTAGCGTAGTTTCATACCTACAGATTAAATACCAATTATGTACCTTGTAAATAAGTAGGTAGGTAGGTACAATTTATTATCTGTCGTGTTGAAGGACATTGCAAAATAATTCATCATATTGAACATTTTATGTTTTACACCATGACAGAGTAGGTAAATAATTTAGTAAAAATACCTATTTGTATATTATAACAATTTCGACTCAGGAACTGTAAAAATTGTAAGACCTTTGGTATTGAGTCGGATAAGCAGTCGGTTGTCAGCCGCTTTTTATACGTTATTATCTGAGTTGGATAACTACCCGACATTGTCACAAGCAAGCGTTTCTATTGGTTACAGCAAAGTGAATAAAAAATTGGGTTCGGTAATACTCTACAGTCTAGCGATAGGTATACCTACGCGTTTCTAGAAAATCATCTTCTATACAAGAAAACTAGTAAAGCTTTATTATTACCATTACTTATAAGAATTGCAATAAAGTACTTTTTTGTAAGATACATAAAATAAAAAAAGTACGCATACATTTTATAAAGGTGCATTTCGCACCACATTTATCCAATAGTACAGTTTTTAAAGTCTTTTAGTCTATTATAGCGTGCTTGTGACGTCACCAGATTTTTTAAATTTCAGATATTAATTAATATCTCAAAATCAGTTAATTAAAATAAAAAAATAAACGAAATTAGTTTCTTATTTTAGGCTATATTTATTTTTTTATTTTCGTCGGAAGCCCATTGTCATAGGTATTTATTTATTCCCCATACAAGTTAATTGTTGATTAACTTTATCTGTCGCCTGAAAAATCAGGCTTTAGTCGTAGGTAAACTTAATAAAAAAAAAACAATTGGATTTTTTTTACAAAGTTTAATACAATGATAAATATGTGCAATGTAAAAGTATATTTTGAACATTATATAAGTAAAAAGTGTAAATAAATAAGAGAACTTACAATGAAACCACGCATGAAGCTTTTACTTGAATTTGTATTTTTTTTACCAGTGACGTAACAACAGAACATAGAAATATAACATAACAACAGTGCAATTCATTAATGGAAGTAAGAATAATATATGAAATTGGCTTAATGCTAGAAATCGCCATCTTCAGGGGCCCTAAAATCGCCTTTTACACTTGACGGCCTCATTCCAAGATGCATCCGTCTAACACGACAAGACGTTGCATAAACTATAAATATTGAAATATAAGTTCTATACCGTAAATTATAGAGTTTAAATTCCAATGCTCCTAACATGTTCAAACTTGCGAAGAATTTGTGTATTTCAAAATGGCGGCATTATTATAGCCAACCTAATACATACTATATAAGCATTGGAATATAACTTATATTTCCATATTTATAGTTTACGCAACGTCTTGTCGTGTTCTAAAGGTTGCATTGCATTGGAATGAGGCACTAAGTTTAAAAGGCGATTTTAGGCCTCAGGGCACCTACCTATTAATCTCAATGAATTCTATATGTGCTATGGTCCCTAGAATTTTGCCGGAATGACTGGCAAAATATTTATCATTACAAAAACATAATTTCGACGTATACTTGTCTGTGAATACACCCAAAGCCTTGTATAGTAAGGATCCATATTCTCGGATATACGTATACCGCGACAAAGTTACGTCACTTGTAAAAGTAGTAAGCTCCATTGTAAGATGTACATACACAATGGGCGTACATTATTAATGCCTCTCGATAGACAAAGGCCAAATTGCTGTAAAGATTAAAATCTTGTATAAAAAAAAAACCTGTCAAGAATGCTCATTATCGTAGCACAGCGGCCACATTCTGGTTTTTATAACGCAAGCGTTAGATTGTCAAAACTACGATTTCAGCTATTAGCGTTCTCTCCTCCAATCAGAGACCTTCTCTGATTAGAGGAGAGCGCGCTAATAACGTAATTCGTTATTTGGATAATCTAACGCTCACGTTATAAGAAACAGAATGCGGCCGCTGGGTATTGGAAGCTTTAGTATTAGCTATTGTCTAACGACCTTAAACATCATCAGTATTGTCAACTTCATTTTATGAATGATTTTCATAATCCTTTTAGTCGTAAATTATGTAGACAAAAACTGGTTTTTATTATTTCCCAAAATGTCACCAAACAGTACATGGGTGTCCATGTACTGTTTGGTGCTAAGCTTTCGAAGGGTTTTTTCTACCAAAGCCGAGATGGACAAAGATCATCTTTTTACCAATCTCTAATTTAATAAATGACCACCCTTAATAGTCGCTTATGCAGTTTATGAATTGCAACCAGAGGTTCTAACAGGTTTTTTACTGGATCGCGGAATTTGACTTTGTATCTACCTGGTGGTATGCAGCTCTACAAAATCCATGAATGGGGTCGATCAATAATAATATGTAGGACAAATTACACATCTGGTCACAAACTAAGCTCTAGGCTTGTACTATGTGTACCAGAAGCAACGATATAAAACATATTATATTTTATAAACACCCAGACCATGACAAACTGTACAGAAAAAACGTACTAATATTTTTTGCCATGGGTGGGAATCGAACCCACGACCTCCGGATACAACGCCAAAGACGCAACCACTAGTCTACGGAGGCTGTCAATACATTGTTGTTTAACAGCATTGATCGCTCCCACTACGCTGGCTATATGATGCGTTTACGAAATGGACGCAGCAAAGACAAATTTGCATTTATGATTCTACTTAGTAGCTTCGCTGCTTCATCTGATTAACTGCCCATTTCGTAACCGCTCCCTAAAAACAGACTACCTTGATAAAAAATCGATGCAAGTCTTCTGAAAACCGGTGAACCCGAAACATTACTAGGTCACTAGACGGTTTTGAATTTGTATGGGCGGTGTATGCATATTTTGTATTATTTTAACTGATTTCAAAGATAAAGCGACCCTATTGGTGGTTCCTCACATATTATCGTTACCTTAATACGAAGCAAAAACCCATGGTAGAGTCTCATGGCCTTATTCATAAATACTTATAAGAGTCTCTTATAGGTTTGGTCTCTTTTACGTATATTCATTTTTGTTGAAGTTTTTATGAACAACGGTGTTAGTATGTATCTGTAATATTTTATATAAACCCTGTTGTTTATGAATAAGGCATAGTATTCTATAATGGCCGTAGTATCTTCCTATTCAATAGTATACAATTGTTTATAAAAGGCTGTGAGAAATTATTTTAATATTTCGAGAAATTCAATGATTGCCTAGTTTTATATTTTTTCTTAGTTTAATACATTAAAGTTTTGATGCTAAGAGCTGATTCTTATATTGTAACAAAACGTGTTTATGTTTACATATACATTCTTATTAACTACGGTTCTAACAAACGATCTAGCGGGATAAGCGTAGTAAAAGTGTTTGTAATGATGTGCTTTATGGCGATGATACAGTAAATAATGCCCAAACATGGTATGTAGAGACCGTCTAATCTAATACTGAACGCCCCTCCCACTATGCATGCTTCCACGTTATATCCAGCCGGTGGGAGAGTGATTGACAAGTACTGACAACTTAATACATAATTGGTGTATGTATATACATGCAGAGGGGCGTTCAGTTTTAGACTAGACAATCTCTACCAGTAAATAGAACGCTGAAAGTAAAATTTTATGTGATTCTTTCCTCAGTTGCTATTAAAAGTTCGTTTCACGAAAGAATTCCTTTGGACGGGGCGCTGCAGTCGAGCGAAGGAATGTTGGTAACCGCAGTTCCCACTCCCCAAAAATTGTTTTAGGGTGAATTTTATTTTAGTAAATACATTTAATATAACTAAGATAATTATGATCACGTCGCAGGTACTAATATTTAGCACATTTTGGTTTTACTCTCAATTTTATTAGTTCCAATTGGCCGCGAGAATTCTTTCGTGAAACGGACTATACTGGTCCTACATGTTTTTTCCCCAATTCACTGGTATATGTATTTTCGCCATTATAGACAAGATATTGTATGAAAGCAACAAAAATCTGCCACTAATTATTTATCATTAAAGGTCTTTGAACTAGAGACGTTATAATTTTCTCAAAAATTTATACTTTGGTTGTACAAAAATATTTTCATCTTACATGAAATCTATGCACTTATGCTATGGTTACCCTGCTAGAACCTTGAACGTAACTAAAGATACCGATTAAACTTAATTTGCACTATAATAATAACTTTTTAAAGTAAACGAAATTCACAATTTTAGTTTGGTTTTAACCAGTTTAAGACTTTAAAAAGTAACTAAAATAAATAAAGCTTTGCTTATTCACCAGCACCCGACCGTGACGCACACATACAACGATGAAAACGTAAGAAACACAGGAATATAGTTACTGATAAATTGGTCTAATAGCATTTAAATTTGGCTATAACAGCCCTATTATTGTAATAAAAAAAATAAAAAAATCGAATAAAAGTTCTTGAAATACTTACACAGTTCTTTTACCTCCTTACTTACAACAATATTTAAGTGATGTTTAAGATAATGACTGTTATCTCTTGTGTTCCTTTGAACAAAGCCTTGCGAGTGATAGTGATGGAACACTAATCACTTTAACCATTGCTCAAACATTTTTATAAGTACGGACCTTAGTTCTTATTATAATTACCTACCATAATTATAAGTATATTTATATAACAAATGTGGCACCAAACTGAGCTCTGAGCGAGGGAATATTCGTTATAACTCTTATATATTACTTCCTGTGATCCCTTCCACTGAAATGCGAGTGTCCACGACTCCCGGCCACAGTTGCTGCATGCAATCACCAAAATACTCTGTTAACGATAATATATCTAACTCTTCAACAACACATCTATCACAGCCGAGAACTTACTATTAGTGTAACATTGTTATACACGCCCATATCCGTTGTCAACGGAACTCTGCAAAAAGCAAATAAAAATACAAATAAAATAAAGCATTATTAAAAAAAAAAAAACGCTTCAGCCGCATAGATAACCAGTATTCAAGCAGATTTTTTTTTCTTGTTTGGTAACCTGGTTATCTAAGTATTTTTCATTCTTTTTCATAAGTGGGTTATCTACGAAGAATTTGTTTTCCTGTTTGTGAATCGCAAGGACGTCATTTGATAACCGCATCTAGGAGGATTTTTTTTTTTTTTTTTGAAGTTTGCAACAAAAAAAAACTATTCTATGACATTGGAAAGGTTGTACTTTGGGTTAATATGAGGTTCTACTGGTCAAATCAAACAACTATTACCATGGAAGCATGTGTAGCAAATGAAAAAAAATATGGTAATTTTAACATTACAGTTTGTGTGGAAAAGGCTTTTTTTTTTCATTTGCTACACATTGTTGCAAACTTCAAAAAAATATAAATAAATTCCTCCCAGATGCTGGTTATCAAATGACGTCCTTGCGGTTCACAAACAGGAAAACAAATTTTTCGTAGATAACCCAGTTATGGAAAAGAATGAAAAATTCTTAGATAACCAGGTTCGATTTGACCAGTAGTTTCAGCCCAAAAGCATGAAAAAATTAAAGTTATCAAACAAGAATTATTTTCCTGTTTGAATACCTAGTGGTTATCAAACCCTGGATATCTACGCGGCTAAAAAAATATATGTTCGATTTTTTCTACGTAAAACGGAAATTTCACAGATAAAAATTATCCTTAGCACAACAGCATCGATAGGCTCGATAAATCGACAAAATCGATACATATCGATTTTATGAATGAATGTTCATTCATAAACTTAATTTTATTGATTGTCAAACTATATTGATGTGGTTATGCTAAGCCCCTTTGTCTACATACTAACTGATAGAGAGAGTCACGTGTTGTGCTCGTATGTTACAACATTAAAAAAACTGGTCACCTGCGGGTCGATGCTAGTAGGAACTGGTTGAGATTCCTCTCCACAAATGTCAGAATCCGAGTCTGCTCTTCGAAGTGTGTTATCCTGTATATAACAAATCATATATTTTTTCTCTAGCAAAACAAGAAATAATAAAGATTGGTTATTAAATTAATTTATTCTCCTAAATTAAGATACTTTAATCGAATCAAATCGAATTTGAGAAATTAAGCGATTATGATCTAATGATGCGATTTTATTAAAGCTAATGTAAGAAAATTGTGGCCTAAATCAGGTTTCCCTAGATAAATTTTACAGGGACAAAGAAGTATACCACCAGCTCTTAGAGCAGTACTATTTAAGAAACAGTAATGCATTATTTTGGCCAATAGAATAAAAATAAAAGTGCTTTTTATTGGTCAAAATGTTCATTGAAGTGCTACATCGAAAGCGAAAATGTATGTCATTTGGCTTTTCTCGGCGATCGAGTTCTACCTATAGACAATATTTCCTATACATTTATATCCCTCGACGCGTCGATTGGTTTGTCGATGTGGCTTCCCGGTAAGGCAGTATTGCTCTAGAGTTGATGGTACGGAGTGCGATTCTTTCTCGGGCTTTCGACATGTATATCGCTGCGATATAATTTTGATGACTTTAAAATATCAAACTGACACGTTAAGTCGCCCATTTATGGCTCTAAACTCACAGAAGGATGTCTGCAGGGGACGCACTATTTTATCCCATGCAGTAAGTAGCGCTCGCGAGTTGTTCCTGCCATATAGGATAGGTAAGCTAATGGAACCCGCTAACGGTGTTTTTTAATGTGTTACGAGAAGATATGACTTACAGCCTGTGTGTACTGATGCGTGGTGGTGAGCAGTCGCGCCACCGGTCTGAGCGCAGCGGGGAGCGTGTCTGTGAGCGGGGGCTGAGCGTGCGTGAGCAGAGGTTTCAGCAGCCGCGAGTCCAGCGCGCCCCACAGCCGGGCTAGACGAGCCTTTTCACCTGGTCTACCTGACTCCTGTCAAAATTGGGTTTCCATTAACACTATATAGGGTTTTTTTTAAATGGAGCACGGCTTGTGACTTTGTGCCTCATGTTAAGCAGATCTACAAAATCCATGAGTGTGAGTCAATACATTGTTGTTTAACTATATTGATCGCTTCCACTATGCCGGCTAAATGATGCGATTACAAAATGGGCGGCGACATGGACGTATTTGCATTACAAATTTATTTTAATATTCTCGCTGTTTTATCGTCAAACTAATCATCCGTTTCGTAACCGTACCGTATTTACAAACACTTTATCAGTGAATTGTGTGACGACATAGACACTGAGCAAAACTTTCTGACAACTATTGCTTTATATTACTGACCACCCTATTGGTTTTTAAATATCGGGCACCGCGAAGATCCTGTGTTTTACTACTACTCCAAATTACAACTTTTAACTCATCGGTTAGAGATACAGACACTGTTTAATACCATAAGACTTCCGATTTCCTTTAAAAACGTAAGATACTCTAAGAATACATTTCTTTTTCGGAACCTTGCCCATTTGGTAGAATATTTAGGTGTAATATAAGTACCGTGGGGCTAATGTACGTTATTCCTTATCTTCCGCATCTGTACTAATATCAATACTGTAATTTCAATTATTCTATCAGTTTTAGCCGGCATAGTGGTAATAAGCCATACTGTGTGCCCATTCATGGCTTTGTCTCTTTATCAACAATATGAATAAAGTTAAACGAACTCTGTGTCATCCAGTTGGTAAAAGAAAAGGCAAATTATCAACAAAAAAAAACAATCTAATGTTGATATTCTAGGTGATATAATATTGCACTAGCCATGCCAAAATAAATTAGTTTAAAAGCGAAAATTTTGTAAGCAAAATTAAATAAAAAATATACATACATTGTCTCTGTACAGTCCACCGGGCATTATCACTTCGCTATCACCCTTGCCCCACATTACAACCATGCGACCCTATGTGTTAAATAAAAACCAAACAAACCAAAATAATATAAGCAAATTAAAAAATTAATTAATGCAGAAAAATACTCGGTAACTGACTGACTTTATCATATTTTATTTTGGATTTTAACTAAAGTGCGAATAATGAACCGAAAGAATTTCGTCAATGACCCGACACTAATAAAAATACTGCGTCATACTGCGCCCGTGCGCGAGTTTGGAGCATCTGGCGGTATATTAGTATAAGTGGTGTCTGGTCATTGTACGAAATTCTTTATGCTTTACTTACTACTGTACTTTAATTTTTAGTATTTTTTTATTCTCCAATTTATTTGTCAGTCAGGTACTTAGTTTTTATTATATCATTCAGTTGGATACTTGAGTGTCTCACACCAGAAAATGAAAATTAATCGAAGTGCCTGTTTTCTACACGTTCTATAGTACAACAAGTAATATCTGTTTTTTAAATAAAAATAGCTATGATTGCCAGGGGTAGTTAAATGCAAATCATGCGCTATACGATGTGCACATATCTAAGGAAGCAACCTACACATTATTATAGGTATCTGTATCACATATAAAATTGATAAAAAAGTATGACCTAATCATAATTTTAATTAGATCTGTCATAGCTTTTATTGCATTGGAAGTAAGAGCAATTAAAATTTCTTATACAAGGACAGATTAGCTGTTCATTGTTAGGTACTTGAGGAACTTGCAGTACAAGTCGTTTGTATAGATTATTACCGAAATGGGTTTTTGACATGACATTGAACAATCATAACATATTAGCTTGTCGCACTTAACTTATTTGTGAACTAAACCCTTTATATTCATAGCTTAGCTTGCTAGAGCTAACATATAGAAGTATGTAGTTTGGTCGTTACCATGTAAAAGGTTTCCGGGCTCAAGCTATTGGTAAAATTGTTATAGCTAAGGTCCAAGTTTTGAAGATTGTGAACTCGAACCTTTATTTTTTATTAGATTGGATGGCTGGAGCTAAACATATATATTGGTCATAACTGGCTTTACGAGTATGTACAGCTAGGTATGCATGCTGGATATCAAGGTAATTGAGTTTTACCAAAACCTTTAGAAGAAGTGTTTCAAAGTTGACTTTTCACTATAATATAGTAAAGATTTGTGAATAAAAATAGTTCATGCAGTAGATGCATGGGTGCATGATTAACTTAAGGCTTACAGACACCCGGTCGGTCGACTGACGTGAGTCCAAATTTCGCAGCCCGAAACCCATTTCTCCCGGCTAAACACCAAATAAATTCAGTGATAATTATGTATTAACAAAAGATTATATTACACACTCATCATTAAATAATTTATTAATTCGTACTTTTTCGATGAAATTTGTTCCTTAACAATAAAAAAATGAGAAAAGGTTGCAACTAAAGCTGGTAAAATAAATGTGGAACAAGTGCTGTTGCAGAAATGTATAAAAACTAACACAGGAAAAAAGTACAGTATTAAAAATGGAAGGTAAACGGTGCTTGGTGCCCAAGTGGGAGCATTGCTTATCCTACTTGGGCCGTTTTCTAAAAGCCGAAATTCTCCTGTAAGATAAAAAAGAGAGAGACCACTATATTAAAACCTATTATTTGTGTTACTGTATTCGTATCTCCCACTTTTTATTTTTGTGTTTTTTTTATTAAATAGCCATGATAATTTGCATAGGGCTTGGATGGACGCCAAACGTAACATTATTTAGTTTTATAATAAAACTAAACTAATTAAAAAAAACTAATTATATATATATATATTTTTTTTAAATATAATAATTACATCCAGGGTAAGTGGATGCTATGTGTTTATTAAAGCAGCTGAACGCGTCGAGGATACAATACCTCGGATACACGTTTTGATGCAGGAATAAAAAGTAAATAATAAAAATCAGGAAATTACAATACTTTTTTGATATGAGTTTACACAAGGCCTAGACAAATTATGGTGAATATTTCGCGGGTATCTTATATAAAAAATTGCAACAAGTATAATGTGCTTGATGTGTACGTACCGCATTACCAGTGTCCGTGGCCTGGTACAGCTGCCATAACAGTTAAATAATCATTACATGCAAGTGTAGCCAATGATGTGAGTTGCCAGCGTAATAACTTTTTTATATTGTTTCTTTATTATGTGTTATAAAATGGTTTTTAAGGTTCAGTTGCTCTGATGGGTGACGGTTTAGGGAATAAAGTTCAGGCGTAATTTTTTTAAATGTTAAAAAAAATTGCTAAATCTCAAGTTTCCTCTATATCTTCGCATTAATTATCTGGAGAAATACTAGTCCGTTTTGCATGAAATTTGAAGTGGTTATTGAACCTGTTGACCAACATATATCCAAAAAGATATTTAAGCCAAAAAAAACTATAGGCTCAAGTAAAAATAAAAAAATGCGACAAATAGGTCTACCTAGATTTGCTTATTTTGATAGGATGTTTTATATTTAGGTATTTTAGTTACTATTTTTTTATTATTATCACACATTTCGAGCAACTGTGCCTTAATCATAAAAAGCTATAAATAGGTAGATAATTTATGTAAAAATGGTAATTATGAAAAATACAAAATTACATGCAACTCACACAATTATGTAAAAATATGTTTTAAGGTTTAGACAAATTAAATAAGAAACATCAGTCTGATTTATTAAGTGGCAATGGTAAATTTATTGATTGCGGCACAATTTGGTACTGTATTGTGCGAATTAAAAGCATAAATGTGCTAAAAATGTAATGTAATAATTTAGTTAATAAATGCGTAAAACGTGTAATATAATGCTGGATACTTACGCTCCGGACATCGCGATATGGCAAGGCTTCAGTCTCATCATTCTGACCTTCTCTGAAAGCAGTAATCATCTAATGAAAAATCTAAGTAATTTTTTTTTAATTAAAATTAAAAATAAGTAAATAACATTATTATTTGCGATTGGAAACTTTACATCCATATATTGTATGATATATAGTGTTTCGAGTTTTCTAAATGGCCACACTTAGCCACTGTACAAGTAGGTATAATTGTTTTAACCAGCAAAGTATCTCTCTATTTAAATTATCTCTAAAACCCAGTTGTTGAAGCATGGGTAGTAGTAACCTAGTTAAATCATCAGAAATAAGAAATCAGCATAGTTTTTTGAATGAGTGGCTAAAATGGACTGAAACGTGATATTTAATATTCATTCCATTATTCTTGAAAATCATTTGAAATGACAGCCTCCGTAGACTAGTGGTTGCGCCTTTGTCGTTGTATCCGGAGGTCGTGGGTTCGATTCCCACCCATGGCAAAAAATATTAGTACGCAATTTCTGTACAATTTGTCATGGTCTGGGTGTTTATAAAATTATATCGTAGTTTCTGGTACACATTGTACAAGCCTAGAGCAATATGAGTAAATTGTCCTACATATTAGTATTATTATTAATTATACACAATTTAAAATGTAATTATATTATGACATGAATTTATTAGGCAATAAGCTAGGCCATGTACAATCCTAGTGCAATAAAGTGTTTAAATAACAAATAAACAATCACTAATGTTACAAATTAAATGCACTAAGTGACAGAATAGGATTAGCTTAGGTCGGTAAAGTATTCTTGTTTTCATGTTCATAGCGTACTTTATTTTTAAATATAAAAATAGGTAACATTTACCCAACAGGAATCCTAAGGTAAGCCAAGGCGTGTGTTGCGGCGCCGCCTTGCAACACCACGGTGGCGATGACTATGAGCGACGTAGTGGTGAGCATGGCCTGCCGCGCCTCCGACACCGTGTTGCGTATGGCCAGGGCAAACGACATGGCTCCACGAAGACCTGTATATGCAATATTTTATATACATTTGCAAAATCAAAAATAAAATCCACGTTTCTGAGCCCTGCCGGCCTCTGAAACGTAAAAGTCCTATTACTGGGCCATTTATAATGTCTCCAAACATTGGCGCCACAATAAAATTAACGAAATTACATTAATTTTTATGAAATGTCCACAAATAAACATATTTTAATAAATGACATTATAACTGAAGATGTCAACATTCTCTCAATAGTTTATTGAGAGAACAAGACATCTCCAGCCGGCATATAGGATACAACCAATAGTCTTATTATTATATTTCGACAGTTTGTTGTTTTCATTTTTGGACTCCTCACTCCGCTACCTATCAGGCGAGTGCTGAAGAAGAAATAGGGTTAAAAAAAATGGTTACCAGAATAGAATAGCATGTGTTGAAAGTTCACAGGTATGGGTGGCTTCCTTCCCAGGTTGAGGAGGAACGACAGCGGATAGATGTTAATAGCACGACCCAGCATGGAAGTTATCTGGACTCGTAAGTTAAGGAACAAACCAACAATCAAATAATCTTCCTGTAAAGTAGCCACAAAATTAAATTAAATTATGATAATATGTAGGACAATGGGCTTCCGAGAAAAAGAAAAAAAAAGTAATTTTTATCCGAGAAAAATGAAAAAAAAAGTATTTCGCTTGCTTGTGACATTGATGTGTCAACTTCCAATCATATATTTCTAGAGACTACTGCATCGATTTCTTGTCGAGGTGGTAGTCTCCTTTCAGGGTGCGGTTACGAAATGGGTGGTTGAATTGACGATAAGGCAGCGAGTATATACTCGTAATGCAATTCGTCATTGTCGCCCCCCATTTCGTAATCGCATCATTTAGCCGGCATAGTGGGAGCGATCAATATTGTTTAAGAACAATTATTGATTGACCCCATTCATGGACTTTGTAGGTCTGCTCACCACCAGGTAGATACAAAGTCACATGTCGTGCTCCAATAAAAATTTTTTTTTTTTTTTTAAAAGCAGCCTGTTTTCTTTGCCACCGTTATAATGACGTACAAAATTAATATACATAACTAATTTATAAATATTTTCAAACGTTAATATCTTAAATATAAAAAAGCTAAATTAGTTTCTTATTTTAGGCTATATTTGCGAAATAATAAATAAAATTAACATTTATTTATTTTCGTCGGAAGCCCATTTACACATTGCTCTGCGTCACCAACTAAGCTTTAGGTTTGTACTATGTATACCAGAAACAATGATATACATATTATATTTTATAAACACCCACACCATGACAAACTGTACAGAAAAACCTACCAAATACAAGCATACGTAACTCTAGATTATTTATACTATTTAATGTGTGATATTAGCGACTTTTTGGCTTATATAGATCGCACGCCACTGGCGGTAGTTATCATATTGGCCTATGGGTAAGCATTATACTAAAAAGTGACAATGATTCGTATTGAGTCCCATGTTAGTAATCTAACTACCTATTTACTTATTTCAAAACAACACAATAGTATGGTCTTTGAATCATAATATATGTTACTAACGATTTGAGCTAGAAAGATAAAAAATCGAGATTCGCCATTAGAGCATTATTTTTCAAATATGATAGTTTGATCAACGAGGATACACTAAGATCTACTACTATGCAAAATCTCTTCCCTTACTGGTTTTTGAGATATCAGTCTGGAATATGGACTTTTTTTAATGAGGAATTAAGTGCACAGGAAAAGGACTCGCGAACTCAAGCATCAAAAAACATCTAGGTAATTGTTGTTTTTAGTGATAATAAAGTTTTTTTGAGACATAAAAGGACACTGAGGTGTAGATTTTTATTTATAAAAAATCTGTTAAGTATTGAAATGACAACTAAAGTAATATTTTCAGAATCATAAATCAAACTTTGGTGTCTTTTAAAAATTCAATAGATTTTTTATAAAATGACTTAGGTAGATAGTCATTTTATATAAAATTATTAGGATCGAGTAAGTAATATTTACAGCTCTACGTTCTTTTTTTCATTAAAAAAAACTTTGATATCACTGAAAACAATATTACACGTTTATGGACGTTCGAGATGGCGAAAACTTTTTCTGGCTTCTTAAGGCACGGTCCTCCTTCCTATATACTTACTCCAAATTGCATAATGCTTTACCATTGACGATACACAGTAACGCGTCTGTTCTGGGTCTAAGAAATTACCAAAATTTTCCTCGTATTCCTCAAATAATACTTTTAGAACCTTTAATTGACATAGTTGAGTACCTTTACTCCAGATAATTAAGTTAGGTTTCTACGTTGAGTTTACAAAAAGTTTAAAAAAGGATACAAATCCCGCGATAATAAACCACGGATCAAAGTGGTGCTTGGGGAACGTAAACATGGAGACGCCGATGTACGTGAAGATAAAATTTTCTGCCAAGAAGTTGAGCAGCTCAAACAGTTGCTTGGTCCGGTTTCTCGAGTCCGAAGACAGGTTGTTGTATGTGTAGTGAGCTTGGCAAATTCCGCAGAAGAGAACTGCCACTACACCTGCAATTTTAAGTGAATAAATTCATTATATATGTGGTTGTTAGCAGAGTTGGTTAGATTTGACTTAAAAACACACTCTAGTGTTTAGATCCCTGGCTCAAACTCCGGTCATGATCCAAAAAAAAATTCGTTAGTGCCTCGGAGAGCACGTTTAGCTGTCGGTCCCAGTTTCAGTATACCAACTTGTAAAATTGTTTATAGATGTATTATTGAGTATAACCAAACATCGCGGTGAACTAGCCATTTGTAGACTTATTCCATCGACGAGGTGGGATTAAAACCCCGTAAGAAACACGCCTTTAAATTTGTTTGTGTAATAATCATACAAATTCAAACGGAATTTTAATTCGTTTGGCGGCATAGATGTAACAAACCAATAACGTTTTATAGGTCTCTATTTATGAAGGTTAAACATAATATGCTTGCAAACAGGTAGATACCGTGACATTGTATAAAAAACATGATCACTCGATTGAATTGCATGGCCAAGATATATTTTGAATAAAGTGTTAAAACAGTTTTTTGTTATTATTTTTATCTCTACCAAAATGGATTATGTCTCGTAAATTACTAATAAAAATAGAACAGACCTCGCTTTTTATATGTAAGACATTTTACACATATATACTAAGTTCTATCTAGGCTTGTATTATGTGGACCAGAAACAACAAGTCTAATACGTGTTATTTTATAAATACCCAGACCAAGAAAAACTGAACAGATAAACTACCTCCGAATACCAGTTGATGCCAACACCAGTACAAGATTAGATGTATGTAATATCCTTCATATTATTATTAATATATATCTTTAGTTGAATAAATACCAAAAGAAATTGTATGCTATATGTAACCTATACTTGGCATTGTGATTATTGTAGGTACGTGTGATCATATAGAATACACCATGATAACAATGGTATTGTTGTCCTTGACATAAGTGTGGGTTCGAATACTTTTATGCCAACAATTCACGAAACTAATGGTTTTGGAATATTGGCTCATTGGAATATTTTTCATTTTATACAAAAAAAAGCAGTAGGTATGAGAAAGAAATAACAAATATATTCTTTAATATCATTATTATTTTTTAATTATTATTAATCGTTTTGTTTCTTTAAACTTCTATGTACATTTATTTAATACTAAAGAAGTTAAAAGAGAGGAAATTTTTTTAAAAACTTATTTTAGGCGATTTTTATATATTTTTTGGAGACAATCTTTTTTTAAAGATCAACAGTAATCAGCTATCAAGTGACAGCCCCAACTAGGTCCATCACATTTTTATCCTATTGAAAGCACTTTCCTTATTCTTCATCTTAATTTCCCAGATGCTCAGAAAATATATCCAGGTGACGGGAGAAATATTTGATTAATCATGATCATATTTGCTCCAAAATTTTTTAATTTGGTGCTTTACCTATAAAATTTTCTTTTACTGACACAAAACCTAAATTGCTTTAGATAATTAATAATAACAAAAAATATATTGAGAAATATATACTTATTTATTTTTTCATTTTCATAGTTACCGTTTTTTAAAGTATAATAAGAAAATGAAGATTTACAAAAAACCAGAGCCAATATTCCAAAACCATTCATAGTTTCGTGAATTGAAAGTATTCGAAACCACTCTTATATCAAGAGCAAAAACATCTTTGTGGAACAGTGTAATAATTCGTGTTCAAAAGAGCAGATTTTTTTGTTATTATAATCTATCTAATCTTAAAAATCAGAGCCAATTTAGTACTTTCATGAATATGTTCAAAAAATAAAGACTTGAAATGATGGAAATCCGCAAGAGATATCCAGGGCAATAAGAAAAAAAAAGTTTTTTTGTTGAGCTATGTAATATAATATGTTAATGACATGAGCAATAAAGTCAGACATAATAAAATAAATAGGATGTAAATAAAATTAGAATAAGTAATATTTCCTGTTCGGGTCTTGTATAAAAACAAACAGGATTCTAGAAGGACTTTGTTATAATCCACCATAATTTGAATAACATTTTGTGTATGAAAATATCACTTTAAAAAAATAAGCAAAACTATAATATCATGGGGCTTATAGCATAACTACAATTAACCACATCAATATAGTTTGACAGTCTATAAAATGTTTATGAATGAACATTCATTCCTAAAATCGATCGAAATGTATCGATTTTGTCGATTTAACGAGCCTATCGAATTGTTGTGCTAAGGCCCTATGTTTAATTAGTAAATATTTTTACCCTCTGTACCAAGGATAGACTGTCACCTTTTTATATGGGAACTAGTTTCAAAAAGCATCTGATTTCGTATGTAATAAAAAAACATGTTTATATACTATAAGAGCCCATCGCATATATGAGCTTCTCTGTGATTAAAGTGTAGGTGTGAGTTAAAACCGTGAGGGTATGTGATAGAGACCCGCCCTAAGGCCAAAACATGACTACATGAGCACAGCAGTTGTCGCCCGCCATACAAACCCAAAATAAAAAGTGGCAATAAAAATGATTATAAGCAATCATTAATAGTTGGTTGGTTGAAGTGACAACGGATTATGGCCGCCACGAACATGTTTGACATTTGGTTTTGTAGGCGATTTAGGCCTTAGCGCAGTTACATATATTATTCTTCCTTTCATGATAACAACACAATTGACGATTACCTGTTAATTCGCAGACTTCAGCGATGAGGAACGCGGCGTATGACATAAGCACGAACAACGCAGACTCCAGCAAAGGCCATTCACGGACATGCGTGAACTTGGTCATGTAGAACATTGGTTAAGGAATTTATTTCGTTTAGTTAAAAAGGCTAACTAGCTACAGTGCGTTCACAGCATGGAGATATAGTAGGGAGGTGGCCCATGGCCTTAAATCGCCCTTCTATTTTTTGAGAACAGAAAATGGCCGCCGCCATACAAATAAAAAAAAAGTGAGTACACAAGCAATCCGTGAGAGTTGGTTGGTTGAAGTGAGAATAGAATATGGCGGCAACGAACTTGTTTGACATTTCGTTTTATAGGTCATATAAGATACATGGTGGTTCCATATTTTTTATTAGTTTTATGGTTCAGAATTAGTTTGGCTCTAGCTGTTATGTTGGCTAACCTGTATGTAGTAAAGCCATTTCATTACATTGGTTAGTACTGCCAACGTAGGGGCAAGAAATGACAGTTGTCAGTAGCAAAATAACTGAATGTATCTGATTTAAGGCTACTAATAGGGCGGTTTAATTTGCGTTTACGTTGAATACGTATCAATATACGCTGTAAACACATTAAAATATATTTCAAGTGACGTCATTCAAGTCGCGCAATAAGCGCAGCAGAAATAATACTTTGAATCAAAAAAATAAACTGTAGAATAATCATATTGAAAAGGATATCAATGCAGTTAAACAGCCTATTAAAGCTCCGACCAGCAAGGACAAGCTAAATATTCCAATAAAGTTACCAATGGCTGCTAAAAACGCAGTGATTTCAAACCCACCATCATTTGAATATCTTTTTTCATATTTTTGTATTGCCCTGAAAACAAGAAACAAATCATCATCATCAATGCACAAATGTTACGATAAATTACAATTTTATTTAATCTGTTAACAATACAGCTGCAGTTAAGCTTATTAAAGCAAATTATTGACATTTATTTTATAATCAGATTGATATAAGTATGTTTTAGTAGATTACTTAAGTAGTTAAATTTACTTTAATAGTTTTTGTATCTATTACCTAATATATCTAAGTACCTTATTGAAAAAAAAAAGTTTGTTATTTTACACTAGTCATATCTGTAAAGTTTTAATATCTTGACATGGAGTTGTTAATTTAAGTAGAAAATATTAGGGAGCCTATTACATCGTTAGTTTTATTGGATAAATTAGATGTAGACAGCGGTATGCAGCACTAGTGTATGATCCATTAAGGCAGTCGTCGCAATTATTCATAATGAGTAAACAAGAATGATTACCTAAATATTAAAAATAGACTTTAACGAAATAGTATTTTTAGATTTAATTTTATCACTACTCATAGTCACCCATTTTTTTAATTGAATACCTTATACCTTTTATTAGTTAGTCTAACTATAGGTATATTAAGTCAAACTACATTTAACACTAAATCATGAAATCCCATGAAATTAGCTGATTTATTGAAAATGCTGTATGTATAGTTTCTATTATAACACGATAACCTTAGTTTGAAGTTGCTTGAATTATTAATATATACATATAACTAACTTGCACAACGTTTTAAAATGCATTTACACCCTAAGTGAGTTTACAGACTGTCAGTAGTAGAAAATAAGACTTTAGTCGCATTATTATTACTTGAGAGGCATAATTCAAGCCGCAATAATATTTTACACCATTGTGTCATTTATTACAATTAGTCTTGAACACATATCTGATAATTTAGATAGAGCATCAGTCATGTGATGTAGCCTCAACATAAAATCAATATTTACATAGATATGTAAAAATATTACAATCTGTATTACTACAATTATGTAAATAGACTTCTTAAGTTATCTTGGATAAAACAGATATTATTAGATAACTTTTATAATTCAAGCTAAATAAGTTTACACTTATTAATTCAGTATCATTTCTGTCTAAATAGTGAAAAACCACTTATGAAATGAAATGCTTTAAGGGTTGCCCCCTACGTATATACGTGTATGTTGATTCGGTAAATATCGATTTATACGACATATCTACGCGCGAACCCGATATAAAACGAATAAACTTGTTAAATTTAAAAGAAGATATGTATCGAGTATTTTTGCGCATGAGAGGGATCCACATTTAAGAAATGGAACCATAAAATTTACTAGAAACAATGATTTTGAAAAATTATCTGGATGACCAAAGCATTTCAGGAAGATATAGATTATAAACAATTTTCAACAAAAACATACAAAAAAAATGGTATCACTTCTTTAATCCAGAATAGGGAATTTTTTAATATAAAAATACTCACCCACTTAGTACTATGGCAACAGCATCATTAAGTACACTTTCTCCAAAAATCATTGCATATAAGTTAACATCCACCTATTAGAGAAATATGATTACAATAATTTTAATGTAGCATTGTTAGCATATTATAATATATTGTTATATATTTACCTTCAATTGCGAAAATATGGCAAGAACTGTAAGAGGATCCGTAGGAGAAATAAGTGCTCCAAAATATAATGTATCAAGGAAAGTAAAACTGGTTGCTAGAGATGCAGGCATTAACTGTACACATCCATACATTAAACCTCCAATAAAGAAGGCAGAGAGTGCTGTGCCTACCACAGCAAAGGTTAAAATTGCTCCTAAATTTCGAAAGAAGTATTTCTAAAAAATAATGTAAAAAAAAATGTAATGGAAAGTATTTTATTGTATAATAATAGTAATTATTAAGTTATTAAAAAAATAAATATCTTACCCTCTTTAAACAGTATCCAGCATGAAATATGATTGGTGGTAAAATAATATTAAAAAATATCTCTGGGTCAAAAGTGGCTTTGAGATCAATTTCACTCTGTTCTAAATTTACAATTTCACCTCTAAAGGTGTAGGCGTATGTCTTGTTTGGTATTGGAATATCTGAAATTAAATTTATTATAATAATATCAGTCTACTGCTGGATATAAGTCATGCCCTTAATACCATCTATTTAACAATCCAAGCTGTCACAATGCAAATAAAACTGATTCAATTTATAAATAGGCTTAATTATTTCTTATTTAACAAACCTCCACCCGGTAGTACTTGAAATTTATCAGGAAAATGCAGGCGAAGTATATCAGGTGGTACTGAAAGATTATATGTAGTGCCTGGTGCAGAACGGACATCAGTGTATGTGACTTGATTTGTACTTCCTCCATATCGGATTATCGCCCCAACAATTAATCCTGAATGAAAAAAATAACAATTTAGGTTCTCTCTGAAATGATAATTTCTTGGGAATTATAGGGACCTTTTTTATTGGGCATGACATGTGTCTTTGTATCTGCCCAATGGTAAGTAGACCCACAAAGTTTATGAATGGGGCCAACCAATACATTTTTGTTTAACAGCATTGCCACTTTGCCAATTATATGACACAGTTTCAAAATGGCAACAAAGACCAATTTGTAATACAAGTCTTAATATAAATGTAATACAATACTTTAATATCATTACTGATTTATTGTTAAATTAACTGCAAGAACATATAAATTAAATTCAACAAGAAATGGAACAGGCTACTAAAAACCAGTAAACCCAGACTAAAACCAAAGATGACTAGGTCACTGATTGGTGCTTGCATCTGTATGGGCGGTGGCAACAAAACCAGTTGGTTTGCCCAGTGAAAGAGACCTTTCTCCCACTTTATATTTTCTTCCCGTTACCCAGTGACCAGCCAACTTTTAATACCTTTATATTTAATATATTATATGTATATTAGACAAATATATACTCATACTTGGTACTTACCATAAATAACAGCTAATCCTGTCTCATGTAGCCAGCTAACTCGACGGTGTTTAAATACCCAAATAGTCAAAACAGTTAATGTTAATAAACAAGTGTAAATCAAGAGATTTAAACTATCTATACGATGTAAGAGATTTGCTTTAGCATCTAAGGCTATGTCAGTACCAGAGGCGAAAACGGACACCGCTAAAAAAACTGCTACTAAAATACTACGTAAAAGAAAAAACATTTTGAGCTTTTATTTAGCTTATAATAGTGATACTTTCACAATCTTAAAATCACATTAAGTTAAATATACATTTCACATTGTACAGCTTTTAAATAAATGAAAATTTAATAATCTCACTGCACAGAATTATAAGGAAAATATAATAACGCTTTTTGGCACTTTTACACAATTTTTTTGTTTCCTTCCTTCCCCAACCCAACCAAATCCAATGACAGCTGATTGACGCTATTAACTGAATTATTTAAGAAAGAATTAAAATTTAGAATCTTTGGAATAGAAAAAATAGTTATATTTATATGTATATGTGAGTGAGTGAAACAAAATAAAACTTGAACATTTACGAATCGGTCGGATTATAAAAAAAATGTCAAATGAGGAGTTTTCTTTTTGCCGGTTCCAAAATATTCCACTAGATGGCAGCAGGAGAGATATCCACAAAACTGTCAAAAAAAGCAGTTTCTTTACTTGAGTAGTCTATGTTTTTATATAGACTACTCAAATATAGACTCTAAATTCTCTATAAATTAAAACTAAACTTTGGTATTGCAAGACATGTTATATTTTTACCATATTTTGTAAATTTTATATGTATCTACTTACTCGTTATTCTTGCTCTCTATAATCTTTAGTAGATACCCTGTCAATAAAAACTTCGTAATTAAGACTATGGTACCTTAGAAATTCAAATTTAATTACTAATATGATGATATTTAAAAGAAAACATATTGCTTAAGTTGGTGCCGTAAGGCAAAGTACTCAGGATATTAGTGTATATGTTAAACAAAGTTAAGTAAATTTTATAAATTATTCGTATAAAGGTATTTGTTTTCCTATTTACCCTAAATGTTGGGTGTATTTTATATATTACCGCTATCTATTTTGACAGTTTTTGTAGATAGCGACTAAACGCCTTGCGTTAAATATTATCTACTGGAAAACTCCTCATTGACAATAATCTGGTGTTGCCAAATTAAAAAATATTTATGATTTTTATGGTTTTGTACACGGAATAGAAAAAACAAGTGGAAGTGCAAAGTAGGCGTGTTTAGTGTGGCACAATTAAGCGTAGGTACGCTTATTTGATCCCAGTCGTTATCAGTCGTGTCTAACATCGCTTCGAGTTGGTAGTCTCGCGTATGTGCATCTGGATTGAGAGATCTAATAAAAACTAAGCAAAATAACTATGTTGGCATTTTGTAGCATAATGTAGAAACTTATATATGAAATATTTTTATTTGTAAAGGCGAGGAAATAAAGTTAGCGTCCAAAAATAGGAGCTCTCAATCCTGACGTTTTTGAAAAAATATAAAAAAATATTTTTAGAAGTATTTACTCTATGTTATATTTTTTTGTATTAACATTCAGTACACACATCGTAAGAAATAATTATAAGAATTCAAAATATTTGGAGGCAAAATGAAGAAGATATAAGGCAAAACCTGGATCTCTCAATCCAGACGTTTTAGATTGAGTGATCCTTTGAAACACCATGTTAGGCTGAGTAGAAGCAAAAGTTGACTATGTGAGCATTTAATAGTACTTTTCGACATATTCGCAAAAAATAAATAAATATCCAAATGATAACCGTTAAAAAGTTATAGCAATTTCGTCATTTTTTAAACATCAGGACTGAGTGATCTATATTTTTACATAAATCTACTTTTACTTTCATCGCACAGAAAATCTAAAATTCTACGAATAATTAAAAAATCATCTTCTAAATCCTGGCATTTAAACTATTTGTGCAAAAATTGCACTTTATTATATTTTTAGATTTCAATTTTACCCATACAGCAAGTCGTGTAGGGTGACCATGTTTTTTTTTTTATTGGCACTCGGTATGAACACTGCCAAACCATACAAACTCAGATTGGTTCCGAAACAAATTTTAGTGTTTACTAATACCAGTAAGTCCATAGACTAATGTTGAAAAACGGTAAACCCACAGATTGATGCCTTAAAAATAAATCTGGATACCGTTTAATTACGACTGATCTGAAATTTTCGAGCTACCTGAAAAGTGGTACCTAATCCCGTAATATAACCGTCGAATCTCCTCAAAACCCGTAAACACTAATAATGTGTTTAAAAAAAACTTTTTTTAAACCACATACATTTAAAACCTTGTCATTTTAAATTTCTTTAAAACGGTAATGTTTAAAAAAAATATATATTATAAATTACAGGAAGTACCCTAAGCCCCAAAATAGCTTGTCTAAAAATGAGAACACAATATAGCCACCCGCGACACAAAGTCAATACAAAAAAAATTACAAGTGCGAAAACTCGCCCGCGGAATGTTCCGAAGGTAGCGGAGGGGTTTTATATTTCCACCTCGTACCAAATTGTGAGTCTACACTACACTGAACAAGTGGCGAACTCATAGCGGTATTTTGTAGACTTAATCACCCATCGGTAAACAGTTTCACAAGTTTATATAGTGAAACTAGGACCGACAGCCTAACGTGCGCTTATCTTTGACTTGGACCCTTTTACATCTACACCTATTAGGAGATATTTTACTAAATATATATATAATATATATGAGTACCACAAATTTCAAGTATGTCGGATCAGCAGTTCTCGAGATATTCATGCCGACAAACAAATAGACACCTAAGAAGAGTTCTTTTTTGAAAAAATAAATATCGCAGACTTAATGAGAACACAAGTGATTATAACCATTCAATGCTCAAAAAGTGATAATCCAAAATAGATTACTGGACACAGAGAAACGTTTAACAAGTAATTTGTACTTTGTGAAAATTATTACAGCATTTCCTTGATATTTATACTTCCATAGTACCTTCACACAATATATTGTGTATTCCAGTATTCTGTGCTTAAATAAACGTCAAAACGAAATATATTAATATCTAAATTACTTCGCCTCTCAGGGGAGCGGCGTCATCAGTGACAGTAATTTGTAGTGATGAAATCCATACACTTAAATAAATAGGCAAATTAAATGGTTTTTTATGTATTTTTTTTTTGCATTGATTTACACACAACTTGTAATTTTACTGCATTAAAATAAAAGTTAAACTATACATATTTACAGAATAATATGCCATGCTTCATAAAAATTAAAAACAAAACATGGTCACCCTATACGACTGCTGTATGGGTAAATTTGGAATCTATAAATATAATAAAGTGCAATCTTTACACAAATAGTTTAAATGCCAGGATTTAGAAGATGTTTTTTTAATTATTCGTAGAATTTTAGATTTTCCGTGCAATGAAAGTAAAAGTAGATATATGTGAAAATATAGATCACTCAGTCCTGATGTTTTAAAAATGACGAAGTTGCTATAACTTTTTAACGGTTATCATTTGGATATTTATTTATTTTTTGCGAATATGTCGAAAAGTACTATTAAATGCTCACATAGTCAACTTTTGCTTCTACTCAGCCTAACATGGTGTTTCAAAGGATCACTCAATCTAAAACGTCTGGATTGAGAGATCCAGGTTTTGCCTTATATCTTCTTCATTTTGCCTCCAAATATTTTGAATTCTTATAATTATTTCTTACGATGTGTGTACTGAATGTTAGTATAAAAAAATATAACATAGAGTAAATACTTCTAAAAATATTTTTTTATATTTTTTCAAAAACGTCAGGACTGAGAGCTCCTATTTTTGGACGCTAACTTTTTTTCCTCGCCTTTACAAATTAAAATATTTCATATATAAGTTTCTACATTATGCTACGAAATGCCAACATAGTCATTTTGTTTGGTTTTGATAAGATCTCTCAATCCAGATGCACATGTCTCGCGTCCTTCCTGATTTTTCCGCATAATTATTGTAAATATGCCGTATTGTTGCATTCTGGAGTGCAAAAA
Organism: Monopis laevigella; assembly: GCA_947458855.1. NCBI lineage: Eukaryota > Metazoa > Arthropoda > Insecta > Lepidoptera > Tineidae > Monopis > Monopis laevigella. The sequence continues at coordinate 17,921,145 of OX381577.1, read as the reverse complement.
CGATAGTAGGAGAAAAAATCTTCGTAATGGAGGTGTTTCGTATCATCGATAAGTACGATTTTGTATTCTTTAAAAACCTTAGATTATTTTAGTTTACTATTAATAATTGTAGTTTAAATGAAGTTAAAATCAACCTTATGTAATTGTAATAAAGAATACTTTAGATTGAAGTTGGGATTTCAAAAGTTCTTTGCTACTCGGTTAGTGTTGTAGTGGATGCTTATCGATATAACTTATTTATTTAAAGAAAAAAAAACAGTTTCGGCAGTTATACAAAATTATATACTTACATATTTTTTTTAATATTTATTCATATTGTATCGCACACAATTTTTTAATAGTATGGGCTTAGAATAATAAAATGTACGTGTAAACTCTTTATAACGATAAACTCCCTATACGTAGAAGTGAGCACAATTTGGTTGGTTTACCTTAAAACACATACATAAAAAAATCTTTATAGCGCAGCAGCCATCCAAATCAATGGGCTTCCGAAAAGATTTCCTTTCTTGTGAATATACCTAAATTATTATTTTTTAAATAAAAAAAATGGTTTCTGAGATATATATTTAATTAAGACTCGTCACGTTATATGCCCAAACAAATTTTTTTTTAAATAACGATAAAAATATTTTTATAAAATAATGTAATATTCCAGGCAAAAATAATTTCTTCATTTTGCCTAATTTCTTTATTTTTATTACAAAAATACTAGTTATATTAAACGTCACGACAACGTCACCCAAATCAACTTAAAAAAATATACTTATCTCAAAAATAAGTTTTTTAAGCCTTTATATTTTCTAAAAGTTTTATAGCTATGTTTTCTAAAAAGTTTTCCCTTCCATCTGCGTTTAAATATATAGAGCACATTTATATTTAAAAAAAGCATCGATATCGATACTTTAAATATTTTATTATGTCGCCGCCTTTGAATTATTATATTTTTATGCAAGGAAAGTTCTAGAATAAACTAAAATACTTTTTTTTATATAAAAGATAATATGCCTTATGTCGACTAAACAAAACATTTATTCGAATGTTGTAGTAATCACGCCATCTGTGTAGGAATAGCAGAACCTTTTATAGGAGGTTCTTACTACTTTATGATAGATGGCATGATTATTTTTTTATATGAATTTAAATCTAATTATTTGGAGAATAGTGTGTAAAATTGCTGTGTATATTTGCAACCAATCAGGACGAAGTGGTTATAGATTCAATACTTATAGATATATGATTTTGGCGACACCGGTTCTAATACATTTGGTTCTTTAAAGCATTTCCACTTATTTTTTCTATTCCGTGGTTATGTAGAATCGGCTTTTAGTAGTTGTAGTACAGAAAAAGTTAGTCTGGGGCCCCGTTCGTTTTGGGAATGAAACATGATCATGATGACATTATGCGAACTTGCGTTTTTTTTGGTTAGTTTCACTCTTACACTTACACTTCTAGGGTATTTAACTCATTTTTAAAACCCGTTTTATATGAATCTCCATTACATAATAATCGCACTACATCGATATTTCCGGGATGTCTACTCTATAATTAATAAACATTAAAGTTAGAGTTTGAACTACCACAATGGCGCTAAAAACGCTGTTTTGCAGTCTATGTCAAGTGTGACGTCACACGCAAGTAACACTCACAATAGGTTAAATCGTACAATCCACTAATTTTAATTGCTAAATATTTCTAAAATCATTTCGATTTAAAATACAATAAATTTGATCCTAAAAATATAAGACGGCTGCGACTTTTAAAACCACAACAACTATCGACTTGGGTCATTGTGATCAGTTCACGGTGGCATTCTGGGCCAAAAAAAAACGGCCAATGTGGCAGATCACAACGCCATTTTTGCCACCGAAATCTAAAAAAAACGCATAAATATACATCGTGATCGGTGTGAACATGTTTCTCTCCCAAAACGAACGCGGCCTGGGTTGCACCAAAAGTTAAAAATGGAGTCGAAAGTGCCGATTTTCATTCGTCATTCGATTTTCTATATGAAACTGATACATTTTATTATCATTCTTCATTCATCATTCATTCATCACATCGCCACTTTTGCCGCCGAAATCTCAAAAAAAAAACGCATAAATATACATCGTGATCGTTGTGAACATGTTTATGTCCCAAAATGAACGCAAGCATGGAGAATAAGATTGGTTGAAGTGAGAATAGAATATAGCCATGGGCGCCGGCAGAACTTATTTCCAGGTGGTGCAGATTTTAGTGTTCTTACAATCTTCGCCGTATATGATTGTTAATAAAAAATGAAATTCAAAGACGGCTTTTTATTTCAATAATTCCTGTTGATCCCGAGATTCCCAAGGGGTGCAAGTGCACCCCCTGGCACCCCCCTGCCGGCGCCCATGAATATAGCGGCAACGTACTCGTTTGACATTTCGTTATATAGACCATATATCCGCGGACGTAAGACGCTGTTATTTTTTGGATCCACGGACGCTTGAGTGCATAAGGCGGTTCCATATATTATTATTAGTTTCATGGTGTATCTGCATTGACGTGATATTTATATCTATGTGTATCTGCCACAATAGGTAAAAACATGCATGCATAGATTGTAAAGCCTCTGTTCGTGAAGTCCTATATATTTATTGTTTTTATATATTTTTAATCATGTCTAATAATATGAGAATAGTCTTGAAATATAAATATTTAAGAATATATATATATATAAACAACTATACAGGTGGGTAAAAAATGGATCAAACGAAACAGGGCGATAGTTGGGCTTATTTGCAGTAAAAAATATCTTTATGGCAGAGCACTCACTTGATCTCCTAAAAAGTTATGAGTATTTGAGTGTTTATTGAAAAAAAAAATACAAAATTTGTGATAAAATAGGTAATTAGAGTAAAATGGGTACCTACCGATTAAAAAAATAATATATAAGTTTCTAGGAAATGTATCATTACTAAAAAAGCGCTTTTATGATAGTAGGCACCATGATTTAAGAGTATTGGCACTTTTTTCTATATCTTTTAAGTCTCGCGTAAAATTATTTGTAAATATATACTTAAAAAAAAAGTACTATCATAAAATTACCCGGTATTCAAAAAAAATGCCTATTTAATGACGATTAAAACGAGTTGTAACACATAGCTGTTTGTAGCTTAATTATTTTGTTATGTAAACTTTTTCTAAGCAAGGTCTAAATAAAATAAATCAGATGTTAGTCACATTACCGCGACAAAATCGGTAGCATTTATCTGCTGCTGTATATTTTCTGTCATTACAGCTGCTACGCTCGAGATCAAGTGATTTTGAATACGGTTTGATAATCATCTGAACGCATTAGATGAAGTCGCTAAATGATTTTCTAAAATACCATCATATTTCGCGATCAATTATAGATAGATTCAAAAAATTGTAGAAATTTCTAGAAAATTACCTTTATTATTCGATGATGCAGATTCATCATGTCCGCGAAATGATAGCTCTTGTTTTCCCAAAAACCAAACGATATCAATTAAGCGCTGAAAAATAACTCTATTACGGTCTACTTTCGCGTAGTGTCTATCGATGTCTATTTTTAACTGTGAATTCGTATTGAATTGTGCTTAAGCACGGTTCAATACGATTTTTGCCAAATGTTTGCAAATTATAACAAGAAGATAAATGTTTTTCGGATTGTTCGTGTTTTGTTTTTTAGCTGCAACCGAAAGATTATGCATATCTACATAACCAGTACTATTCCAAACATTGCTATGGTTAGAGAATAAAAGGCAAGGGAAACAAAACAATCTATTTGTATGACTACAACCCGTCAACCAAGTAAATAATTCGTATTGTTTTACATTAAATGATCTATTTATCTTACCGCTGATCGTTTTTAAATCCAATACCGGCACACAACGACCATTTGTAATAACTTGTCTTTTTTCTTCAAAAAAAGATTTTAAAACTCAAAATTTTTATTTTTTTCTAAACAAAACGTTCCTGCATTCACATTCCATTTTTAATACCTAAAGAAATTCAAATTAGATCTTTAAAAAACTATCTCCACAATAAAAAGAATCTCACGCGTACCGATTGTGCAAACAAACTAACAAACTACATAAAAAATCAAATTTCTTCCGTGAAATCAAATGAAGTCCGTAATAATTACGAGTTTATTATAAACCAAAAACAATATTATTATACATTTTCCTAATTATAAATCATATTTAAAAATGTTCAGAAAATTAAAAAGCTAAATTTATATTTATATCGTGATTACATTTCAATTTCGCGCAAAAGTTAATTGATACCTATATTATCCGAAAAGACAGCGTCTAAAGGCGCTCGGTACATTGCTGAGGTTCTTTGTATGTGCGTGTAGTTGTACTATCTTTGTATTTCATATACAGACAAGGTTTTTACACGTTTTCTATGTGTGCAAACTTAGACAGTTTAGTTCAACGTCTTACATACTTTTAGGCATGGGGCGCGTTTGTCGAATTACAAATTAAATCTAATAGTTGCCAATACATGTGTCACAAATGAAAAAAGAAATGCTTTCTCCATACAAAGTAATGTTAAAATGACCAATTTGTATGGGGAAGTCCAACATGTTTTTCATTTGCGACACATGGTTCAAAATTCGCAATTTCGTCTGCGCACGCAACGGAAGCTCTAAAAAGGAACAAATTTTCCCTGTTTTCCCAACATTTTTCATTGATGTTTTGCTCCTATTGGTCATAGCGTGATGTTATATAGCCTATAGCCTTCCTAGATAAATGGGCTATCCAACACTGAAATAATTTTAGTTTTAAATCGGTTACGTAGATCCAGAGATTACCGCTACAACCTCGTAAACTTGACCTCTTTATTATATTAGTATAGAAGATATATCCTATATACCTACAGCATGAATTTTTCAAGTGTGCCTTTAATGCCAAATCCTAAACTACAAGGAATAGCGAAAACTGCTCAAACGAGTCTCGGAGTCGATTTTGATAAAAACTAAAATGGCATCATTCGATTTGTGAAAAAAAAAAATCTTTTAGCAGGGAATCGAACCGGTTGATTTTGAAAAAAAAAAACACCTGTATTATTGCACCAGTTGATAGTGTCGCTTATAAAGATCAAATTCTCGCAAGTAATTCTATTCTAGCGGCAAACTAAAGGAAAGTGCTAATTTTTAATAAAATAAAAAAAATAGGTAAATGTAAAATAATCATACTTTTCTACCGTCTACTTTAGTAACTAATCAAATTGTTTGAAATAATGATCTTCAATACCCATCCATATTGAAAACATACACATGCCTTCCTTCAAGTGACTTTCCTCGCGTTCCGACTGCAGCATCGCTGTCACGGATCGCTGTTTTTTTTAGCCAAGGTCGTTTCAGCGCGCGTAGTGTTCAATTCAAGTTACCACCAATCGTTCCGCGAACAGAAATTTTAACACGAAAAGTTAGCCAGGCTACTTTTTGACAGATGTTTGTTTACATGTGAATATCTATCCACAAATTGGAATTTAATTAATTATTTTATATATTCATATCATCGCCACCGCGGCCGCCACCGCGCCCGCCACCGCGGCCGCAGATTGATCGCGTTGGTCTGTGCGTACCTTTAGTTTTAAAACTTCGATTAAACCTAAAAAATAATTATTTTGTAACTAAATTCAGCTTTGGTATGTTTAGTTTGAGGTTGTTAATTAAATTATTATTGAGTTATTATAAAATCATTGTATTTAAATAATAGTTAATTAAAAAATATTGATTTATTATATAATGAAAAAGTAGTAATATTTGTAATTTAAATTATTTAATTCGAAATAGTGCTTCTTGTCAAAAAGTGGCATCAAAAATCAACACCGATCGTTTCAGATCTGCATTTTAGCATCGCTAAAAAAATGACATGGCTGTGTTGAAACGGGCGGTCGCGCTGGTTTTTGATGGCACCACGAAAAACTGCCCGCAGAACGCAGGGCTAGTCATGTTTCGGTTTTAGTTTATGGGTTTAACGGTTCAGATCGTCTTTATCGCCGTCCGTTTCGTAACCGCATCTTTTAAGGCTATACCCTACTGGCCGACCAGTTTATGTATTTTATTCAAACAAAACTAAACTTTAAGAGGTTGCTCTAGAGCCGTCTGTCGAAGCTCATAACAGCGGATTGAATCCGACCGCCTAAATAAACAAAGGACACCTTCATTTTGGCCTAGTCAATTGTACCGAGATCAAATTATAATAAAAAAATACTTGACTAGAATCTATTTATAAAACAATTATTCAATTAATTTAAACTTCACGGGTTTTTAAGAAAAAAAAAGTTAAAACATAAAAAAAAAAATTTACCAACTTTTGCCTTAAAAAAAAGATGTTAAAGGCGATATTTAATATTTATGTAACCTAAAAACCAAAATAAAAAACAATCTAATATTATGAATATTTATTACAGAATTATAATTGTTTAACCAAAACCCTATTTTAAGGAATATTTACATATTACCTATTTTGAACACCTCTATAAAGTTGTCATCCCAGCACGTTCCTATTTACATAAAGATGAAAGTTCGTGATTTATATTATTATTATATACCAACTTAATTTTTTCGTTATACCTATTTTAGTTAGTAGGTTTATTTAAATACTACTTCTGGCTTAATTTATTATTAACAAATTACATAATAAGTTTATATACCGATAGCGACAATAACAAGCTTGAGATGCCGTTAAATGAGAATTTCAAAATGATTATCTTTAACCCTACATACCAAATGATTCGGTACAATATACTAGGCCAAATTTGTATGGCGGCGGCCGGATCTCCTTTATAATAAACACGATGAAAAACCACTAAAAAAAAATACCAATAAATTGTTACATGATCAACAATACGGGTTTACAAAAGGAAGAAACACAACAAATGCCGGTACAAGTTTGATACGGAAATAATCGATGCTTGGGTAAATTCTCAGGACCTCGTTGGTGTTTTCTGTGATCTATCTAAGGCGTTTGATTGTGTTGATCATCAAACTTTGTTAGATAAGTTAGAATTTTATGGTATTCGCGACTAAGCTTTAAATCTATTAAAATTTTACCTTTCCAATAGATCCACCTTGAGTGTTAATATTGATGGCTCTCTATCCGAAAGGGCCCTTGTAAAGATGGGTGTTCCGCAAGGCTCAATTTTAGGACCATTCCTCTTCCTAGTATACATCAATGACCTTCCACATATGGTTCAGGAGATGGCGCAGATAGTGTTATTTGCTGATGAGACATCTCTACTGTTTAAAGTTAGTAGAAAAGATAATATATTGTCAGCAGCAAATGACGCTCTGGAAATGGTTTCGAAATGGTTCACGGCGAATAATTTAGTTTTAAATGCTAAGAAGACTAAGTATCTAAAATTTACGTTCCCCAACGTAACTGGTATTAATTCCACAGTGAAGTTAGATGGTACTGATCTGGAATTTGTTGACTCCACTGTGTTTTTAGGGATCACAGTCGATACCAAACTACAGTTTAAAGCTTACATAAATACTCTAAACAATAGCTCTGCTCTGCTGCATATGCAGTCAGAAAAATCAGACAATTAACTGATGTTGCAACAGCCAGACTAGTGTACTTCGCCTATTTTCACAGTATAATGACGTATGGTCTTATAATGTGGAGATCCGCTGCAGATTTTGATACTATATTTATTTTACAAAAGAGGGCTATTCGGGCAATATATGGCATGCCATCTCAATATATTTATGAGAATTTATTGTACGTCAAGAAAAACTTAAGTATGTTTAGCAAAAATTACGACAGGCATAATTTGAACTTAAAAAATATAGAGATAAAATTGATATTCCAAAATTTCGACTGCAAAAAATTAATAAATGTTTTGTTATTAACAGTATAAGGTTATTTAATAAATTACCTAAAAGTATTATAGATTTAAGTGATATAAAGTTTAAAAATTTTATAAAACAAAAATTAATCCATAGGGCTTACTATAGAGTTAATGACTATATTAATGATAAAGATGTCTGGCTGGACCCGTTCTGATCAATTGAGGTCTCACAACTAGTATTGCCTTTTCAAATGAGTACCCTAGTAGGTATGTTAAATCTGATATTGTAATAATTTATTATTACTTAACTTATTTTTTATTATATTTAACTTTTTATCTTAGGATAAGGTATATCTTATGATTACTTATTAATATTTACATTATTCAGGTACTTTGTTATTATATATTATTATTTAGTAAAGTGCCTGTACTCTTTAGTATTTGCAGTTCTGTACATTGGTTTAGTAACCAATTGCTATACTGTTAAATAATCTGCCATACGGGTTTTGAGCATGCTTTTAGTAGGATTACAGCATTTTAAGTATGCTACCATATGCTATATCGGTAACTCAATGGCTATGTTCCTCTGTTAGTTTGTGCGAAGCACCAGAGTTTTAATAGGATTAGATAGAGCTTAAAATATTAAAACACCGAAAAGCGGTAAAAATGGAAGGAACGCTCTTAATCGGCATAGTATAAGCGATCTATGCTGATAAACAACAATGAATTGATCGACCCTATTCATGGATTTTGTAAGTCTGCTTACCTTCAGGTAGATACAAAGTCACGTGCCGTACTCCTGTAAAAAAATAAACAACACCATCTTTTTTTAATTAAAAGTAAGAAAAAGCGAATTCAGGTATGTATTGAAAATAATGGCTATAATTTCGAACAGTTTATTAGTTAGGGTTTAAAAACATTAAACATATTTTCTTAAAAATGATCACTTTCCTTTAGTTTGCCGTTTGAAGTTACATTCCACCATAAGAGCTTTATAGGTAAGTAACACTATCAGCTGGTGCAATTATAGGATAAGTTTTTTTTTTCAAAAATCTAACGATTCAGTTAAGTTTTTATCAAAATCGACTCCGGCACTTTTTTGAGCATTTTTCGCTATTCCTTGAAGTTTAGGATTTGGCCTTAAAGGCATACTTGTAATAATACAGCGTGTCCCGAATCTCAACGTTTAGCGGGTACGGGCGATAGGCTAGGTTATACCAGTACTGTAAAAAATAAAATTCATGTTACTCGGATAAGTGTAAATAGGAACTCTTTTTAAAATCGACACCCTATAGATCACATATTTAGGTACTGTGTTCACAAATTTCCAACTATTGCAGTGTGTTTTTTTTTTAATATTATCCTTAATAACTAAGCTATTCATTGCAGTCGCAAATCCAATAATGTATCTTGGCAATTTAGTAAAACTAAAATATTATTGAGTCATGGTTAAAAAATGATTTAGGAGACAACTTTGCCACTTCGTCTTAAAAAAAAAATGTAGTACCTATACTACCTTAGGTAAGTTAATTAAAAAATATTTTATTTTTATTTTATTTAGGAAAACAAACAATTGCACATAGGAACTGAAATATAAAACGTATTACAATAACATTATGTAGATATGTGTGCAACCCGTTTCGTAATCCACAGATGAGGTATATATAGCAAAATAAGTAAGTCGATCAATTATATAAAAAGTACTTAATTAATGAATAAAAAAAATTAACTAAAAACAAGTAATGCAAACTAATAAGGACAGTTAAATAAAAATATTCAATGTTAGGTTTAAGTAGACAACAGCAATCAATAATCAGGTGGGAGAAAGGTCTCTATTACTTCGTTAGGCCGACCGACCGGTCTCGTTACCCCACCCATACAGATGCAAAAACCGTCAAGTGACCTAGTCATGTTTCGGTTTTAGTCTGTGGGTTCACCGGTTTTCTGGAGACTACTGCATCAATTTCTTGTCGAGGTGGTAGTCTCCTTTCAGGGTGCGGTTACGAAATGGGTGGTTGAATTGACGATAAGGCAGCGAGTATATACTCGTAATGCAATTCGTCATTGTCGCCCCCCATTTCGTAATCGCATCATTTAGCCGGCATAGTGGGAGCGATCAATATTGTTTAAGAACAATTATTGATTGACCCCATTCATGGACTTTGTAGGTCTGCTCACCACCAGGTAGATACAAAGTCACATGTCGTGCTCCAATAAAAAAAAAAAAAACACTTAGTTTACCTATAAATTGACTCTTATATCTGTGTCTGGGGCACGAGAAATGTGTATATCCGCTAGTTTTTCATTATAGGAGCGTACATGCAGTCAAATAGCCCATGTAATCAAGATTTGCCACTTATCTTTTAAAAAAAATATTATTAAAATTATAAATCTTTATTTTCACATAACAAAATTATAATAGTATGTACAAAACTAAAAATAATAAAATTAAAACAATTACCTAATAAAGAAAAAATAATAATACTAAAATGAAAAATGGAATAACCTACTGCAAAAAAAAAATATCATCTAATATTTGTCCGTGTGGCATAGTGGCCAAAACGCTAACAACATTTCCTGCTGTTTTGAGTAAAAATGAAAATGGTCGCGTTAGAATGGGTTCAGAAACTCTTCAAATCCTTTCAACTCAAAAGCATTTGTACAATTTTAGTGTAATAAAGTTTTTATATATATATCTTCACGGGTGCCTTACGGCGCCCGAGACCGTCTAGCTAGACGGCCCCAGGGTACCCAGCGGAGGGGTTTTAATCCCACCTCGTCGTAGCCGATGGTATGAGTCTACACCGAACAAGTGGCTAGCTCGTCGCGATGTTTTGAATAGACTCAATAACCCATCTATAAACAGTTTCACAAGTTGGTATAGTGAAACCGGGACCGACAGCTTATCGTGCTCTCCGAGGCACTATAGTGGTGTTGTCAAACAAATGTACATAAATTTTTAAAATATATATATATAAAGTTTTTAAATAAATAAATAAACTGTTGTTAAAATTGTTGTAATAACATTAATATTTAAACTAATGAAAAATTGATTCTTTAGAAATACAAGCTACCTAATTGTGATTTTATCCTTAAAATTCTTTTTGGTGTCGGTTTTTTTTTAATTAAAATATATTTTTTACAACGATATACACAAATAATTAAAATAAAATATCAGTATTTTGTCATATAATACCTATAGTACTATCTCCACCATGATCGAGTTTCTAAATGCTAAATATTCTATGCTACCTTTACTCACAGTAGACCTGTTAAAATCTAAAGTTATCCCCAATGGCTTTACCTATAGGTTTTTTTGTGTTCCTTTGCGTTTTAATGAATCCCATACCTAATTTAACTTACATTTGATTTTATTTAATGTTGTTTGGGCTTTGTGGGTTCACATGGTTTCAGGAGTCTACTGCATCGATTTCAGTGGCCCTATAGTGAGTTTTTTTTAACGTTCTCATCACGGTAAATGATAAATAAGATTAGCTTCTCGTGACAGGCTTGGAATTTTACTTAAACATTAAGCGATCATATTGGTGTAGAGTAATCACTTAACGCAGTGAGAACGTTAAAACAAACTCACACCAGGACCTCTGAGGCTCTACCATGGGTTTGCGCATTGTAGCAACGTAACGTATTTGTATACGTTTACGTGAGCAACAACCAATAGGGCCGCTTTATTTTTGGTAACAGGATTGAATACGTTGTTACGTTGCTACAATGCGCAAACCCGTGGTAAAGCCTCTGGTGAGCTGGCAGACACGAAACGGACTGCTTATTTGACGATAAAGCAGCAAACAAAAAAGTAGACTCGTAATGAAAATTCGTCTTTGCCCGTTTCGTAACCCCATCATTTAGCCGACTTAGGAGCGATATGCAGGTAATCAACAACGTTTTGTTCGACCTTATTCATGGACTTTTTAAGTCTACTTACCGTCAGGTAGGTACAAAGACACATGCCGTGCTCCAATAAAAATAAAAAATACCACCAATGAAAAACGTCTTCCTTTTCTACTTTGTTGGTAATGAAAGGCAATTTAATCTAATAGACTTTCAAATTAATTAAAAATGTTAGAGTACCTAATTAATTCAGAAATTCGCTCTAGCTAGTCTCGTTCACCTTGACTATGATGTTCTTAAAATGGGTTACAACTTTACAAGTTAATAAGGTATGTAGGTATCGACTTAAACGTGATCGGAAGTTTACCCGGAAAAAGAATCGAGTAAAAGAAGAAATACTACTTTATTTTCAATGCCTAGTAGAGAGCACCTTAATAATAAATAATACAGACACTTATTGTGTATTGCTAATATTGTTTTAGTTGTTAAAATGCTGCGTTCGAGAGGGGTCGCCTTAATGGTAGTCCTGCCATGTCTGAGGTGAATATAGATCGATCTCAATTCCTTCGATTGATTGATATTAATATCGCGAGTGGATTACCTAAACGTGTGTTTCGCTCTATTATTTTTAATTGACTAGTTATTGATTATTGTGACAACTGTGATTAAGTTATTTATCCGTATATTTACACTATATTTGTCTATTTGTGTTAAAGCTCTCTAGAAGTGTAAATTAAAGTGGGTGTGCATTATTATAAATTAAATAGACTAGGTATAATAATAATTTAATGATAGTATCAGCTTTATCATTACAGTATATTTAACCTGTATACTTAATTGTTGTTTGAAAGTTTGTTTAGATAAAGTGCGTCTAGTTAATAAATAGGTATTATATTAAACTCTGATTATTCGAAAATTTGGCTTAAATTTTTATAACTTACTTTAGTCCCTCTCTCTTCAGAGGCTCTACCATAGGTTTCAGCATTGTAGCAACGTAACGTATTTGAATACGTATACGCGAACAACAACCAATAGGGCCGCTTTATTTTTGGTAACAGGATTGAATAAAGCGATTCAGAGGTAGGTAATTACAAAATAATAAAAAATAGGAAGTATTTTATTATTTTTATTATTACATTACCTATATAGCTATATAGGTAACAGCCTCCGTAGACTAGTGGTTGCGCCGTTTTTTTTAAATAATAATATGTAGGACAATTTACAAATATTGCTCTGGTCACAAACTAAACTTTAGGCTTGAACTATATGTACCAGAAGCAACGATATAATACATATTTTATTTTATAAACACCCAGCCCATGACAAACGGTACAAAAAAACGTACTAATATTTTTTTGCCATGGATGGATGTTTATATACATATTATTATAAAAAAAAAACTAATGTGATATAGTTTATTTTGACGAAATAGGTACAAGTACTATGTAGTTATTTTACTAATATAAAACTAAGTTGGTTATTTTATTGTATGCAATATTTCAAAATATAAATTACAAAATAAAATATGTAATTAAGTAAATTTGTAAATATAATTGTGTGTACATTGAGTTAGTGATGGATATAAAGAAGTATGTATGTCTCTACAAAATTAAATCGTATCATAAAAAAAAACCTATAACTAATTAATAATAAAATATAATTTAAGTAGCAATAAATACATAAATAGTTCATTGCTCCAAAAATTTACATTTATATTCTTACAATTTCGTATCCGTTGCTAAAATGCTGTGTTTCAGCATCCGGTGCTCATTATATAATACTATAGCATGCAGGTGGTACTGCTATCGGACTGGTTACCGAAATATATGTATAGATATTATATTATTATTCCGCGATGTCGAAAACCTGGGTAACTAAACTTGTAACATATTTAATTTGCTAATTAAAATGCGAATTAACTAATTAATGTCTAAATTATGGTTAATTTATGCAATATTTTATGAAATGACAAAAAGGTAATTTAGATAAATATCTTCATCATATTATCATAAACAATACTTACTATATAGGTACCTATATTAAATTTAATATTAGATTATCCTAATAAGGAATTTATAAAAATGTATAAATATACTATATAGGTACCTGAAGGTATATGAAAATAAGTATGTAGAGATAATATAATTTAAAACGACGCATCACTCCACTGCCTGTATTCATATGTACATGCAAAGTAAGGCACACGCAATTATTTAAATTAGATTAGATAATCTGTACTTATATATCGTGTTATATAAGAATGGGTTGATGGAAAAGCAGTAATAGTAAAATCCTCAGTCATGAGCATATTGAATTGCAGGGGAGATAACAATGATCTGCACCAGAATTTTACAAATAAGTTATATAGGTAAATTTATCAAATCCCTTATAAGTATCGTATTTTCAGCCTACTTTATGGGAAATGTAGGGCAGATATTGATGACCAGGATCCAGATTTGGTGTTCCCTCGCAATTTCCAGTTTGGAGTAGCTTCAGCAGCATATCAAATTGAGGGGGGTTGGGATAAAGGAGGTAAGTTAAGATCCAAACTATTTTTAACCCCCGTCGAAAAAAAGTGTGGCTTTAAAATGGGTGGATCGATTTCATTACAATGTTTTTTTTAATGATATTTTTAAGGTAAGGGTCCTAGTATATGGGACACATTCCTTCACGAGAACCGTGACTATACCCCTGATGGTTCAGACGGAGATGTCGCCGCTGATTCTTACCACAGATATCTGGAGGATGTCGACATGATTAAGGAGCTCGGTGTTAAATATTATCGCCTGTCAATATCTTGGCCAAGGTAAAATATATTTTAATGTTATAGTTGAAGTCATGAAATATTTAGATATATTGTCAATAGCAAAGCCATTTCTTTAGTGTAATAGTAATAATGGAACTTCTGCAAATAATAAAATATTAATTTGCACTAGTTCCATAATGGTACTTATGAGTTTTTTTTGTACTAGTTTCATTTCTGTACTATTATATTACTAATGTACCCCGGTGTGTACCAATGAGAATGAAATAGTGCCTCGGAGAGCACGTTAAGCTGTCGGTCCCAGTTTCACTATTCCAACTATAACAACATTATTACCATTACACTAAAGAAATGGAACTAATTCGAAAAAAAAACACACTATTCGTAGTTAAATCATGGAACAAAGCAATGGAACTACTTCGAACAATCCCTCAATGAATAGCGAAAAATGCTCAAAGGAGTCTTGGGGTGGATATGATAAAAACTTAACCTGCATCATTACATTTTTTAAATTTATTCTTCTAGCTGGGAATGGAAACCGGTTGATTTAGAAAAAAATAAACTCATTCTGTATTATTGCACCTGATAAGCTGATAATGTAGCTTATAAGTAATTAAATAGTGGAACCTAACTTTAAACGGCAAACTAAAAGAAAGTGATAATTTTTAAGAAAATTTGTTTAATGTTTTCAAGCCCTAACTAATAAACCAAGAACTTTGTATAAAAACATAATACTTAAAAAAACTAAATTTAAAATAAAATCTAACTATAAAATAAAACATGCCTAAAAAATAAAAAAAATCTCCACATCGCCTAAGATAATTTTATAATTTTTGCAAGAAAAAGCTGCCAGCTCTCGGGTCACCTGAAACATCAACCAACTTTGGAGCAAGCATGGACCCATTGTCTCTACAGCAAATGCCAAAAAATAGATAACTGTTATAATTTTAATGTTACTGTATTTTTTGCATTTGTGCAGTTGCGCTGATTCCACCGCAGTTTCAGCGCATGTTGTGCCCCACACTAAAGAATGTCCCAACCTCCAAGTAACTATAGATATACCGTCAGCCGCTTGCCATCGTCTCGACTTAAGCCACAAGGCTCAAGTATTGATGGTATAAAGATTGATGTAAGCGACCTGCGGATTATATCGTTAAGGGAACTGTGCCGAAATAAGCGTCCTACGCTTTTAGAGCACGTCCATGGTGGCCAAGTTGGTCAACATCTCTGCCTCACGGACAGCGATGTGGTTCGCAGACTTTTATACCTAACCTACAACAAACCTAGCTATTCGAAGCATACCGTTATTCAATATAGTGCCTAAATTTTTAGAAGGAAGCGTCTTTAACCATTGCCCTGCCTCTTTCTATGACACTGCTAAAATTCGGGCTTGGTCTACAGCTCTCGTAGATGATTGTAATAAAATTTGTTTTGTTTCTTTATACAAGGTAGATCCCAGGATTTTTGTATATTAGGGTTATCAGAAAGAGGTTCTCCAGGACAAGAAATGCATCTCTGGCTTCGTCCATGAACTCAAGCTTTTCATTCATATAGAATGGGTTTAATATTTTTTCCAAAAGTTTCTGAGTGCTATGGCTCGAAGACAGAAATGCTGGTAGTGCAATGCTAGATATTTTTTTTATGCCAATTCCTCCATGAGCTACCTAAGTGGCCTGTTGGCTAGTTATTACGTCAAATGTTTAATTTATAATGGTTTCTAAATTTAACTTTATTTTTTAAAATCTATTTCGTCAAGTAGTGAAAGTAATTTAAACACAGATTATCAATTTACGTACGAATAAACAAAATTTAAATATATGTAATGCATAATGGGCTTTAATTTCAATTCAACGGGTTATAGCTCTTCTCTAAATGATCAATATACGTGGTGGCCGAGTTGGTTAGACCTTGGACCTAAAAACACTTAGGTCCCTGGTTCGAATCCCAGTGTATACCAATGAGTTTTTAATAAAAAAAAAAATTTACATTTGTTTGACAACACCACTATAGTGCCTCGGAGAGCACGTTAAGCTGTCGATCCCAGTTTCACTATACCAACTTGTGAAACTGTTTATAGATGGGTTATTGAGTCTATTCAAAACATCGCTCTAGCCACTTGTTCGGTGTAGACTCATACCATCAGCTACGACGAGGTGGGATTAAAAACCCCTCCGCTAGGTACCCTGGGGCCGTCTAGGCGGTCTCGGGCGCCGTAAGGCACCCGTGATGATTGATCTACTTTTTTCAAATAAAGGTTGAAACGCTGTCGTCAAATAAATTGTTCGAAACCTTAGCCATTATTTTCAATACATAGCTGAATTAGGTGTTTCTAACTTTTATTGAAAAAAATATGATGTTGTTGTCTTCAATGAGGATGGGTTTTGAAGAATATTATTTTAAACAATTTGATTAGTTGTAAAGTTTTTTTTTTCCATTAAATATTGTTTAATGGAAATGAGTACTTTCTTTTAGTTTGCCACTTGACATTACTTACCAGAATTTGATTCTTATATATATTCGACACTATCAGCTGGTGCAATAATACGGGTTATTATTTTTTTTAAATCAACCGGTTCGATTCTCGGCTAGGAGAATAAACTTTTCAAAAATCTAATGATGTGGTTTTAGTTTTTATCAAAATCGGGCCCGAGACTCCTTTGAGCATATTTCGCTATTCCTTGTAGTTTTGGATTTGGCCTTGAAGGCACACTTGAAAAAATCACCCTGAAGAAATAAATCACTAAGAATGGCACTATCCCTTTCTATTCTCTCAGCAGTGCTCATAGAGTAAAAACTAGTTTTTTTTATTTTTCCATGTATTAAAATTATCCTTTTCAATCTTAGTAAATACTTATTCACCCTATTACTTGTGTTATGTGGTTAATGACTCTATGACGTATCTAATATAAGGAAAAACCATTTGGCCCACCCAAATGGTTTTTCCATTAATTTTGCCTTAAAAGCACCTTAAAGACGGGTATAATACAAAGTATTTAAAAAAAATAGTAAGTATTTGGATTTCCCCAGCGTGGGCGCTATAATTTGCAATTAAAAATACGACACTAAAACTAGCGTTTTGTTCGGAATAAATAAATAAATAATAATTTATATATATTTTAAATTAATTAAATAATAGTAATAATGTAGGACATTGGACACACATTTCCCTGGTCACAGACTAAGCTATGTAGTAAATACAACGTTACAAAATACCCCGTAAAGCCGAAAGGAGGTTAAATGGGGTAGAGTTATAACGAGTCCATTCACAATATTTAAGAACCGTAGTAACGCTGTATAACATGTCCTAAAAAATTTATAAAATATTATTATTTTCACTCTTGTGCAAACCCTATTTCAGTAAAATTAAATAGTAAACTACGCAGAATGTACATACCTACATTTCTACTTAATTCGCGGAACGACAAAAATTTTTAAAGACTAACGAAACAACCTAAACGAACACTTACTTTTTCATAATAAACGTCAAATTTACAGAAACGGCTCAAATCCGCCTTGTTTAATACACACCTCACTCGTCGGGATATGGCTTGTGTGGCATTTCGCACCATCGTCGGTGTTATTGATGCGAAAACCGATCTAACACGCTGTTCCATCTCGGCAACCGTTGGGCAATCGGAGAAATACACTCTGTCCTTCACATTACCCCTCAAAAAGAAGTCCAAGGGTGTGAGATCCGGAGAACGAGCAGGCCATAGCACCGGTCCCCCGCGGCCGATCCATCCTCGCGGAAAGCGAACGTTAAGATGTTCTCGTACGTTGCGAGCAAAATGTGCCGGAGCTCCATCATGCTGAAACACCATGTTTCTTTGGTTCTCAAAGTAATCCCAGTCAGCCACAGGAAAGTCGTCAATCGCCTCAAAGTCAAAGTCAAAGTCAAAATCATTTATTTCATGTAAATCTTTACAGATATTTATGAATAGTCAAAAAAAAAAAAAAAATAATGAGGTCTTAGAGTGCGTTTGGTTAGGCAGCTATTCATTAACAAAAGAACGACAGATATTTATTATACCTCGATATCAGATTTAGAACTTAAACACGATGAAATGGAAATCGTAATATGAAAATTACTACCGAACCGAACACACACTACATTACCAACTGTGTGTAAGTCTAGGTGGTTAGCTGATTCCATTGACCTGTCAATCATTATCTGCCATACAAGAGAGCCACCATGGCGACCAACTTCACCGATCATATCCACGCCTTAAATATTTATTGTAAATAAAAGGTAAGTAACCAATCACATATAAGGTATATGGATCGGTATTTTTAAGGGCATAAATACTAATTGTAAAGTGGATCCCATCAGAGACACGCCGGAGAAAAAGAAACCAGCAAGTAAAAAACTCTAGTGCTTCACACAAAATAAAAGAGGAGCACAGCTATTAACTTATGCTATATACGAGGAGCACAGCTATTGAGTTATGCTATCTTCGAATTCCGTTTATAAAAACGTTAGATAGTTGTTACCGTTCAGACGTGTTGGCATAATGACGGGACCAATGACATGCCCGTCATAAAGTCTGTTGACTTTATGACGGGCATGTCATCGGCCATTTCATTCAGCCGCCACTGGTGTTGGAATCTGCCCTGCCGTGAAGCATGTGGATTCTCGCGAGCCCGAACGTGATCGTTATGCATATTTGAAAGACCTGACCTAGTTCGTCAAAAGAAGAGTTTACGAAATTAGGATTTTCCTCTAACTGCCTGAGGTACCACTCGCAGAAGTTCCTCCTGGGTGCAAAATCGGAGGGTATCAGCTCCTGTGTACGGCGATAGTGATAAGGGTGACGATTGTCGTCACGAAGAATTCACCAAACTTCAACATGTTTTATACCGAATCTTGTTCCGGCTCGCTTTGTACTTGTGGTCGGCTCTTCTTCAAAATGTTCTAACTATAATTCAGCCTGCCTGGCGTCGATTGTGCTTGGACGTCCACTTCCAGTAGACCGATGAAAAGAGCCGGTGGAGTGTAGTCGTCTTGACATGTTCAGAAAACACTGGTACGAAGGCAGCCGTTAATCGTTGCCGATAAAGTTCGCGTGCACGATTTAAATTGCTATATGCAATATTTTTGGCTTAGATAATTAATTATACTTTTTAACGGGGTATTTTGTAACACGTTGTATATGTAGAGTTTCACGTTATTTCAATATAAACGTTATTTAGGTAGGCACAAAATTACGACCTTCGACTTCGGAAATCATTCTATACATCGCAAGTATGGCAACACAAACG
Source organism: Monopis laevigella (assembly GCA_947458855.1). Taxonomy (NCBI): domain Eukaryota; kingdom Metazoa; phylum Arthropoda; class Insecta; order Lepidoptera; family Tineidae; genus Monopis; species Monopis laevigella. The sequence continues at coordinate 17,901,473 of OX381577.1, read as the reverse complement.
CTAATATATTAATAATGGTGTGAAAAAACCTATATCTATAACTTAATTGTAAAAATATTATTTTAGATTATTACCTAATGGTACAGACAACTACGTAAGCGAAGATGGGGTAAGATATTACAGGAATTTATTTAAAATTCTAATAAAAAACAATATCTTGCCCATGGTGACGTTGTTTCACTGGGATCTGCCACAAATATTTATGGACTTAGGGGGATTCACAAACCCTAAAATAGTTGACTATTTTGAAGACTATGCTCGAGTTGCTTTCAAGTTATTTGGCGATGTGGTGAAAATTTGGACGACTATAAATGAACCTCATATGCACTGCTCAGCTGTAAGTCATGTTTATTTATTAAATTACACCAGCTTTGAAAGTTCCTTATTATTTTGAAAAAATATACTACACCTAGGGGGTCATTCAATTGCAACCGCTAAACACGAAAAGACGTTGCGTAATCTATAAATTTGTAAATATAATTTATATTCCAATGGGGATCTAGTTACCTAGGTATTTTGAATAAGTAGTTGAAGTTTGTTGATGGCATTTTTTAATAGAGCAGTTAAAAGCGCCTACATATATTTGTTTTACTGTTATTATAACTGCCGTTTTCAATAATCGACTTTCATTATTTTCACTTACAGTTGGTAACTACTGAAAATACGGATAGTTTTTATGGTTACTGTCAGTCAAAACAATATTTATATATAAGTTCAATTAATGAGAACGGCCTTACGTCCACTACTAACAAAAAAAATGTTGTAACTTTAAAACATTTTTTTAGGGGTATGGAGGAGAGTATTTTGCCCCAGCTCTCAATTTACACGGATCTGGTGAATACTTATGCACTCATTACATTTTGCTAGCGCACGCGCGAGTTTTTCACCTCTACAACAACAATTTCCGCCCTCAACAAAAAGGTAAGTCTGATTTAAGAGGCTATGTAATTTTTTTCAGGGTAATGCATTTCAAAATTTACCAATAACGGCATAAACGACAGATAGATAGGAAATGAATAGTAGTACTTAGTTCAGACTCCAGTCTCTCACAAGTTATGAACTAATGATCTTACTTGTGAAAATAAAGATTTTTATTATTATTATTTGTCAAAAACACGAATATTCATTTATCTCCAAATATAGACTGAAATTGAATTAACTTTTGGTATAGTACTTTTATAATTTAATGATATTTTATTTTTTTCTATTTATTCGCACGTTTTTATACATATAAAAAGCGATAGTTTGATTTAGCGTTTACATCCTTTTTGTTAAAGTAGTTAATTGAATAGGGTATTTGACTCCTTTTGAAACTAGTTTTATATGATTCTCTATTACATAATAATCACATTACATCGATATTTCCGGGATGTCTACTCTATTATTAATAAAAATCAAAGTTATAGTTTGAATTTCCACAATGGCGCTAAAAACGCTGTTTTGCAGTCTATGTCAAGTGTGACGTCACACGTAAACAAACAAGCACAAATTAAATAATCTCCTATATATTATACTCTATTCTATTTCATCCACATGATTTATAATCTGTGTATTGTTTTGTTTACTTGCGTGTGACGTCACCAACCATCAACCAATCAAAGATGTTTTTGTTATACATAAAATTGTAAAAAATATTCAATTTTATTTCATGTAATCTACAAAAGATATACATAATTTAGTTTAAAATAAAGTGAAATATGTTTTTTACCGCCATTGTCTGATAGGATGACCACAATTTATAGTATATTTTTAATGTAGTCAAATAGCCTATTGGGGTCCGCGATACGGGATTTTTTTCCTAGTTGGGACCTGAGGCTCTACCATGGGTTTGCGCATTGTAGAAACGTAACGTATTCATTTACGTATACGTGAGCAACAACCAATAGGATTGCTTTATTTTTGGTAACAGAATTGTATAAAACGATCCTATTGGTTGTTGCTCACGTATACGTAAATGAATACGTTACGTTTCTACAATGCGCAAACCCATGGTAGAGCCTCTGGTGGGCAATTCTCGCGCTTTCGACATTCATCTCGATTCGAGATTTTTAAACAAAAAATGACTAAATATGCCATTTTCGTTAAAAAATATCGAACATTAAACGAAATAAATAATAAATATTAATTAATAAATAATAAATATAAAAATATTGAACGAAAAATGACATATTTAGTAATTTTTCGACATTCATCTCGATTCGAGATTTTTAAACGAAAAATGACTAAATATGCCATTTTTCGTTCAAAAATATCAAACATTAAACTAAATAAATAATAAATATTAATTAATAAATAAAAAATATATAAATATTGAACGAAAAATGACATATTTAGTCATTTTTCGTTTAAAAATCTCGAATCGAGATTAATGTCGAAAGCGCGAGAATTGGCCACCTGCTGTATAATGATGTAAACTGATTATTTAAATAAATGAACTGAGCAGATTTTTTTTAAATGAAAAAGTCGCGATCCTTACACTATAACACCGGTAGGTGTTATAGTGTAAGAATCGCGACTTACTTTAGTTATACTAACATTTTCGTGAAAAAAACTAGTAGATGTTCCTAATCCGGGAAAATAACGTCTTATTACTGGACACGGGACAAGACACGAAATTCCGGGACATTCAAGGATTTCCTGGCCATCTGGAAAAACTAGGGTAATGCCTGACCATTACCCTAGTTTTTAGCCTTAAAAATTACATTTCTATAAAAAACATTTTTTTCAGCTATTTATTTTATCATAACTCGATTGTCAGTGATAATGCACAATAAAAATAATAAATAATTATTACATTTTTCGAGTTACAATCGGTGGCACTCGGCTAATTTCGAAAATGATCACCCGTAACTCGTTTTGCAACTTGTCCCTACACAATTATAAATTCCAAGTTCTTTGCATATTTAATGTGTCTGTCACAATGTCAATAAATAAGTCATTTGTTTAACCTTGTTAGTTTAATTGCTAATTGGTTTTTAGGCAAAATCGGTATAACCTTAGATGCGTTTTGGGCTGAACCAAAAAATATTTCCAATGTCGAAGATAGAATGGCTGCTGAACGGTATTTGCAGATGCATGTAAGTTATTATTAATTGTACCTAGTATAAATTATTTTAGATCACCGAAGAAAAAAGATATATATATATATATAGCTGAAACTAATTAGTTAGGTAATATACGTATTAATTGCTACACGAGTTAAAAAAAAGTTTATTAAATTGCGCTCAAAACCACAATAACAACTTAAATGATTGGTGGAAATGTTAACGCAGTAGTATAGTATAGTTAACTTAAAAGTAAACGATAAATAAACTCACACTGAATGTAAAATTCACAAAATTCCATATCTCCGTCTCTTTATATTTCCCGAGAGATCGCACAGGTTAATAAAATTATATTCGAATTTTGGAACAGCCCCTTATTATGTAGTAGGTATGTAGTCTGCGTTCGGTTGAGGTCGAAATACATGGTTGTTTTACAGCATTGATCGCTTGATCGCTCTCACTATACCGACTCACGGTACGAATTGGGCGGCGATAAAGACGAATTTGAATTACGAGTCTATTTTAATATAGCGTCTAATTAACTGCCCGTTTATCCTGAAAGGAGACTACAACATCGATAATAAATTGTTACAAAACCCGGTGATAACCGGTGAACCCACAGACTAAAATCAAAACATGACTAGGTAACTTGACGGTTTTTGCACGAAACCGGTCCGTCGGCCTAGCGAAGTATATCTTCCCACCTAAAATAAAACCTGACCGGGTTCCTGAGGCCGTTACTTCATATTTAACATATATTATGTACAATATTGTTTTTATCACACTTAATAACGTTACGTTTTGCAGCTTGGTATGTATGCCCATCCGATATACTCGGAGCTTGGGGACTATCCGATTATCGTGCGGGAACGTATAGCTAACATCAGCAAGCATCAAAATTTTCTTCGCTCCAGGCTGCCTGTCTTTACAGAAGAAGAGGTAAAAATAATTATTTTCTTAGATTTAATTTTAATGCCATACCTACTATGTATATCGAGTATAATATCCTAATACGCGATTGGCGAGGATAAATTATAAATTGGGAGGTTTTCTATTTTGACACTATTTATAAAACGTAAGTCGTAATAATAAGACTAATAAGTAACAATATTTCGTAAAAAAAAACTATAACTACTATTAAAGGTGCCATTTAGAGTAGCAATTCCGTCAGTATTATAAAAAAAAAATACAACCGTTACATGGCGCTATGAGGTCTCCTGTGGGTTTCTCTAAATTTTAAAAATTTATATCTATTATTTACTGATGTAGATGCTAAGTTATAACAAACAAAAATCTTTAGATTCTGTAGGTCGATTTTAATGTAATAACGTTCGAAGCTCCAATAGCTTTCAGTATCTAAGTAGGTAGTCATTTTTATTTTCTCTGATCACAAACTAAACTTTAAGCTTGTACTAGTCTACCAGAAGTAACATTACTAATGCATATTATATTTTATAAACACCCATCCTTTTGTCGTGAATTTGGATTCCCGAATCCTGGAATAGCTATTGGATACAAAGGCGCTAGATATAATAATAACCACTAGATTACTACTATTGTACAACTATGCTTTTAGGTAAAAGATCTACGCGGGAGTTCAGATTTTTTCGGGCTAAATCACTATACAACATATTTAATGTCTTCGTCATCTTTTGAACCTGAATGGCTGGTCCCATCACTGGACCACGACACTGGTGTTAAATTATCACAAGACCCTCTATGGCCCAAGCCTGGATCAGATTGGTTTTCGGTAAATATTATTAACAGTCTTAAATCGACGAGGATACTGCGTTGTCGGTTGGAGATCACATAATACTTACCAGGTTTGCCCGTAGCTCCTCAGATGTAAAAAGTACTCTGTTGTAAACGGCGTACTTTACAGCCTCTTGGCTCATTATACCTACTCAACGATTTCACAGCGCCCTTTGTGTTTAATATAACTCATACAGGGTGTTGATGGGACTGCCACGATTTTGCAGTGCTAAAGGGTTATTTGGGGAGGCGCGTGTGGAATGTTTCAGCAGCCCAAGAGTCTTGGTGAAAATAATGTGAGGCGGTCCCATCAGCATCCTGGATATGATCAAGGGTAGGTGTGATTTCTGCTACGCAAATTACTGCTGCAAGGTAGTAACAAACACAAAAGAAGAAGATTACTTAGTTTTTAAGTATTTCTTCATACCTATTAAGGTATATTGTAAAAAATATGAGCACTTGTTTAGCTGAAATAAACTTTTATTATTTTTGGCGGCGGATGTCAATCCATATAACTACCGATCATAACAAATTCGAGAAACCTTTTCTTCATAATACTTTTTATTTTAGATATCGTTAATTTAAAATTAAATGTAATTAGGTCCAGATTTAATCCTGTTTTGGTCCCTGGTTCGAATCCCGGTGTGTACCAATGAGTTTTTAATTATAAAATTATGTACATTAGTTTGAAAACACCACTATAGTGCCTCGGAGAGCACGTTAAGCTGTCGGTCCCGGTTTCACTATACCAACTTGTGAAACTGTTTATAGATGGGTTATTGAGTCTATTCAAAACATCGCGACGAGCTAGCCACTTGTTCGGTGTAGACTCATACCATCGGCTACGACGAGGTGGGATTAAAATCCCTCCGCTGGGTATCCTGGGGCCGTCTAGGCGGTCTCGGGCGCCGTAAGGCACCCGTGAGGATATGTATGTATGTAAATGTAATTAGATTTAATAGAATGTTATTATTATTAGCTAATTGTATATTAAAAAATGCCTTACTTATAATTACTTTTGCCATTACCTTTATTAAATTAATTAGTAGTATAGAATCATTGTAACTTTATGTACTCTTGCGTCAGTAAAGGGATCTAGATCAAAGCTATTATTTTGGAACTCATTTATTTATAGGTAATTTGTATCTACAGGTGTACCCACTAGGATTCAGGAAGCTCCTCAAATGGATTACCAAAACGTACGGAGGGCATCCTATAATTATAACTGAAAATGGTCTTTGCGACTTTGGAGGCATCAATGATTATGATCGAGTAAATTATTATAATAAATATCTGTACCAGATGCTTCAAGCCATTAAAAAGGATGGTTGTAATATTGAATCTTATTTTGCATGGACTTTAATGGATGATTTTGAATGGAAAGATGGATATACGTAAGTAGTTTTTCCAATAATAAATTATATTTTTAACCGCAATATTACCATATGTTATAGTACATAACTAGTACCTACATAGTATTTCCTTATTTACTTTTATATACGCTGCATATTGATTTAAAAAATAGTAAGATTTTTATGGATCTATCTACATAGTTATTAACTAGTTTAGGGGTCAGAGTATTACGAATACTAGTCACTAATTTAATTAGTATAGTTCAATCCATTGTGATTATTTTTGGTCAATAAGGTTATTTTTATTACTAACTGAGAGGTTTAACTAGGAAGATGATAATATATTTAATAATCGATGATTGACATCGATAAATCAATTAAAATACTTAGGTACAATAATTGAATTCATAAATTATAAATAGACATGACTGTAACTGGGTAACCTAGACAATTTGCTTTACTAATCAGTAAAATAATAATAAAAAGATAATAATATTTGTAATTATGGCGTGCATCACGATGTTACACAAACGATTAATTTACAAGATCAATAAAAGTTATGTTAATTTGTCAGGATCAATAATTGGACGGTGTTATGCAGAAATGATCTGTTATAAAATTAGTACCCGATAGACTGTTTTACTGTTCAGCGCTTTAGGACTTTTTTATAAGTATCCAAAGTAGATCTCCGTTATGCTTTTTATTATACATATATATATTAGTAGTTTTTTTAAAATAAATTCCTATAATATATTATATTATATTTCAATGTATAAATAGATACGTTTTATTATCGTGAAGCATGAAAAAAAAAACTCTTCAGCCAAGCCTTGTTTTGTCTAAAAGTATTTGGGGTATTTTTTTGAGCTTTGGGTCTAATGACCCAAAGCTCAAAAAAATACCCCAAATACTTTTAGACAAAACAAGGCTTGGCTGAAGAGTTTTTTTTTTCAATTTCTTTAAATGTTATTACCTATGCGCGACAATAAAAAGAACAAAATACTTGTTTTATTATATACATACCAAATCACGCAGAATAATCTATAACCATTTTTTTTTATAAAATATATTTATCTATTACCTAAAAATGGTAAAGTAATCAAATTTATAAACAAATAAACCAAATCCCAATGTTAGTAACATACATGTAAGTATACTAAGATTGTTCCCCGAATAAATAAGTTTGTGCCATTTTTCCGACGTTACATGTACAATATATGTATACTTTCTCTAAAATTTCAAAGATTATTAATTTAATTTAGTTATAGGTATTTATTGATTATGGAAATTTATTGAGTTGGATATTTTTTGCATAACAACGTCCAGTTATTCAATCAATCGTGGATATTATAATGAGAATTAGAGTTAATAATAAAATCCAACCTTCTTACGCACTATATATTACGCATATAATCTTATATTGTAAACTTTATTATAATATGAACTTTATTTCAGAGCCAAATTTATTATAATATGAACTTTATTTCAGAGCCAAATTTATTATAATATGAACTTTATTTCAGAGCCAAATTTGGACTATATCACGTTGATTTTGCTAGTCCAAACAAGACAAGAACTCCAAAATTGTCTGCAAAAAACTACAAGGAAATAGTTCGTACAAGAAGAATAAATTTTGACTATATTAAAAAAAGTTCCGGTAAAAAAGAAAACTTTAGAACTAAACCAAATAGTATAAGTTAAAATAATAAATTATATAAAAGCACTTAGTTGTAACTTATTCATAAATATATTATTACTATTTAAACTAAATAGATAACATTTGTTTTATTTTATTGAAGCACGGCATGACCCCTGGTATCAACCTGATGGTAGCCGACCTACAAATACCATGGATGTAGTTGATCAACACATTGTTGTTAGGAACAGCATTGTTTGCGGAATGGGCGGCACAAATACGAATTCGCAATACATGCGTTGCTTTATTTTCAAATTAACTGCTCGTTTCACAACCGCACCCTGAAAGGTTCAAGGATCCTCTACAAAAATATCTCAGTGGGTGTTTAAATGCAACCAAATGCATAGCTTGATTATTTGACATTTTAGACTTATATATGTGGTGGCCGAGTATATATGTGGTGGCCGAGTTGGTTAGACCTTGGACTTAAAAAACACTTAGGTCCCTGGTTCGAATACCGGTATGTAGCAATGAGTTTTTAATTTAAAAATGTATGTAGGTACATTTGTTTGACAACACCACTATAGTGCCTCGGAGAGCACGTTCAGTCCCGGTTTCACATACCATCTTGTGAAACTGTTTATAGAAGGGGAGTCTATTTAAAACATCGCGACGAGCTAGCCATTTGTTCGGTGTAGACTCATACAATCGGCTACGACGAGGTGGGATTAAAACACCTCCGCTGGGTACCCTGGGACCGTCTAGGCGGTCTAACGCGCCGTAAGGCACCCGTTATGATATGTATATGTAATTTGTTGCATTTTTGGGCAAAAGAGTCAACGTTACCAAACGCAGACAGCCGCACACTAAGGCTGAGTTGCACCAAAATGAACTCTCTGCCATAGTAACGATTAAAATTACGTCATTAGTTGCTGTTATTCGAACTGCTAAATGAAATTGGCAATATAATCGTTACAATTACAGAGAGTTCATTTAGGTCAGTCAAGAAGATGGGTTGAAAATGCACTTCTGACAGGTCTGAAGGCTTTATTATCTACCTATTCTAAATCTAAATTTTTGAATATTCATTAAAACTTGTATTTGATAAAGGTTTACTCAATAAATAAATACCCACCCACCACAGAACCCTGACTTACAAAATGGATCCTGTCTCGTGGCTTCCTAAATACACTGTAGGTATTCGTTGCCATTAGCTACTGAGTAGGTAGGTTAGGTAGGCAATACAATAATTAAGTATATATTAGTACCTAGTCTAGTTAAAAAACAATCAAAGGTCCCGGAAGCCAAAACAATATGCATAATAAATTGCGCAGTGGGTACGGTAAATATTGAATGTGGCAAAAAAAAATTATGGACCTAGTTATGCAAAAGTAATCCAACCTACAAATTTTGCTAAATTAATTAAAAAATGCAAACCATATTTAATTATTACAACATATAAATAAAAAGATAATCTCCAAAAGCCAAAACGAGCTGTGAAGTTATTTAACTGTAAGCAGTAAAAATATTGTAAAAAGATCCATGTGGGTTGTTTCTAACTATTATGATTTATTTTGGGTTAATAATAAAACGTAAGGAAATGTATAAATAAAGCCACGTCTTTAGAGGCAGTTGACGGATGGTTTAAAGTACCTATTGTATATGTCCATAAAATTACAGAAGTTGTGCAATCTAAATAAACACTAATAAATGGGCAATGATAGCATATAGCGCTGTCACAGTGCAAGCTTTTGGGTTTAAATAAGTAAATACTACTTAGAATCTATTTTATTGGAAAACTGTTTATATTGCCTGATAGTAAGCAGACCTACATGGTCTATGTCTTTGACCATTGTTGTTTTGGTCATTGGACGCACACACAATTCCAGCTAAATTATACGATTACCAAATGCCTGATAGTAAGCAGACCTACATGGTCTATGTCTTTGACCATTGTTGTTTTGGTCATTGGACGCACACACAATTCCAGCTAAATTATACGATTACCAAATGGGCGACGACAAAGACATATCCTTGCTGCTAAATTATTGTCAAATAAACTGCCCATTTCGTAAGTGCTCTTTGAAATAAGACAACCACCTCGCTAATAAATTAACGCAGTAGGCTTTTTAACGCCGGTAAATCCATAGACTAAATTGAACTATTATTTCTTCTTTGCTAAAACCCATTTATTTTTTTATTTATTTCAACCAATTAAAGTATAGGTAGTATAGTTAATTCAACTACCCATTTCGTAAATTCTCCTTGTAATGAGGCTACCCCGATATTAAATCTATGATTCCAACAGTAAATCCGAAATATTACTAGAGGTCACTTGACGGTTTTTGCATATGTGTGACGATGGTAATGAAAACGGTGGTCAGTCTAGCGAAGTTATAGAGACCACCCAACTAAATTTAGATGCTACTTTAATCCTATGCGTGGTATAGGTATAAGTATTATTGTTATTATTTATTATTATTTTTAATTATTAAATTGGTTTCCTTCTGCATAATACCAACAAATCAGACTTAACTTGGTTGTATAATCATACTTTTCCTGCTTTTAAGATGATTGACATCTGAACATTATGTCCTGCGCACTACATAATAGAATGCCTTAAATAAATCGTGCTTAACGGTAGGTAATCATTTCGTGTTATTAATTAAAACAGGTACAATAATAAGGATACGGTAAAATGACGCAAATTAGTGAATATACGAATTACATATAATACAATATAGTGCACGGAGAGCACGTTAAGCTGTCGGTCCCGGTTTCAATATACCAACTTCTGAAACTGTTTATAGATGGGTTATTGAGTCTATTCAAAACATCGCGATGAGCTAGCCACTTGTTCGGTGTAGACTCATACCATCGGCTACGACGAGGTGGGATTAAAACCCCCTCCGGTGGGTACCCTGGGGCCGTCTAGGCGGTCTCGGGCGTCGTAAGATACCCGTGATAATACATATAATAAAAAGCGGCCCAGTCTAGTGGTTAAGTCACTACACTACAAGGTTAAGCAGATGACAACATGGCCGGGCCTGGGATGGGTGACCGCTTTATGCAACGAGAATATCTTCATATACACCGCAACAAGCTCGTTACTTGTTAGGTGTTGCCTCCGAATATAGGCGTAATGAGGACTGGTTAATCCCTTCGCTGGGTACCCTAAGGCCGTTTAAAAAAAAGGTTCTCGGGAGTCAAAAAAGGCACCCGTGATAGCATTTGTTTATTATTTTTACAAATAATAAAACTATTAAAGCTACTAAGCGCTTTTTTAAATAGTCCTAATTTAGGTATTGATGGGCTATATGGGTAATTTTGGAACATTTACTACAAAGTTAGGTACATTTATCGCAAAGACCATAAAATTCTTGCCAGTTTTATATCCCTGAAATCGGCATACAGCATTATGCGAGAAGACTTGTTCATGCAAAGATGAGTGGCAATCGCTGCCTACGCTGCAAATGACTTGGCGTGATGATAAATAAAAAGTTAAATTCTGGGTAACTGAAATTATTTAGTTACTTATTTATTTATTTAGGTTTAAATGCATTAACCTATAAAACTTGTATAAATTTTAAGGCAGCTTTATAGCGAAAATAAGAACAAGAATTTAGTATGTAAGTACTTGTTTGTACAAATATAACGTTATCTGATACGCGTAAGCGGTCGACCTTTGCAACAATTCAAAATCGAACAGTTCCTGCTTGTCGAGACAACTCGGAAGGCGTGGTATCAGAAATGCTTGGTATCACAATGTAACGTAAATTTACCAATAAGCTATTCAACTTTATTTAACATTGTTTAAACTAAACGTTAAATATCTGCATCTTATATTTGTCCAGTGCCTAGGCGGCAAATTAACTGTTTTAGGTATAAGGAGTTTATAGTTTACTATTTTTATAGTAGGAGGAAGGCCTTTATAACTTTGCTAGGCCGACCTGTTACCATCACCGCCATACAAATGCAAAACACGACAAGCGATCTAGTCATTTTCGGTTTTAGTCTGTGGGTTACCGGTTTTATGGAGACTACTGCTTCGATTGCTTGTCGAGATGACAGTTTCCTTTCATGGTGCAGTTCCGAATTAATTTTATGATTATTAAAATAGACTCGTAATGCAAATTCGTTTTTACCCATTTCGTAACCGCATCATTTAGCATGGGAACGATTAATTTTGTTAATCAATAATGTATTGATCGACCCTATTAATGGACTTTGTAGGTCTGCTTACCACCAGGTAGATACAAAGTCACATCCCTTGCTCCAATAAAAAAAAACTTTGACAAACAAAAGATGTTAAAACAAATTAATATTATGACGTAGATACAAAAGCTAATCACGCTATCTTGGGCGCCATGCTACAGGAATGGTATTATAAAAAGTGCTTTACATTACAGGAATCTGGAATTGGATAAAAAAACAAATTTAAGGATTTAAAAAACTTATGAGTTTATTCTTAATTACTTACTTAACCTATCATAGACAATTATGTACAAAATTATTTTAAAAATATCCTACCATCCATACCAGATTCATAAAAGCTCTGAATGCCATCTATATAAAAACCCTTACGCTTTCAGTCAGGATTACTAAAAGTAGAGGTATTTTTTTTCCATATCGTCGAAGCCGATGGTATCCTAAGTCTGCACCGAACAAGTGCCCACCGTCAGTGGCCATTGCTGTATTTGTACACACAGGCATACGAGGGTCAAACTGAAAGTTCTTAGAAAATAAAAAACTGAGCAAAATAGTAAGTTATTAGTTTTATTATATCTTTTTAAAATAACTCCCATTCACATCAATACATCGTTGCATCCGATGAAACTACCAGAAAAGCACTTTGCCCACTCGTCCTTAGGGGTCTTTTCGACGGACTTTTGTGCTTCTTCTGCGTCCATAAAACGTATTTCTCATATTAAATTTATGCATATTGGTAAAGAGTTCCATTTTCAAAATTTCAACTTATTTGTTTATTATATTTTTTACAAGTAGCCCTGTTCTAAAAACTTTAAGTTTGACCCTCGTAAATAGTTTTACAAGGTCACTGGGCTTGCTCTCCGAGACACTATAGTGGTGCTGTGTAGTGGTTTTTGATGACGTTTGGTAAAACTTGCTGCTTTAATCGCATTGGCCTTGGGACGTTGACAATGAGTAGTAAAACTTGCCTCTACACCGTGCAATAAACACTACATCTAAAGCTCGTGGAATAACTGCAGTAACCTTAGGTGCTTGTTTACCTTCGAATAACCACGTGCATTGTGATAGATTAATGCGGCGTATTCTAAAAAACTTATTAAGCCTTAAAAAACAATTTAGTGAAGGAGGTTTTGTCCCTTTTTATTTGCAACATAAAATAATATAAACAATAAAAATAGAGATAAAACCTATTTTTACTAAAGTTGTCTTCAAGGACTCAATAAGTTTTTATAAATAAGGGCATAGGAATAATATAATAATAAATTAAAAAAAAATGCATAGACGACCAGACAACGAAACGGGAGCTGACCGCGGCCTATTATACACATATAATATATACATGGTGACTTTGAAAATTTGTACGATTAGTAGAGCTTCATATTAGCCCGAAGTACTATCTTTTTTAATTCACTTTGTAGTCCACCTAGGTAGGTAGTTTAACTTTTTGGACCCATGGTGAATGACGGAAGCATTCTTCGGAGATAAGGGAGAGAATAGTAATTATAACTTTTTTATTACAAAATAAACATATATATACAGGTTGAATTTAAAAGGTTGTACTTTGGGCTAATATGATGCTCTACTGATCAAATCAAACAACTTTTTCCATGGAACCATGAGTCGCAAATGAAAAAAAATTTAGCTGCCTGATACAAATTGATCATTTTACTTCAATAGTTTGTATGGAGGGGTTGACTAATGTGCAAAAAAGTAATTATTATTCCATATTCGTTTGGGCCCGCGTGTCCACATGTCTAAAATAAACAAAGTTCAAGTGGTCGTTTGGGCCTATCATAACAATCTGTAAAACTATATTACCTTAAGAGTGATCAAGGCTTCTTAATTATAAGTTTCAGGAGACTTTTGCAATAATTTTTTGTCGAGGTGGTCGAGTCTACTTTCAGGGTCCGGTTACAAAACAGGTTGATTTCACGATGAAGCAGCAAAAATAAATAGACTCGTAATGAAAAGTCGTCTTTGTCATCGCCCATTTTGTAACCGCATCATTAGCCGGCATTGTGGGAGCAATCAATGGTTACATGGGCGACGAAAAGAGGAATTTGAACTACGACGAGGTGGGATTAAAACCCCTTCGCTGGGGCCGTCTAGGCGGTCTCGGGCGCTGTAAGGCACCCGTGATGATATGTATGTATGTATGAATTAAGTTATGAGTATAATTTTATATCCTAGCTGCAGATTAACAGCCCGTTTTTAACTGCACCCTGAAAGGGAAAACCACCTCGACATGAAATTGATGCAATAGGTTTCTTAAAACCGGAAAACCCAAGTCGAAAACCGAAGTATGATAGGTCCTTTAAAGGCAGTAACAAAGTCGGGTGGTCCCACTTAAATTTCTAAAAGGTGATTTTAGAATCTACATTATATGGCCTAATATATTTCTAAATCTGATAATCCCTAAACTTTCAGCATGGTCTAATTGTTTATATTTATCATATTCCAGAAACTTTCAGAATGAATTAAATATACTTACTTCTAAATTGTAATTCTTTTTATATGGCCCACGAGCGTAGCCAGGTTTTAGTTTTGGGAAAATCTTACCCCACCCCACCTTCTAGTATAATATACTTAACAAAAAAACAATCTATGCCTCGGATTAATAAGTAGCTATAATACGGTCTTACTTTAAAAACAAATTTTATTGATGGAGATTTTTATTTTAGGTATATACGAAATAGGAAATGTAAAAAAAAACGCTACGACCACTTGTAGATACAATCAATGCCATGCTCCAATTTGAATTGATAAAAAAATATATATTGCCAGTTGAGCTCTGCCCCGTACGTACTTCTCATATTCTCTGTTCCCATTCTTATTTCGAAATTGGAGAGGTTGAGCTCAGCTCCAGCTTTTCACTGATTATCTTTCTAATAGGGTACAAAGTGTTAATATCAACCATTTTATCAGTGATAATGCTTTTACCACATATGGTATTTCTCAGGGTAGCATTTTGGGCCCTACTCTATTCCTTACTAATATTAATGACATATGTGAACTACAACTAAAAAAGGGAAAAATTATTACCGACGGTGGTGGCGCCTGTCCCTCACTGCAGCCGACTGATACAATAAAATATTTGGGTGTTCATATTGACTCTAAATTGTCCTTCAAGACCCACATTGATTTACTTACAAAGAGACTACGTAAGCTGATTTATGTCTTTAAAAATCTCCGATGTGTAGCGGATCCTAGCATAATTAAAATAGTTTACTTTTCTCTCGGCCAATCTCTCCTGTCCTATGGTGTTTCTTCTTGTGGTGGAGCGGGCAAAGACCTGCTTCCTTGGTTTAGAGAGGACCCGTCCTTTAGTCCTAAAAGTTGGGTATTCCCTACCATATCGATTTCCTACTTCTGATCTACAAACTTTACCACGTTCTTACGGTCAGACAACTCTTTATTCTGAATAGCATTTTAAAGACACATTCTCTCCTAAAATTGAACCTAATGTTCATGCCAGCAAGAGATGTAAGGATATTGACTGTCCTAGTCATAAATTCACTACGACTTTTGCACAACGATTCTTCTGTTTCCTTGGTTGTTTTTTGTACAATAAGATAAAAAAAAATATACGCTCTCTCCAAACTTAACTGCAAATCAAATAAGGTTTCCAAGTTCTAACGTATTAACACTACGTTTACACTATAGCAATAACTCATGGTACAGCCTCTGTACTAACACATCGATGGTACTAATATAATAGCTTACCCCACCCCACCTTCTAATATAATATACTTATAAAAAAACAATCCATGCCTCGAATTAATAAGTAGCTATAATACGGTCTGTATGTATTATAGATTCATAATGATTAAACCAAGTCGAAGTGGTTCTCCTTTCAGGGTGCGGTTACGGAATGGGTAGTTGAATAGACAATAAGGCAGCGAGTATATTAAAATATTGACCCCATTCATGGACTTTGTAGGTCTGCTCACTACCAGCAGGGTGATTACGCGTCTTAAGTTCGCTCGCAGGCCAATCGTTATGATGTCATTCTGACGTAGATCAAGCTTGGCTTCTTAACAATGGCTCCAAAAAATCTTACAAAATTACGTCATAACGATTGGCGTGCGAGCGAACTTAAGACGCGTAATAACCCTGCAGGTAGATACAAAGTCACATGTCGTGCACCAATAAAAAAAAAAGTTACCTGGCTAGTAGATCTTTAGTACCTAGTAGCTATAAAACGCCTTTAATAAAATTATAAAATCAAGAAATTGTAGTTAGCTAGTTTAAGTTGTTATGATATTTACAGGCGTTTAAGGTGAAACCAGCCTAAAATAATAAATAAAAAAAGTTTAAATCCCTGACCCCGAACATAACCTTTATATAAAATGATAATAAGCAATTTTTCTAAAGGATCTATTTTTTATTAATTTAAATAATCACCAATGTGAATGCGGAGTGCAAGTCTTAACGAACGGCCATCATGGATTAAGTTGCAGTAGAAGTGCTGGGAGATTGCCTCGACACCATAACCTTAATGACATTGTTCGCCGTGCTCTGACTTCAGCAAACGTCCCCTGTATTATTGAGCCCCGTGGGTTAAGTAGAATAGATGGAAAACGCCCAGATGGGTTAACGCTTGTGCCGTGGCAGAGAGGGCGAAGCCTTATCTGGGACGTCACTTGTGTTGATACATTTGCGGCATCACATCTTCAAGCCTGTGTAGGCTCAGCAGGGGCGGCTGCTGAGGCCGCAGCCAAGGCGAAACATACAAAATATCAAAATTTAAAATCTGATTATTTATTTGTTCCATTTGCTGTGGAGACAACTGGGGTTTGGGGCTCTGAAGCCAAGGAATTCAGCAAAAAACTATGTGCTCTTCTAAATGAGATCACTGGAGATTCCCGGTCCGGATATTTCTTTAAACAAAGGATATCACTGGCAGTACAAAGAGGTAATGCTGCCAGTGTTATGGGAAACTTCGGGCCGGGACAGAGTCGGGACATAGTGGATATTTAATTTTTATTTTATTTTAAGTTACATTTAATCCTTTTTAGTCACAGTAAGTAGATACGTAGTAAATTTAAATATTAATTTTAAAACAACAAAAAAATTCGTTGGAGTCCGCTGAGATTTATATTGATTTATGACTTTAGAGCAGACTCCGACGAGTTTATATTAATATTGTAATAAATATAATATAAGATATTTTTAGTGTCAGGTTTATTTAATTTAGGTATAGGTATTGCTCAATTTTACCTACAGTTAAAAGCGTTTACCTGCTGGCCTATTACGCCGTACAACGTTGAGCTAAACTTTAACCAAAATGATGTATGATGTAGTTGTCTGTCAAATTTCAATGTCGCCAGGTTTGTATTAGGTCGGAATTGCTTCATATCGATTAAAGTTTAGCTTGGCGTTGTGCGCGTAATCACCCCAGGCCAACATATGTTAAAAAAAAACTTTATATAGACCATTTTAAAACCTATAAATCAGCTTCGCTGAAACGAAGTATTGAATAAATTAATTTCTCGAAACTCCTTGAAAATTTGCACTGCAATTGCACGGGAAATTAGCTTACATTCGTAATTTATATATTATATAAAGTTTATTTATACATTTATGATGTGTAAATAATACACATCTAAACACTTGATATATTATATATTACAGTTGATTTAATTACATAACTACAGATTTAAGTAGGTACCTAACTTATATATATTATATTTTATCCTACTTTTTTATTTTCATTGGTATGAAATTAGCCGATTTCATTGGCTCCTAAATTATCATCTAGCCATTGATAAGTCTCAATCATCAATGGCTAGATGATTATTTAATCATAATGCATTTTATATGTCTACCTACATATACCTCATAAAATAGTAAACTTTCCGTACCTGTACCATTTTATTTAAAAAAAAATACTAGAAGACGAGAGAGTAATAGAAACAAAATTAAAAAAAAAAAAAATTGTCTATTTGTATGTGCGAGTATCACTCATTTGTTTCAAAATCGATTTATAACTGAAAGATATATAAAATAAATATAGCTTTATTTGGATAAAGATATTAATTATTAATATTTAGTTGGAAACTTCAAATAATTAATAATAATAATACGTGCCGCGTACAGTCATGCTGATAGGCCAAAAAAATAATCTAAAAAAAAATATTTACTTAAATATATTATATTTAAAAATGAAATTCCTACTATATAGGAACTTAAATATGTATGTAATTTAACCAACTGCAATAAATTGTATACGCAAGTATTTAGATGTGTATCATTATGTGGCGTCAATGTAAAAATTACGAATGTAAGCGAGAATTCCCCGTGCAATGCAGTGCAAATATTCAAAGGGTTTCCCTAAAAATGAGGTAAAATTATGGTGTAAATAATACCAGAATTAACATTCCATAGGTTCTACTTTCCGTTAATAATTAATAACTAAATTTGTTTATATGGGGAAAACAAATTTTCAATTATTTATTTATACTTACACAATAATATTTTTTCATATTGGGTGTTTTTTTTTCGTCAAAACTAGTAGATTCTAGGATAATGTCCAAATTGTAACGTTTCGAGTCGAACTATAGCCTTATCAAAATTTACAAAATAATTTATTTTCCTTTCCTATTAACCTGGTGGTATTGTTGACCTTCTGCTTACCACCGGGTTAAGTCCATGGTCTAAGCATCACAACAGTGTAGTGGGCATTGGTCGCTTTCACTATGCCTGCTAAATAATACGATTTTAAGAAAAAGACGGCAAAAAAAACGGCGAAAAAAAGATGCATTAAAACTTGAAAGGAGACTACTACCTCGACAAGAAGTAAATGTGGTAGTTTTCTGAAAACCGATGAACCCGCGGACTAAAACATGTCTAGGTCAATTGACGGTTTTTGCATTTGTATGGGGCTGTGGTAAAGAAACTGCTTGGCCAGCCTAGCGCAATACAGTTAAAGAGACCTTCCTCCCCTCTAAAAATATACCTACTACTTATGTGAGGTCTTTAAACTCAGTATATACGAGTATAATATCAGTATAATCTATAAGTGTTTATTAGAAGGTAATATCCTATCATATTGTTTTACCATTATAATATGTACAATAATCGAAAATAAGATTACCTATTTTATTTTATATTACTGGTGGCCGAGTTTGTTAGACCTTGGACTTAAAAACACTCTGGTTCGAATCTTGGTGTGTACTAATGAGTTTTTAATTAAAAACATATGTAAATTTGTTTGATAACACCACTATAGTGCCTCGGAGAGCATGTTAAGCTGTCGGTCCCGGTTTCACTATACCAACTTGTGAAACTGTTTATAGATGGGTTATTGAGTCTATTCAAAACATCGCGACGAGCTAGCCACTTGTTCGGTGTAGACTCATACCATCGGCTACGACGAGGTGGGATTACAACGCCTCCGCTGGGTACCCTGGGGCCGTCTAGGCGGTCTCGGGCGCCATAAGGCACCCGTGATGATATGTGTAAGATTACCTACCTACCTAGTTAGTAGGTACGTAAGTAGGATTATGATGTATGGAGTTTGTAGATAGACATCAAGTCAAGCAATTAAGGTTTATTATTTTATGATGAAAAGCTTTGAGTAACTGATGTAACATAGGTATAATTACTGTCATATAATTATACTTTATTACCTAATTATTATAACAGGTGGATAAATATCTTTACCTATATTTGCCTTCATGAATTTGACATCTAGCATAGGTATAATTTCAGTGGCTGGAAATTCGAATACTATAACGTACACATAGTTTAGTCATAGAGCCTAGTTTGTGACCAGAGCAATGTAGGCTGTCTCATGCGCATACATTCTGGCGCCCAGTCATATTTCAACTTCTTTCAGTCTGGTGCTGTAACTTCTCGCGCGGCACCTAAGTAATTACAAAAAAAAATCTTCCTGCGTGAGTCTTTTAAATTTCTTAATTTCCTGTTGAAACTTAAAAAAAGTAGACCCTGACTGTATTACATATTATTACCTACTCCTGTATCAGATGTAGATTGTCTGTTCTGATGTCTTAATTTAAAATGAATACGAGCAATTTGAAAATTAATTATTATTTTACAAACATGATCTTTGGTTTCGGCTGATATCCATCCATGCCTACTTGAATCCTCCAGGTATTAGTCGATTAGACGGTAAGATGGGATGATCCTAGTGCTATGGACGTGCGGCTGCCACATACATTCATATATCAATTTCTTTCAGTCTGCTGGTGCTGTTGCTTCTCGCGCGGCGCATAAGAATTTACAATAACATTTCTTGCTGCCTAAGTCTTTTGAGTTCCTTCATTACCTGTTGAAACCTAAAAAAAGTAGACCCTTAAAAAGAAGTTTGCAAAGTCAATTGGCGAACTACTTTTTGAAAAATCTGAGACTGCCGAGTTAAATCCTTTTTATTCAGAAAATAAGCTTGGAAATTTTAAGTTGTAACGCAGCAAGTATTTTGGGTACCATTGGAAATGCGCCTGGAGATTTACTATTTATATATAACTTATTATTTATTTTGTTTTATTTTGAGTAAATATATATATATACATGGTGACTTTAAAAGGGTGTACTTTGGGCTAATATGAGGTTCTGCTGATCAAATTAAACAATATTTTCCGTGGAACCATGTGTCGCAATTGAAAAAAAATTGCCTTCTCCATAGAAACTAGTAATGTTAAAATGACCAATTTGTATGGGGAAACCAAATTTTTTTTTCATTTGCGACACATTGATCTATAAGAAGACTTGTTTGATTTGATCAGCAGAACTTCATATTAGCATTTGGGCAAATACATCTTTTCAAATTCATATATAATTAATTATAATTAAAAAGAAATATATATATAATTAAAAAGAAAATGTGTGTGTACATGTATCACTTCACTATACCATCATTGCTCATTTATCTACATCCTTCCCTTGCGTAGTTCCTAATTAATAGTGTAATAGTATGTGCTAGGAAAAATTTCGTATCAAAAATACATTAAGCACGAGGATTCTCGTAATATTTAATAAATGTTTAGTGCTCGGATCCATTTGAAATCAAATTTATACCTCCTTGTTGTGTGTGCATCTCATCAGATACCTATAGATTCAGTCCAGTCTAGAATATTAGCCTATTCGTTACACGCTTTATGACATTGAATTCAAAGATATATAATAAGTAGAATTATAGGTCATTGCCCACAATTGATTTGATAAAATAATCTATCAAGGTGAAGTTTTTATAAATATATCTATAGTATGACGATGATGACACTCAAGAAAATATCGTGTTAAACTCGAATTTAACTATATCTATAAAATAAAAAAATAATATAATGTGATATAGAATTATTTATTAATACAATAATATATAGAATAGACATTATTTTTGTTAGATGGTGGATTACCTCTTTTCCGAATTACGTTACGTTTACTCATCTTGATTTTATCCGCCCTGTAATTCTCTGTCTGCTTGAAGTACTAAAATAGAAAAACCCGAATAATACAACAAAAATAAATAAAAACAAGTCAAACCATTTTTCATGCATTTATATTTTTTATTTTTTATTATTCGTTTTGAAATAAGATTTTATATAAATCTTTAGGTAAATGTTAGTAAACTGTAAAAATTGTGCTATTACTAGTCAAAGGCAACATTGTGCCCAACCTATGTCGTACGCAGTTTGAACACGTTTTTAGCATCGAGTGCATTTAATAATTACATACTCGTAGGTAATAGTTGACTTTGATAAAAAAAAAAAGATTTTTAAACCATTGCTGGAACTAAAATGCTCACCCCACCGATATTTTTTTCTCAATTTTGTAATTACATTTTATGTAAGATACATTTTCCATAATGCTAAGTTAAGTGACAAAACACAAGGTTTTTTGCTAATTATTCATCATTATGCCGAAGTCTTTATTTATTTCTTCGAAGAGTTAATATCCTTTTAGAAGACTATAGATATTTACAAAGAGGTACTTTAGAGCATGACGCAGTTTGACATTGCAATAGGTTGGACGAATATGAAGTATTCATATTAGTTTTTTGTTGAAAGCAATTAGTTAACCATTGCCAACGAAAAGGCATAGAGTTGTTGTATCTTTGATAGTATAGATTTTTTTTTCTGTTTTTATTCAACAATACATATAACTAATTTACAACATATATTGCACACCAACTTTAAGGTTTATATGTGGCGGTGAGTCGCAAACATTTTAATTATATATCTGTACCTTACATATTATTGTTGTTAGGTCTTGTATGCTTGAGGGAGATCCTTTTAAACTTTGGTCTGTATTTACTTCCATTTTAAAAGAATCTGCATTTTGCTAGGCAATTAATTTAAAAACTTTGGTGTTAAATAATTTAACAATCTCGTTTCATAGAAATTGTTTGCTTTGGGCAACACATATCTATTGCTTTTCACACTTTTCTTATGTCTTATGCAATAAAATTGGTTCAGGTTTTTGGCAATAACTTCAGATGATCCTAGACAAAATAATTTCCCTATTAAAATCCTCAAAATACTGTCCTGTCAGTTTTCTTCGTAGGTTGTAATTATTTTCCACCAAAAACTGCTTGAGACTGTATGTTTAAAAGACAAAAAATATTGTCATTAATACATTAAAACGCTGCGATCTAAAATCTCTTCCTCGTACTACTGCGCTGTGCGGAGAAATACTGTGATATTTATTTATTCAGTGGCTTATTTTATGAGAATTAGGTATGACACTATAGTATAGTAAGACCACTATAGTATCGTGCTTGGAATAGTTTTCCAACTAAAGGCGATAATATGCTGGAGGTCATTTAACCCTTTAGGGCACTAGGGAAATAATATCTTACCCATCTGCAGATGCATGATTTAGATATACGGTGACAGTGAATTTTTTTCAGACGTAGATAGCGAAAATGAAGATATTCTAAATCATTTAGTAGAAAACGTAAAAAATGATAATAACTTGCAAGAATAAGTTTTTTTTTTTCAGAATTCAAAGATAACTTTGTAATAATTTACAATAGACTTTTATTTTTATTCGTTATTTAATGAAAAAAATCTGTACATTATTATTTTTAGTCGTCTTTGTTTGTTGGGGCATCACTTTAAAACTACTGGGTCGATTTATATGCAGTTTTTTTACCCATAACTATTAACTCTGTGAATAAAATAGGGTATATAATATTTCGATATACATATAAGGGTAGCTCCCTTACAGGGTGTTTGAGTGTCTCTTAGGAAAAGTTTTTTATTACACTAGATAAAAACAAGTGTTACCTATATGAAGTTAAGGTGGGTGACATAAAACTGCATTAAAATATTTTCGATTTAATTTAATTTTGACTTTAAAAAAAAACATATAAAATAACTTTGCAATTATTCCGCTTATGATATTATTGGTGTACTAATTATAAATAAATAAATATGATCCAAGGTGTCTTAGGGCGCCAGAGACCGACTAGGCGTCTAGATGGTATGAGTCTACAGCGAACAGGTGGCTAGCTTGTCGCGATGTTTGAATAGATTTAATAACCCATCTATAAAAAGTTTCATAAGTTGTTAAAGTGAAACTGGGACCGACAGCTCACTCCGAGCCGGCTCAATATATACAAACGAACAGTTTTGTCGACACGGGTTTCACCTCTCAACGAAGCATATTCAGGACGAAATATCTTACGATGTTGTTGATTGGCTTGAATAAATATATTTTATCATCTTTTTGGCAACTGCAGTGGATTGGTAGGTAAATAATATAAAATATACTGATCCTATAATTTACTGATCTGAGGTAAATACTTACTAATACCCAAAATTATGAGGCCGTCTAGGCGGTCTCGGGCACCGTAAAGTACCCGTGATGATATACAGGGTGAATTTTAAAGGATGCACTTTGGGCTGATATGAGGTTCTGCTGATCAAATCGAACAACTTTTCCCATGGAACCATGTGTCGCAAATGAAAAAAAAATTTGGCTTACCCATACATATTGGTCTACTAGTACTAGTTTGTATGGAGAAGGCATTTTTTTTTATTTGCGATACATGGTTCCATGAGAAAAGTTGTTTGATTTGATCAGCAGAACCCATATTAGCCCAAAGTACGTCATATTTTCAAAGTAAACCTGTATATAAACCGGGGTTTATACACAGGCATGGTAGCCATGGTCAAACTAACCTTAGCAATAATAGATATGATTAAAAAATAATAGCAAAAGTATCACGCTTCCGAAGTTGTGGGCTTCAGCTAGTATATAATATAATTTACAACAAGGACGTGAAAGGTTGTTGATAATTAAATATAAGTGGTGGCCAAGTTAGTTAGACCTTAGACATAAAAAAAAACACCTAGGTCCTTGGTTTGAACCCCGGTGTATACCAATAAGTTTTTAATCTAAAAAAATAGGTAGGTACATTTGTTTAACAACACCACTATAGTGCCTCGGAGAGCATGTTAACGTCGGTCCCAGTTTCACTATACCAACTTGTGAAACTGTTTATAGATGGGTTATTAAGTCTATCCAAACACCGCAAAGAGTTAGCCACTTGTTCGGTGTAGACTCATACCATCGGCTAAGATGAGGTGGGATTAAGAACCCTTCCGCTGGGTACCCTGAAGCCGTCTAGGCGGACTCGGTCGCCGTAAGGCACCTGTGATGATATTTATTTTTTAAAGGTTGTTGAAAAAAAAAACATAAATCTACTTCTCTATTTTTCTAATTTTTCCCACATTTTGTAGAACAATGTATGGTTGACACAAACTGGTTGTTACGGTGTGGTATTATACGAAGGTCAAGGTTCTTTTTTCTATAGACATACATTTTAAACAGAACAAGAAGTGATTAGGTAGTAGTTTATTTAAAATACGAAAGAAGAAATGTTAATACTTGAAGTAGGAATAAGACTTTCTTCTTTCAAACAGTTCTTCTGAAGTTTGGTCTGGCAAATTTCTTATTCAAAATTCTAACGTCATAACCATTAGAATTTTTACAAATATCATTTTAGGTTTCATTAATGGCTGCAAGGCATATAAAATTGATGTGATTTTTAATTTCTTCCCCAGATTACAGATACAATTGCTAGCATCCTCGGACCACAGACCTATTAACTGAACAGAATTCGCCATAAATATTTGCCAATTCAGGAGTAACCGCACCATTTAGCCGGCATGGTGGTAGCAATCAATATTGATAAACAACAATGTATTGATCGACCTCGTTCATGGACTTTGGAGGTCTGATTACCATCAGGTAGATATATAATCACACGCCGTGTTTTAATAAAAAAAAGTTGAAATACCTACCTTAATATTTTTTTCTTTATTTCTACTATAAAGTTTAAATGAACTAAACATGTAAATAAAAGTAAAATTTATTGACTAATCATAATTACATGACTATGCACTAGTTAGGTATAAATATATTATCCTGTAGGCCTGCGGGCGCCGGAATTTCGCCACCGAACTAGGCTCGAAATCGGGAAACCCCATACGAGTGGCACTACTCAGCGCTACGCACGCACCGAGGGCTCGTTCAGATATCCCCCGTCGATTTAGGCTTTATCTAGTTAGCCTTCATGAAGTAATTCGCGGTATAGCATGTCTTATTTGTCCAGTGTCTGCCATAGTTTGAGAACGCAGCGTCAACGGCGCACGCTTCCGACAACTACAAACAGAATTAACTATAACGTATAGATCTACACAGATCCAAAAACACTTCGCCATGTTATTATAGCGAGTTCCTATATACCAGTATTAAACTTAATTATTTCAGTGATATTTTAGTGATATTTAGATAGCTTTATAAATTAATTGTTTAGTTATAATAATGGAGTACTTTCGTCTGTTGGCTGTGCTATCGACCTCCGTCTTTATAGGGTAAGTTTTATTGACTATTGTTTTTTTTTTATTAAAATTTTATTATTAAGTTAATAAGCAGTTCATAAGCTACCTCCGTTATTTCTTTAAAGTATCACAGGATACACCTATACCCACTTCATGAAATAGCTTTACAATAGGTGGTGCGTACCTAAGCAGCAGTTTGGGTTCATGTATTTATCACATAATCAATTGCATTACAGATAAGATTTTTTTTTCATATCAAAAGATAATTTGTTAATAAATACTTACATTTTAAATCGCAGTCATCCTTTGGGGTCAAAATATTTGACTTTATCTAACAATCATATAAGCATAGGTACCTACTATTTAACAAGTTATAACCATAATCACAACTGAAGCCGCGAAAATTGCACTAAAGTTTATCTAAATGGTTGATCCTTGAGTTTATGGTTTTATATTGCTATTAACTATATTATACGAGATTTAATTTTATCCAATAATAGCGGTAATTACAGTCAAGGATATTACATAAATAAATATTGTACATATTTAGTTAATATTTTAACTAAAGGCTTATTAACTACTTAAATAAATAGGAAGAGATTGCCGCAATCGTCATTTTATTTATCCTCGGGGAATTTATTTCTGTAAAATAAATAATGCGATTAGCAAACGAAAATATAGAATTTCACGAGTTTCTCAAAATGTAAAAGGCAAAATTATCTATATCTAAATCTGTTGAAGAATATCTATAAAAAACCTATGCCTATAGGGCTCCGGAAAATATTTAAAAAGAATTCCAGTGAGATTCTGGTATCAGTATCAAATATCGCGACTGCTCAAATTTACTACGTGTCTGAATTTTGTTAGAACGGTCGAGCATGGCTTGTACTTTGCTGAAACTATTACAGTAAAAAGGCTCACTTATAAAATGCCCTTCACAAAATTTGTTAAGCTTGAACAGGGTATAGTCTGGGACCGACTCGTATCGCAACTTTGCTGAAACTCTTACAGTAACACAACCTTCACTTCTGAAGACCCCCTAAGTAGTTGAAGCATGGTTTGCATAAGAAATAACCCGCCTATAGTTTTGAAAATTGTGCTGTCTTTACATTGCTCGCATTACAGCCTTGCTGAAACTGTTATAGTACCTGCCTGTAGGTACTATTACCGTAATACTGTGCTTATATACTGTGTGTACTTTTTAGAATATCTCCCTAAATATGTTAAGTTTTGTTCAGGGTATGGTCTAAAAACGGCTAAATTATACAGTTACGAATTGGGAGACGACAACGACAATTTTTAATTACGAGTCTACTTTAAATATTCTGGTTTAGTGTCAAATTAACTGCCCGTTACGTAGCCGCACCCTGAATCCTTTCAGTGTGCGGCTACGAAACGGGCGTAAAAAACTAAACGCGGTAGTAAAAAAACTACCACTTTGAGAAGAAATGGATGCAGTAGTCTCCTGAAAGTGATGGTTATGTACTATTTTATCAAGCCTTGTTTAGTTATAAGAATACCAATGATGTCCTTGTTGCAAATAAGCAGAAACGACTTGTACGATGTCTGATAGTAATCCAAGTGTATAAATGGGTTAACAGGATACGTATTCAACACTAATTTATAGGTAGGTCATGCGATCTTTATATACGGACACAGTTGTATACACATAAATAAGTGCAGATGGAGAGTTCAAAATTTTTTATCAGTTACTTAAGTACCTTTTAAGGGAATTTTTATTTTTAATTAACTTACTGATAGATCTTCGTTTATATAATATTATTGTTGTGATTTATCTTGGCACTTGATGTAAATAAAAAATTATCAAAAAGGTCGTTTGGTATAATATAGGTAATAATAATTTAGTAGGTAAACATTTTTTTATATTGTTAAATTATATCTGCTTAAGTTATCTTTATAAGGTAAAATATAAGCTACGGGCGTATCCAGGTTTCAGTATTGGGGGGGGGGGGGGGGGGTTTCAAGAAAATAATTCAACAAAAAATGGCATTATTCCTGTGAAAAAATCTACATTAATATATACGTGGCATAAGGTATTCTGTAATATTTTTTAAGGAGCAGTACTTTGGAGTTTAAAATATAGATATTACGAGATGGTAGGAAAAGGGGTACCTAGGTATTTTTTTTTTTTAAATAGGTTCAGGTGAAAATAGGTCTTATGGCTTACCCTCGAACTGACAAATATTGCAAAGGCCAAACTAAATTAATTTTAAAAGGTATTTTTATTGTAAAAATAAGTCTATGGTCGAAGCTAAGATTATTACTTTGCTTATTTCTAAACTAAATTTTATCGGGTTAGCAGTTATATATAATTCTCTCCAGTTATCTACGAATATTGCGGCACGAATAAAAAAACAAAATTGGTTCGAAATATTATATAATTACTGAAAAGTGAAAGGATTTTGAAAAAAAAAGTCTGAATACTCCGCGTACTAGTTTTTGCGCTTGTCGGTTTTTTTCTAGTGCGCAAGACATGTGCAAATCTGATGTTGGATATTGGGTAAATTTTTTAAGAGATAAGTTGCCTTTGCAAATTTAGATATAGTCATCTTAATTTTTTTAAAGATATAGTTGAAGTAAATACTTGAAGTAAGTATTTTGTTTTTATAGAAAAAACTTAAAATATATAATAGCAGCATGGTACACAATTTGACATGAGACATAACTGTTGTGGCGATCCTTGGGGGAGGCCTATGTCCAGCAGTGGACGCGCAAAGAAAGGCTGGCATGATGATGATGATGATGATGATAACTGTTTTATGCTTTAAATATTTTTTTATGAAGCACGGCATGTATGACGGTAAGCTGACCTACAAAGTCCATGGCTGGGGTCGAGCATTGGTCGCTCCCACGCTGCTGGCTAAATGATGCGGTTACGAAATGAAGTTATACAGACCTCCTCTCACATCTAATACTACAAAAACTATGATAATATCATAGTTTTTAAGAATTTGTTGTTTTAGTCAAAATGGTAGTAACAGTTACACTTGTATTTAAAAGGAACATAATAAACAAAATTCAATTAAAATTAAAATAACTAAAATAAGCATCACTGCCAGTGGTAAGTGTGCCCAAAAGGCTGCGTTACCTCTGTATTGCTAAAATAATTCGTTGTCCGAGGAACGAGCCAGCCCTTTGGTCACCGTATATTTCGACCAAACGTTTCGGAATTTCTTTATATATATCGTATTCTATATGGTTCCGGTCCCCACGGCCCTATGGTTTTTACCCCAAATGGTTTAAATACATAATCTCCAGTTAGAATGGAGTATTTGTGATGTTTGAGGTTTTCTGCCGAAGAAGGAGCAGCACCAACCTTTTTGGAGGTCCCTGAAAGATGTGAGGGTGCAAAAGTATCTGCGCATGTGGCGTCCCACACTAAACATACCGAAGTTAAGTTAGTGGCCAAAAAAAACAGTTTTCTGCCATTATAACTCGACCAATTTTAAAATGTGGTACCCGTTTTATGATATTAAAAAAAACACACAACTATACGCTAAATAACAAAACACATTCCTTCACTAGACGCCTAAATGCCTGTTTATGTGACCAGTTTATACAATAATTATGTAAAAAAATTTAGATATTATTATAATTTACATTAGTTAGATTATCAAATCCTCTCACCAAGAGACACTGCCGTCCTAGAATAGTTAGAGGAGACCACATGATCCACTATTCTAGCAAGTCCCTAGCTGGAACCCCTAGTTATTAAGATAATAACTATAAACTTAATATAGGCCTTATAATACAAAACTGTACTGTCTCATGGCCTCCACCAACTAACACCGGAATCGAAACGTATTCATTAATTCGTCACGTCACAGATGATTTCCATCATTACTTCTTTATTTTTATTTTGGTTTATTTATTACTAAACTCGTAACTAATAGTTTCTTAGTTAATCAGTATTTTGTTTATGTAACATTAAAATTGGGTGTCGCAATTGAGAAAGCTTAGAAAGCCTGAGATTGTATTTTAGATTGCGAAAGGAATATTGTAATTTTTTTGCCTATTATCTAAACGTTAATTGCCAAAATTTTAACAATACTATACTGAAAGTTATTTCAAATTTAATAATAATTATGTCTGGTATAGTTTTGCAAAGTTATTATTATTAGTATGCCAGCGTCTGTATTTACAGGTCTTTAATTATTCTGTCTACCATTCCCCAGAATTCCCGTTTCAGTCCGGTGTCTGAAAGGAATGCTGAATGGGAAATGGTCTCTCGCACTAATAATAAAATTCATTCTCATACAGTGGAAAGTACTATTCTGTACTAATCGTTGGATGATGACTCCCTCCTATTTTATTTAGGACAATTTACACATATTGCTCTGGTCACTAACTAAGCTCTAAATAGGCTTGTACTATATGTACCAGAAACAACAATATAATACATATTTTATTTTATAAACACCTAGGTCCTAGACCATGGCAACGTACTATTTTTTTTTTGCTATGGGTGGGATTGGAACCCTTCGGATACAACCCCAAAGGCGCAACTACTAGTACGGAGGAAGTCATAAATCTGGTGCGCTATTAAGAGGAGTGTCTGATGAGGATCTTCGATGCTTATGCTGATTGAACTGCAAAGTATTACTTTTCCCCGCGCATGACGATTGAGTCAGTAAACCTTCCATACATTTATGTAAACCTTCCCCCCGACCCTTAATAAGAGAAAGAGCACTTATGAGACTATACCTACAATTTAGGCAGCAAAACGACTTTCGGGCCATAACTGTTTTCTACCCCTAAACTTTAATGGATAAAAAAAAAATGGTCTCATTTTATTAGAGAGAAAATAAACGATGACTGTACGTTTTCCTTTTTTTAATTTTCTGCCTTGATATTTTATAGGAATTATTTTAATGTGAGGATTTTTTTTGCGATGTTTTTCGAATTTCAAGTGTTGATATAATTTTTTCTATACCAAACTTTAAAAAAATGAAAACGTACGAGCCTAGATATAGGTCTTATTTATAAGGCCTCCAAAACTCATAAAATTCTATGAATATTTAGTGGGGGGTAACAGTTAGGACCAAAAGGTCGTGAATGTATGGGAAATGTTTGATCAGACTCTGCTCTTAAAAAGTGGAATGCTTCTACTAGTCTGTGTATTTCCTAAAGGAGCCTAATCACCAAATTGAAATAGTATGTTTTTTTTTTGCCAAAATTTAAATTATATCAAAATTAAAAATATATTATTAACAAATTGTGCTATTAGGTCAATGTCAAAAAATGCGAATTTAAATAATCGTACTTGATAGCAAATAATATAAAAAGATTTGTTAATACTAAAATTATCCATTTGACCTATATTTTAGTTTAGGTAATTCAGGGTTTTATCTAAATATAACGAGAAGTCATTTTTATCTTTTTTGTTTATAAAATTTTAATTTTGTTTATAAACTTTTTTGCAGACAATTAAAGTATAAAATTGTCTGCTAAAATTTTGCTACGAAGTAAATTTTCTAAAACAATGTAAATTTTTCATTTAAAAATAAAACAATACCGAATAGTTTTATTTTATTATTTAAGTAAACACGCTTATATTAATAATTATATTAATATAAGCGTGTATAAGCTTTATAATTCCACCAGCTATATATAATTGAATTGGTACATATTCCACAAATATTTTTGTGTTTTTTGCAACATTGTTTTAGAACAACTAATGAAAAACAATATGTATGTACTATCACGAGTGCCTTACGGTGCCTGAGATCAGAGGCTCTACCATGGGTTTGCGCATTGTACAAACGTAACGTATTTATTTACGTATACGTGAGCAACAACCAATAGGATCGCTTTATTTTTGGTAACAGGATTGAATAAAGGGATCCTATTGGCGGTTGCTCACGTATACGTAAATGAATACGTTACGTTTCTACAATGCGCAAACCCATGGTAGAGCCTAAGGGTACCTATGAGGAGCTTTATTGTCACCTCGTTGTAACCGACGGTATTCTGAATTACATAGAACAAGTGGTAAGCTCGTCGCGGTGTTTAAATAGACTCAATAACCCATCTTTTTTTCTTCTTTTACTGGTGCACGGTTTGTGACTTTGTATCTACCTGATGGTAAGCAGCCTTAATATAACAGCATTAATCGCTCTCACTATGCCGACTAAAGGATGCGGTCATGAAATGAACAACGACTTGCATTACGAGTCTACTTCTATAGCCTTGCGCAGCTTTAGCGTCAAATTAACTGCCTGTTTCGTAACCCTGAAAGGAGACCACCTCGAAATAAAATCTATGCATTAGTCTCCTAAAAACCGGTAACCCACAATAAACAATCTATTAATAGTTTTTACAAGTTGGAAGTGAAACTGGGACCGACATCTTAACGTGCTCATCGAGGTTCTATAGTAGAATTTCCCAACATTTTTTTTTAATAAAAAAAAAATGGTATGGAGATGACCTGACCGTAGGCCTCTTACGCCGTAAAACGTTAAGCTAAGCTAAACTTTAACCAAAGTGACGTAGTTGTCTGTCAATTTACAATGTCACCTGGCTTGCATTACGTCAGAAATGTATCATAGATATCGATTTAAGTTTAGATTAGCGTTGTGCGCGTAATTAACCTGCTGCTCCCTTTTATTATTATATTTCCCAAATTCCCTTTGCTCATTTATATGTTCTCAATAAATAACTATTTCCAAAAACCTATACAAGTTTAACATTGAGCTATCAGCTATTGTGGTTATTCAATTTATTGGAACTCGCTTTATCTCCTTGAACCTGTTAATACGTGACCATTTAGTAAATAAATATAAAAATATCAGCTACTACGAATTACGTACATTGGATTACATTGTTACAAAATAACATAAACCGCAACGAGCCCACTCCTTGTTCGATGTAGACTCAATATAATCGGCGACGACTAGGTGAGAATCGAACGGCTCGATTGATCGATTTTATCCAGCTTGGCTTTGTAAATTTGATTGCCACCAGACGGATACAGAGTCATATGAATTTTATTAAAAAAAAAAATTTTTAAGGCTCTCGTGTATTATTGATGATTTTACAATCGATAATCAAACTTATTTATTTACATATAGAAGCAATTCTAAAACAAAGTCGGATTTGTTATGTGGCGAAAATTAGACATTTTTAAATCAAGAAATTAAGCCTATATAAAAATTAAATTATTATTTTAATAAAAAAAAAATTCAACAAGAACATAGGATTTGATATCTTATCCGTTAAACATAAATATATTTGAAGAAATATGTATATCAAAGACAACATTTAATGAATCTTGCAATTTAAATTTTAAATATGTTACCTGTTAATTATGTAAAATATTTTAAAAACTTAATTGACTTAAACACTAAGGACATTAGCATATTTTACGAGTAGGTATATGGCATATTTTTCACATATTATTATGTACTACTTTGTTTATTATAAAGAATTATAAAACGATGTTTTTGAATTTATTATCTCTTAGAATGTATTTTAAATATTTATAAAAATATTAAAAATATATGTTACCATCTTATATTTAGCAAAAAAAACATAATAACAGTATGATAGCCCAAAATAAATTTACAGTAGAACCTTCACCCCTTATGCTGCCCTTTACTTACTTAACAATAGAAAACTGTCAAGAGTAAGAAACTATTTGTCAAAACAGCGAAGTCTTTTGACAGGTTGCAATTGGTATGACTGTACTTCGTAGGTATTGTATTTATTACTTGTCCCCATTCGTAGACGTAGTAATTCTGTTTACAATCAAGTAAGATACAGTGTAACATTAAGTTTAAAATAAATTAAGTAATTAAATATTTCTATGAGAGTAAGAATATTAGGGAAGAGCCCTTTGAAAAGAAACCTAATCACGAAAATGTGTATCAGCACCCGTAGCACGGCCAAGCTAAGACAAGAGATAAAGCCGCGAGCTAATGTCAAACAAAACATTTTTTTTATATCAGCCAATCAGGTGCAACATTGCAGCAATCTGATTGGTTGATATTAAAAAATAGTTACTTTTGACATTGGTTCGCGACCCCATATCTTTCAAAGTTGTTGTCATCAAAGTTGGATCTTTCAAATTAACATCTGAAAAAAAGAGCTATATACCTACCTTTTGTTTCGTTTTATTAAGTATCAAACGTGTTGGTATAAATATTTTCTCACTTCTTGAGCTTTGATTGGTTGTGATATTTTTGTTTAAAATTTGTATAGCTGCCATCTTCTGTTCTTAACTTTTAGACCATTTTAGTTTTTTCTTGTCTTTAGAGCACTTATATAATTGCGATTGTCTTATTATTATCTATTGATGTTATTAATTTTTAGACTAAGGGCTGATTTTTCAATTGTTACATAAAGTTATTCTACGGTTAATTTGTATGAAAAACTGTCAAATTTAATCATTCTCCACACAAGTTATCTGATGATTAAAAAAAATTGCCTTAGTTATTCAACATATAACTTGTATGGAGAATTAATAATTATGACAGTTCCTAATACAAGTAAACTTTCGAATAACTTTATTTGACGTTTGAAAAATCAGCCCTTAGTAGTTTGCCGTATAGTTGGATCTTTGTAGGTAGACAAATGAACGCTATTTCTTATATCTTGTATTTACAATAAAATAAATTGTATATTACTTGCCACACATAGCGATATAGGGTCTAATTAGGTATGTGTGGTGCAAGTAGTTTTACAGCTGGTACAAGGCTTTCCTGCCTTGTGAAGGTAGTTCCTGTTCCACAATCAGTTATAAATTGGTATTTACCTAATTGCGTATTTAATTATTTTGACATTGTCGGGAAAAAAGGTAAAGTTATCACCAAGCTAAAAAACATAACACGTTAAACGAGTTTATTTATAGTATAGAGCAAATTAAATAAAAAAAGGATTAACTAGGTATCTACTTAGTATTGAGGCGTGATTTGAGATATTGAATTCTAACTAAGATATAAATATTAAAGTAAAAAAAAATATATTATTTTGGTAAAATTTTAATGATTTAAGATATTAATTGTGATTTAGTTTTTATAACACTTGCCCGTCGGTGGCACTATATTAAAAGCAGACTATTAATATATGTTACTTGATTTGAGAGAAGCTCACAAATATATGATCGAAGGAAAGATGATATATTTATATTTTTTCCACTATATGTATATTTAGGTTACAAGTTTATTTTGAAATAAAAATGCATGGGCCTCGAACTTTACATCAGATTTTTTTAATACTAACTTTATAATTTCAATGACATCCTGATAAGGAGATTATAAAAATGTAATACAATAATTGTAGTACCTACTTACCTAAGTAATCATTCTATAATTTCGCCTGACCGGTCTCGTTACCACCGCTCATACAGTAAACCATCAAGTAACCTAGTCATGTTGTGGAGACTACTGTAACGATTTCTTGTCGCGTTGATAGTCTCTTTTCAGGGTGCGGTTACGAAACGGGCAGTTAATTTTGACGAACAGACTCGTAATGCAAATTACGTAGTCGCCGCTCATTTTGTAACTGCATCATTTAGCCGGGATAGTGGGAGCGATCAATATTGTTAAACCATAATGTATTTATCGACCCCATTTATGGATGTCTGCTTACCATCAGATACAAGGTTACATGAAGTGATCTAATAAAAAAAACTTTCAATGTTTTGTGTGCTTCTGCGGGCAAGGTCGCCGATCCCGCACACATGAGCCCGGGACAGTGCCAAGGTGTCTACGAACGTGGCAAGCTTTGACACATCTTCCACGGTGACTCTTGCCGTCACTCCGAAACATTTCCGGGGTTCCATCAATGTCGTAACATTTACAAATTGACCTGTTCAGAAAGCTTAGTTATATTCAGCGTTAGTAAAATTATTTTACTTTTCGAACCCCATGTAAAAATTGACAATCTTTATCATTTATTTAACATTCTTATTCAATATTTATTATTTAACGTGCCGTAAAAAAAATAATAAATAAATGCGTTTTTTCACCTAAATATAAAATTCTCTCAAATACAGAATATTATATCTGTTTTAAATATATCTTTCACACAAATAGTTTTAGATAATCACTACTAATTTGCAATGTTAACAATATTTAATTTATATACTTAATATTAATGACTTTTTTAATATTTCTATAGTAAATCAACGATTTTTATAGTAATAGTGATTTTTAGTTGTTAAACCCTTAAGGCGAGGTATGCTCGTCAGTGAAATTACGTATTTGTATCTACTTCCCTATGTGTTTTATCTCAGCGTTATAAGTACGGTTCCTGATGAGAGTAAGCAGCGTGGACTACCAAAAGTCGCACGAAAACAAAATGTCGTAAGTCACAATGCGTTATTTATTATATAATTCAAGAAAAACTACATAAAAAATTAAAATATGAATTAACAATGCTTTTCTTATTTAGCACATACACTTTTATAAACAAAAAAATAATGTCATTATAGTAATCTCATAAAACCCGAAAAAATAAATTTCAGGGCTATTTTCACAATTTATTTTTATCCAACAAACTATTTTATATTACGTTTCTTACTTAATAGTTATATCACTAATATCTTCCAGATAAAGAATTTTTTTTACTGTTCTTCTAAAAACAGTCACTTTCTTAAAAAAATCGACACAATCTCTGAACTCACCTCACCTTAAATAAAAACAACCTTGATCCGGCAACAGGGTCAACTCTAGCCGGCTCTCGGCCCCACCGAACAACCGGGGTCGAACGCCAAGTGATAAAATAAAAACAATCATTCCTAAAACAATTTATTTAGTAAATATACATTTGCACTCACCACTAATAAGAAAAGCAAGGTTGTAGTGTTACAAAATACATAGGTCAGGTTCCAATCGATTGCCACGTTTCTGGTTTATTTACATAAATATATTCGATCGAAAGCTTACATTTTATATTTTTAACTTAGCTCCTTTTGTACTCGAGCTTTTAAGTTGTTTTAGTTTTAATTAATTATTAAATGAAACAAAAATCCACAGCACTTTAAAAAAATAATATATATATAATATATAATATACATAAATAGGCATAGGAGGTGAGGGGATGAAAACTTTGGGGGGTGTAGTAGACTAGATGGATCCAATGAGTGGGAGAAAAATCCAAAATTGCCAATTTGAACTTTTACTTATAGTGTTTTTGTATGTGGGGTTGAGTTATCACTCGGTTTTTGTTTTGTGGTGACGAGGCAATTTTGGTTTTTTTTTTTTTTTCAAAAATGGCAGTTTTTTTTCGCATGAGAAATTTCATCTACCGTATTTTATTCAAAAAGCGGCGATAATTTTGCGTCCATACAACTTTTTGTAGGGGTGGACCAAAGGAAATAATTTTTTTTTTGAACAACACCACATTCATCGCAGATGACGTTAAGCTGTCGGTCCTATTTTCACTATACCTAAGTTGGTAGGTATAGTGAAAATGGGACCAATATCGTGATAAACTCGCCACTTGTCCGGTGTAGATTTAGAATACATTACTCGTGGGGATTCATGTAGAATTGAAATTCTAGATAAACCCCCAACAACTTCTAGGGGGTCGATCTGAACCCCCTGGTCAGATGGAACCTTCCGAAATAGGCCTCTGATCATGACAGAAAAACGTACTAATATTTGCCATGAGTAGGAATTGAACCCACGATTTCCAGATCAACGCCAACCACGTAATATCGATGGAGGAAGTTAATTGGGTAAGGACCGCCTCCGTGATCTGGTGGCTGCGCCTTCGCTACCCGGAGTTCTTGGATTCGATTCCCACTCTTGGCGAAAACAATATTAGTACGTTTTTCTAGAATTTGTAATAGTTTTTTTTTTTTTTTTGGTACACATAGTACAAGCCTAGGGTTTAGTTTGTCAATATTTCTTTAAACAAAATATTTACCTATTAAAGAAAGCAACTTATTGTTATTTTTTGTTTCAGAGAAAGTTTAGCAATAAATTTAGATGGGGGCAGGAACCTTAGTTATAGTTTTCCAAAAGATTTCCTCTTTGGGGTTTCAACGGCAGCTTTTCAAATAGAAGGAGCTTGGAACACTGATGGTAAGTCCAATTATATATTATACTGGCCGGTGCCCACAACTTTGTGTGCGTGATATCTATACATATAATAAAATTATAAACAAAAAAATCTATACATTGGACTAAATAAAAAAAATGGCGGGATGGATTCTGGAACTATAATTTTTAGAATTCGTGTCTGTCTGCCTATTTGTTTATAGGGGCATCGCTTAAATCTACTGGACCGGTTAATTAAAATACAGCCTGAGGCTATTAGGGTTTACTCTACCATGGGTTTGCGCATTGTAGAAACGTAAAGTATTCATTTACGTATACGTGAGCAACAACCAATAGGATCGCTTTATTTTTGGTAACAGGATTGGATAAAGCGATCCTATTGGTTGTTGCTCACGTATACGTTACGTTTCTACAATGCGCAAACCCATGGTAGAGCCTCTGTTCAGATATACAGGGTTTTAAGAGTCTCTTAGGAAAAGTTATATTTATATTTTATTTTTATTTAAAAACTTTATTACCGCAAGGCATTCTCTACCAGTCAAACCTTCGGGACAAATTAAGCAGTAAGTAGGTAAAATAGGTGCAGTAAAATACATTTAATAAATAGAGTATACAAATATAATACATACACACTAATGCTGACTACATATACATACATATCATAAATTATATAATAATAAAATAGCAAATTTTACAGCAACAGCACAATATAGCACTACCCACAGCACAATTATTATTTAAAGCAGAAACACAGGATGATATGAGAGAGAGAGAGAGTGAGCCCAAATGAATAATAAATAGGAGACACTAGTCTGTTAAAGATACTCCTGTTAGGAGCTTGTCTAATGTCCACCGGTAGATCATTCCAAAGTCTTGCAGCAGCAACAGAAAAAGATTTTGAGACAAAGGTAGAATGATGAGAAGGTATAGAAAGAGTTGAGTTAGAGGCAGAACGAAGGATTCTATCATGATGCGAGCCGAGGGATGTTAAACTATCCTTGAGGTATTTGGGTGTTAGGTTCGTTAAACAAAGAGTAGAGCAGGCAGAGAACCCTGCTGTTTCTCCTACCTCGAATCCTCAACCATTTCAGCTTATCTCGATAAGGTGTGACGTGATCATATTTGCGCAGACAGAAAATGAATCTGATGCATGCATTGTGTAGTGGTTCCATTTTGTTTAGTAATTCTAGTTTAGTATTCCGAGTATTAGTATTTTATAGTTCCGAGAGTATATAGACCAGATAGAATGAAGTGTTCTATGAATTAAAGCTGGGTACATTATAATGTCATAAAACTGCATTAAAATATTATCGATTTAAATTTTACTTTTTGAGTAATATTTATTTTTTGTTTATAAATGACATTTTATGTCATCTTTTTGGAAACTGTAGTAAATCGGGATTTTATAGTCCTTATAAAACACGGGCATCGTAGCCTTGGTCAACATGTTTACTTTACCTTTGTAGGCACCAGTTAGTTTATTATAAACAACGTTGATTAAATATTTTAACGCGTCGTTTTACGCGTCACGTGGAGTTATGAGCGTTCTAACTAAATAAAAAATCTTTAGATTCTGTAGGTTAATTTTGATAAATTAAACGCAAAAAAAATAAAAATACTGTCTATTATCTACTTATTTGTCGGATTTTCCAGTACTTAGTAAAATTGAAAAACAAGTGGATATTGTTTTGATTTAAGATTGTCTTTTGATCCGCCCTAAATTTATTATATTCCCTCTCGTAGGTTAGGTATTATGACCTACCAGAGGCCGTTTACTTTCACAACAAAAAATTCTAATGATTACAAAATTCTAAATTATAATTAAACAAACACACGAACCGTATTAATGTTAAGGAAACAAACGATACGTACAAAGTGTCATTGACAAAATTACTAGTTGCATGAATGGAGCTGTTCAAGGGTAACTCATTTGCAATCATGTGTCGCCGCTCCTGCGCAATGCCAATATCACGACCTTTACTACACTTATTGAACTCGTATTCCCTTTACTTCTTATTTGAAATCTAAACATTTCTCGTATCTCGAGATCTTTAATTACCTTCGTAATATACCTACTCGTCATAACTAATTAAGCGTTTGTTCGTGTCCTCCGACAGAATAATTGCATTTTAATAACCCTTTGTTTTTGTGTTAGATAAAGTTGACATTGAAGCGCGTGCACCTTCTGAGAAACCAACACTGTCTTACCTCTACATTTTTTACGTTTCAGGAAAATCCGAGAGTATATGGGATAGACTAGTGCATTCCAACAAGAGTTTTGTGAGAGACCACTCGAACGCAGACGTCGCGGCTGACTCCTACCACCTCTACAAGAGAGACGTGGAGTTAGTGAGAGAACTGGGAGTTGACATCTATCGGTTCTCGATATCGTGGCCGCGGGTCCTGCCTACCGGTTTCGCAAACTCTATCAACGATGTCGGGTTGCAATACTATGAAAATTTAGTTCTAGAATTGTTGAAGTATAACATTACACCGATGGTGACGATATACCACTGGGATCTTCCCCAGAGGTTGCAGGACATCGGCGGCTGGAGTAATCCACACATGGTGGATTACTTTGCGGACTACGCTAAAGTATTGTTCGACAAACTAGGTGATAAGGTGAAGTACTGGGTCACCTTCAACGAGCCGATGCAGACGTGCTTGGAAGGCTACGGCGGCGGGTACCGAGCGCCGGCACTCAACCGTCACGGCATCGCGGAGTACCTCTGCACGCACAACCTGCTGAAAGCACACGCCAAAGTATACCATTTGTACAAGGAATATAAATCACTGTATGGAGGTTGGTATTGAAAAAATACTTGTAGTAGAATAGGTAACAAATTGCACTAACAGCATAAAATCCAAATCAGAACACCTGTGACACCGAGACAAGTTTTTTGTAAGGTAGAATAATGAGTGAACGCCATGCGAATAAAATTATTCACTTCCTGTTTCAATTATCTTACGGTGTAGTTGTTTATGCTTTATTAACTACTATTCATACCTACAGTTTTTCAAAATATATGACCATTGTTACCAAAGGTTAGACCACTACACATACTCAACTCATAATAAAATCAAACAAAATATGTCTGCACAAATATTAACTAGGATAATGCATTAATACGAATATTTTCGTTTCTAATAAAATAATGTAGTATTATATAGCATTGGTTGGGTAGAAAGAGTAATAGTTATTACTAATGTTACGATATCTATCGATCTCTTCCTCTTTGCGATGGACCCGGGCGAGGTGAATACCTGGACCGCTCAGAATGTTGTTTCTCTCTAAATACTTATCAGCAAGTTAAATAAAACTTATATATTTTAAAACTTATTTTTTCAGGAAAGATTGGTATGGCTTTGGATTCAAACTGGGCGGAACCAAAGTCTAATTCTCCAAAGGATATCGAGGCTGCTGAGCTATACCTGCAAACTCATGTGAGTTCTTTTTTCTTCAGTCGGATTGTCAATGGAATAATCAGATGGTCAATGGAATCAGCTAACCACCTAGTCTTACACTAGTTGGTTATTAGCGTGCATTCGGTTGGGTAGTTTTTTTCCTATATAATGATAATAATATATTTTACGATTCAACTTTAATAGATTAATTTCTATATATGAATCTGTAAAGATTTACATGAAATAAATAGGTTGATTTGTGTCTTTTCAAAATGCATTCATGTAGTTTGCAAAAGCGAGTTCGAGTCCCTCCTTTTAATAAATTTATCTTGCATTTTTATCTTTATAATTTTATTATTAGAATATCCTGATATGAAGTTTATAAAAAATAACTTAAGCATATTTTTAACAAGTTCATTTAGATTCATGTTTTTTGGAACTATTTCAATAAAAATATAATAAAATCCCACATCCTGTTATGATGGCAGGTTAATTGTTACTCTGAGACAACATTCATAAAGATTAAAGTTAAATTACCTGTAGACACGTTTACTCCGATTGTTAAGCAGTTAGATCTGTATTTAATTTTTTCCTCAACGCGCATTTTTTTCTAGATTTCATCAGCTCGTTAACATTGACATTAATAATATCTAATCAAATGTGTGTCAGTCAAGTGAAGTGGATCGCATTTTTTGCGCATCTTGCTAGCTTTAGATAACCGACCTTGGGTTATCTAAATAAACAAATTCCTTAAAAATACATAAAAAATAAATAACAAAAACAATCAAACACTTTTTTCATCCTATAGGCCAAAGTCGATGAATTACATTATAATTATTCCAAGTTTTTAAAATTATCACTTAATTTTTCAGGTGGGATGGTATGCTCATCCTGTATATTCAGCAACAGGAAACTATCCTCCAGATCTCATCAGATTAGTTGACGAAAAAAGTAAAATGCAGAACTTTTCTCGTTCGCGTCTTCCTAAATTCACTCAGGAAGAAATCGACAGCATACGAGGATCTGCAGACTTTTTTGGTCTCAATCATTATACCACATATCTATTGTCTATGGCTGATAAAGAAGTTGGAGCTGTACCATCGCATGAAAACGATGTTGGTATTGTTAGAGTACAAGACCCAAATTGGCCTTCGAAATCAGCTTCAGGGTGGCTAAAGGTAAGGCATTTTATTAACTGAGGTGTCATATGACCTAAAAAGGTTCTACTTAGGGCTAATATGAGACTCTTCTGATTAAATCAAAAACTATTCCATGGAATCATGTGCTGAAAATGAAAAAAAGGATATGGCTTCTCCATACAAATTGATTATATTAACATTACATTACTAGTTTGTATGGAGAAGCCATTTTTTTTTCATTTACGACAAACGCTTCCATGGGAAAAGTTTTTCGATTTATAATCAGTAGATCCTTAAATCAGCCCAAAGTGACCTTTCAAGGTCACCATTTATAGTAGAAGCAGGTCTATAAATTTTATCTAGTGGAAGCTTATAGTAAGTATTTGAATCGAATGGCAAATTTAAGAATTTATTAGGAGTTTATGAAGTTTCTTTCGTTTCTTTGTCCTAGCAGCAGACGACTGTACTTAGCACTACTAGGTATGAAACAGATAATATATTAAATGGCGTTATACCTTACTGATAAAATTATTTTTGATTTAAAAAAGCAATTCATACCGCGATTAAAATGTAGAAGAACATGTAGGTACAAGATAAGATATAAATTAATTTCAAATTTCCTGGTTTATTGTTCATATAAAATTATGCTAATTACATTACATAGGTACCTAACTACTACGATACCTTATTAAAGAGATTATTTTTTACACACATTTTTGAGATATAAATCGTAAAG
This sequence comes from Monopis laevigella, assembly GCA_947458855.1. Classification (NCBI taxonomy): domain Eukaryota; kingdom Metazoa; phylum Arthropoda; class Insecta; order Lepidoptera; family Tineidae; genus Monopis; species Monopis laevigella. The sequence continues at coordinate 17,858,363 of OX381577.1, read as the reverse complement.
ATTCTCGTTTTTTTTTATAATTTCAGTACAATGGAATTTAATTATTCATGAAACCGTTGCTTTGCACACCAAGTTTATTATTTAAATTCTTCAATATTAATGTTTTAGCATAAAATTTATTTTGAGATAGTTTATCAATTGTTTTTAAGCAAGCAAAAAAGTAGCAATCAGGTGAAAATTAATTTTGTTTCGAATTTAACGTAAGAGACCTATCTTCATAGTTCAGCAGATACCGTCGAGGTGATAGTAGCCAAGGCGGTCTTTTAGAAGCATTTCCGTGATTAATCCATTACTTAAATATACTCGTATATATCTGAAATTCCAACTTTATCAACAAAATATATTGATGCTGGATACGAAATCCTATTTTATTTTTGTTTTTATCGGAGCACGGTATGTTACTTGTCTCCTTGATGGTAAGGAGCTCTAGAAAGTCCATGAATGGGATCGATCAGTAGATTATTAATTAATAATATTGGTCGCTTCCACTATGACTGTACATATGTGGTTACCAAATGTGCGGTGTCAAAGACTAGTTTGCATTACGAGTCTGTTTTAATATACTCGCTGCTATATCATCGAATCAACTGCCCGTTCCGTAACCATACTCTTAAAGGAGACTCCCACCTCGACACGAAATCGATTCTGTAGTGTCCCGAAAACTGGTGAACACACAGACTAAAACCGAAACATGAAGGTTTTTTCATCTGTATGGGCGGTGTCATCAAATATCGTTCTTTTATTTGCAGGTTGTCCCATTTGGATTCCGGCGCCTTCTACAATGGATAACTAAGACCTACAACAACATCCCTATCATTGTAACAGAGAATGGTTACGCAGACTTCGACGGCGTGAAGGATGTCGCGCGAGTGTCTTACTACAGACATTACTTGAACGCTTTGTTGCATGCCATACACGAAGACAAAAGCAGTGTCGTCGGCTATTTTGCTTGGAGCCTCATGGATAACTTTGAATGGGATGACGGATTTGTGTAAGTACCTGACTTATCTTTTTCCATGAATGATGATATTGATGAACCTACCTGTCAGTCTTCAAGGCCGGTCATGTTGCATCGACTAAATAGGTATCTATATATAGGTTGATTGGTTGAAATGAGAACAGAATATAGCGGCAACGAACTCGTTTGATATTTCGTTTTATAGGACATTTAAGGAACTATGGCGCGCGGTTCCATATACCTATATGGATTATTAATAGTTTCATTGACAGAACCGAAAGAGTCAACACTTCAAACCAGAGATGTTCCAGTTACCTCTAAACTGTAGCCCTAGTATAGTTTTCTAACTATTACTTTGAGATTGAATTAAAGAAAATTAGTAGGTATAGAAAGTAGCACAACGCCTACGTAACCGAACATTTTGGGAACTAAAAATGCAAGAGTGTAATTGGTGAAAATGTTAACGCGATAGTATAGATAACTCGAAAGTAAACTTAAAAAAAACTCACTACAGCACTAATCTAGCTAGACTGTCTCAGAATATGTTACGTTTGCTGAAAAGGTCAATAAAACATTTTTTAATTCACCATGTTTAGATAAAATAAAGCACCATCTTCTTGCATTTATTAAAGCTAGAAGTTCACATTTTTGTTATAGATGACCATAACTTTACAATCAATTAATTTATAAGCCAACTGCTAATTTTGTGTGCAAAGGCATCTATCACTGATCTAATGGTTATAGGTACTCAGTTTTACTTAAAACCCGATTACCGGTAATAGAAAAAGGAAGAAAACATTTTTTAGCGCCATCTATATTTTTTTACTAAAACTACTAGTTCTCTCTAAACCCGTTCACCGTATTTTCAGAAATGTAGATGTTAGGAAACATTTGCGCCATCTATAAATCTTTATCCAAACTACTTTTAGATAAAATAAAGCACCATCTTCTTGCGTATATTAAAACTAGAAGTTCACATTTTTTATATAGATGGCAGCACGTACTCGTTGGTATATTTACAATATTCAATGTCAACTTGTGTATATGGGGGAGACAAGTGAACAAAATTGATTGAATAATTGAATAAAAAAAAGTATTAAAATTTGTTGATAAGTGTTGATAAAATAGGCAACACAAGCTTGTTATTATTTTTCGTTCCATATTTTGGTTTTTGCATTTTTTTTGGAAACAACACGCTTAGTACCTACCCATACTTTGAAGATAGGGATGAAAGAGGAGGGGTGGTATGGCAATTTATCCTGCATTTACACTACCTTTTTTAGTTTATTTTACCGTTTATTTATTTAGATAGTTTTTTAAATAAACAGACCTTTTTCACTGAACCTATGGAAAATTTTATACACTTTTGTATATCTACAATAGCTAATAATATATATATATATTATATGCCTATATGATAAGGTAGTAAAATTCCTAATTTCAATTATGCTTCCCGAGCTACGTCTCCATGGACAGCTACGGTCTGGTAATATCTGGTAAATACTGGCGTTTCGACTTTCGTGTCGGTTCGATATATTCGAGTGAAAGTTGACAGATATATATAATAAAACTGTCAGTTTTATTAGAATACTTGCATGTCGAAAACGAGAATTACCTCACTGATTTGAACTGCCTGTGTGCCCGGATCACAGTGATATCTCTATAGTGAAATGTAGTTACAATATCTTGACAGACAGACAAATATTAAAGTCTTACTAGAAGGGTTCCTTTATTGTTTTTTTATAATCCTAAAAGCAGTAAAAAACAACAGTGTCGTCCCCTAAAACTCCGATGTTTTATCGTCACATACTCGTAGTTACCATTGCACCCATGGGCGTAGCGAGGTACGGGCAGGGAGGGGCAGCTGCCCCCCCTTAAAAGAGCAGTCGTTCGCTGGTAAACTGTAATTCTGACAAGCTTCATAGCTTGCGACGCTATTATAAGACCAAATAAACTAAGTCTGCCACCCCCTATATAAAATCCTGGCTACGCCCTTGATTGCACCGCGCCCATACAGAAGCTATCAAGTGCCCTATATGGTCAAGTGTCAAGTTTCCTAATTCTGGCCGTGTTATAGTAGTCTCCTTTTTAGGGTGCGGTTACAAAACGGACAAAATAGTTGAATTGACGACAAGGCAGCAAGGCGGATGTTAAAAACGACTCGTAATTCAATTTTCTCTTTGTTGCCGCCTATTTCGTCGATTAACCGACCTAGTGGCAGCGACCAACGCTGTTAAATAACAATGTATTAATTGATTCCATTTATGGACTTTGTAGGGCTCCTTGCCACCAGGTAGATAAAGTCACATACGGTGCCCTAAATGAAAATAATAACTATCAAATGGTATTAAAAGAAAACGAAAATTGTAACGCGTTTTAATATCTTCATTACGACGATATGAACCGACTTGGCAACATAGACAGTAGCTTTGGTGACTGGCAGGTCAAACACCCGCAATCTTATCGCCATGTGAAATAGATACACATGACTACACCTCGTTCCCAGAGAAACTTTCCTTTATCCGCGCCAGTGTCTAATGTCAGGTTTACTGTTTAGCGATGTGATTACCTACTACATACGAGTACATGCTTACTTACAGTAAGTAAGCCTATCCATTTTGCAAAAATACAATTATCTAACCAATGCAGCAATGTAAGCCGTACATAATGCATAGTTGCGTGAAACGTGATTATAATATGTAAAGCATTTTTAAAATTCAAAAACGACTAAGTGCTGTTTTTAGTCTTCTGATTTTTTATTATTATATACCATATTACTATGGTCTTACTATGGTATGGTGATACTTAAATGCTTTCCATACATTTCGTCATGATACCGCTCTGTTCATCACCAATGGAGACAATCTATTTTTCAGCTCAAAACTTTTAACATACTTGAAAAATACATTAATACTAACCGGAATTATAAAGTATATGAAATAATATTTTATCAATCCCTCATTGAATGACAAAAATATGAAAATATTAAAAAAATACTTTAGTGGATATATCGACTTTTTTCTAATTATTTTGGTATTTATTAGTATAAACGGCGATAGATATGTACCGCCATAATGGTCCGTAGAAATGTTTTTTTTTCAGACGTTATAATTACGCTTGTAGATTATTCTTAATATTTCGGTTAGGCAAAAGAAATATAATTAATAATCTACACAGCCTAAAGTTTCCAAATTACATAATATATTCCATTCATAAAAATAAAAAAACACCTTTAGATAATGTTATTTAAATAGTATGTTAGACAGCAACAGTGAAGAGTAGGGGCTAAGGTACAATATAGTTCACCTTGCCACCCACTGTAACTTATTAATTTACCTATTTCTAAGAAATTCGGGTAAAAATACGGGTATATAATAAGCATCTTAATGCTTGTTTTTCTCGAAAATATTTTCCTGTTGTTTACTGAATCGTGACTGAGTTTCAAAACAAAACTTTTTAAAAAAGAATCAGAAGATATAAATATTTACAGTCGGACCTCTTTAAATTCCCTCACAGACCCGCTGTGTACCTAATTGTGTCGCTCTCGAAAATAAACAACAATTAGAGATAATTATATGGACTGTTATGAGTCTGTCTGAACATTAGACGAAAAACAACTTCTTATGTTTTAATTTCAATTTACTTTTATTAGGCATCTTGCTATTACATATTTTTTAATATAAGTACTTAAATATAGATGCTTATATTAAATTTAACCTATTTAGTAGTGAATAGATTAAATTTAATATGAGCATCAGGATTGAGAGGCACTTATTGATAAAGCTTTATTTTCTAAAAAAAACTCAAGTTTGTAAAACATTTACTTTAATACTAAACGGATTGATGGAGGTTTATGTAGTTCGAGAGTATAATTATTTTAAAAACTAGACCTATTTTCCAAGTTTTTAACTAGTGTACATTTGGATATATTGGCACTTTAATAAAAATGCCTAAGAATGAAGGGGCCAACTATAACCCCATATATCTTTTTTATTTTCAGTTTAACAAACATGAATATTTTTTTACAAACTTATGGCCTTATTCATAAAAACTTATTAAGGCCTTGAAGAACACTTATTTAGTTATGGAAGGTTTTCTCTCTTTTACGAATAATCATTTTTGTTGCTAATAAAAAGAGACAAAACCTTCCATAACTAAAGTGTTCTTCAAGGATTCAATAAGTTTTTATGAAAACCATACTAAGAATTATTAGCAAATTATTATTATAAAAAGTATGACCCCTCAATCCTAATGTTCATAATTAAATTAGGGCTTTTAATAAAACACAAGTCTGGTATGTTTTTCTTTTAATTCACTCGTGATATGTGTTAATCTGTAAATGCACTTTCCAGGTCCCGCTTTGGTCTTTACTTCGTGGACTTCAAGAGTCCCAATAAGACGCGCACGCCCAAGCAATCCGCTAAGCTGTTCACCGAGGTGGTCTCCAGTCGTCAACTTCCCCAAGGTTTTAACCCTGATGACTTTTCAGCATTCAACGGAGCTCCAACCCTCGCGGTATCACTTCTCGCGACTTTTACAGCGGTAATTTTGAGGCTAGTCGCCTAATTTAATTTTTAATCAACCTCTCGTTTGTACATAAATAAATTGTATATATTTATACATATAATAATAATAATAATTTATAAGTATGAAATTTAAAATTAAATTATAAATTAAGTATCAGTACGTGTTATTTATTCCGACTTGATCCCCACGCGCTCCCAAATTTCACGTCTTCTATTATCTATAAGTAAACTCGAACTCAAAGTTCTTAAGTCTTAAGAAGTGAGATTTATTTTAAAAGGTATCTCCGTATAAAGTCCATGTCTTTTAGAAATTTTCAATGTCTGCAGTCATGAGTTTTTTAGCGTTGTCTCGGGCCACGTCGCGCTTGAGTCGAGCTTGGATGGAGGCAAAGGACTTGCCCTTGGTTTCGGGCAGAACTACCAGCATGAATGCCAGGCCCAGAAGAGAGAACGCGGAGAAGCCCCAGAACACAGTGTAGATGCCGAATCGATCTTTTATTACCTGAAAATAATACTCAATTTAATGTTAGGGTCAGGTATAAGCGTTGAAGAGTTCAAGTAGGGATTTGAAATTTAAAATAAGAAAATATAAGACTCGAACAACATATTATATTGGCGGTTTGGTATAGTCTTGGCAGATAATAAAAGAAAAAGATCATTAAAATTTAAAGAGTACATCAGCCTACTTTTCTCCACTGTTAAAAATAGACCAATATACGCCAAAAATACGTTTCTCTGTCATTCGGATCCACCTTAATACATTATATATTTTCCTATGTTATTTGATGGTTCGAATAGTTGGCTCTTCTCAATTATTAATTTTTAATTAACAGTATTCTAACAGTCATCTTCTCTAGAAATTTCGGTATTAAAATTAATAACATTAAGGTTTTTTTTATAGGAGTACAGCATCTGACCTCGTACCTGATGTTAAGCAGACCTACAAAGTCCATGAATGGGGTCAATCAATAAATTTTTGTTTAACAATATTGATATCTCCCACTGTGCTGGCTTAACGATGGAAAGATTATTTTAATAATATCCTTGCTGCTTTTTTGTCAAATCAACAGCCCGTTTCGTAACCGCACCATGAAAAGAGACTACCACAAGAAAACGATGCAGTAGTCTCCTGAAACTAAAACCGGTGAGCGCAAAGACTAAAACCGAAGCTTGGCTAGGTCACTTGACAATTTATTTATTTGTTATTGCAACTAATAAATTAATTATCTAAAATATAATAATAATATATGTAGAAATATTACCTGGAATAATTTTTGTACAACAAACATGGAGATGCCGGTGTAGATATGGGCTATGCAGGAAGCATACAATTTGACATTCGTAGGGAACATCTCTCCAATAATAACATAAGGTACAGTAGATAAGCCAATAGCGTAGCACACGATGTATATAAGTATCGCCACCAGAGGGAGCCAGTGGATGTTTTTCACCAGAGAAGGATTAGACTCTTGGAAATAGAAGTAGGTTCCAACCGTGCCGTTCATGAGACCCACACCCAAAGCTGACAGAAGTAAGAGTGGCTTCCTCCCGACCCGGTCCACAAGGATAACGGATAGCACACAAGTGGCCACTTGAACACAGCCCAAAATAATCGACTCCTGATATGACTCCAAGTGGCCTGCCGTGTTGTTAAAGATATCCTGCGCATAGGCTACCACCGCGGCACTTCCGCATAGCTGTTGAATAGTAAACACTCCAATGCTAATCCACATAGCTTTCCGATTCGTCGCTTCCCTAATGAGGTCACTCCACGTGCCTGGATTTTTCATGTCTTCTTGAACGTTTATTTCTATATTTTTTAGCTCTGTTCTGATATCACCATGGCGTAGTTTCATTAGGGAAGTTTCTGCTCGTTCTGAGCGTTCAAATTTCAGGTAGTAGTAAGGTGATTCTGGTAGAAAGATAAAGGTGATGAAGAACGTCAGGGGCAGAGTTAGGTTGATAGCTGCCAGAGTTCGCATCGACACAAAGGGACCAATGCAGTATTGAGCAAGTATTCCGATCTGAAAATTAATAAAATAAATATATTTTACGCTGTCTACAAACATATAAAGCACACATGTATAAAATGCGAAGGTGACCGACTTAAGTGGATCAATTAAATATATACATACTTATATATTTATTGAGATGTAAATATATTTACATGTGTAACATTGACAGCTCTGTATGGAGATAACATTGGAGTCGGGAATGTGCGATATATTGCTATAAAATCGTCTACATTGTAATATCTTATACCTACAAGTATCCGAGTTTAAAGAATTGTAATCGTTGACATTCCCACGAGTCAAATATCGTATTCGTTTGTATGCCGGATGTTTTTGTATATCTTGGCAAAAATATTATACCATGTCCATCATAAACTTAAAGAAAACCGTTTTTTCATCGATTTAAGAAAAAATGAGGTTGTTTTAAACATTCGTCAAATCTAAACCAATTTTGATGAATCTTTTACATAAATATATTTTAATGGTATAGGTATCATGTTTAATATTTATAAATATTTTTTAATTTACCATCAGTTTTAATGGCATAACTGGATCTGATTATATTGGACCACAAAGTATCGGCCATAACTTCTTAACGGCTAACAGCATATGTGCATGGTCATAGGTGTTATAAAATATGAGTTTAAATAATATTTAAAATTATCATAATGTTTTATTTAAGACCTACTTATAAGATTTTTATTTCTTTTCGTATAAACATATTATATTATATGTTATCAGCGAAGAACAAGGATAGAGTTCCGCGATAAACACACAAATCTTTTTTTTTTCAAGGTTTCAAAGCTTATAGACTAATATAAATATTCAGAATATACAGCACTATTCTTGAAGATTAAATAACTAAATTGTTAAATTTTCTGTGGGTTTTACAGTTGTACTTATAATATTTCTTTCAATAATGATATCAATGATTTTTTAAAAGCGACTTCAAAGTGTTTAGCATAGAGTTCCACAATAAACAAACAAATACATACACATGCAAAAACTTACAGACTAACATTTTACAGCACACTAGCCTTGAAGATTAAAGAAATAAATTAGTCACCAACAATATGTATCAAGCCTGTGTACTATTTGCTGTGCTATTTAAAACTTATACAGGATGACTTTAATTGGTTGTACTTTAGGCTACTTCTGATCAAATTTTCCCATGGAACAATGTCACTAATGTAAAAAAAAATTGCATTCTCCATATAAACTAGTTAAACAATTAAAGTGACCAAAAATTAATTGTTTTGCATTAAAATATTATGGTATTATAAAATTGTATTTGGGAGCCGAAAATGTTTTTTATTTGCGACATTGCGACACATAGTTCCACGGGAAAAGTTGTTCGATTTGATCAGTAGAACCTCATATTATCCCAAAGTACAACCTTTCAATGTCAGCCAGTATTTTGAAAAAAAAAAAAAAAATTATCTTAGTTAATAAAAATAATGGTGTTTTCATCAAAGTAACAAGGCAAGAGGAAATGTGTTTAACACGTAATGATTTTTTGATATCGAAATATTTTTTTTATATTAAAAAGGGTTTTGTTTGTTACTTTACATAATACTATAAATTGCCGCATTTTGTGGCAATAAAAAACTGCCGTAATCTATAAAAACTAAAAATCAGAATTGTCGTATAAATAATAGCACAGACTATTTAGGGGCAGACTACTGTAACCTTTTTTTATGCTATAAAGATAATATTTTATGAAGGGAAATCTGTATTGTTACATTAGGTGATCAAAGAGCTTAGGAAAAGCAAAACTTCGGTCACATTACCTATTGACAATTTTCAGTGCTATTTATACTATTTATAGTCTGGATAGACAAACAAGTTAATATTTTTTATTACTTTTCAGATAAAAAAAAACAGTAGGTACAAACCTTATTCATTAAAGTTATAAGTGTAGACAGCGCGCCCCTCACTTCGTTGGTAGCAATTTCACCTGTGTACATAGGGGCAACTGTGTAAACGATCCCATAGCCGAGCCCCGAGAACATTCTTGCCACATACAGCACTGACACAGAGTTGGCTACGATCACCAAGATCCAACCGATAATGAAGGGTAAGGCTCCCAGGAGAAGGGTGGTCTTCCTCCCGAAGCGATCGGCGAGGTACGCTGCAGGTATGGGTGTGATCGCAGAACACAGGATCATAATGGAGACGATCCATGATCCTTGACCAGCTGTCGTCGGTATGGAACTATCAGCTGATTTCAGGTACGGTAAGGTGGGGGACGGCCACCCGTAACAGGTGCCGGCTGTTGCGGTGATGAGGGTCGCTGAAAAAGAAAAAAAAGTATGGTTAGAAACTTCAATAAGGTTTTACCAGAGAACACTTTTTTTATTTCAGTTTTATACGAGAGGCAGCTAAAAAGTTTTGAGTATAAGGTATTAAAAATGCTGATAGAAATCTATAAAAAATATATTTCAATGTCTCTCTACTTTAATACATTTATTAAAAAGGGCTTTTAACCCGGTCAAAAAATATTCGCTGTTCTTGCCTTCGAAATGTTTGTTTACGGCCGCCTTCATTTCATCGTCACTGGAAAATCTCCGCTTTGAGGTCCATTTTCAAATTCGAAAAGAGGGAATAGTCGCTAGGAGCCAGAGGCCTCTACCATGGATTTGCGCATTGTAGCAACGTATACGTGAGCAACAACCAATAGGATCGCTTTATTCAATCCTGTTACCAAAAATAAAGCGACCGGGTTGATTTGCACAATTGGTCGTATACCATGCATTAGATTAAAGCTGCAATTATGAAACTATTGGAAAGCTAATTTGAATTACAACTACATAAATGTATAAACTAAACTTCGAGTCTAACCCGTTTGTACTCCCAATTAAAAAAAAAGAGAGAGGGATGGGTGTGAGAGTTAACATTTGATAAGAAATCGAAGACTGTAATCTGATAGATAAAACTACCGATTGAGTTCGAAAAATGAATTGGTTTTTGGAGAGTTTTTTTTTGTAGTATTATTACATATTTTCCCCCTCCGTGTTTGCACCTTTGGCAATGTATTCACAGGTCGTAGATTCGATTCGCGCCCATGCAAAAAATATATTAGTACGTTTTCGGTACAATTTGTCATGGTGTTTATAAAATATAATGTTAATATCGTTGTTTCTGGTACACGTAGTACGTACAAATTTAGAGCTTAGTTTGTGACAAGGAAAATATGTGTGTTATGTGCTTTATATTATTATTATTATTCGGTGTTATAGGGCATTAGTAATTCAAACCGGTCGGCCTAAAGAAATGATTAAATTAACCAATTATTGATATCGAATGATTATATAAAGAACGAGGTTCAATGGAATATTTTGATAAAGCATTATTTTTTATTGCTTCAGTAAATTTCCGAGTAATAATTTACTACATTAAAGGTTTTGTGTACACTGAGAAAAATGGATATTTGATGTAATTGAAAATCGTCAGTTAATCGATAAATTTTAAGTTTTACGCCGATAAGATCAGTCTTTACGAATGCAATGTCGTTAAACTAACTAATGCCTTTTCTATCACGATACTACGAGGCGCTTGTAGTGGGAAAATATCACAACTCTTCATGTTAAATCTTGCAACGATAAGTTATCATGATGTCGCATGAAATGATTTGCATGTAAATGCAAATCATTTCATGCCGGTCAACTTTTACTGAAACTTTCATGCTAACGTGTGACTCGGACTATTAATTTCATTTCGATTTTAACAGGATGAGTAATGATATATTAGAATGCTTATGCAAGAAAGGAATACGGATGAATTATTGGTTCGGACGCCTAGTCGTTTTTTAAGAGGTATTACGCGTAGCGGGCGCTGATTTCATATTAAAAACTTGGGTATATTTTTCTCAGTGTAGTGTAACAATCGCCAATTTGAAACAAGTATTATAAACAAAGATGCCCATTTTGGATTACAAATACATATCATTTTGGAATACAAATTTATTAAATTGGATTAGATACGTTTTACCTCTATGGGTTTCCTAGAACAACCGGTATTATTAAAATTTTATACTTTTTAACTGTTAAAGACGTGTCATCTCTTTAACACGTCGAGTACTTCATAACCCAATAAAGGGTTAATATTATATATTTAAGGTGGATCTACATTCTATACAGAGTGGAAAGTATATATGGGGTTATTATTATTGACAAATAATTGTTAAGGAAATTTCGTGTTGCGGAAATTTATTAAATACGGGTGTCAGTCATCTAATCTAAGGGCGTTTTCTTATAGTTATGACGGTTCTGGCTGCTGTTATAAACTTTATCTTAACTTTTCGTCCTTAATCCTTTCATCATATAAACATGACCACCCTTTCATCATATAAAAATAATATATCGATAAAACGTTATTTTTCATTGCTTCACTATTTATCTATAATTCAATTAAGTAAGAAGTGTTTGTTAATACTTGTTAAGCAAAAAACTTGAAGTAGGAAGATTTCCGTCATTTTCCTTATTTAATTGCATAAATTATAATGCATTGCTGTAAGGCTGATAAGCTATTTCCGTTTGTAATAGGTGTAGTGGTACGCTAATACGTTGTGGTTGCGCGGAGGTGCGCGCGCGCCGGTTATCGCCTTCGCCGGTAGGTCGTTATCGAATCCTTCTTATGGAAACATTTTGTTACATACTACCACTTATTTTTGTTTGTTTAAGATATCGATACAATGTATCCTGCGCCTAACGGTAAAGTTTCATTGATAAAATAGGTAATTATACTGGAGTATTTCGCTTACGATAATTCGTCGTAATAAGCCTGCCTGGTGCAATTCGGGTATTTTTACAAAAACATATTTTGACCGATCATTGCTTATCTATTTCCTACAAATTAATAGAGACATTACGAAATACGATGAGTGTGTGTTTATAAAGTTGATGTTTATTATAATGATACCTATTTCAATTGAAATGAAGAAATTAATATCTATAGTATTGACTGAAGTGATGTGCAATTTTGTAATACAACTAATTTCAGCTTTACTATGATAAATTTTACATCATAGTAGAGCTGAAATTATCTCGAAACAACGCTAATTTTGCGGACGATGATCGGTTTAATCTCGTAATGACGCCTTAAGTTTTATGTAAAAGAAGACTCTACCGGCTATTCTGAAGACTAGTTTACTATTAAGTTTATTTGTCAAAGAAATGTTAAAAGTGCCTACTGTAAAACTTTACCAAAGTTGTAAAATATTTAAACAATTCATGATTTTTTATGAACTATGAACTGTAACTATACAATATGTCGGAACGTGTCAAAGATCTTACCAAAATGTATAATGTATTTATAAAACTTTCGTTAGTGAAGTAGGTATGGACCTGGTTCCACAAGCCCACGCCTATGTTTACCTGTTTGTTATCGATCTGAACAAATACATACAAGTAAATGAGGACAGTGGAATTTCTTTAGCATTATGTAATTTATTGATGTCAATCAAAGTTAGTTTATTCATGTAGAGTTTATATAATTTTTTTTCTGTATCGCATTAAAAGAAAAGGAATGAGTAAATAATGGAAACTAAACTTTCTTTAATTAGATAATTATAATTAAGGGTTGAAATATACTAATGGTTTTTTTTTTTGTAAATAATGCCAAACTATTCTATTGATCTAAATAATTCATAAAAATAGAAAAAAAGAAAGGAACCTATTAAATGATATTTTTTAATCATTGCATATGTGGCACCGTTTGTCTATAAAAATAAATCCGAACCACAGACCCGGGTAATACAGCCAAATTCTGTTTCTTTTAAAGGTAACGTTGGATTGTCAATATAACGAAATCCTTACAATTGTCACCACGCAAAATGCTAAAAACTGTCAAAGCAATAGCGCCTGTAACACAAGGGTAAAAGTGCATGCATTTGTTAGTTATTATTGTTGCTGATTGTTCAATGTCATTTTTAAAGGATTTCGTTATTTTGACAAGTTAATGTTTCCGTTATAAGAAACAGAATGTGGAGGCTGAAAATTATATTGAAGGCCTATTATCACTGCCGGTTTTTAGAAAAGTATTATGAAACAAAGTATAAACAATTAAATTTCTTTAAGACAGTGCACCAGGTTTATGCAATAATGTATCGGAGTCGGAATCACGACGGATGCCAAGTAATTGTTGGCACAATACCTACAGTAATTTAACTGCCGTACCAAGGCACCTTTGCTAGGATGTAACCGCATGTAACCGTGTCACTGACTAAGGTAATGCATGACGGCATCAAGACTACATAATTCAATAAAATTATTACAAATTAAATAAAACATGTGCACCTGGTATAATAGAATAAAAAAGATTAAAAATCGTCCCACCTCGTCATTGCTGATGTTATTCTGAGTCTACACCTAACAAGTGTCCAACTAATGGTGTTAGGATAGCCTCCATAAAGAGTCAACTATAAACAGTTTCACAAGTTTGTATAGTGAAACTGGGACGACTGACATATCATAACGTGCTCTCCAAATCATAATAGCAGTGTTGTCTAAGAAATGTATATATTTTTAAGATACTTTGGTCTCAAATAAACAACAACAAATAAAATAATACTAATCCCGTTGCCTCAAGGAAAACCCCTTATTTGGGAGGCCACTTGTGCGTACACGCAGCATCTCATGTATCGGCTTGTTCGTAGACTCCTGGTTCAGGTGCCGCAGAATCCCGTAATCAGTTGAAATACCGGGATTTGACACAAAATGAATAAAAATACATGGTTTAGAGATTTCGGGAGTTTTCGTTACCGGAACTCGCGATTGCCTTAGAGATCTACACTCGGAGAGAATACTCTTCGAGTGTAGAGATTCCAAGTGTCAAAGTGTTTTTTTAAAATAAGCATTGCCATTCAACGTGGCAAAACACAGCTAAAATGTAGATCTATTTAAGTGTGAATGTTTACCCTTTAAATTTTTGCGTTTCTATGTAGGTATATTTTTATATGTATGGATATATATAGCGTTTGTATATTATTGTAGGTGTATATATTTTATTTTTATGTAGATACTTATTAATGACCTTATTAGTATTTTTTATGATATTTTTATTTTTTATTTTTATATTTTTGTTGTTATGGTTATTGTTTATATTAATGTAAGCCGTAAGTTTACCTAAAATGTAGTAAATAAATAAATAATTTATTAGATATAGATAGAGAAATTCTGGCTTGATATTGAAATTTAATTACGTTTCTTGATTATTTATATAAACAAACATTCCTAAGGACCACAACATCAAGTCGAACAAATATTTTGATCTCACAAACGAAATTACTAGAAACCGGCACCCGCACAGTGAAACCATGGATAGCTAAGAACATTGTCTCGTAGTATAATTGCTGGAAAATGAGGACCGAAAACTGCCACTTGTCTCTATTTATTTAGAAATATAAACGTGGGTACCAATTTCAGGGCCTTTGAATTATTTTTGGTCTTACTTTTTTTTATTATTATCTATAATGACGACAAGACATGTGACTGTATATCTCTGAGATGCTAAAAGTTTATACAGTTGAATAGTTGCCACCAACGCTTGGATCAATAGATGCGTCGCTAGTAGAGTCTAGTAAGTCGAGTTTTTTAGTAGCGAATTCACGCTTCGCTTGAAGCTCCTAGGAATATAGGTTAGAGAAAAGAAATGTAGCTAAGCATTATGGCTTTGGAAGGTTGTATTGTGGGCTAATATGAGGCTCTACTGATTAAATTTAAATCTTTTCCCATGAAACAATAAATGAAAAATAATTCTCCATACCAATTGGTTATTTTAAGAATACTAGTTTGCATGCAGAGGCCGCCAAATTGCGACACATGGTTCCATGGGAAAAGTTTTAGATATGATAAGTTAAGTCTGATATTTGCCCAAACCACAACAATCCAATGTCACCATTATAAATATGTTTTCGTACCTACTAAAAATATAGCAATTTTAACATGTTTACTTGCTGTAATAGTTTTTATATTATTAAATTTATATCAAATATAAGTTATGTACTGGGTATACAGTTCTGGCAAGGACCCTTCAATTAAAAATAATTCAACAACAATTTTCCATACTCTTGATGATGAGGCAAATAACTAATTACCAGTCAATTGGTATCAATCAAGCAATTTGGAAGTACTTTGGTATAACTACATTTTTATTGGTAAATTGATGTACAGGATATGCCTACCTATATGATGGTGCATTTCATTGCATTACAAAGTTATATCTTATGACTTTTAATATATTGGTTTTCATGCTAACATTACATATTTTAACTGAGCACTGGTTAATCAATGTTCAGGAATCATAGCAACCAGCGAGTTCATGCAGGTTGTGACCGCTAGGTTGCTGGGTTGCTGGCTTAAGAAGCTTGTAGGCGGAAAGAAGTTTTTTTTTAAATAATAATATATAGGACAATTCACACATATTGCTCTGAACATAAACTAAGCTCTAGGCTTGTAGGTACTATGTGTACAACAATCATATAATACATATTATATTTTATAAACATCCAGACCATGACAGACTGTTCACAAAAACGTACTAATATTTTTTTGGCATGAGTGGGAATCGATCTCACGACCTCCGGATACAACACCAAACACGCAACCACTAGTCTACGGAGGCGGTCATATAGAAGGTCTCTATAACTTTGTTAGACCGACCGACCAGTTTCGTTATACAGATGCAATAACCGTCAAGTGACCTAGATATGTTTCGGTTTTTGTCGGTGGGTTCACCTGTTTTTAAGACACCTATTTATGGCCGAGATGGTTATAAGGTCTCCTTTCAGAATGCGGTTACGAAACGTGCTGTTAATTTGAGAATAAAGCTACGAGCTATTAAAGTAAAGTCGTAACGCAAATACGTCTTTGTCGTCGCCCATATTGAAACCGCAGCATGGCGGAAGCGATCACTGTTTAAAAACAATGTATTGATCAACTCCATTTACCACAATTTAGATACAAAGTCGCATGACATGCTCCAAAACTTAAAAGAACCCATTTAAAATATTCAGTGTTGACAATTCAACATTTAAATGGGATCCCAAAAATTTTCAGAGATTGTTGAAATTTTCACTTCAAACAATGCTTCAGTATATGACCGGACCCTTGTACAGTCATATACTTAATGCCTATGTAGTAAATATTATAGCAAAGGCTATTTCAAGTGTTTTAAGCTGTAAGTGAGGTTATTTGGATGTAAAGTATACATAAATTACTTTCGTTTGACAGTTTAATTGAGATAGGACAGACGAAGAAATTATGGTTCGAGCATATAATATAGAAAAGATTATAGTTACGAAAGAATGACGCATCAATTATATAACTTAAATATACCATGAGTTGTATTAACGTACCGTTAATGAGAACCAACAATGGTATCGATTTAATTCTAGTTTTTTTTTAAATAAAGCGATTTTGACGGTAGGTCCTTACGTATTAACGGTACGTCAATACGAAGTATATAAAGACTCATGGTAGAGCCTCGGAAACTGACAAAATTAGTTACGTATAGGAAGAGACAGGTAGATAGCATTTATTTAATTGCATAATATCTATTTACTATCGAAGTAGGAAACAATTGTAATATACATAGAAGTGACATTAACATTTTGAATTACTAATTATCATTTTTGTTATGTTAGTAGGTCATTTGGTGTATTGTAAATAGACCATTTTGTCAAAATTTTAGAAACACAGATTTTTTTTCCACTTTGGTATTCGCTAAAAAAACCTTGACAGAAAATTTTAAATCCTTTTTTTATGTTAAGTTGATTTGCAGTAAAATTTTTTACTGTAAATCAACTTAACATTAAAAAAGGAATTAAAACACAAACAATTGCTATATTCTGTGCCACTGCTCATGAAAATTTATCCATATTAAGATTCTATTATTTTACATATAAGCAGTAACATTTTTAATTTACTTTTGTTATGTGAGTCTAACATATGGTGAAAATTTTTGAAACACTAGTTTATTCATTTTTCATCTAACATGCATTTATTCCACTTTGTTATTGACTAATAATACCTCGACGGTTTTTACCTTTAAATGGACTTAACATAAAAAAAGAATTTTAAAAATATTATTATGTAATATATAACTATTTTTTTATGTTTTCATAGTTGTAAAAATTTATATAATAGACTTCAAACAAAATACAAACATTATACATTATAGGTGGATTGTTGTTACTAAAATATTGTATTCCTGGTTAATTGTTTCATTTAATAAAGATAAATAAATAAATAAAAATGAATCTGCGCTATGTAAGGCACCCGTGATGATATTTATGTATGTAATTTGTGACAAAAATAATTGTTATTTAGTTTGGAAATAATCCCTAGTCATTGATCTCTGTTATTTTATATTATAAAAATAAACGCTCTTTTTCTCAACATTGCCATATCGATTGATGCAAATTAATTTCGACAGCCAGTTGGTCTAGTTGTTGCGGCTTTGGTTGTATCTGGAGGTGGCGAGTTCTATTCCCAATCATAGCAAAACAAAAAATAGTACGTTTTCTGTACAGTTTGTCATTTCATTTGAAATTTCAATGTTATTCTAGCTTATAAACCTTTGTTTTAAGAACATATATTTACGTTATTACAATGTTTTTTCAACAAAATATAACACTGGCATAGTTCAAAGGGGCAATGATCCCAGGGGCAATGACGTGTATAGTATTGGATTGAGATATAGAGTATGAAATATTTGGAATTGGCTTGTTTGTAACTTCATTATATTTTTGCTGTTTTCATATAAATAGAACTACTTAAGTCATATTTTTGATATAGACATATGAACATATGTCTATATAGTTATATTAATATACCGAAATACAACAATATTTCATTTAATTACGAAATATTTTGCCTTACTATGATAATATGGTTTAGATATAAGTTTATCTTTATGTCTGTACCTACTCCTGCGGTACGTTTTACATTTTCGCGTTCACAAAATTGTTTAAATTAGTTTTTAAATTGTATTTAGGATTTAGTACGAATATATGATATATTATTAAACTAAATTATTTAAATGTAACCTATCGGTTTCATTATTTTCTATACCTACGAGTATGTAGAATAAATAAGTAGGTTATTCATTT
Organism: Monopis laevigella; assembly: GCA_947458855.1. Taxonomy (NCBI): domain Eukaryota; kingdom Metazoa; phylum Arthropoda; class Insecta; order Lepidoptera; family Tineidae; genus Monopis; species Monopis laevigella. The sequence goes on along the minus strand of OX381577.1, from coordinate 17,839,757 downwards.
ATATATAACAGAAGTAAGTTGATTCGTACATCTGTCTTAGACAACCATCCAGTTACCGATATTTTTATATTATTGTCTACACCAATGGTTCCCAAATGGTGGTCCGCAGAATTCCGGGGTTATGTGGTAGGGTCACAGGAAGGAATTTCCGGGATTACCCAGTTCGACATCCGGGACTTGGGTATATTACGCGGGACACAAGTACCAAATGGTTAGAAAAAAAAAGGCCCAAAATTTACCCAGAAGCGGGACGTCCCGAAAATTAACAAAATCGTTTATAGAAAACAGTCATCATAATATTTAAATAATTTATTCCTTCTTTTCATGTCAAACATTAAAATATTTATACTATAATATATCACTTTATAATTTTAAATTATGGGATCCGCCAAAAAAAGTTCGGTTAATTAGGACCAAAATAAATTAGAACCGCTGGTCTACACTCATAAAGAACATAGGGACCTACCATTATATTACAAATATTTAAAATTAATAATAAACCAACATATTATATTGCGCCAAAATTTTTTATTATTTTTATTTTGTTTCAAATCTATTTAATTAAATTTTATTTTGTGTATATACATGCTGTAAAAGTATATATGATTGGTGCCATTACCCTACTTATAAATAGAAGAGGTTATAATAAATATATTATTATATGTTAACTCTATAAATTCTATAATTACGTATAAATGCGACAGGGTAAATATGCATGATAAGGAGTTTTGCAAATAATTCCGTATACTATAATTGCCATATTTATTAAGAAAACAACCAACATGATAAATGGTGTTAACAATGGTGTGTCTTGTTTCTCCAGCTTAAGGTAATAATGATTCATAATGATGTACACAAACTGTTATAACGTCAAAGTTACAGATAAGATCTCACGTTTAATTTCTTGTTAATGGTGCTAAACATGTATTCGTGTAAGATAAGGTTTTATACATTATGGATCACTTATACTGATGAAATTATGTGTGAAATCAGGTCATACAAATAGCGAAATGGCATTTACTTGATAAAAATATTTGAAATTATTTTTAGAAAAACTAATATAAAAATATTTGTTTTCTTCAGCGTGATAAATTTTGCATTGGTTATTATAATAAGTCGCTTGGTAGTGTATCAAATTAAGAATGCGTTGATTTATTAATTATTACTTACTGTGCGATTTACAGTTATACAGAATGTCTGCATCAGTCATGGAAACTTGAGGTCATCATGTGTGTATAAAAAAATATATTTCATCACTCAAAATAAATTGACATTATAAAAACTATAAAATGTATCGTTATTGACTCGCTTATCGCCCGTGACTTAATTACCATGGGATATTGGAAGAATTATATAGCCCAGGTGTTAATGTGCGTGAACTGTAAAAATTGATCAAAATTCGTTTAGTATTTTTTGGGTTAAAGAACTACTACTACATACTATTCTCACGTTATAATATTAGAAGGAAGTAGGAAGTAAAATCTAGAACACATAATAACATTAACACCGGTATTCATAAAAACATATTGAGTCCATGAAGAACACTTTAGTTATAGAAGGGGTTTGTCTACAAAAATGAATATGCGTAAAAGAGACAAAACCTTCTATAACTAAATTCTTCTTGAAGGACTCAATAAGTTTTTATGAATAAAGCCATAAAACTCCAGGGGGGTAATTCCAAGATTACAACCGCTAAACACGACAAGTCGTTGCCTAAACTATAAATATGTATGGAAGTATAAGTTCTATTCCGATGGATATATAGTCTGTATTAGGATGGCTACAATAATGCCGCCATCTTGAAGTACACGAATTCTTCGCAAGTTTGAACATGATTGGAGTATTGGAATTTCAACTCTATAATTAACAGAATAGAACTTATATTTCAATATTTATAGTTTACGCAACGTTTTGTCGTGTTTAGCGGTTGCAAACTTGGAATGACCCCCCCAGTTACTGACACCCCGTATTCACCAGTAATGGACAATCACCAGTAATCGATACCCAGTGATCAAAATTGTTACGGTTATGTCTAATTACTAAAAAAAAGATACATATGTAACTAGCACTTTTTTTATAACAAAAGAAAGTACAATTTTGAGAACCGATAATCAATTACTTGTACCTACTTCTTAAATAAAAATAAAAAGTTATCTAGGTAAAATGTATATTTTTATATACAATTTTGACACGAATCGTGTGTATAATAATCGTATAAATTTATTAATGTCAAACAAATGCCCATATAAACAAGTATCACGTCCAGAGCGAATGATAGATAAATGTCGGATAAAATACTTAGTATATTTTTTTATAGGTGCGTACAGTCACCACATGTTAAACACATGTGCTCAAGTTATTCTTACAATAACAATAATTATATGTAGGACATCACACATATATTTCTCTGGTCACAAACTAAGCTCTAGGCTTGTAATATGTGCACCTACCAGAAATAACGATATTTTACTTTTATTTTCAATAAACACCCGACCTGACCATGGCAAATTGTACCGAAAAACGTAGTAACTTTTTTTTCCATGGGTGGAAATGTAACCCACCCATGGAAAATCTTGAATGAATGAACTCTTATTTTTATTAAACAAAAACTATTTTAATAGCCAAGTTTTACTTATCTTCAAAAAATAGTCTTTTGAACATAACAGTATCATTATGAATCAGTAGAATATAAAATAAATAATATATTAATTATTTTTAAATACACCAACTCTATAAAAGTTGGATTATGGTTCTATAGCCTATTCGAAGTTGATCAGACTTTTATTATTTATTTTTTATTCTACTATTAAATTAATAAATTTCTGGCCATAGAGTTTTCGTTATACAGGATACTTTTGAATTTTAAGGGTCTCTCAGGTAAACTTTAAAATTACACAAAGCAAGTCATGGTAACCAGTCAACATGTTTACCGTCCTTAGTACCTACTAAAAAGTAATGGGATTAATAGTAATAATATTTATGAATTTTCATAAATATTAAGACACACATGAAGTTGCGGAAAACATCTAAATAAATCTTCTTTAATAATTTAATGTATATGATACTCGACTTCAAAGATAATAAGTAATCTCTTTCTATAAAAGAAAATTTATAACAGGTATAATATTTTTAGATTGGGATGGTCTAAAATAATATAAAACACGCGTTTAATCTTAAACTTTACTTTAAGTAATCTCTATCTATACAAAGATAAGAAAATACCACAAATCTATTTTTTTTTTCCATGGCAAGTTTTCTATTAACAATTTTCTTTTAGTTGACAAGTCTAGGCTATATAAAAAATATTTATACAGACGGCTATTGTCAAACATAAGACAGACATGCTGTATTCGATTTACATATATTTTAATAATCATTACTAATTTATTTTATTATTATAAGATATAATACAATATATAAAAGCAAGGTCACTTACTGACTAAACATTATAATTTAAAAAAAGGTTTATTTTATTTTGGTATATCCTTAGAACGTAACCAAATTCAATGCAATAATCCATTTCCGTTCAAGAATTTTTTTTATTACAAAAAAAAATCAAATCATCAAAGTTTAAACGCCTATTAAGTTTCATATTTTGAAATAGTAAATTTATACAAAATAAATGCTTTGCTGTTGCAGAAGAAGAAATAATGAAGTTTCATTCATATATATAACTTTAAAATATATAAAATAAAATCGATTGTTATAAAAAATCGAATCAGTAACGCATTAGGACTTTGGTAAATTATTTATACTTGACAGTATATAAAAAAAATAAACGCTTGAAATAATATACGGGTAAAGTCGTCGGCTAAGAGTTTTTTTCAAAATACGAATTCAAGGAGGGATCAATTATTTACACAAAAAAATATCAAGTTAAAGTACGTCTCGTAATGACTCGTAATTAAAATTTGGTGCACATTCTCTTCTTTAAAAAATATTTTATGGTTGTTACACTAGTTTTATTATAGGTAGCCGAAGGATGTTTTTTTTTAAAAATATTATTCAGGGTTAATTAATAGATAGGTGTTTTATGATTTGAAGCCAGATGTTTTACAATGTGACGGGCAAAGTCGGGTCTAACAACCAAAGCTAGTTTATGAATATTTATCAAAATTCGTACGCAGTTAGTTCGTAGACTTATTCATATATTGATAATAATATTTTACTGGTAGTAATTATAGTTTTTTTGTGAAGTATATTATATCTAATCTAGTCTGAGTAGATGTTTAGTTAACAATATATTTTTAATAAATATTGTCTATTATATATCTACTTTCTTGTTATTACTAAAAAAGTCCCTATCTAATCTATAGTCTGTTATTTTAATTTAGTTTTATTAAATATATATTGCATAATATTTTCACATAATATATTGAGAATCATCAATATTCTTTGAAAAAAGTGATAAAATAATAAATATCAAATAGACGAAACAAAAATAAAATCCGTAGGTATTCTTCTTTATAAATAATTATACACAATATTTAATTTCTAATCAGTTAGTTAGTCATTAAAAATAAATATAAATATCATGAACTATCCACGCGCCTTTTTTTTAAATTACTGCTTAATTTACATCAGTAACAATGAGCCCATTATTGGGTAAGTAATTATTTTATCATTGGATTAATAAATGTCATGATGATAAATTAATGTTATCTACACATGTATCGTAAATGATTTAACACTACAGAAATATGAGTGGAATTCTCATAAACGTACATACAAAATTTTTAAAAACAAATTGCATGAGTAATATAGACATTGTTTTAGTTGTTCCAATTCTAACAGCAGGTAGATACAGAGTTATGTTCTTTTCAATAACAAATAATAATGAAATATTATAGGGATATTTTCGAATTCTTAGTAAAGTTATTTTTTAATTAAACTTTTTCCAATTTGAGGAATAAATTAATTTTATAGATTACGACGGTGATTGAATATTGATGAGAGAAGAAAGAGCTAAGGTTCAAAAGAGAGCGTTTCAAGAATTGGTTAAAGTGGCTGACTGATAAAAGAAAGAGAGGGCCTTTGAGGGAGGTATAGCTGTATCTGAAATCATTATTCGAATTTCAATTTAGACCATACCTAGCTTATAAGCGAAACATTAATTTAAACGGATAGTTTATTAAACGAAAAAATTTATACAAATATGATACAGCACTAATTTTACTTTACCTAGAGCCAACGAAGATCGATTAAAAAAAATGTGCCAATGTTGTTATTCATTTATATGTCAGTGGTACCGTTAAAAGGAACGCAAATAACAGGTTTTGCCTCGATATAGCGCCTTCCTGTGCAGTGAGAAATTTTTATGCAAAGTAATTTTGTTGGCCTTGATTCTTACCTTATTACTAAATTACATGTTACGTTTTGGCCGCCTGTCAAATTGAAAGAAACTATTTTGAAAATTTAATAGTGTTAAATGTATTTCCAGATTATGCTTTTGGCTGCAACTTCGCATGTATACCTATAAACGCAGAGTTCAAATTAAGACTTAAAGTTACATCTTTTATATCTTAACTCTGTGAGGTCATATTAGTATATATTTTTCCTAAATTGACAGATTGTTTATCGTTAAATACTCTCACCATCATATTGTTTCATACTGATTGAATAAAATTACTTATTAAATAAATCTAAATATCTATCTAATAAAAGAAAGAAAATCATAATGCATGCTAGGTTTCAATATACTTATTAATATAGGTCTAAATATCATTAACTTATATTTAAATATATAATAAATAAAGTAGTTTTATTTTACGTATACCTACCTACGAGTAACCTATTGTGAACTCATATACTTACTCTACATCATATATAAATATTTGATGTAGAGAGTCGGTTGCCGCGTCCAGAGTTCTGAGAAGCTGTATTGAACGCCCCTCTGGACCTTAAGATATTCTTTGAATAAAGGCCTTGGACTCGGTTTTTGGACAATCTTGTTCTCATAATCTTTTCTATTTTATAAGAAAAAATCTTTGCGTCAGGTGACCAAGAGCCAATGATCTCCACCGCTAACAGCAAAAACTTATTATTTTATAGTCAAATACATTTTTATATACTTAAGGGCACTGCATTCGTAATCGCCAATTCCGCGTTCTCCATACACAATTAGCTTTCGCACTTTCAATAATACTCGATTAGGTACTGTTTGACGCAGTTTTAAAATAATATTTTTGACGGTCATTGTATTTATTAATCTTTCTGTTTTGGGTTTTTTTTTTTTTTACTTTAACTTAATACAAAAAAAAAATACCCACAGCAGAAAGATTTTTGCGTACAATTACGAACAATAATTAACCAAGAAGTTTTTTTTATTGTACAAACTAAGTTAAACTTGCAGTTCAAAATTTATATCTACTATAGCTTGACTAATATAGCTTGTTTTCTAAATTGAACTTTAGTAAGTTTATAATAAAGTTCTTAGCGTAAGTGGAATCATTTTGGTTTATCTATTGTAAACTATTATACCTGATTTTTGCCCTTCCGAGAATCCGTTTGTGGGGTTCCCCAAAAATATTTAGACTATTTCTATTGTACCTATGTGTAACTATGAGATGAAGGAGTATTTTGGAATAATAAAGAATGCAGTTACTTATTAAATTACAGTCACAGAACTAAAAAAGTTAAAAATTTGTGTTAAATTATTTGATAAAAGTAGAGTTTGAAAAATGTTTTACAGAAGAGCTGTAATTCCATTTTGTTTTTGTTTTTAATTAATTTTGTAATAATAAACTTTAATCTTATTTCGACTATGGATATAATTTACCCGGTGCATTATGTAAGAGGTTTATTTTAATTCGTAAGTTTTTCTTAAGTTATTTGAATAGTTATTAGGTTTTTTTTTTATTATATTGTAGTTGTAGTTTTTTTAGTATTGGAATTTTATTAGTTAAAATTTTTTGTTACGAGTATTCAAACTAGGTAGAAACCTATTTTAACAATAACATTAAATTTGTTATCTAATTAAGATACTGATAATGAAACTGTTACAATTATGACTAAGGAGAATCTCTTTTTTTTTTAAGATTCAAAGTTTCTTAAAAAGATATTACTACAAAAGTAAATACAAATTCCGGAATTATTAAATACTTAGTAGTAACTAAGAAGTAAAATATAGAGACGTCAATGTATGTATTTATGTACTCGTATATGTATGAAGTATACCAACCTTTAGTAATACCTACTTAGTTTTATACATTTCCCACATGACGAGGTAAATACCGATAAAATGTGGTACGATAAAAGTATTAGAATTCAAAAACTGCTTTCAATTACATAAAATCGTTGTAATCAAAAAACGTGTCTCTTATTTTGAGTTTAGAATTGATGTCTCTACTATTATGATGACAACTTTATAACAACTTTGAGATATAAGTACCTAACTAACCAATAAATATAATAATGATGTACAGGAAAATATAAAAGAGATGGGAAACGAAAAATATTTTAATATATTGTGTCTCGAACAAGTATAGAGTTGTAAATTGAGTTGTATGTACATTTGTAATTCAAATTAGAATGGGTTGTGGCGGGTAGCGAGTAACTGATAACCTTAACGAACTCCCCGATCTAGAAAATATTTCTGTATGATACAAAATGATTGGTAATGAATGTCCTAATAATATAGTACAAGACATATAGTAGCTAGTTAATGTTTCCTTTGTATGTAGAGTTAAAATATCATATACAGACTTTGGACATACTCAATGCCACACGCTATGTAATTTTGGCACCACAAATGTAAATAGAGGCGTTTAAGGTTATCAATTATACGGATATGAGATGATCATAAATTTCATTTATTTAAATATTTTCAAAGTCATCAAAAGGATTTAGCCATTAAGAAGCGATTGGGGACATTTAAATATAGAAAAGAACACTTACCACAAAGCGCTGTTCTGTATTCCTTCCAATGTGAGCGGGTTTTGGCTGTCATTGCAAGTACGGAATTTGTTTTTGAATTTTGAAATATTTTTGGAATGAGATTTTACTGAGCTTTGTTATTATATAAATACATAATATTAAGTACTATGAAAATATTTTAAAACCATTTTATATACAAATAATAATACTAACTAAATATCACAATATACAAATATATTCGAACTAAAAATAAAATTTATGGATTATGTTATACATTTGGGCTTCATTTTGAAAGTTTTATGTGTTGTCGGTGTTTGAGTTCATAATGCGAAGGAACTCGAGAGCGGCGAGCACACAGACACGTTCGAGGCGAGTGAGAAACTGAACGATTGAACCACGACGGGTGCGATTTCACGTAGAGAACGAACTAAACGCGCCAGAACGATGGAGACCGAATGAGCCGCGCCTGCGCTGGCGCACGCTTTTGCTGCGTGTTTATCGGCCGACGAGATAGCGCCGCGAGAGGCGTCTGCCGCACTGTAGTCGCAGGGTGTGGAAAGTGAACGACCGTCGACAAAATCTTTGTGAACACATATATACCTACACACGTATTTTTAGATGCATACTCCAAAAATATCTTAGCTGACAATAGACCAATCTTGTATGCGAGATAATTTTATTGCGACGCTAACCGTGCTCTCTATAGAATGCGGAGTATCCCAGCACTCTGTTATTTTTACATACATGCCAAGCGGCTGCGATAATTATTATCTGTAATTAAACCGGAAATCTATGGTTCAATTGTCGAACAAGGACAAAATATATCAGAGTAGTATAAAATATGTTAGAGCACCATTCATTCTTATATACAAAAATAAATTATATATTAATTAAATATTGTTTTTTATTATTCAGACAACGATATCCATAAAGATAAATGAGTTCTGAGAAAATTGTAAGATAACTATAAACTAGGTAGGTAGTATTAGTGTATTAAATAATGTGTAGTAATTTTTCTAGGTATATTATTGCGAGATTTTTCATGAGAGACATTTTTATCAGTTAATTTTAGACGCAATTATGATATATTAATATATAGTACCTACTTAGTATTAGTTTATACTGCTACGTAATCTTTGATGTATCATAAAAGGATGTAAATAAAAGGAGTTATTATTACTTTACTTTAAGGAAAATAGATCTGAAGAAATATCCTATGTTATTATTATATATTGATTAATATTATGTTTATTATTTTATTTATACCTATTATAGTTTATAAAGATAATAGCTGCCCGTCCTGTACGGGTGTACTAACGAATCTATTCGGTTCAGAAAATTTTGTTTATTTCCAAATAATCTTGAATTATGTTAATTAAAATTTTACGATTATAGAAGTTAATAGTTCATATCATGAAACGATCAATTTAATGTAGAGAACATTATCCATCGTTAGAAAATAAAAACTTTGATTTTACGTGTATTGTTGATACACAACAAATATTGATTTTTTTCGTTACAGATGTATAATAAATAGTTGTTTAATTTACAAATGGAATTAAACCGAAAATAATATTTGAAAATTCGGTAAACCAACCGAATATTCGGCCGAATACGAATAAAAAAAATACGCCGAATATACAGAATTATAAATATTTAGCCGAACCTATACATTTTCATTTAAACGTGACAAATAAGATAATCTATAGGTGTTAAGGCCACACAAAAAATATTATCGAATATCAGTTATAATTCTTAGATTGAATATTGTTTATTGCACACATTTTTTTTTGTTATTCACACTATATCTCTATATTTGCATGATTGTATTTTCAGGGCAAGTAAATTGGCGACACGAATAACAAAAAGATTGAGCTAACATATATATTTACCTATTTATGATATAATGGGCTTTAATCCAAAAGAAGGAAATAATAAACTAATGTAATATTAGTTTATCATATAGACTTTTAAAAAGGCCCACGTAGCTTAGAGTTTTTTTTTAAATCTAAAATAACAAATATTTTGGGAAGACTGAAAAAATTTCACTAAACATTTTTTATAATCTCACAAGTCATTAGAATAATAATATGTAGGCCAATTTACACAAACTAAACTTTTAGGCTTGTACTATGTGTACCAGAAACAACGATATAAATATTTTTTTATATACCATCACGGGTGCCTTTATGTCCCCCGAAAACCGTTTAAGCTTGTTGCGGTGTTTATGATGGTATAGCCTTGTTGTATAAAGCGGTCACCCATCCCAGTTCCGGCCTTGTTGTCATCTGCTTAACCTTGATATTATATATTATTATATGTCTTTGGCTAAATACTCACTGTAGTAAATGCTAGAGCAACAATCAAAAAAACAATATCACATATATATAAGTATTTAGATACGCAAGTACTACGCTAGCAATACGTGAGGATATTTTTCTATGTAAAAATACAAAAAAAAGCACAGGAATGCATACTCACACATACGTGATTAGCAAGTCTTCGCATGAAGTCACACCACACATCGTGAATGTGTATGTGTATGACTGTGTGCCGCATTTTGTAATCAATGTGGCATGAAATATTTGCCAAGTAAGGATGTGTGAGTTACAGACTATTCGTTGCGAATATTTACATTATAAAATCAACGACCATTTTAATTTGTACTAAGTATAATTATTTTTAAACGATAATGATTTTTCAATTATCAGATAAAGTAATTGGAAAGTTAACTTGTATAAAGAACTGTCAAATTTATTAATTATCCCTACAAGTTATCTGTTAAATCTAACGATCGACCCTTAGGGCCGATTCGACCAAAAGAGAGCATAACTTATACTGCAGATAGTAATGACTAATTCCATACAAATAAAATTATTAATACTCAGAATAATTATTTGTATGTGATTTGACTATTCTCGGTATAAGTTATACCCACTTTAGGTCTAATCGGCCCTAAGTCTCTCATATTTATAACTAGTATCTGAGGCTCTACCATGGGTTTGCGCATTGTAGAAACATAACGTATTCATTTACGTATACATGAGCAACAACCAATAGGATCGTTTTATTTTTGATTGAAAAAAGCGATCCTATTGGTTGTTGCTCACGTATACGTAAATGAATACGTTACGTTTCTACAATGCGCAAACCCGTGGTAGAGCATCTGGTTTCTGGTAGATGTAGAGGTGCCTACAATAGGTGCAAAAAATTATACAATAGTGATTTTATAATAGTAGGTACATCTGCTCGAAAAGTACCTTTAAAACTAACGGCCTTTTTCATAAAAAAGCTTATTAAGTCCATGAAGAACACCTTAGTTATGTTTATTATATGTTTTGTCTCCTTTACGCATAGTTATTTATGTTGCTAAAAAAAGAGATAAAACGAATATACACTAAAGTGTTCTTCAAGGACTCAACAAAGTTACATACATACATACATATCTTCACGGGTGCCTTACGGCGCCCGAGACCGCCTGGACGGCCCCAGGGTACCCAGCGGAGGGGTTTTAATCCCACCTCGTCGTAGCTGATGGTATGAGTCTACACCGAACAAGTGGCTAGCTCGTCGCGATGTTTTGAATAGACTCAATAACCCATCTATAAACAGTTTCACAAGTTGGTATAGTGAAACCGGGACCGACAGCTTAACGTGCTCTCCGGGGCACTATAGTGGTGTTGTCAAACAAAAGTACATATATTTTAAATTAAAAACTCATTGGTACACACCGGGATTCGAACCAGGGACCTAAGTGTTTTTAAGTCCAAGGTCTAACCAACTCGGCCACCACGTATATATATATATATTTATTTGTTTGTTGAATATTCTCTTCTATCATTATATATATATATATATATATATATATATATAAGTATCTTTCGTGTGGGTGCCGGATCCATTACGTAGTTGGGAGGCAGGAAAGTGAAATGCAGTGTCCGAACTTGAGACTTCAAAGTAGGATTGAAGGTCTTTCCGAATTTAACTCTACTTTCACTGAGCCTATCCAACCAAGGAGAGCACATTAAGCTGTCGGTCCCGGTTTCACTATACCAACTTGTGAAGCTTTTTATAGATGGGTTATTGAGTCTATTCAAAACATCGCGACGAGCTAGCCACTTGTTCGGTGTAGACTCATACCATCAGCTACGACGAGGTGGGATTAAAACCCCTCCGCTGGGTACCCTGGGGCCGTCTAGGCGGTCTCGGGAGCCGTAAGGCACCCGTGAAGATATGTATGTATGTAAATAAATAAATAATTAATACAACTTTTTTAACTTTATTATTGAGTAAAATAAAATAAATAAATAAGTCAGTTTAAGTCAAAATAAGAATCTATTAACCCTATATAAGAGTAATGATATCCTCACAAAAAGTATTTATTTATAACAGTAATTGACGTTCCACGTCACATAGTATAAGAATACAAATGGAGATTTTTTGCAATCTTTTAAGCTTAAATTTACAATCGAATTACTGTGCGATTTTATTTTACCGCTGGCGCCATCTATTTTAGAAATATTGAACTATAAAATATTGAGTTTACCAAAAATAGTCAATGTATGTTGATAGAAAACAATACGGTATACATACAGGGTGACTTTAAAAAGATGTACTTTGGGCTAATAGGAGGTTCTGCTGATCAAATCGAACAACTTTCCCGGACTTAAACCCTGCCGCTGGGTACCCTAAGACCGTCTATAGAACTGCCCGTGATGGTATTTTATTATACCAGTTGGTATATAGCAAATATGTAATAATATTATTTTATTAGATATGTTTAAGTTCTTATCATTAGTGGGTGTGATCTTTATGACAATGCGTCACTACACCGCACACATTTAAAACTGATACCGTCTATCATAACATAATACTTACACGCATAGCACCTATATCATTAACCTTTAACCTTATTTTTTAGCGTTGTCTATTATTAAAATTATTATAATTACAAGATTATTTAGACAAATCTTAATCTTAAGTAAAGAGTAAACAGTAACACTACACTGGTATTCTCGCCCGGGCTACTGACATCATCCCACTAAAATTAAAAACGTAAAAGTTTGTATTTCATCTAATCACGTGAAAACGGCATAACAGATTTGACAGAAAGAAGACGAACACCAGAGGCTCTACCATGGGTTTACGCATTGTAACAACGCGAGGTTCTGCTGATCAAATCAAACAACTTTTTCCATGGAACCATGTGTCGCAAATGAAACAAAAAAATCCCTTCTCCATACATAATACATTCTCCATACAAGCTAGTAATGTTAAAATGACCAATTTGTATAGGGAAGCCAAATTTTTTTTTGATTTGCGACATATGGTTCTATAGGAAAAGTTGTTAGATTTGATCAGCTGAACCTCATATCAGCCCTAAGTACAGAAATACACAGTAGATACGTTTGGCCTTAATTATTTATAAAAACTTATTGGAGAACACTTTAGTTAAAATAGGTCTTGTCTCTTTTACGGATATTTATTATTGTTGCTAAAAGAAGAGACAAAACCAATTTTAACTAAAGTGTTGAAAGATCTTCAATGACTCTCAGTGGAATTTTTACATATAGGCCAATCGGACCATTTTCCCAGAGAATTTAAGGGGCGGCCCAGCCGGTGAAAATTTGACTATGGGAAAAGTTGTTCGACTTGATCAGCAGAACCTCCTATTAGCCCAAAGTACATATTTTTAAAGTCACCCTGTATGTATATTGTATTGTTTTCTATCAACATACTTTGACTATTTTTGGTAAACTCAATAAATTATAGTTCAATATTTCTAAAATAGATGGCGCCAGCGGTAAAATAAAATCGCACAGGTATTCGATTGTAAATTTAAGCTTAAAAGATTGCAAAAAAGCTCCATTTGTATTCTTATACTATGTGACGTGGAACGTCAATTACTGTTATAAATAAATACTTTTTGTGAGGATATCATTACTCTTATATAGGGTTAATAGATTCTTATTATGACTTAAACTGACTTATTTGTTTATTTCATTTTACTCAATAATAAAGTTAAAAAAGTTGTATTATTTATTTATTTGTTTGTTGAATATTCTCGTTTATCATTATATATATCACTATCCTCCGTGTGGGTGCCGCCGGATCCATTACGTAGTTGGGAGGCAGGAAAGTGAAATGCAGTATCCGAACTTGAGACTGCAAAGCAGGAATGGTCTTTTCGAATTGAACTCTACTTTCACTGAGCCTATCTAACCAAAAACTATATGATCCCGTTAATGTCATCTTGGAAACGCGTTCCATAAAAGTTCCGACAACTGATCTTGGAAGGCCAAGATCCTTCAAAAGACTATCTTGCTTGACTGCTTGAATTCTCCTTGCAACGACTTTTACTGCATAAAGTTGGTTGTTGCTCAAGTATACGTAAATGAATACGTTACGTTTCTACAATGCGCAAACCCATGGTAGAGCCTCTGGGACCGACAGCTTAACGTGCTCTGCGAGGCACTATAGAATAAACGTATGCACATATTTTTTTAGATTAAAAACTCATTGGTACATACCGGGGTATTAATACGTAACTTTGAAATAATATCCGGGTTATTGAAGTAACCAATAAAATAGCGCTTAAGGTCATGTAGATACCTTTCTATTTACGAAAGATTACTAATTATAATTGCAAACAAGAAACACTATTAGGAGTTTCCTTATTTTCAATGCTAGTCGAAACAAATAAGTATTGTGCTCGTCTTTGTGCAAACAATCTCACGGCTTCGTGTTCATGGAAATATAACTTGGTACTACAATCAATACACTTCCAGAAAGGATTTTATTGTTTTTACCTGACTAAAGAGGTTATTGTGTTTAAGAGTCTGTTTACCTTTCACTCAGCCCCGTATTGGAGTTGAGCATTCTGGGCTGGATGGCACCCAAATTGCCATGATGAGTATGACTTATATACGAAATGAATTTGACATTTGAAATTGGACCCGTGCTGAACGCCAATTTGGTTACAAAATTGGTTAATTACAGTAATTGTTTTTTTTAAACATAAATTTGGCCCGGGATGAAAAAATCATCTAGCAGCAGCTGCTCTTACGTAAAGTACATTCGACATAATAGTCATATATATACGTGATTTAGAAAGGTTGTACTTTGAGGTAATATGAGGGTCTACTCATCAAATCGAACAACTTCTCCATACAAACTAGTAATGTTAAAATGACCAATTAGTATGGGGAAGCCAAAAGTTATTTTTATTTGTGATGGTTCCATGGGTGGGAAAAGTTGTTCAATTTTATCAGTAGAGCCTCATATTAGCGCAAAGTACAAACATTCAAATTATATTAAATAAGTGCTCATGTTTTAACCAGCTGTTGGGCGCAACTACCTGTGCGTATTTTATGTTGTCATGTTGCCCACGGTTACCCATAGTGTCCAATTATGTCCAACTTCTGTCAGCCACGAACAGCCCTAGCTCAGGTAATTGGCATTCACCGAGAGAGCTTCTTAGACCACTAAGCTTTTCTTTCTGGTGCGCGCATCTGCAACGCGCCAATGATTCCACCGTGGCTCTAGTTCTAGTATGAGTAGCTCGCGTCACTGCGACAAGTACTGTATACCAAACAAATATTTTTATAGCTCACGTTTTTTATAATTAGCATTAATTTTCAATGAAAAAACATAACTGTGCCTTTTATTATGGGTTTCTCCATTGCGTTTACTTTACTATCAACTAGGTATATAAATAAACATATATTTACAATCAATATTTATATAGGTAATCTTCTTATCTGTAAAGAAAATTCAGCGGTTATTTCCTTTCCCTTGAAATAAATAGGGATAATGAAATTGTTATTGTTTTAAGTTTTATTACCAAGATATTGTAGGTATATTATTTGTGAGATATCTATGAAGAATGAAGGCCTTGAGCTCGTGCAAGACTATTTTCGTTTGAACATTATTTTCTTTAAGTAAATTAATGAACACTTGTGTAAAGTTATAAAATTTATGAATTGGAAAGATACTCGTATGATTAAAATTATATAATCTTTTGGATAATTCTATAATACAGAATATTTCTTAGGATAACTCCGTGATTAACCGGCTTCGTGGTCTAATTGCGGCTTGGTATTATATCCGGGTATAATATCAACAAATATTTACAATAACACAACAAATACAAGTTATACAATAACAAATATGTTTGATTGTGGGAATAATTGACGCTTAAAAAAAGATCAGGATCTCGTTGATGTTTTGTGTTTAAAGATGTGTTGGGTACTCATAAAAAACAATTAAGTTCACTTATTTGAGTTTACAAAGTTTTCTTACATTAAAGCATGAAGGTAAAAACCGTGCCCGTCCGCGCGCCCCTGTTTTTAGCTTTATGCATTAAAGTATCTCCATCGAGATCAAAACATTAACATAACTAGTAATATAATATAACATTTTCTATGATCTATCTAAGGCGTTTGATTGTGTCGATGATCAAACTCTGTTAAATAAGAGCTAGAATTATGTGGCATTCGCGATTTAGCTATAAATAAAAAAAAAAGCACCTTACCTTCCATTCATGGTACAAGAGATGGCGCTGTTAGAGCTATTTGCTGATGATCCATACTGTTTAGTAGGGATGTACCAACAGCAAAGTAGTTAAGTAGGAAAGATAATAAATTATCGGCAGCAAATCAAAATGGTTCACGGCACGGTTTAAATGCTAAAAAGACTATATTAAGAAATTTGCTTTGCCTAGTGTATCTAATTATTAATACAATAATAATATATATATATATATACAATTTATAATAATAATAAATTGTTGACTCCACTGTGTTTTTAGGGATCAAAAATTCAAATTCAGCGAAAAGCTCGCCCAATTGATTGAACTCTCCTGCATCAGAAAATTAACTGAAAAATATACTGAGTAATAACGTATGATCTTATAATGTATCTACGGCAGATTTTGTGGTCTTTGATTGTTTATGGCACACCAAGTACAAGCTTATAGCTTAATAGTCTGTGATTAGGGCAATATGTGAAAAGAGTTTCTACATAATAAATTATTCGACAAATATAAAAATACAACACAATAAAAATGACTGAACTTATAAATATACTCCTATACTAATATTATAAAGAAATAAGATTTGATTATTCCGGTTAAAATTAAAAAGTTATGAACGGATTATAAAAAAATAATCAATAGAAACAAAGCAATAAGTTATCAACGATTAACGTGAGATATATTTTATTTTCGATACGAATTCGTTATTTTTTATACTTATTTATTGTTATAATTTTCAAGAACATTGTGTAGTTAGTAGAATTATGTAGCTATATTTACTAGAGATGCGCCGAATATGGGTTCAACCGAATACGAATATTCGGTCCAAGATCTACCGAACGGAATTATTCGGAATTCGGTTCGGCATATTTCGTTTAATTAAAAATACTTGAATTGTATTAATTTCACGATGCTAATAAATAATAATTTTACGTACTGCAGAATTGTAGATTACATAGATAGTAAAATTTTTATTAGAGAACATTTTCTTTGGTTAGAAAAAAACTTTGATTTTAATGAAATCAAGTTTTTATTTTATTGTTACATAAGGATTCACTACATATTTGATTCACTACAAATATAATAAAGCCTTTTAAACATACATGAATCCTAAAATAATTCTATTTAAATTATCGGTAATTTATTTGGCAAGCTAACCGAATATTCGGCCGAATACGAACATTACAAAAATACGCCGAATACGAATATTTACCCGAACATTCGGAACAGTCTTGCCATAAATATTGTAACAAAAAAAAAATGTTTTTTTCTATTGCAAAAACATTTATTACAGTGTGTTAGTTTAATACATAAATTTAAAATATAAAAAGCTTATTCGAAGTGGTCTCCATTGGCTGCAATACAGTCCTTTAAACGTTGAGACCAGTTATCAAGAGAAGCACGCACTCTTTCCAAGGGAAATCTCTTCACTGCCAATCGTATGGATTGTTTTAGGGACTCCAAATTATCATAGCATTTAGAGCAAGCCGTACTCTCTAAAACTGACTATAAATTATAATCCAGCGGATTAAGATCGGGACTAGCCGACGGCCAGTCTTCAGCTCCGATGAAGTCCGAAACGTTCGCTTTCAACCAAGACTGCGTGGACCGAGCTTTATGACCCGGCGCCGAGTCTTGCTGGAAGGACCATACTTGGTTATTGAACATGGTGTTGTTAAGGGGCTTAACTACCTTCTCATGAATGGTATCTTGATACACTTGTGCCTATGTTTTGATACCTTTTTTACAAAAATATGGCTCAGTCACTCCTTCATAGCTAACATGCATTGGTGGGACCAAAGCATTACTGAAGTCATTTTGATTTTTAAAATGTTGCTCATTTGTAAAAAAAATCTCATCCGTAAACAATTTTTTTCTGTGACTTCCCTTTGCATACCGCTTCAGTAGTTGTTTCGATTTTACCACCCTATTCTTTTTTAAATTATCAGTTAAGAAATGCCCAGTGCAACTCTTATAGGCTGCAAATCCTAAGTCATCTATTAAAATACGCGACATGGTTCTAGGTGCTATCTTCATTTCCCGAGATAAAATCTTTTGCTTTCGGACAGGATTTTTACGAATTCTTTCCCTTTCTGCTTTGACTACCTTTATCGTATGAACACGACGTGGACGGCCAGATCTTTTTCTGTCACAAACAAAAGAGGTCTTATTGTACCTATTAATAGCCCGGTACACGAACATTTGATTAATACCAAGTGTATTATTATTATTATTATTAAATAATAGGCGAGCAGCGTATTGCTGATATGCCTATATCAAGCACTGGTGTATAATTCTTAATTTTTATTTATTGCCTAATTTGTTAGTTAATAGCCACTTGTCCAGTTTATTCTTAAAAATGTTGACCATATCCTGTGGCAGCCTGTTCCACATATTCACCACTCTGTTGCTAATAAAGTTATATTCAGTATTTTTGCTGCTAAGTGTTCTTGACAGTTTCATGTCATGGTCACGACAGGGAAATATGGAATCGTTGAAATGGAACATTTCAGCCAAGTGGGGATATTTTATTGTCATATTTGCCTGCGAGAATTTTAAAGGTCTCAATCAAATCTCTACGTGATCGGCGGTCTCTCAGCGTTGGTAGTTTAAGGATCTCAAGCTTTTCTTCGTAAGTTCTTTTCCGCAAGCAATAAGGTAATTTCGTTGCCAGTCTTTGTACGCTCTCAAGCTGGTTTATATCCTTCTTAAAATACGGATTCCAGACTTAAAACCCATATTCTAAAAGTGGTCTAATGAATGTTTTATAGATTTTGAGGAACATGACTAGGGAAATTTTCTGGAATGATTTCCTGATTGCGTAGAGAAGTGAATTAGCACGCTTAACTATGCCATCTATATGTTCACCCCACTTTAGGTTATTGGTAACCACTATGCCAAGCTCTTTCTGCATCTGTACTGGAGTAATTTGAACATTTCCTAAATTATATTCAATGTTGGGATTGTTTGGACCTATGTATAGTACAGTGCATTTAGACGGATTCAGTTTGATTATCCAGGATTTTGTTCACTCTGATATACGTTTCAAATCTTCCGATAATGTTCCACTATTAGCCAAAGGGTTCCCAAAATATTTGACGTCATCGGCGAAGAAATATCACCTCTGATTTTATTACTGTACAAAGGTCTGTAATGAATATTTCAAGCAGTGTAGGGGCCAACACAGATCCTTGTGGTACTCCGCTAAAAACATCTTTGGATTCAGAATGACAGTTTTCAATTCTAACTTGAAAAGTTCTACCTGATAGGTAATTGCTAAGCCAAGTCAATAAATTCCCGCGGATACCAAAGTGTTCCAGCAGCCGTTTATGAGGAACCTTATCAAATGCACGTTTAAAGTCGAAATAAAATACATCAACTGGAGACATCTTGTCATATTCTTTAGACCATCTGCTTAGACATGTCAGCAGATTGGTGACCGTTAAACGTTTTTCCACAAAACCGTGTTGTTGATCAGCAATGATGTTTTCACTGGAAAGAAACTTTTTAAGTTCATCACATATAATCCGCTCCATACATTTACAAGAGATACTGGTGAGACTTATTGGACGGTAATTAGCAGGTTGAAGTTTGTCCCCCTTTTTAAATATTGGTGTGAGGTCCGCATGTTTTCAAACCTTAGGCAATTGCCCTGAGACAAATGATTCCTCCATGATCGCTGCGAGATATGTTGACAAAGTTTCAGAGCAGTTTCTCAGGATCATCCCTGGAATGCCATCATGGCCAGTCGCTGATTCAGTTTTAATTTTATTAAGCACCTTAAACACTTTCTGTGGTGTGAAATCAATTTTGGTTAGTGATTTTTCGATTCTGATTACTGTAGTTACTGCAATATTATCTAGTTCAGGTGAACCTGAACTAGATAATATTGCAGTAAGTAGAGTGCCTTTTCAAATTCACATGCAAAGGTTTTAGCGATTTTTGTTAAATCAGTGTCCAAATTGCCTAGGGAGTTTCGGATTGCAGGAGGTATTGAGACTTTGGATGTGATACAGCTGCGAAGATGTGCATAAAATGGCTTATTTATTATTCATATTGCGCTCTGAATTTCCGAGTTTCCTTAACGCACTTGTTATTGCATTCTCTGAAAGCTTCATATAGTGGTTCACGCTTATCCTTAACATATGCATTCCAAAGCTTTTTCTTATGTTTTACTAGTTGTAGTATGTAATTATTTATCCATTGCTTGTTATATTTCTTTGACCTTATTGTTCTTAAAGGAGCATGTTTATTTATTAAATTATTAAGAGTTTCATGAAATTCTAATATTGAGACTCAACACTGCCTGCACAATCAAATTGTGACTCAGACAAATCATACTTTAACTCATTCTCAAATATCTGATAATCAATTCTATTAAATTCTCTTCGTTTCTGGGTTTGTTGTATATTATTGTTGTTTATTAGGTATTGGATGTCAAATTCCAGAACACGTGATCGCTTTTGATAATTGGAGCTATGTACCTTATGTCAGATATGAGTGACTCATCATTGGTAATAAGAAGATCCAAATTGAAGGTTTGTTTCCTGTTCGAAAGCGAGTAGGCTCAGAAATAAGTTGGTAGAGAGAAGAATTCGAAATAGTTTCCTGAAAAAGATTAGCTGAACCGGATAGGTTTTGTTCACTGGACAACGGCCACACAATATCACTGTAATTGAAATCCCCAACTATTTTTGTTGCATTTTGTGACTCTGCCTTATTATTGTATGGAGAGTTTTAAAAATTGCATTTGGCTTTATACCTACTTTGTGAAATGCAATCACAGCGATTCGGTTCTCTTTATCACCATGGAGTGGCCATTTTAATATCGCAAAATATTTTACAACGTTTTCATTGAATTTTTGTAAAAACAATGAACAATCGTATAAAAATAACAGATCCAAATTCAAATGTAATATTTTTTATTGTTACCGTATTTATGGCCAGACTATGTATTTACATATAAGATATATTTAATTAGTATATATTATTAAGTATAAAAATAATCGTTATTATATAACACTTATTATTATATATAAATTAAAAACAAACAAAAACTACTTACCTATAACATATATATTTCTTCTAAATCGCTACCAGTAGGATGGGTGCCCAAAAGGCTGGCGGCGTTACCTCTCTGTATGGCCAAACTTAAACGTTATCCGAGGAACGAGCCAGCCCTTTGGTCACCAGATATTTCAATCAATCGCTTAGCAATTTCTTTATAAATTGTATGTGCTCCCGGTTCACATAGCCCCATGGTCTCAACTCCAAACGGCTCAAATACATACTCTCCCGTGAGATGGAGCAAAAGTATTGGCACATGTAGCATCCCATACTAAGCACCGCCCACTCTTCCAGGGTACTAAAATCATTCCATCAGGTTTCTTGCCTTCATTCCGAGATAATCCATTTGGTTCTAAAAACGAATGGCATCGAAATAGTGGCAAGAGCCCGATGAATGATTTGGTTCAGGTTGGCGTGCCGCTTATATCTGCCTGCGCTTTTACAGCAAGATAAGGCGTGATGACCGAGTTGGTCGACCATATCTCTACACTGGCGGCGATGTGGAAGGTTGCAAGGGGCTCCTAGACGAAGTGAAATAGCTATGCGTAAAGTATTGCGGTCAAGTAATGTACCTATTTTGGAAGACGGTAAAGCATGCAACCAAAGCCCTGACTCTCATTGGGCCACAGCCATGAGACGAGCACGATAAGCAGGTAATTGAGTACTATGCAAAAGTTTATTGTGTACCAATTTGCAAAGTGACTCGTCCCATAATTTTTGAGATGATGGTGCAATGAGTATGGAATCTAATTTAGAAAGGGCAGTCCAAGCGTTTCTACACTCCGCCAAGTGGGAGACCTCAAAATCACTAAGTGACGGTGTTAATATTTTGCCAATGAAATACCATTTTGGCTCCTGAGAACCGTTCAGCGGTCTCAGCGGAGGGATTCATTTCGCCGATGGTGTTCGGAGGCAACACCTAACAAGTAGCGACCTTGTTTTTTTGATGGAATAGCCTCGTTGTATAAAACGGTCACCCATCCCAGATCCGGTCTTGTTGTCATTTGCTTAACCTTGTTATCAGTTGCGCAGTGACTTAACCACTAAACCACTTTAAACCACTAGGCTGGGACCGCTTTTTTTATTAAGTATTTTAAATAATAATTAATTGTCCCGCCAGAAAAAGGTTTAACTGGTAGAGAATGCCTAGCGGCATTAAGTTCTACTCTTTAAACAATAATATAATAAATCAAATTTAATAAATATTTACCATTTTCTCATATTATGTTAAGCCTATTAGTAACGCGACAATACACGTTTTTAAAATATTTTATCGATCTTTGGGTTTCACTTTTCCTAAATTCTTCTTCGTGCGTGGCGAAGCGTGTATAAACTTACCCCATTCTGAGACATATTCTCATAGGGAGGCGATTCCCGCGCTTTCGATATGCATTTTAATAAAACTGTCAGTTTTCTATGTAGATGATAATATCTTTCATTCGAATATTTTAAACTGAAACGTCGATAGCGCCAGGATTAGGATCCAGTGGCCTTATGATGTTTCTTATAAAGGAAAAGTCAAATTTTATGGTTCCGTATCGTGCTTATTGTACACAAAGGATATTGGGATTTTGACGTTACCTTTAAAAGAAATCAAATATGGCCCCAGGCGGGTCTCATGCCGAGCTTTCATAAACAGAAGGTGGAGGCATAATGACATACGAGTATTTTGTAAATATTATGCTTTAAAAATGAACTATAAAATGTGTCATCTTATGCAATTAGATCGTTTCTTATAGACACCTAAATAATAAATGAAAAATATTTCAAATTCTTTTAATTCCACAAGGGCACTTACAAATATATTATTGGAATATTCCCTGTACTGATATAAGTAACTAGGTTTAACATTTTGTACTTAATAATATTCTTTATAGTATTCTTTATATTGGCTAGCTAATACTAAGTCCTTCTTACAGAAAACAATTATCGTAATAAATAATTTCAGAGGCTCTACCATGGGTTTGCGCATTGTAGCAACGTAACGTATTTGTATACGTGTACAAATACGTTACGTTGCTACAATGTGCAAACCATGGGTTTTTTGTTAGAATATAATAATCCTTACTTGCTATCTACTGTACATTTATATAAAATGACTATAATTAAAATAATTTGATATAAATGCATATATGTGATGGCCGAGTTGTGAACAAACCCTGTATATTTCTTTAACGCTATTATATGGCTACTAAGAGTACGGTCCCACTATACCAACTGAAACTATGTATGTGGGTTATTTACAAAAACACTAAGACGACATTTGTACTTGTTCGGTGTATACTCAAAATACCATTGGTTACGAAGCCAAGGTGGGATTAAAACCACTGGGTACCCTGACTCGGGCGCCTGTATGCATGTATCTGTATATATACGTAAATGCATATAAAATCATACAGATGTAATAATACTTATTTTAAATGTATCTAAGGAATGTAACATTCACTACTATCCTAAATTAGTTTTTGGGACGGAAGCCTGACCGTGAAATTATTTTAACCTATTTTAAGTATTAATATTTACATTTGCTATATTTTCATCATTTTTTTCAAAAAACACTCTTCTTTTCGAATACAATCTTTCCTGGATAGCTGCGAACGATTGTCCTTTAGTTTCAGGTAACAGTATCAATATGAAAATAACACCGGCCACGGATAATAAACCGAATGACCAAAACGCCACATGGTTACCCAGACTATCTGCCACTACTTGGAAAAGCTTGGTCACCGCAAAAGTCATTAATGCTACAAATATTTGTATAATGCATGTGGCTTTAGATTTAATGTTGGTGGGAAATATTTCAGATGTTATAGCAAATGGGACCGTCGCTAAGCCGATAGTGTACGAAAATATGAAAATGGGGATTACAACGATCGGAATAAATCGCAAATTCACTACATATTCATATTCGTAGTGTTTCATGAAAAAGTAAGCACCGATTATTATATTCGCTAATCCGACGCCGCATGACGATATCAGAAGTAAAGGTTTCCGACCGAGTCGGTCTACTAGTTGAGAGGAAATGGCCGCAGTCAGAAGCTGTACACTTCCGAAGAGAATACATGATTCCTTAGCGCCCAGACCACCGTCCGCAGCTCCAAATATCTGTTGCGCATATGCTATGATGGCAGTGCTTCCACAGAATTGCTGTGTGAAGTATATTCCCATTAATATAATGAGTCCCTTTTTGTTCCCGGCGACCGTGACGAGGTCCCTCCAGCGACCTTTTACTTTCATGTTCTCGTTCACCAAATGTGCCATGCTGTCCAACTCCCCTCGGTAATACGCCTTGCCGCGTAGGCGTCTTAGAGACTTCTCAGCGTCTTCTGGATTACCCGATTTTAGATAATAGTATGGAGATTCTGGCATCATGGCAAAAGTTACCACGAAGAGGATGGGTATTGTTATATTAAAACTAGCGAGGCCCATTACTGACACGTAGGGCCCAATGCAGTATTGAGACAGTATTCCGAACTGAAATAGAAAATTAAATACATTTTAATGTTAAGCAATAGATACCTTGTAAGCTGATAATAGATACACAACTACTTATATAAATGTTTCTTAGAAAAAATAAAAAACTTTTGCTCACTTAGGGTGATACAGTTGATACAGCTGGTGCAGTAATATTCAACTTGCACTTGTTGTTGAAATAACCTGAATACAATAAATACCATCTTATGATGGTTATAAAGTTTTTATATCAATTTAAACGTGACTACATCTTGATATTGATAAACGTATTACTATTGATATATACATACATATCATCACGGGTGCCTTACGGCGCCCGAGACCGCCTAGACGGCCCCAGGGTACCCAGCGGAGGGGTTTTAATCCCACCTCGTCGTAGCAGATGGTATGAGTCTACACCGAACAAGTGGCTAGCTCGTCGCGTTGTTTTGAATAGACTCAATAACCCATCTATAAACAGTTTCACAAGTTGGTATAGTGAAACCGGAACCGAAAGCTTAACATGCTCTTCGAGGCGCCAGGGGTGTTGCCAAATAAATGTACATTTTTTGTTGTTGATTATAAACTCATTGGTACACACCGGGATTCGAATCAGGGACCTAAGTGTTTTTAAGTCCAAGGTCTAACCAACTCGGCCACCACGTATTGCCTATTGATATATATTTGCGTTATAATTTGCTAAAATAGGACATTATTTATTGCTCATCTTTAGGTCTTGATGTTAAAGTACAAGAAAATTTTAACGCCTGTTTTTATTTTTATTTTCGTCTACGTTATTTGAAAATCGCAGGCACTGATGGTGTTATTATGCCTAAGTGTAAGGGTACCTAAATCAATATAAAACTTTACAGAAACTATGTTAACACAGTTATGAGTGATGATGAAAATATTAAATGATAACTGATACTCAGACTGGGCATCAGTAATAATTAAAAAAAATGAGGCTGTTTTGCTATTAATGACTAATGCTTTCTAGTATAATCATATTATATATCACATGAACCTTGTAATGCGTATTCGTAATTAAAAACTGAATATTTTATATTATTATTTACATACCGTTCAATTAGATTAAAGTCTATGCGTATTTGCGTAAAAATAGTCATAATGATACTATTGACTAACCGTAATTTCAATTTATATTCGTGATATGAACGAGTATATTGATTACAATATAATAATATGTTGATACTAGAAAAACTTCTAAATTATATCTAAAAACTTACCTTGGACATAACAGTAATTAAAGTAGCCATGGCTCCTCTGACATCATCTGAGGCTACTTCTCCAAGATACATGGGTGCGGTGGTATACGCTATTCCGTATCCTAAACCGGAAATCATCCTGGATACGTAGATTGTGGTGACGTTGGACGCCACCATGATAAGGATCCAGCCTATAATGTAGGGGATTGCTGCCAGCAGCAAAGTGTGTTTTCTTCCTATTCTGTCTGACATGTAGGAGGCAGGTATTGGACTTAATGCTGAAAAAGTAAAGGATGCTTTGAAAATTTGTTGTAAATATGTAGGTGTTTATTTATTGCCTAAAATGTGGTATTTTCACGGAGATGATGAACTTTCTCAACACTATCCAATATTTTAGGACAATATCCCTTGCAGAAATAGCCATGTGTTCATTTGTCTTTATTTTTACATACAAAAATTAGGACTGTAACTGTAAGTTATTTTAGAAGATGATGCTTTTAAAAGTCTCTAAAATTAATATAATTCGCCATTCGAGGGTCTTTAAAAAACTTTACAATTTATAATGCGTTTTTATATCAATATTTTTGTTAATTGAACTTTTCATATTATAAATAAAAAGTTTATTACATTTAATATATTTGTGGCAAACGTTAAATAAAAAGGAATCTGTTATTTATCATACGCTAGAATAATGATGCAAAACATTGTCGACGGTACGTTTTCCGTAAATTATTGATACGCTTATTTTTGATGTAAGAAACCAATTTCCTTTCATATTTCTTTTATGTTTACAATGTTGCCTGCTTTTTGGTATAATGTTCATGTCACGTTCATTATATCTATCCCGGAATCAATTATGTAAAATAGGACGTGTATCTGATTTTACATTGCTGCGGGGTTGTGGAAATCTGATTGGCTATACTTAACAAAATTATATATAATATATAATGAAAACATTTTCTCTAAAAGTATTTTTTATGTCCATGTTTGTATAACACGATTTGTTACTTTGATAAAACTCAAATTAAGTCTGTATATCGTTTAAATATTTTAACTAGTTCAAAATTGTGGAAATAATATAACAATAACCAACTATAACAATAGTGTTAGTATAATTGTGGAAGACCAACTATAACAATAGTGTTAGTATAATTGTGAAAGACACTAACCAACTATAACAATAGTGTTAGTATAATTGTGGAAGACACTAACCAACTATAACAATAGTGTTAGTATAATTGTGGAAGACACTAACCAACTATAATAATAGTGTTAGTATAATTGTGGAAGACACTAACCAACTATAACAATAGTTTAGTATAATTGTGGAAGACACTAACCAACTATAACAATAGTGTTAGTATGATTGTGGAAGACACTAACCAACTATAATAATAGTGTTAGTATAATTGTGGAAGACACTAACCAACTATAACAATAGTTTAGTATAATTGTGGAAGACACTAACCAAATATAACAATAGTGTTAGTATAATTGTGGAAGACACTAACCAACTATAACAATAGTATTAGTATAATTGTGGAAGACACTAACCAATTATAACAATAGTGTTAGTATAATTGAGGAAGACACTAATCAACTATAACAATAGTGTTAGTATAGTTGTGGAAGATACTAACCAACTATAACAATAGTGTTAGTATAATTGTAGAAGACACTAACCAACTATAATAATAGTGTTAGTATAATTGCTTTTCATGAGTTACAATAACACAGGGGTATTCTAAGTCGTGTTTTCCACTCCATTTTCACTTAAGGGGAGTCTGTCTCATCCTCATCTTTCTTGATTTGATACTTGGTGGAAAGAGATAGACGTTGCTTGGGTGAAAGTGGAGTGGCTAAGAATAGTGGCTGTTTTGTTGTAACTCATAAAAACCAATTATACAAACACTATTGTTATGATTTAAAGTTATTTATTTTTGTTATTCAATATTATGTTTATCTTGGTTTATCTTTATCAAAATGTTAAATAAAATCTTTATTTCGATAATAATAATAATTATCTACGACACTGTGTAAATTCATCTCACTTTAAAGATATATAAATGTCAAACATCAACAGATATAATAGAGGCAACACAGTCACATGCTGTTTGAAAAATATATAAAAATACTACACTAAGTAACTTAGTGTAGTATTTTTATATATTATTTAACACACAGTCACAGGCTTTATGAAAAATATATAAAAATACTACACTAAGTAACTTAATGTAGTATTTTTATATATTATTTAAAGAGCATGAGACTATGTCGCCTCTATTATACCTGTTTATGGCCCGGTTACAAAATAGGAATGAGAAATAGATGTAATCAAAAATTCAAATTTGACGTAGTTTTCTAAATATTTCAAGATTAAGACGCCAGGGTCGAACTACGTCAGAATGACGTCATAATGATTTACGTGCGGGTTAACTTAAAGCAAGAAATATCCCGCTGTTTATCATGACTGTATTATAAATATAATCCCATGTTTTTTTGTTTACATGTTTCACTTTTTTTTATAATATATATTTTTTTATACCAAATGAAAAAAAAATGTAGCAAAAAGTATATTTAACGCTTTTCAGGGTTATACTTGAGTATAAACAATACTTTTATTATTTCTATACCTATAGTATGAAACATTTGATTTTTCCTTCAGTAAAGTGCTTATTACAACAATATTAAATATTTGCAAATATAATAAGTGCAGAAGACTTTAATAGGTTCAATTTTGAAAAATAAGAATATAATATATTTCAATAGGTTTTACTATTTTTTTATTGAAGAACCTGGTGGTGAGCAGACCTACAAAGTCCATGAATGGGGTCGATCAATAATTGTTCTTAAACAAAATTGATCGCTCCCACTATGTCGGCTAATTGATGCAATTACAAAATGGGTGGCGACAAATTGAATTACAAGTATATTTTAATATACAGACCACTATGTGTGAGCCCACAGATTGATTATTCTGAAACCATAATAATACAACCTATCGGTATATGTTATTGCAAGTAATATTGTCCATGGCAGAAAGTTTAGGTTCTAAAATAATGATCACTTTAAACTTTTTTATGTTTCAACCACAAATCATATTCAATAATCATATTATTTTTCATCTCAAATAGGATAATTATCTAAAATTCTATTTCTTGGCACGCAGTGCAGGCGGCGCCCGTGATGATATTTATATAATTACAAATAACATTATAAAAAAATATAAACGAGCAAAGTTATATGTACCCTACATAACATATTTTTCGTTTGAGTATCTATAACTTTTGATTTAAAACCTTTACCTGGCTGATATTTTTGATAATCTTGATTTATACCCATTTAGATATTTATTCTTTTAACGGACTAGTAGTTTCCAAGATAGCAAACAAACATACAGATAGGCGGACCCAGCGACTTTGACTTCCAATGATCTTTAAATGTAGAGCGTGTAAAATTTCAGAACTCTTAGAAGAGCGACTGGTTTTATCCACACTTTTCAAGGTTTTCGCTACGCTTTGGGTTTTTAAGTTAAAATATATTAGAAGTACCTGAGCATAGTATCATAAGGGATACGATCCAAGAACTTTGGTCGGCTGTGGTCTCGATGGGTGATTCTGATGCCAATAGGATGGGAAGAGTTGGTGAGGTCCATCCGACGGTGGTACCAGCCGCCGCCGTGATAAGAGTCGCTGAAATATTAAATTCACTAGATATAAAAGTCTGAAAGGCCACGTGTCGACGCGTATAGTCTCAGCGGCCAAGGATCTGACTGGCAGGTCTTGGATGCTACAGACAAAGGATCAGGATGGTTGGAATATACCTATGTCCTGCGTTTAGGTAACTGTGCACGTAATGTACCACATTCGTAGTAAACTAAATGTATAACTCGCGCTTCCAAACTATTAAATATAATTTCTTCATGTAATCTATCTCTTTTACAAACTGGCCCAACTTACCATCTTAATTCATCTGATACACTTCTTGATATAATGTTAACCTCTCGCCCCGACATAGTCTCTTGTCATGGTCAGTTCATGGCTCCTGCGTTCTCTCACCATTATTTAATCTATGCATCATACAAAGTCAAACCCCCAAAATTTCGCCCTCCAGTAGTTTTCATGCGCCACTTAAGCCGTATAAATATTGAAGAATTACGTCGTGATGCTAGCCGAGTTGATTGGAGTTCCTTCGAAGAAGCAGGAACTATTGATGATATGGTAGGCACTTTCAATTGCGAGATCCTAAAATTATATGACTCTCATGCTCCTATTCGTCCAACGAAATTAAAACGTCTACCTGCTCCTTGGATTGATGATGTGGTTCGTAGAGCGATGAGGAAGCGTGAAAGTGCCTATCTTAGATATAGACGGCAGCGCAGTGCTGAAAGCTTGGCTGCGTTTAGAGTTGCAAGAAATTGCTGCAATCAGTTGGTGAGGATAGCCAAACGCCGCCATTTTCAGGATAATATTTGCAACAAATCTCCCTTTAATACTTGGAAGTTTCTAAAATCATTGGGTCTAGGTCGCTCTCAAAACCAGGCTTTTCTTGGTTCTGTTACACCTGACCAGCTTAATGCTCAGTTCGCATCATCCTCGACATTGGATGTGGATACAAAGATGAAAACGTTGGCTGAGGTCGCATTGTTGCCGATGCCTGATGTTGCACCATTTGTGCTCGAAGAAGTCTCTGCCGATGAAATCTTTAAGACGATTGGATCAATAACTTCAAAAGCAATGGGATGTGATTCTATCGGTCGTGCTATGATCGTTATCATTCTTGACATACTCTTACCCCGTATAACTCATATCATCAATTTTTCCCTCACTTCTTGTCAATTTCCATCATTATGGCGCAAAGCTTTCATCATACCACTTCCTAAAATATCCTCTCCAACACTTCTTTCTCATTATCGTCCTATTTCTATTCTACCATTTCTATCTAAGGTTTTAGAGTCTGTAGTACATAAGCAACTGACGCTCTTTCTTCAAAACCATGAACTTTTAAATCCTTTTCAATCTGGTTTTCGATGCGGTTATAGTACAACTTCAGCTTTACTTAAAGTAACTGAAGATATTAGAAATGGCATGGATGAAACCAAGGTCACAGTACTTGTGCTGATCGATTTCACCAACGCCTTTAACACAGTCGATCCCGATTTGCTAATCGCTATTCTGTCTCGTCTTAGATTCTCTCCAGAGACTCTTGCGTGGTTTCACCAATACCTCTATGGACGCTGGCAACAGGTGCGGGTTGACCAATTGTCACCAGTTTGGTGTTAATTACGTACAGGCGTTCCACGAGGTGGCATACTATCTCCATTGCTTTTCTCGATGTTTATTGAAAGTATCACCACATCGCTTCACTGTCACTATCACTTGTACGCCGATGACTTGCAGCTTTATGTGCAGACAGACATCAACACACTGATTAGTGCAATAGCTTGGCTTAACTCTGATCTTTAAAATATATTGGCTTCGTCTACTAGATTTGGTGTTGCTGTCAACCCGGCCAAATGTCAATCTATCATTATTGGGAGTTCCCGCCTCTTATTAAAAGTTGATATGGCCAAGATTGACTTAGTTCGGTATGACAGTAAACCGATTGCGTTTTGTAGCTAGGTTAAGAACTTGGGTTTATATCTGAATTCTCATCTTAGCTGGAAAGCGTAAGTAACTAATACTAGCCGTAAATTTATTCACGTCACATCTTATCGAGATAAGCTGAAATGGTTGAGGATTCGAGGTAGAAGAAACAGCAGGGTTCTCTGCCTGCTCTACTCTTTGTTAAACGAACCTAACACTCCCAAATACCTCAAGGATAGTTTTACATCCCTCGGCTCGCATCATGATATAATCCTTCGTTCTGCCTCTAACTCAACTCTTTCTATACCTTCTCATCATTCTACCTTTGTCTCAAAATCTTTTTCTGTTGTTGCTACAAGACTCTGGAATGATCTACCGGTGGACATTAGACAAGCTCCTAACAGGGGTATCTTTAAGAGACTAGTGTATAAACACTTTCTGAATGTGTCTCCTTTATATTATTCGTTTGGGCTCGCTCTCTGTCTCATCTCATCCTGTGTTTCTGCTTTAAATAATTATTGTGCTGTGGGTAGTGCTATATTGTGCTGTTGCTGTAATATTTGCTATTTTATTATTATGTATGTATATTATTAATATAGTTAAAAATGGATATGTATGTATATATTAATGACAGCCTCCGTAGACTAGTGGTTGCGCCTTTGGCGTTGTATCCGGAGGTCGTGGGTTCGATTCCCACCCATGGCAAAAAATATTAGTACGCAATTTCTGCACAGTTTGTTATGGTCTGGGTGTTTATAAAATATAATATGTATTATATCTTTGTTTCTGGTACACATATAGCAATATGAGTAAATTGTCCTACATATTATTATTATTATTATTAATATAGTTAAAAACGGATATGTAGTCAGCATTAGTGTGTATGTATAATATTTGTATACTCTATTTCCTAAATGTATTTTACTGCACCTATTTTACCTACTTACTGCTTAATTTGTCCCAAAGGTTTGACTGGTAGAGAATGCCTAGCGGCATTAAGTCCGCTTTTGTACTAAATTTGTGCAATAAAGTTTTTGAATAAATAAATATAAACTAAAAATTTGATTTTAATTCGTAATAATAATTGTTTTGTTTGAATAAGTTTCCGACGAAAAAAAAAGGTAATATTTCGCCCCGAAAATATCGATAAGAGAAAAAAAAATCGTTTATGATAGATATATCCTCACTTTGTCGTCACATCTTCCGTCCGTTTCGAAACCGCAGACATATCAACTAGACAAAAAATCCATGCAGGATGCACTTAAATATCGCTGAATCCACACACTAAAACTGAAAATTTTGCATATGTCTAAATAAAATAAAGCTATATTTTGGTACATATTTAGTCAGTATTATAATTTCTAATTCTGTTATATTTAGGATATCACAATGAAAACATAATTTTGTTATAGTTTCTGTGTGTAAATATTAACATTGTTACGTATTAATTAAATGGCTTTGTGTTACAAGGCCAAGCCATATAATATATTATTATATTTATCAATATCTCACTGTTATAATTGAAATTCAATCTGTAGATATTTTGATAACGAAGAATGACATAGTTTTTATTTAATATCTACTTTAAAAAATCATCAAAAGATAATAATTACCCCAGTTAAGTACTGGGGTAATTATTATCTTTTGATGATAAGATTAAGTTGAAATATTTAATGGCATTATATTGAATGCCCTTAGCTACATACAATTATAATTATAGTAAGATAATTGTTAAGGATGGCTCTCTATTGCAAATATGTAAAAATAAAACCGATCGATATATTTATTTATTAACTTTCAGAAAAAAATATAGTCACACTATATGTACCTTAGATTACATAGTACAATAACATCTTGGACCATAAATAAATATACCATACTATAGGTAGGTATAGTGGTTGCTTTGTATCCGTAGATCGTAGACGTTTTTCTGTTTGCCATGGTCTAATTTTTTTTTTTTTTTTAACGTTTTATAAAATTGTTTTACTGAATGATATGTTTGATCTTATTTTACTTTTCGGTAAATATCTAAAGTATTTTTTTTACGTTAGACATTTATGATAGGCCCTTAGGCTATTGTAAAGCTGTTGAGAGTAGATTCTTAAAACTTCTGAAAGTAGGATTAATAATGTTTTTAAGCGACTTCAAAAAAGGAGGAGTTTCTCAATTCAACGCGTTTGTTTTTTTTTGGTAATGTTACCTCATATCGATAGCGAGGTTCGTGGGTTCGAGTCCCACCAGGATTTTTTTTATTGCATTTTTATCTTTAAAAATTTAATATAAGATTATCCTATAAAGGAATTTATAAAAATGCATAAATG
The DNA here is from genome assembly GCA_947458855.1 of Monopis laevigella. Classification (NCBI taxonomy): domain Eukaryota; kingdom Metazoa; phylum Arthropoda; class Insecta; order Lepidoptera; family Tineidae; genus Monopis; species Monopis laevigella. The sequence continues at coordinate 17,805,697 of OX381577.1, read as the reverse complement.
TCAAATATTAACCAATATTGAAAATTATTTTGTTACATTGTGTTGTTTACATTTGTTTGGTTAAAAGATTCGAAGAAGGGGTTCGGAGTACTCAAAATGAAAGAGTTTATGTTTCTACAAATCTGTGAAATCTGAACTGATTTAAGGATTTTTGTTTTATTTAAAAAAAACGTATTAAGTATATTTTATATTAATTTAATTACCTACTGAAGAAAAAGTGAAAGCTTCAATAGTAAAAAAAAAATAGAATTTAAAAACCTAATGTGAAAGGTCCTTGGGCACTTAAGTATAAAAAATTTACCCACGACCTACAGAAATTAATTGATGTGGGATGTTTCGACATATATCTCTGGTTTTTATGAATATATGGGTCGCATTACCATAAATAATGGGAATCAGACAGAAAATGAAATTCTGTATCTTAGAAAAAAAAAAATACTGAGGTTCATTTCAACTTGATTAATATCTACAGGTGCAATCGTACTATCTCACTTAGTACAAAAAATATATCCAGAATCTACAGAAATAAAATAGTGTAGAGAATTTCGATAATTGTTCATGATGGTTTGTAAAAAAATATATTTATTTAATGTGCGAGAGAGATAGCATTATATATGCCGCCAGACCGAGTACTCATACGCATGGTGTTTTTTAATACAATTCCTTCATTTAAATTCTATTTTGTTCTTTGCAATAAATATCTTCAACTTTTAAATCACTTGTAATATTTTATTCCCATGGTTTTAAAAAAAAAAAAAACTTAAAATGGAAAGTGGGATGTACCTTACGTAGTCGGCACTGAAAATATCGGGAATGGAATATTTCCACTGTTCCTGTCATATTAAAATCTTTTTAATTGAAAACTCCTTGGTTTTAAAAATCGAATACCATTTATTTATTTAAAAAAAGATTCTTGGTCTTGTCACAAGGACTTGTCAAACTTGTTTAGTCGTTGAGAAAATAATAAATATCGAGAAAATTCAAGAGCGATGATTTATTATGACTTTCGAAGTGGTTTAACACAAAAACAGTGTGTTGATCGGATGCTTTCTGCATTTGGTGATGAAGCCCCATCCAAAACCACAATTTATCGCTGGTTTGCTGAATTTCAACGTGGACGTGTCAAGCTCAGTGATGATCCCCGTCAAGGTCGTCCAAAAACTGCAGTCACCCAAGAAAACGTTGATGCTGTGCGTAAGCTGATTGTGGAAGATCGACATGTGACATACCGCGAATCTCAGGCAACTTTAGACATTGGCATGAGTCAAATACAAATAATTTTGCATGAACAATTAGGTGTAAAAAAGTTGTTTTCCCGATTGATACCGCATTCGCTCTGTGAAGAGCAAAAAGCGGCTCGCGTTACTTGGTGCGTCAGAACTCTCGAAAGATTCCACGCAGGATCCTCAAATGCTGTATACAACATCGTATCAGGTGACGAATCCTGGATATACGCGTACGAACCCAAAACAAAAAATCAGTCACGAGTTTGGGTGTTCGAAAATGAGTTAAAAGCCAACAAAAATTATGCGTTCACGGAGTGTTGCAAAAAAAATGGTGATCACGTTTGTCTCCAAAACCGGCCATGTTGCGACTATTCCTCTTGAGGGACAAAGAACGGTTAATGTAGAATGGTATGCTAGCATTTGTTTGCCACAGGTCGTTTCTGAACTCCGTAAAGAGAACTGCAATCGCCGCATCATCCTCCATCACGACAATGCGAGTTCTCACACCGCGCACAGAACAAAAGAGTTTTTGGAGCAAGAAAACATAGAATTATTAGACCATCCGCCGTACAGCCCCGACCTAAGCCCTAATGATTTCTATACTTTCCCTAAAATAAAGAATAAATTGCGTGGTCAGAGATTTTCATCACCTGAAGAAGCTGTGGACGCCTACAAAACGGCCATTTTGGAGACCCCAACTTCCGAATGGAATGGTTGCTTCAATGATTGGTTCCATCGTATGGAAAAATGTGTCAGATTTCGCGGAGAATACTTCGAAAAGCAATAAATACATTTTTAAATAGTAATGTTGTGTCACTTCCTTGATTCCCGAAATTTTCAGTGCCGCCTTTTAAAGTAATTTTGTTTCTGTTGGCAAACCTTCACAAATTGGGTCGGATTGTGCCCAATGACCTTTGTCACAATTAATAAAAATTATATACTTTGCAATAAAATGACATTATTATTATAATGCCATTTTATGTCAAAGTATCGTATATATGTAAAGGTGGCCGAGATGGTTAAACCTTAGATTTAAAAACACTTGGGTCCCTGGTTCAAATCCCTGTGTGTACCAATGAGTTTTTAATCTAAAAATTTATGTATATTTGTTTAAAAACACCACTATTATTATAGTGCCTCGGAGAGCGCGTTAAGCTGTCGTCCTAGTTACTATAACAACTTGTGAAACTGTTTCTAGATGGGTTATTGAATCTATCCAAACATCGCGACGAGCTAGCAACTTGTTCGGTGTAGACTCATACCATCGGCTACGACGAGATGGGATGAAAAACCTCTCTGCTGGATATCCGTAGGCCGTCTAGGCCGACTCGGGCGCCCTAAGCACACGTGATCATTAAAAAAAAAAAAAATTTGAGTTCTTTCCCTTCAACCATGGCCTTTTGTTCTCACTCTCTATAATGATGACTGAAAGAAAGAATGAGAAAAAAATGTAATCAAACAAATAAATATATGTATGTTCCCTATGGACTCCGAAACGGGTGAACCCGTTTTAATGTAATTTTCAGGTAATCTTCAGACCAGCCAATCTGATTCGCTCGCAAACTTTACAAGATCACCTTTCACAGGTGATACTATATACTGCGTTAGAATTAATAAAAAAAATTGTTGGTTCCCTATACCCCATCCATCTACCGTCATCTCATCTGGCTATAGCTATTTAGCACTACTCTTGCAAAGTCAGGGCCAGTAAAAATTAATAAAAAGACAAAAAGCCAAATTCACGCAAATCAAACCCAATTTTTCACTCGAACACAAATTAATTTGATTTTAACCTGCAGTCGAATATCTGCACGTAGATGAATGCCCCAGATTCGCCATCAGGAATGAATTAAAGTCGGACTGGAGTGGCAGTTCAAAGCGAACGAGTCTAATTGATTTCATTATATAGATTCGCTTTTTCAGCTAGTCAGTGTGGTTATATTACTTGTATTCGAATTTATTTCATAATTTAACTTTACTTAAAAAAGCCCCAGCCTAGTGGTTAAGTCACTATAACAAGGTTTAACAGATGACAACAAGGCCGGCCTGGGATGGGTGACCGCTTTATACAACGAGGCTATTTCATCATAACACCACAACAAGCTCGCCACTTGTTAGGTTTTGCCTCCGAATACCATCGGCGAAATGAGGACGGGTTAATCCCTCCGCTGGGTACCCTGAGGCCGTTTAAACGGTTCTCGGGAGCCAAATGGGCACCCGTGATGATGGTATATATTAAACTTTACTTAAAAAAAGGAAGATCCCTTGAAACGAAGAGTTTATTTTCATAGGCATCCAAAAAAAATACTGGGATAATAAATATAGCGATCAAAATGGGCCTCAATTATTGAATATTAACCCTTAGTTTCTAAAACTCTAGTCAAATTAGTAATTGATCATCATATTAAAAATTAGGGGTTTTATAAACTTCTCTAAAAATTAAGATTGTATTTCCATACCATAATAACTAAGGTGACCATTTTAATTTGGAATAACTTAATGAAGAAAAACTATCCATAAAAATTATTAACTTAATATATATCCATAAATATTTTCTGATGAGCATATTTGTTTTAATATTTAATTATGTTATTTTGAATAAGAATTCAACTCTTGAATAGGTTTTTTTAATATTCACTTTCGTTATCAACATGGCTTTCAGAAAAAAAAAACAAGCAAGGTATGTTTTTTTTTCAGGTGTTTACAATGAAAACTCAATTAGTTATACATTTAGAAAAGGCCTATATTCTCCTATAATAATAGAGAGATATTGAGTTTTGATTAGTGTTGTTTTTAATCTCAAGGGATTATAAAACTGAAAACGGAACACTTCGGCGTCCCGAAGCTCTCCTCGGGAACACCGGGACGAAGTAGTAAAAAACGGGACCATTCGTTAAATACGAGTATAACTCTACTACAGTTTGTCGCAGAATTAAAATAATATTTTTGTCGGTCATTGAATCATTGTACTTATTAATATTTCTGTGTGTGACTTTTTTTTAATTCAAACAAAAATACTTTTTTATTATTATTAAAAATACAAAAGTATTTATTAAAACAGAAGGATTTTTACGATCCAATATAAAGATAATAATTTCCGACTCATCTTCGTACACAATCTTAAAGGTTAGCTGGTAGATAATGTCTAAGGCATTAAGTTCGCCTTTGTACATAACCTTTGTTTACTGTGCAAAGTGTTTAAATAAATAAATAATAATTGGACTGCAACTAACAGCCAAGTTGTAAATTTTGAAGTACATTTATACAAACGTATTGGCGTCAACACGATTGCAGATCACTATTTGCTACAAGTGGGAATCGAACTCACGAACGCCCGGATAAATTACTAACAACTTAACAACAGAGGACATATTGACTAATGGGCCATTCTGACAGGACCTTCAGCTTTTTGGACACCTATTATTTGGTCCCGCGAAGCTGACAGGACCAAATGACATTGTGTAGAAGGAACAACGGCTTTGACGACACCATTAGTCCTTTTTTGGGAACAAATGAAGCTATTACAGGTTAACAATATTCTACGATGGGACTTTTTCGTTCATTTTCGGTGAAATTGAAAATATAATTTTTATTTTCTTTTTTATTTATTATAAAAAGTTTTTTAGTATTATTTTTTATGGGTTCTAGTGTTTGTTTAATTAATAGAAAATGTACTTATTTATATTTATCAGATAATTAAATGCTTTAAATAAATAAGCACTTATATTGAATTATAGACGGATAAAGTAAAAATATGTGGCTATAGTGCTTCAAAGATTTCAGCGTTAAAGTGTTAATGGTTTCAAGGGTAATGCAATACAATAAACATATTTAATGTTTTTACGGTTTCATACGTTTTAAAAGAAAACTCGAAACCCTTATTGGATTGTTCAGCCTGTATGACCTGTATCTCGAAAACGATTGATGTACGAGTAGATATTTCAAATTTGGAATTGTAGTAGATCTTAGTGTTATCCCGGTGCCAGAGCTTCGACAAAAACCAAATCAGTTTTCAGGTTTTAAAATATTGCCTTAGCATAATAAAATTATTAAATGATTATACCATTACCATTTGAGGTAGAAAGTTGAATTGTACGTATTATGGATTTTTCTGAATGAAAAATATGTAAGTATAGTATTATTTTTAACTACTTGGTCAACACTTTTTTCAGTAAGTAGCTTATACTTAACTTAAAAATGAATAAAAATAAAATTTAATAGTTAAAACGTAAATATCCATATAACAAATATTCAAAATTTCATTATTCTGTCTTAAATTATCACTATAATTTTTTTTTTTTCAAAAATCTAATTTTGATCTTAATTAAATTAAATTTATCCTTGCAGTGTTCTTTCTTCTGTTATATAGAAACCTAAGTGCGCTCACGACATTCGCAGTTAATTGCTTATATCAATTTAAGATAATTAGCTACACGGAAAAAAAGAAAATCTTGTATCAATAATATATTGTTTCATATATGGCGGAAACAATATAATCTGGTAAAAACAATTACCAAAACAATTATCTTGTAGTAAGTAAGTTTTTACTAAAGTAAATATTCTTAACCCAAGGCAAATTTTACTTAATTTAAGAATATGATTGTTTCCGCCATATATGAACCAATATATTCTTGAACGCTTTGATCCAAGAATTTCTTTTCGTGATAGGAAGTTAAAACAAAAGTAATGTCATCTCTACTCATCAAATCTTTATGGAACTTAAGAATCAATACTGGACGGGGTTCTGTGCCATCGCCTTTCAATAGTAACTAGTACATATACAGAGCAACGTTTCTCTTATTTAATACTTATATAATACAGCTACGGTTTTAACTAATTAATAATTAGTTTTCAGGAATTAATTTTGAATATTATTCGCCCTTTTTTTCGCTAAACTGTTATTTTTTCTAGTTTGTAGTTCAGCCATAAAAAGAAGAGACATCTTTTTATGGCTCATACATGGAGGAAATGCCTATACCTAGTTAATATTTCCATAATGTTACGTAGTTTATTCTCTATAAAATGTTTAAACAGAATTTGTTCTAATGTTAATCGTTTCCTAGTCATTCTTCTACAGTTTTATTAAATCAGAGATGACAAGTTTAATTTATTATAAGTTTATTTATTATCCACTATATTCTCAAATGAAACTTGGATTCCATATCCTACATACTTAAATACTTTTAAATTCCATATATTTAGAACAAATAGTTAATTTAAAAATATTTTTACTAAATTACTTATTTTCTACTAGTTTAACGACAAGACTGTAACAATTAATATTACGTAAGTATTTTTGATAAGACTAATAATGTAGAGTTGCGAGTATTAAATTGCAATCATATATAGTACATCAATTATATTGTTTACACCTAATAATGTACTATATACATTTAAAAGTGGTCTTCATAACAACTGTTAATAATTTAAGTTAATAGAGTTGTTTATTATAGATAATAATAGTGTTATACCATGAGTAAATATAATATATTCTATTGATGCACATTCATTTAAAATTACTCAAATGTTTTTTACTATATGGATGTTAAAATAAATAAATAAATGTTATATATAGGTATTATAATAAAATAATAAAATTAAAATAAAAGAATCCTGGGACCGTATTACCAACTCTTAGAGCAGTAATATTTACGAAACAGTACCTAATACTCATTTAAATTTTGACCAATAGAAAGAAAGACTTTAAAAAATCCGTGCTTTCTATTGGTCTAAATTTGCATTTAATTTTATTTATCAAACTTTTTTGCATAATGCAAAGGCCCACTTAATGCCATTGGGCATTATCTGACAGTCAAACCTTCGGGACATTAGAACATTAAGTTTAGGTAGGTGTGCAATAAAAAATATAATTACCTAGTTTTTATTTATATTTATAAATAAATATATATACCCATATGCTATACAACATATATAATATACTACATATCATATAATTTACATATTTATATATAAACAGTATAATGACTAATTCGACAGTTGTTGGGATTTATTTAAAAAGTGCTCATAAACGATTTTATTAAAAATAAATCTTTTTGGAACATTTCTTATAGAGGCAGTTTGTTCCACAAAATATTATCTATGCTTTCATCATACTATCCTAATGCAGTTTCAAAACCAATCCATTCTAATACTAGTGGATAATGTTTTGTGCGTTCGTTAGCATTTTCTCATTCTCAATATGCAACTGTACTGCTCATTTAATTGAAGCTAATAAAAAAGATGTCGACATATCTGCAAATATCGGTGACATGTGTTCCTACTAGCATCATAGCCAAATGCAAACTTATATTTACTTTTTTTTGACTATTCATGATATAAGTACCTACATATATCTGTAAAGATTTAAAATAAATAATTTTGATTTGATTTAAAAATAATTACAATACGTAATAATATAATTACTCACTCTTAACGGCGTTTAAGAAGAGTCATAAATAAATATATTATTATTTTATACCAACAATCAATAGGTGCAAGTATATTATATTTGGTATTGCTCTGCTTCTATAGGTAAATAAGCATCAAATCTCCTTTATAAAAATTATGGCAAAAACTAAAGGACACATTATCATTATATACTTTTTTACCAATTTTACATTTTGAATGAAAATAAATTGCTATATTTTTAGGTATTTAATGTCCAAGTACCGTTCGTTAAAAAAAACTGTAATAAATAACGTATTTTTTTTGTCTTCAAATCCTTCAGTAAAAAATGCTAACGGTAATATTTAAGATATAGATATTCCATGCCCAGTTCGTTTTTGACCAAACAACAGGATAGTTAATAACTAACAAATCGTCACTAAAAATATCCATTTACTAGTTTTATAATATATACGTGGTAGCCGAGTTGGTTAGACCTTGGACTTAAAAACACTTAGGTCCCTGGTTCGAATCCCGGTGTGTACCAATGAGTTTTTAATTAGAAAATAATGTACATTTGTTTGACAACACCACTATAGTGCCTCGGAGAGCACGGTGGTGTTGTCAAACAAAGCTGTCGGTGAGCAACTTGTGAAACTGTTTATAGATGGGTTATTGAGTCTATTCAAAACATCGCGACGAGCTAGCCACTTGTTCGGTGTAGACTCATACCATCGGCTACGACGAGGTGGGATTAAAACCCCTCCGCTGGGTACCCTGGGGCCGTCTAGGAGGTCTCGGGCGCCGTAAGGCACCCGTGATGATATGTATGTTGTTTTATAATCTTACAGCTGTAGGACATAGTGGAATGAACCGAATTCAAAACAAACACGTCATAATGTACGATATTATTGGTTATGCCACCTCTGTAAGTACAAGTTGGTAAATATTATATTGACTTACCAATTATTATGGTTGTAGTAAGAACACAAAATTGGTATTAAGTTTAAAATATCTACAAAACCATCATAATAATATAAAATATCTACTGTCTTCGGTGTTGTACAAGTATGTCTGTCATTGTAAGTTTGATACTGACTAGAGGTCAAATATTAGAATGCACCTACTCGTACTTTAATTTTTCTGTACCTGACAGGCGGTACTTACTGACTATTTATAAATAAAATTATTAGCTTTATAATTAGTGTTGGTACCTAGTTATTATATTATTTCCTTAAAAATATCCTATTTTATACTAGTTATAATACCTAGTAGGTATTAATTATCAATGCATAATAATATTCATAGCAGTTATCCTAGTGATAAAAGTCTAAAAATACCATTAGGTTAAAAACTTTTGCTTTTATTTAATATATATTGTATGTCCTATTACATCGGACTGCCATATATTGCATATTTATACTAGATAAAGATTTCGTATCACTCGGTTATCATATTACTATGAGAACCGAGATTAGTTATAAAAGCGATGATCTGTCCCGAAATCCTCAGTGGGTACTAGCGTAAATAATATATGTATACGTACTTATTTAGCTATAATAGGTATTATGCCAAATAAGTCATTGTCGCCGCTCATTTCGTAACCGCATTAGTGAGAACGATCAATATTGTTAAACAACAATGTATTGATTCTACCCCATTCATGGACTTTGCAGGTCTGCTTAACATCAGGTAGATACAAAGTCACATGCCGTGCTCCAATAAAAAATAAAAAGCGTAGTAAGTAGCCATCAAAATGAATCATAGATGACATTTCAGTAAAATTTGGCAACGTTTCATATTTTTGGTGTGATAATAAATTAAAAATGCAAACGACTCGCGGCCTTCAAAATAGATTTAAAATCACTAACCGCTTATTCCGGCCATGTATTCCCTCCATTTGTGATTGCCGCTCATTCTTGACTTCTTGTGTGAATTTCCGAACAAAGCCATCTAAATTATTCATTTGTTTTCTCCGTATTTTGGCAAGACTGTATTCGTCTTTGTGTAGTCGTAAGCGCGTCCTGTGTGCTATTTTAGTGGCTTCACGTGTGAAATGTGAGCGTGTTCACGATGGGGTTATCGTGGCGGATAAGCGCTCGCGCCGGAGAATACGCCCGCTCGCAGCCGGCGACTGCGCCGACGCACTACACCCATGCTTCTGTAGCCGACCGCGATAGATAAGGTGGCTTTATTATTTACACAGATACCTCCGCGCCGGCTGCTTCGTTTCAGAACTTAGTCACGTCACCTCCTCCTCTATGAACCGACTAACCAGTTTGTAAAGCGTTAATTTCAGTAGTATTGTCATCAGTAATTTATTCTAGGAATCTTTTCAAGACAAATAACAATATTGTAACAAGTATATCATGCGTTTCTAATTTTTTTGTTTGTATTACAATAAATCTTCAAGACTATTGTAGCTGATGTTGGTGCATTAGAATATGTAATTAGGCCTAGGTCGTTTCAAATATTTATTTTAAAAGTAATGTTTTTGTTATAAATATTTATCCCAAAATATACTTGTTTACAAAAACGTTTAGGTATTTGACATTGTGCCTTCCGAAGACCGCCCAGCTAGACGTGATGCCGTCTCGGTATCCAGCGGAGAGGGTTTACTACCACCTTGGCGGCGTCGCCAATTATATTCTTTTCGTAGCCAATTTTTCACTGTGTTTAGGTATAAGGACATTTTTTTAACAAAATAAGCATAATGAAGTCTGGCTAGTTGAAATCCAGCTCTGTAAATGGATTAGCGAACGTCAAACAACATCTAAATGTTATTTTCTCTAAACATCTAAGTAATACATACACATACATATCATCACGGGTGCCTTACGGCGCCCGAGACCGCCTAGACGGCCCCAGGGTACCCAGCGGAGGGGTTTTTAATCCCACCTCATCGTAGCCGATGGTATGAGTCTACACCGAACAAGTGGCTAGCTCATCGCGATGTTTTGAATAGACTCAATAACCCATCTATAAACAGTTTCACAGGCTGGTATAGTGAAACCGGGACCGACAGCTTAACGTGCTCTCCGAGGCACTATAGTGGTGTTGTCAAACAAATGTACATACATTTTTTAATTAAAAACTCATTGGTATACACCGGAATTCGAACCAGGGACCTTAGTGTTTTTAAGTCCAAGGTCTAACCAACTCGGCCACCACGTATATAAAGTAATATTTATATATATATATGCATTTTTATAAATTCCTTTTATAGTAAATTATGTAATTAGGATCAAGTAAGTAAAAACTACAATTCCATGTTTATTAAAAAAAAAGATCACTGAAAACAACATCTAGGTTTTTGATGTTCGTTCTTTTTTTTTGATTCAAGAATATATTACTATTATAATAATAATAATAATAATAATAATAATAATAATATGTAGGACAATTTACACATATTGCTCTGGTCACAAACTAAGCTCTAGGCTTGTACAATGTGTACCAGAAACAACGATATAATACATATTGTATTTTATAAATACCCAGACCATGACAAACTGTACAGAAAAACGTACTATATTTTTTTTTCATGGGCGGGATTCGAACCCACGACCTTCGGATACAACGCCAAAGGCGCAATCAGTAGTCTACGGAGGCGGTCATATATTGCTTCTGCCATATTCCAATATTTTATTGAATGGGTTAATGCATGAATTTATTTTTATCCATATAAACCATGAAGCTAAAAAAACGCGCCCCGCGCCAATTGAGTAAGCATGATACATAAATTGTTTCATAATAGTACGATACCGGTGTCGCCAATTTCTGAGGCAAACAAATGAAGAACGGGGAAAAAGGTGTGGCTTCAAATGGCAGCTCAACGCTTCTGACACTTAAAAAACTGCTTGAGAAAAAAAGAGATACAAGCAAACACGAATGTGTGCGCGTGTCTATGAAGTGTATTGTTTTTTTATTATAAAAAGCTAAATATTTAATTGCATACTTAATAGTTTCGATATTGCCACCGACAACAAATATAATTACTTATCGATATAAACCAAATACTTTGGGATTTATAGAGATCATCAAAGATTAATAATTATTTATCGATATACAATTGTAATACACACACATATCATCAAGGTAACCAGCGGAGGGGTTTTAATCCCACCTCGACGTAGCCGATGGTATGAGTCTACACCGAACAAGTGGCTAGCTCGTCGCGATGTTTTGAATAGACTCAATAACGTTGAAAAATATACTTTGGGCTAATATGATCAAATCAAACAACTTTCCCATGGAACCATGTATCGCAAAAGAAAAAAAAAATGGCCTTCTCCATACAAACTAGTAACGTTAAAATGACCGATTTGTATGGGGAAGTACATTTTTTTTTTCATTTGCGACATATGGTTCCATAGGAAAAATTGTTAGATTTTATCAGCAGAACCTCATATTAGCCCAAAGTACATCCTTTCAAATCCACCCTGATAGACACTTTCGCATTTATAATACTAGTGGATTTAAAAAATTTAGGTATATAATAATATAACAATAAGTTAATAATATAAAAATACTTTATTAAATTTAATTATTTATTAAATTAAAACACATGCACAACAAACTACATGTACCTACTAAACTCAATCTCAACATTTTTGACCGACCTCCAAGAGGAAGTTATACTCAAACTACAAAAGGCGAAAAACAATTAAATCGTAGCTTGATTCGTCAAAATGTACTGAACATACACGGGTATTCATGTTGGTTACCAATCTTCTTCTCTTTTAATTGCCTCTACCCATTTACGTTTTAATGCCGGATCTTTCGGGAAACTGTATCATGTATAGAAAATATAATTAGTATTATATAAAAAAAACAATAATTGTATAATATCTCATAACCATAAAAGTATTTACAAAAATCGAGTTTATCAACTATAAAATCACATCACTAAATAGTAACTGACAAACCTCGATGGACGGTTCTGTTGTCGCCATACCTTTTGATTAAATTAAATTGAAAAGATTATAAATTATTTTAAAGTATCGAAATTCTCATTAAAAATAAAAACACATCACTAGGTCTTCAACTTCTAACTGATTCACATAGTTTGACAGTTACCGTCAGATTTTGATATTTTAATTATATTTTTTATTAAGGTTTAATATAAGAAAAACATGTTAAATACATACTTGAAATACGTGACACTAGGTACTTTTTTTTAATAGTAGTTTCTACACAGCTTTAATGCACAATTAACCATTTTTCCGACAATAAAAGCGGAGCTCTTTTCGACTTTCTCCGCCGAACGCACAAATCAGACTGAGGATGTAAAAAATGTAAGGGTGTGTGTGAGTGACAAATTTGTCACTCGCGCGGCACCCTGCAAATTGAATGATGCTTACTCCAGTAGGGGCGCGCGGACGGGAACGGTTTTACCTTCATGATATAAACAGACAATATATATATATATATATATATAGTCTGACCATAAATACTGTTACAATAAAAAATAAAAAAAATATTACATTATTGGAATCTGTTATTTTTATACGATTGTTCATTGTGTTTTCTCATTTTGGCGCCAATACATTGTGCAATATTTTGCGATATTAAAACAACATACAATACATATACAAAGTAGGTATGGAGCCAAATGCAATTTTTGAAACTCTCCATATACTTGGTATGTATGAAATGTTTGTGTACCGGGCAATTAATAGGTACAATGACAATGATTTTCTGTTTGTGACAGAAAAACCTCTGGCCGTCCACGTAGTGTTCGTACGAAAAAGGCGGTCAAAGCAGTAAGGGAAAGAAATCGAAGAAATCCTGTTTTGATTTCTTTCGCCTAGAACCATGTCGCGTATTTTAAAAGATGACTTAGGACTTGCAGCCTATAAGAGACGCACTGGTCATTTCTTAAATGATAATTTAAAAAAGAATAGGGTGGTAAAATCCGAACAACTACTGAAGCGATACGCAAAGGGGAGGTAACAAAAAAAAATGTTTACGGATGAGTTTTTTTTTACAATTGAGCAACATTTTAACAAACTAAATGACCGTATTTATGCTCAAAGCTCTAAGGAAGCTTCCCAATTATTATAGTGGGCAGAGTGCAAGTGCAACGTAGGTATTATCCGACTTCAGTGATGGTTTGGTGGAGTGTTAGCTATGAAGGAGTGACTGAGCCATATTTTTGTGAAAAAGGCATCAAAACATCGGCACAAGTATAACAAGATACTATTCTTGAGAAGTTAGTTAAGCCCCTTAACAACACCATCTTCAATAACTAAGTATGGTCCTTCCAGCAAGACTTGAGAATATGAGTCTACAATGAACAGTTTCACAAGTTGGTATAGTGAAACTGGGACCGAAAGCTGAACGTGCTCTCCGAGGCACTATATGTAGCGGTGTGTACATCAATTTTTAAATTAAAAACTAATTGGTACTCACCGGGGTTTGAACCAGGGACCTAAGGGATATACATTTTTTTTAAATGTAATTTGGGAACCGAACCCATTGTTACAACGTTAACGCGTAACCAAAAAAAAAATTTGATTATCACGAAATTCTATTCGATTTTCCGAGGATTAATTAGCTATTAATAAAAAAAAAGTGAAGAATTACATCTTAACGTTATCTTTATACGAGATTTTTCTAAGAATCCTTAACATATTTTTTGATACGGTAAGTGATCAAGAAGCTCAAAAGCCCGGCGGATTAATAAAATTGACATCTTTTAGTCTAAATAAGTATAGAAATATGAAATTTCAGCAAAAAAATACAACACTTTATATTGTACCTCAGAATCCCGAGACAATATAAATATATTAAGATTATTTTTTTTTGCATTATTATTTTAATGTTTTAGGTGAGTAATGTCTAATAAAAATATCTGTAGACACTCCATATTAGATCCAGTGGACATCTTCAAGTGCAGGGAGGCGATGGTCTCTGCTGGTCTAAATCTTCCAACACCGTTGAGACGATGGGACCTTGGGTACCTTTAGGTAAAAGTATGGCCAAGGAGTTGTCCAGGCGTCTGATAGAGAGAAGAGATGACAATAAGGCTGTAAACTTTTTCCTAACTAATCAAATTGTTTGAAATAATAACCCTAAACGTCTCGCAATTCAGCGGGGAAACGTGGTCATTTTGCAGTCAGCCTTCTTGAAACTATTTCAAACGGTTTTTTATTAGATAATCTTTTGTATTTGTAATATTTAGTTGGCTTTATATTATTAAGGTTTATTTTATAATTGTCAATAAAGTCTAGTTATATTATTATTTACATACAAATATCTATACCATAAATATAGTGAATACATTACGAATTTAATGAATGGAATTCCAACTCAAACGTCTCTTGTATAAAAAAATATACAAAAAACGCTTAAAAGAAGTAAGACAGATAAAGGCTTAGACTTTCCTTACTATTCACGAAGGATTTGTATCTAAAAAGGACACGTACAACCTTTCGCATCCCTTTGTGTAAGATTTTTTATAAAACATTCTTTCATCCGTAATCCAGTAATGGATAGCAGACGGGGTTTATGCAAATGTTATCGAGTACCTACATAGCGTTATATTTTTTTCATAGGATTTAGTGGACAGTATTATAAATTCTGAGTACACATCCTATGTAAATAAAAATCCTATGTACCTACTTTACTTTTATTGAATCGTGTAAAAGCACCTTTATTATTTATCTCTTTTGTAATTTTCCAGAAGAAATGTAAGTAACTCTATGCCCTGCGGTTTGACCGGCTGTTTAATTTGAAAGAAATCGGATCTTAAATAAAATATCCGCCTCCGTAGACTACTGGTTGCGCCTTTGGCGTTATATCCGGAGGTCGTGGGTTCGATTCCCACCCATGGCATAAAAATATTAGTATGATTTTTCTGTACAATTTGTCATGGTCTGGGTGTTTATAAAACATAATATGTATTATATCGTTGCTTCTGGTACACATAGTACAAGCCTAGAGCTTAGTTTGTGACCAGAGCAATATGTGTAATTTGTTCGACATATTATTATATTATTATTATATATCCTATTTTATTCACTGATAATGTAGCTTTCTATAGATGAAACAATTTGTAAAATCGGTTCAGAACTTTTTGAGTTTATCCGAAACAATCAAAGAAATATTTTTTCTTTATAATATTTGTATAAAAAAGCATCATGTATACAACGTGTTTCCGAATTAAGTAAAACCTAATAACAAATGATAATAATAATTACCTAATATTGACCAAAGTAATCGAAGATGGGGAAAAGCTATATATAATACATGTATATAATGTGCCATCGTTAGGTACTGCCTGCCATACATTATTTTTGTAGGGTGCATAAATCTGATGCTCGAAATTACATTCGTTCCATCATGAAAAAGTTCTGGAAATTATTGTTGTATGCGGAGGTCGAGGGTTAGATTCCCACCAAGGCAAAAAAAAACGTTTTCTGTACATCTTGTCATGGTCTGCGTGTTTATAAAATAGAATATAAATTAATGCCTCATTATTCCTAAAATCAGAAAACGATAATCATCATACTTTTACAAAGGAGGGATAACTTTTGAAAACTCAAAGTACTTTAACTTTAATACTTTTTGCTTATAGACCATGCATCTTGGAAAGAAAGTGTTACGTGTAAAACTATGTGTCATATTTGATTTCCACGCGATTATCAAGCCTAATAAATAGCCTGATCTTTACTCACGAATCAAATTTCTAGAAATAGTTCTTAGACGTTTGGAAGAAAACTTAGTTTAAAAACTCAGCTTTATTTAGTAAAAGTAGCTGCAATAAGAATTCCAGCAGTCTTTGCACAATATTTTGAAGGACCGTGGCCACCCAAGATCGGTCGTCAGATTTTTTTTGGATCTGGTTGATGATTGGGTTTTTAAGTATAGTATTTTGTTGGGTAAAGAGGGCACGTAACACAGTAGAGGGGAGCGTTTTATATAAGTAGTAAACAAAAACTCAATTCCGGAATCATACGTTCCAATTCAGTTCTACAAGTATTTTTTTTTTCAGGAACTTAAATTATAATATGATGCCTGCACTAAGCTAAAACGTAAAGAAGTAATGTAATTTCAAATTCACCTCATGTAAAAAATCCACGGGGTTAACTAGTAAAATAAAAATAAAACAAAACAGAAACTTAATTATTAAACCACAAACTAAATTACAGCGACTTTTCAACATTGTTTTAGCGATTCTAGTGTTTACCCGCATTCATATTTTAAAATTTAAGTTGTTTCATACGAAGAGCGTTTTGCGGGAATTATTATTTTGCGGCCTAGTTGGTAGGACCTTTAATTAAAGCTGGGACCGTGTGCAGAATCTCTTGCAGTATTGTTTTACTTTATTTTGCCTGCACCGCGGGGCCCAGCTTAATTAAATTACTTTACCATTTCTATACACAGGCGAAGTCTCTGAACACTGAGCTAACTAAACTATGGCAAAATTATTTTGTTATTCCAATTTTTGTGGAATTTCTCTAGTGGAGTCTGATTTTAAGTGGATTTGTGTTTAATTAAAGTTTTAATATTATTTTATTTAGGTGGGAGGAAGGATCTATAACTTCGACCGACCTATACCGAAGTCGTTATAGATGAAAAAACCGTCTAGTCATGTTTCAGTATTAGTCTGTGGGTTCACCGGTTTTCCGGAAACTATATCGATTTCTTGCCGATGTGGTAGTTTCTTTGCATGTTGCGGTTACGATATTTAAATAGACTTGTAATGCACATACGTCTTTGTCGCCGCCCATTTCGTAACTGCATCATTTAGCATAGTGGTTAAACAATAATGTGTTGATCGACCTATTCATGGACTTTGTTGGTTTTCTTACCATCAGGTAGATATAAAGTCACATGCCGTGCTCCAATTAAAAAAAAATGTGTTGTGTATATTAAATTTTATATAAATATAATCTCTATAAAAGTTTATTCATCAGGTATAGATTACTAATTACTAATAAAACATCTCTTGCAAATCATTCTACCATATTTATTATTTTATGATAATGGAGTTATAAAATTGCTTACACACAGTGACGGAGAGCATTATAAAGGTTTTCCATTGTCGTACATTTCTCAAATGCAGAAGGGCTTTTGTTTTCAGAGAAAATTTCAAACAATGTCGATATTATGTTAGCATTGTTTTCTTTGCGTGTAACGTAATCCTCTTCCTTTAATAACAAAGAGGAACAAGTATATATTTTCCCATTTAACTATATTATATAAGAAGACAAAAGACATTAACTCGTGTAGCTATCGTAAACAACAAGTGTTGACCCTTACTTCCGGTTAATTTTCAATAACCTCTTCCTTTGTTGTATTCTCTCACTTTTATTTTACTTATAATAAAATACCTACTGTATTAAGGTATTGTTTTAGTAAAGGAAACGAAAGGTTTATTATAAAAATAACTTGGGTGTGTTTGATTTTAGTTTTATTTGGAGTCCATTTTTAAAAGTATATGATTAACAACTAACATTTATTTTTTTCTTTTTTGACGATCCTGGCCTGGCCTTTGACCTGACAAAGTACACTCATTGACCTGATAAAAAAAAACCGTTTGAAGTGAACCGGCCGTTTACTTTGAACAGTCAAAGAGTATGTATTTTACAGCGGAATCGGCACAACTAGTTGCTGAAAACCCACGGAAATGGAATGAAATTGCTGTCATTTTAAGCTCTATAATGAAGATGAAGTTGCAATGACTTCTATATCACGACATCCCGCTATTTTTAAAAAAATAATAGCACGACATGTGACTGCATAACTCGCAGATGGTAAGAAGATTATGCAGTCCATGAATAGACATCACCAATGCCAGAATCAACAGATGCGTCGCTGGTACATGAGCCAATAATAAATTTATAAGAAAGATGAGGACGTGATTGGTCACCCGGGAATAAATGCTATATACATATATCAAAATCACAATTCTTAAAAATCATAGTCATACTATGATAAAATCAGATTAAAATTACAAATTATCTTAGTATGTTGTTACGTATGTTCTGACTTCTCGAGACCTTAATACTGTATATGGGATTACCAAGGCGACATATCAAGTATTTTACTATGACAGAGGTTTGCTAGAAAACAATAACCAATTATAAAATACTCTATTAGGGCTTCGCTTTCGTAATGCCCAAGAAAACTAAGGGTGTTGTTATTCTTATTTTGTCAGTCATTGGAACAATTGAAATTATGGAATAGTTTTAGAGAATATCTATCGATAAAGATCTATACGAAGCGACGTCATAATTACTTACATTTAAAGTGAGACGAATTCATTTTCCAAGTCTTAATAGTTTTTGTAGGAAATTGCTATGCGTGTTTTCATAAAGATGAGTTTTTATATCGGTTCGTAAGTGCAAATTTTGAATCGATGTCCATGGAGAATTTCGAGCATGCTTCATAATTTTTGCATTTCTGAGATCTGTAAACGTTCTGACTACAGCTCCTCTAGTGCTCTATGGTTCATTCATCCCATATAATCAATGACGCGTCCTGAAGTAATTTACTAAGAGGCCATTTTTTTCGGATACAACATGGGGATCGTGGTTCTAGTAATATATTTTTTTTTCGGAATAACAGAAGCTTAAAAGTACAATGAGCAGTTTTTCTCCCATTCAAAAGAGTTGCAGCAATTCCTGGCGAAGCAACTTCTTTCGCTACTATATATTTGTATAGTCAATGATACTTAAAATATCATTGTATATAGTATTAAATTTGTGACAACTTCTGTGTACCTTCTGGCGCTTTGTCATTGATTTAGGCACATTATCATTGACAGACGCTGTAAAACATTGTTTTTTTTTAATAGAGCAGGACATATTACCCTACATCCGCCTGATGGTAAGTGCAATGTAACGTACAAGAATGTTCTTAACCAATAGTAGCAATGGTGCTTCAATTGGTTGACTCCACTATGTCTGCTTGAGAAACTTATTCACGCCTCGCTTAAAGCACTATATAAGATTATAGGAAGAAGGGAAAACGCACGCAGGCAAAGCACTTAATTATTAAAGCTTTTTTATTGTGCGACATATATAAAAAAGTGGATAAGAATACTTACCTTACCTACCTTTTTGTTTTGGCGGGCTTTTTGTACTGACGTACCATTTTGACTATAGTATTAGTATATGTACGACTATTCGTATTCCTCTATAGGAATGAGACCCAAAATACTACTTATTTTTTTTATAATTTAACATCAATAGTTTATTTTATATTTGAATCAAATTCGTTATATGTCTTCACATAAAGGTTAAGTAAAGCCTTAATTTTTCTGTCTGATTATGTGTCCAATGTATATAACTTTATATGAACTATTGACACATAGTCCATATAAAGTAGAATAGATTCAAAAATTTAAGCAAAAAGAAGCTAGAAATGATAATGTCAACGAAATAAACAGTTTGATTTTATAAGAAGTCTCCGATCAGTTCAAAAATTATAAGTCTATCGACACAGTTTCTAATATTGACGACGCAGTCCATATACCCTCAGGTATTTTTGAATTGACTTAACTCTTTTGCATTACCACCCCATGAATTAATATTAAAAACCAAAACACCAATCAGAAATTTACTAAAAAAGGAATCACCGCTCCTTCAACCGGTCAGCTTAGCTCATATATTTAGAACTAGCTGACCCGCGCAACTTTGTTTGCGCGTTTAAATTTAACCGTTTACGCAGCGTACGCTCTTAAAAGGAATAATTTTTTCCCGTTTTTGCAACATTTTTCTTTGTTACTCCGCTCCTATTAGTCGTAGCGTGATGTTATATAGCCTATAGCCTTTCTCGATAAATGGATTATCCAACACGAAAATATTTTTTCAATTCGAATCAGTAGTTCCTGAGATTAGCGCGTTCAAACAAACAAACAAACTCTTCAGCTTTATAATATTAGTATAGATAGTATAGATGACCAAATAAAAAGTCATCAAATGGGTTACAGAGAATCTCTAATATTTTATTGTAAAAAAATATTGTTATATTTAATTGTTGTCAAAATAACTACTTATTTATCATTCTACAAACAACATGTTAACTTATTTTGTCTACGTCTCTAACCAAACGAAGCTAAGGACCCGCCCGCCTCAGCTTCGTTCGTTTTGCTAGCACTTTAATAAATGATAAACAATTCTCTATTTTTAACTAACAAATATTTTTTTAAGTGATTTAGTTTCACTTGCTATCTGGTAAAAAACTAATTTAAATCTTAATATAACACAATTCAATTCTATTTCGTTTATGTGAAATACAAACATGTATACCTACCTAATAAGTGGACCCAAGATTATATTTAATATAAAACATTCATGAACACTTTATTTTCATATCTTCAGTAAAAAAATGTAGAAAAAAATTGCCTCAATGTCGGCTTAGCTATCAACATCGGCCTTCCGATCTTCTCAAAGGGGAAGGAACAACGTTATAAATTTACCTTCTGACATTACTAAGTACTTTATTTATATCAGAGGATAATTTTGAACTTTTATTATAAAAAGGTCGGTACCTGGGTTATACAGTAGATGGTAAGGTAAAATATCTACCCACTCTATTATATTTTTAGTATTAAGATTTGCGATAAAAATAAGACGAACTTTCCTCTCAACCAAAAAATAAACATATTATTATCTTATTTTCATTAATCAAATTCTAAACCGATTACTGTTTCTGGAATAAGGATTTTTTTTTGTTGCATTTATTTTGTCTGCCTGTTTATTTTTTTATTTAAGTTGGTATATCTTAAAAACTGATAGTGATATTTATTACTAATTATCAAGATTTTATTATTATAATTTTTAATAAGAATCAACACACAAAACTTCACTTTTTCAGTTAAATAACAAACAACTCCCCTTAACGAAAATTCAAAAATACTGAAACACTATAACCATTAATTATAAAATAATTAAAAGAATAGTCTGTTTGCCAATTACTTAATATATTGTTATTACAATTTACACCTTCTGTTACTGAGATATGAACTTTACTAAAAAATCGTTTATTCCTCTTGGGATTTTTATTTTAATAAACTTTCTTTCTTATTTTCTTACTATCCGAATTTCACATTCTTAGTTTTAGCAGCTTCGGCTAAGCGATGATAACTTGTCAGTCAGTCCGGGCAAGCTTTTTTATTTACACATATCGTACACGAAGTTGCGGGCAACAGCTAAATAATTATTATTAGAGCAACGCAGCCACAAGCTATGGTCTTAATCCTATTTTTTTCCGGTAAAGGTGCTAGTTTTTCCAAATTGGTTTGAAAAATATAAGTTGATTTTAAATTTGGTTTACTTCTTAATTCCGAGCCTTTGGATGTGATTCAAGTGAAGCTTCTCGGAAGTAAAAATCTTTTATTAACCTTAAAAAAGAATAGAACGACCTTAATATAATTATAATGCTATTTGACAAAGTGATTACACGCACAATGTTTAACTAAACTTCTACTAAGGCATCGCACGTAGGAATATAAATATTATAAAAAGTTATAGATACTGCCTACCCAGGCCATGCCGATATTCGACCTCTGTCTCTAATTTAACCGCCTGAAAAACAAAATGTCTATAGCTTTGTAAATGGAATTGTAGCGCCTGAATTAAATATTTTCTATTTTTACCAAAATGTAGAAGTCAAATTGCTTGTTATTTAAAATAATTTAGAATTCTGGTTAGACTTTGCTATAATTCTTTGTAGGTTTTATGAATAAACTCGGGACACAGTTTTTAAGGTACTCGTATGTCCTGATTTACTGACACATGAACATACGTTAAATTTTGGGGCCCAATAAAATTGTCTCCTTTCGCTATAATCAGTTCAGTAGTTAAGATATTTCTCTCCCCAAAATAAAAGTTTATCACCGGTTGCTTGATTTATCATTCGTTTAAACGCGACTTAGTAATGTCTCAGTATTTTAAACCCTCTATTCGGTCCAAATCCAATCGACGGAATAAATGCAAGTCGCGGAGGCGCACTACTACATCGCTTTCGGCAACTAACTTCGTTTGAACCAACACTTTACTTGAGTACCTCTTACTTGGCTCCCGCTTCCATGCTCAGCGACTCAGCGTGTACCCAAGGAACTTTCCATATAAATAACGAGTGTGGCTTTAACTTCATTAATATAAGGATTCGTGTGGATTTTGCTATTGGTTTATCGTAGAAAATACTTGGATAGTTAATTAACTCTATTCCTAGTAGTTTTATTAGCATTAGTTTAGCAGTACCTACTTCGACACTCCGCTGTTGTTTTTGTACTTTCGACTACCGAAATTGTGATAAAATGTAAATACAATTGCTGTATACCTGGGGGAAATTCTGGCGCTTTCGTCTACATGTCTATTCGATTTATTCGGGTGGAAATGATAGAAAACTGAAGAAAACTGTCGCGTCTCTGGTGATTTAGAGAGATATTTAAACCGAGTTTTTTCTTAAATATAGATTTTGATTTTATATTTATAAGCAAATTTTTTATGTGACCTTGCATCCAAGTAATATTAAGTAGTCCAATGTCCAGGGATATTAGTAAAACTTTCACGCTTCGTTTAAAAAACTCTAGCTTAAGACTTCTATTTGAGTTAAATTATGTAGTAAATTTATTAACAATCAAGATACACATTGTTTTATTAACAATTTCCAATGTCTTCAAAATCGTTGTGAATATATGAGATAAGTTGTTATGTCATTGGATGATTCAAAAGAGTATGTAGAGATAGGGATAATTTGGTGTTCTCTACCTACTCCGCAAGGGACCTGCCAATGTCGTGAAGATATTATATAATTAAATAATATATTATTAAATATATATATATATCCTTAAGATTACTGATACGCTATTATTAAGTTTCCCAAATTCCCAAAATAGTACTATCCTAAATTAAGTGCAAATTTATCCTTTAGGAAGTAGCTTTGTTACTTTGCGGTGATCGTATATCCTTTGGGGAAATTTATATGCAATCCCAGGCATAAGCCGAAACTTTCGCCTGTAAGGGAAGGGCGAGGGCTTTAAGTTTGTTAATTTCAGACAGTGTGCAGCAAACTTTATCAATCTATGTGCTGCCAACTTTATAATTTAACTTGAACGATACGAGGATGTCCACTCTAATAGCTACTGTAGATATTTCTCCCTGTCACATCGATATTAAGTGACAAAACACAATTATTATCAGGTTTTCAATAAACCCAGCTTACGTAAACATTCATAATAAAGCAGTCAGTGTTTGTAGGTTTATATAAACTCTTGTACTTTCGTGAAGAACATTACGTACAATAAATAACTTTGTGAAAAACGAGTTTTTAATTTAGACCACCACACAATTTAGTAGATATTGTTATTGCACGGGATGTTTTTTGTTAATATAAATATTTAAAAAATCGCACATTTGCCGTTTAAAATATAAAAAATAAAAACGATTTTCATTTCATTTTAAGAAAAGAGCGAAAATAGTTCTTTTTATTCATTTTCAAGTTTTCTTCAAAGAAATGCCACGGAAAGGCAAAGGCTTCCTTTTAAACCAACTTCTAACGTCTGCGAGAAAAATAAAGAATTGAAGTTCTCTTGAATTCATTCTATTAGTTTGAAAATATATTACGTTGTAGTTTAGCTGCGAATTTATTTACGAATTGTTTCTCAAAAATTTACCTGTTTATTTGTATATGTAGGACAAATTTATTATATGTAGGATAATTTACACATATTGTTCTGACCACAAACTAAGCTCTAGGCTTAAAAACTAAGTAAGCTTAAATTTTAGTGAGAAGTTTACCTAATTCAGTATTTATAGGATTATTCTAATTCGTACCGGTACGATTAAGGATTAATGCGAATTTTAATTAAGTGGTGATACAATTTTATAGTATATTCTTTGTTTCCATTTTCATTTTATTAGATCGGCATTACAATCAATTTACCCGATGAGATAAATTGCTAGGTCTAAAACCACTAAAACGACTTCAGGTGCCTCATTATAAGATATTAACGTTTAAAACAGAAAGTCAGTCCATACTTTAGGAATTGTACTGTCAGTCAATCACCATAGAGTTGATATTCCCATATTGAAATCATGTTCAAAGCATTTTGTTGGCCAAACTAATACACAGACTATATGATCCTTGAAATAGAACTGATATTCCCATATTGTTATTTTTTCACTGGAGCACGGCATGTGACTTTGTATCTGCCTGATAGTAAACAGTTCTACAAAATCCATGAATGGTGTCGATCAATACATTGTTGTTAAAAGCATTGATCGCTCCCACTATGCCGGATAAATGATGCAGCTACAAAATGGGCGACGACAAAGATGAATTTGCATTACTATTCTACTTTAATAACCTCGCGCTACTTTATAGTCAAATTAAGTTGCCCTTTTCGTAAGTGCAACCTGAAAAGATACTACCACATCTAAAAAAAAAAATGATGCAGTAGTCTCCTGAAAACCGCTATTCACTTTTTACATTAGATATTTTGACCAACTCGATCGCAGCTAATGATCCCCATTGTGTGTTTTAACGGGGAGTCCATACAAAAAAGAATTAAAAAGATAGAAATTACAAAAATATATTAACAGAGATTAAGATAGTTGCCATGACTAAAAACTTAAAGAAACAACAAGTTTCAACAAAAATAACAAAACAACCTAAAACAATAATATTATTTATACACAACATGTTTCAAAAAACTTCAGGAAAAATAACAAAACAACCTAAAACCACTGAAACATGTAATTAATGTTCTAAATGGGTTCAAATGTTTTGCGCAAGACGAATTTATTATTGATTAGATAATTGCAAGATGATCTCGTAAAGTACGATTAAGGAACATTTGGTACGATTTAAGACAATATAATATTAAATTGCACCTTTTAATTTATTTTATTTTGTTATTTTTTCTTAGGAAGATAATTATTTTTGTTATTTTGAGTTATATATAAATTATTTTAGGAGAAACAACAAAGTTGTCATTTACAGTAGTTTAATTATTAATTTGTATTGTTCCACGAAATTTTCTCTTAACGAAAACGATTTAAGCAAGTTTTATACAGGGTGAATTTTTCAAGTGTGCCTTCAAGGTCAAATCCTAAACTATAAGGAATAGCGGAAAATGATGAAATCGGCCCCGAGACTCCTGGTCTCGGGGCCGATTTCGCTAAAAACTAAACTGTTTAAAATGGTCACGTAGTTTTAAATCAAATCAAATTCATTTATTTGTCAAAACAAAGGTACAAGATGTAGATGTTAGGTATAATATAATTAGTCTGCTTTGTCTCACCGCACGGTATACAATTATCAATTACAATAATACTAAAATCAATAAATATTATGTACATTTAAAATATGGAATTTATAAACAAGTCAGTATACAAATCAAACACATGCCCATGATCAAACACTTGTTATTTTATCATTTAATATAATTTATTAATTGTATAATAGGTTTTGTCAATTAGTAAATCCCTATGTAGTCTACGGAGGCGGCATCACACTAAAATAAAAAAAATACTGTTTTGCTCCCGAGAACCGTTTAAACGGACTTAGTGTACCCAGCGAAGGGATTATCCGTTCTCTTTTCGCCGATGGTATTCAGGGGCAACACCTAACAAGTGGCGAGCATGTTGCGGTGGTTGTGATGGTATATTCACGTTATATAAAACGGTCACCCATCCCAGGTCTGGCCTTGTTGTCATTTGCTTAACTTAGTTATCGGTGGCGCAGTGACTTAACCACTAGGCTGGGTCCGCTTTTGCATTACACTTGCTTTGGTATATTCACTTAGTGGGACCGAACCTTAAGCTACACGCCACTATCACGGACCTACTGTCTGTGATAGAGGCGGTAGAATACGCTTAACGTTGCAATCTCTCTGGGAAGGAGCAGAGGCCCCAAGAATTCTTTCCCAAATAATTCAAGAAGTTATCCAGGAATTATAATGGCTTGGTACAAATTAATAAGTCGTTATAAACAGATTTTTTGTTTAGCTCTCGTATTCCAAATTTCAATCTAAAATGCTACAATATACATTTCTTTCTGTAACAGTACTTTTCCCCTATTCTTCCCTTTTTTCTTTTGTTATACGAATTATAAGTGCGCGAACGACATTTGCACTTGACCGCTTCTTTTCAGACAGACTAACTCTTGCATTTATATATTAGTATTAGGATGGATATGGATAATATGGATATATTCAAGGTCTTCAAAAACATCCGGTATACTTAAATTGTGTAAGTCACTCATCTAGTGTTGCCAGATTTATTTTTAAATAACGGGACCTACATGAAAAAAGCGGCACTGGTAGGAAAAATCTATATAGTAAAAAATCTAAAATATGGTTACAATCCTTCTTGTACATACATATCATCACGGGTGCCTTACGGCGCCCGAGACCCCCTAGACGGCCCCAGGGTACCCAGCGGAGGGGTTTTTAATCCCACCTCGTCGTAACCGTTGGTATGAGAGCCTCCGTGATGGTACAATCCTTCTTGTGATAGAAAAAAAAATAAAGAACAAATATATTAAGCTTAATTTTTCCGGTTTGAATTAGTTATATTTTATTTTAGGACAAATTAAAAAAACTCTTTACAAGACATCTCAAATTGTACTTTTATTTAAATCACCCTTACGTGTTCTATTGATAATTTATTATATTACATTTGCTTTAGAGAAAACGCTTTTAGTACTTTAGTATTTGTAACTGGCTTCTGAAAAAACAGGTATTTTGGGCGTCCCGCCCAATATTCAAGGCAAATAGCACGTCAAATGTGTGTCGGAGAGGCAATTGGATAGTGGGTGGTAATCTGGTCCTTGGATGGTACAGAGTCAAAACGAGGGGTCGTTTCGGCCGAAGTAGACTAAGGCACTGATATGGGGGTGGACTTATTAATTTGTATCAAGCCAGGGGCAACAGCTAGTTATGTATAATTTCTTCTTGAACATTATTTTAATTGGGAGAGAAGTTTTGGAGCCTTTGCAGTTTTCCAGAGAAATAACATCGTTAAGCGTATTCTACTGCCACTAAGTATATACATAATACGTAGAATTTAATCAAAATCGGATGGCATTGATGCATATATTATATGCTATTTGTACTTGTAACAGTAAAGCTTAACCGGAATCGTGGGTCCATTTGGACCCGGCGAACTTTTAGTGTTGTTTCTCCGAAACTGCCCATCAGGATCGGATGGCATTTTTTTTCCAACATTTGGTTGTGTCAATAAGTATTCTCACCAATATTAAAACGGTTGCCTCGCAACTTTTTTTTTTCATGCGCTAGTGCCAATAACCGTGTTTCAAGTGGAAAAAAAAATTTTATATAATAAAATTAAGATATTACTTTTCAAGCAACCGCATTTTATCCGGTTGCTTAATTGAAAAAAAAAATGCCCCACCCCCTTATCACCGCCCCAGTCCACTTGGGGTCAATTCGGCTAAAACGACCACTCGTTTTGGCACTGTACTATTTCAAGGCCCAGATTACCACTCACTATCTGGTTGCCTCTCCGTGCCATTGCTTTAACTACAAGGTTATGGCGAACGCCTGAGAGGCTGAAACTGTCCTGAGCGGGTTAAAATGCGGGATTCTGCGGGACATTTCGCAAAAAGCTGGACAACACTACTCATATCCGTACTGATAGTGCTATATTCATCACAGTACGTACGGAGTCTACGAGTGTGTTTACACGAATACCCACTCATTCAACAAAAGAGAAAATAACTCACCCAAAAAGCTTCACGACCGTTTTCGATATGCAAATATTCCTTTATATTTTCCGTAAAAATGCTGCTATTGATATGTACCCATCTAAATAAGAGCTGAATTTTTTGTACAGTGTTAATAATAATATATATTTTTAGGTATATTTGTTGGCGAACCACAGGCGGTAGTTATTTTTTATAAGTTCTGTTGAATGTATGTTAGTATTCAAAGATAAATAAATATTTAAAAAATAATATTTTATTTATTTATTGAGGTATTTTGTATAAATTCATTAATAAAGTTTTTAAGTTGAAGGGAGTTCAAGTCGAAAGTTTCATTATCAAAGTCAAAAATATTTATTTCATGTAAACCTTTACAGGCATTTATGAAAAGTAAAAAAAAAGTATATATAAGGTCCAAGTGTGCACTTCGCTAGGTCGCCATTGCTCCTACAGATAAATGTTGAAAATATAATAAAAAATAAACAGATCGTGAACTATTAAACTATTCATGAAAAAAAAAAACCGAACCGAATACACGCTACATAACTAACTAGTTTAAGACTAGGTGGTTAGCGGTTCCATTATCATGTCAATCGTTGACTGCCCTGCCACCACGGCGACCAACCCAACAGGCCATATTTACGCTCCAAATATATATTATAAGTAATCAAAATATAAGTAGATAGATGGAAAGTATCTTTTAGGGAGCGTCTCCTATAGTGTGTTCACGATAAGAAGGCCCCCCTGAAGGTTGACATTGACGATAGAACGTATTTTTTTACTTTGATTGATAATGTCAACGACATATCCGAAGCGCATGAAAAAGGCGGTTACGTACATGTGAGTTTTTTTTTAAACTAGTGATGTTCCAATAAAATTTCTTTATAAAGTTTTAATATTTTTTTTATGGAATCTATTTATTTAAAATAGAGGATTTATGTAAAATATCTTTATATATTGTTGTAAAATATAAAAATTTATAAGGTAATTAATTATTTATAATACAAGTATATATTGTTGTAAAATATAAATTTATAAGGTAATTAAACAAGTAACTATAAGTTTTTACGTGAAGTAAAGTGCTATCCTACATTTTATATTTTTTAAGGAGGCAACAATATGAGGGAAACCTTCATGTGACAATTAATACGTACAAACGTTTTGAAAAGAAAATGGAGAAAGGAGCTTTAGCCCTGGTTTCTTGATGGATAAATTATTATTATTACTACATATATAAATTATTATTACTATTTCGAAAAAAAGTTTTTCTTGGAGCATAGTTTAATTGACTATCTGTTAAATATAATAAATTAATAACAATTTATCTTACAATTGTGTTGTGTTTTCTTGCAAATTATAAACAAAATGAATTTGAGCATAAAAAAAAATTACCAATTGTGAAATTGGATTGTTTGGTTAAAGATTGTTTCAAACAAGCGTAAAATCATTTTCGATCCAAGATAAGATCACTCTAAAATTTGGGATGAATTTTGGATAAATATAAAACATATCTGTGGCTCATAAAATAATATAAAACCTTTCTTCAATGCCGAACAACAAGGTAACAAAATAACTTTATATTCAATGTATATTATGTATAAAATTGGCGAAAAGTGAACACAAACTAAATTTCCTAGCAAAATATTTAACAAATGGTTAAGTTGTGTCTACTGATAACCTATTGATAACTTGAGCTTTTTCTGATGTAATAATATAGTTAATTCATTAATCCTTATGATTAATGAATTAACTATAGATGCTTAACCAACTGTAAAAGACATCTACAAATAATCAAATTTAGCTATCCATCAAGAAACCGGTCTTTAGTCGTAATAGCTTATTCGTAAACGTATAATTAAAATATGCGAATCACGGTAATATTAATAACATTTTAAATTACAATGCAAATTCTTGTAAAATTGTCTCATATGATACAACCTATAAATTATTTTGACAGCCTCTGTAGACTAGTGGTTGCGCCTTTGGCGTTGTATCCGGAGGTCGTGGGTTAGATTCCCACCCATAGCAAAAAAATATGAGTTGGTACGTTTTTTCTGTACAGTTTGTCATGGTCTGGGTATTTATAAAATATAATATGTATTATATCGTAGCTTCTGGTACACATAGTACAAACCTAAAGCTTAGTTTATGACCAGAGCAATATGTGTAAATTGTCCTACATATTATTATTATTTACATATACATTTATAAATCAACTATAATAGAACAATAATCGACGAAAAAAAAAATGATTTCGTGTAGCACATATTATCAGATCCGATTATAATTAATGTCAAAAAATATTCAATTTAATAAAAAATCCAATTATTTATAAACCCATCTCTAAGCACGATGCTTCAGGGGGCCTTTCTTATCGTGAACACACTATAGTCTGATCGGAAGTCGATCGCCTCGCAGACACCCTGGAGGAAAAGGTACCAGCAAGTAAAAAACTATGGTGTTCCAAATGAGAGGAGTATGGAATCTATTTTATTTTAAAAACAATTAGATGATCTATCGAAAACCTTGAAAATATAACCCAAAATGTGCTAAAGTTACTTATAAAATTTCTTACATCGCCTGCGCTGTACAAAATGTTGATGTTGAAACAAAATAATGTACTATCTGTAGTAGTGGAGAACACATTAAACACTACAAAAAAGTTCGCGATACCAAGTTCCTACTAGTTAAACTATTATAGTTATCTATTAATAACAACTTTTTTGTGTATATATGAAAAGTTAATAAACATTTCGGTACCAACTAGACCACGTTATTAGTACCTTTTTATTCTTATCCAAATAAAACACTTCATATTCAAAGTTGTTTCTGCTATCATGGATTACTTTTTGAATTATTTAAATCGGACATTTCCCATTCAAAATATATAATGAACTAAAAAAAAACGACAAATGTAAAAACTTGCTTGCGATGGTGTTTTTTTACCTACTTACTGCTTAATTTGTCCCAAGCAAAGATTTGACTGGTAGAGAATGCCTAGCGACCATAAGTGCGCCTTTGTACTAAATTTGTGCAATAAAGTTTTTAAATAAAATAATAAAAAGTTTTATTTTCAAAAAACCTTTTATTTTTGGTACCTAACTATATTTATTATATTAATTTAGTTCAATGTTTGGGTGAAAACCCACTTACCTTTTATGAATGAAATCGGCTCACTAACTTCTAAGAAATAACAGACTATTACATATAGCGTCAACAAGATTTATAATCATGAATTAGTTTTCGAAATATTTGATGTGGTTTGACACACATTAGATATACACACCGTCTCACCAATTCCTTTAAAGGTACAGATGTCAAATTAATGTTTGTTATTAGGTAGTTAAAGAAAACAAAGCATCGCGATAAGGATGAAGGCGGGTTGGTTCAAATTTATCGCGAGTGAAACCGCTGGGCACACCTAGTCTACATAGTTATTTTAGTTTTAGTAAGTTTCTTACCTAACCAGACATTGAATGAAGTAGCCAATATCTATCTATAGTATAATAAAATTGTAAATAAAAAAAATCTGTACAATGATTTAATAAAAATAAAAAAATAGCGAGATGTTCTCTAAATATATGGCTATGGAACAATACTCTTTTATTTTTAGAATTTATGTCTGTTTGTTGGGGCATCAATTAAAAACTACTGGAACGATTTATATGCGTTTTTTTTTATGAATAGCTATTATAGCTCTGGAAGAAAAATAGGGTACCTACCTATATTAAGATTCGTCGCTATATTATACATATATATCGATAGAACTTCAGATATACAGGATGTTTTTAAAAAAGAGTTAAAAGCTTAAACTTAGCAAGGTAAATAAAAAGCAACGATTTAATATATTGCCTTTAAACACACTATTCAGGCTTCTGCTAGGAAATAAAGTTTATGCTCGCACTGAAACGGTCTCGCCGTCCGACAGGGACAAGCATTCATAGGAAAGTCCTTCCGTCATCACTGAAGATAAATTGTGGGAATAAGACGACTAACACAATGTGTGGATGGGTGAATAAATAACTCAGCTACTATTCAGTTTTTGATTAAGAGGGTGTATAAAGCAAATCTAGATTTGCGATTGTGAGAATACCTTAAAGACAATAAATATATAAAAATACATAATAGTACAAGATGTTTAGAAGTAACTGTTTTTTTGAAAAATAGCATAAAGTTGCCTCGACAGAAAAAAATCGCAAATTATCTCCAATTTTTTATCGATATTTCCTATTACTTCTTATATATTAAGCAGATTGTAAAACATTTTTTAAAAATAATTTATGTATATGTATAAGAAGCCTAGTGCATGGCCTAGCGTTTTTGTAAAATTAAAAATATTATGAATGTAAAATTTATTGATAATCCAATTAATTTATTAATAAGTTATCTGTTGAATAATTTTATCTGACAATTGAAAAATCAGCCCTATATAAGACGACAAACACGATGTGTATAATAGATAGATGGCTGAATAAAAAACTTAGTTCCATCAAGTCTTTGATGAAATATTCTCAACATTTTTTTTAATAACGTCAAATATATCTATAATTACAAAAAATACTTATCCATGATATAAGTATTTTTTGTAATTATAGATAAGTTGTCAGACTCGTTGTGTTATTTTAGTCCCGATAACAAATATTTTTCAGGAATAATGGTAACTTTTAAATTCAAGCTTTTATTTGCGGTTTGGCATGCGTTTTGTATATCTATTCATTTCTAAATATCTGACGAAACTCTTTTACATTTGAACTTGGTTGAGCGTGGATATGCCAGCCGACATCAGTAAATTTTTAATTAAAAGGTTTTTTAAGGTCTCTCTAACTTTGCTAGGCTGACCGATCGGTTTTGTTACCATCGCTGACCGGTGAACCCACAGACTAAAACCAAGCCAGTTCTGGTTTGGTTTTTGTGTGTGGTTACAACGATTTTTTAAAAGACAATATCAATTTATTGTCGAGACTGTGGTGTCTCCTTTTAGGGTGCGGTTACAAAATAAACGGTTAATTTAATGATAAAGCAGCGAGGATATTATAGTAGACTATTATAGTAATGCAAATAAGTTTTTGTCACCGCCCGTTTCGTTACTGCATCATTTGTGCCCTCAGTGAGATCGATCAGTGTTGATAAACAACAATATATTGATTGACCTTATTCATGGAATTTGAACGCCTGATTACCACCAGCTAGATACAAAGTCAGATACCGTGCTCAAATAATAATACAAATAAAATCATTAATGCTTACTACATAACTTGTTAATACCAAACAACTAGACACTTCCCTAAATATGTCCATGGTACTTCACAGATCACGAACTCCAGCGTTGGATCTACATCGACATAGATCCAGTTTCCTAATTCATCAGCATAAAGCTAAAGGAACAAAGGCAAAATCTTCCGTCAAATTGCTTTAGGCCGAGTTCATATAACCTTAGTCAAAGTTACTATAGCAGTAAAAAAATATCAAAATTTAAATGAAACTTTTTGGTGAGAGATTTTCCTACGTACCCTTTTCAGATATAAAGTTATTTTATTTTTATTAGAGCACCGATATGACTTTGCTTCAACCTTATGTTAAGCAGACCTACAAATTCCATGAATGGGGTCGATCAACACATTGTTATTTTAGAACATTGATCGCTATCCCGGCATGGCGGCTAAATGATTGGTTACAAAATGGGCGAACTTTAATATTCTCGCTGCTTGATTGTCAGAACAACTGGATATTTTATAATCGCACTCTTAAAGGAGGCCGCAACAACAGTAGATACAAATGCAGTAGTCTCCTAAAACCGGGGAATCCACAGACTAAAACTTAATTAATTATTTTAAGACATTAAATATTATGACATAAAGAGGTATTTTTTGACTTCTTGTGAGAATACTATTGTATCGATGTATGTTGTTTCCAGTATGGAAATCTCCTTTTAGGTTTTACGAACAAAGCGTATTGCTATTATCGTCTACCGTTTTGTAGCCGCTCCATAAGTGGCAGTACCTACCACGTGGCTAACGACAAACAACACTATTGATCGTCTTCACTCAAGACTTAGGTCTTTAGGTTAGGTCTGCTACAAAGTAGCAATCATAAACACGTATACTTAATCCTCTTGGTTATTTCGAGAACTTTAAGGCCAGATTTCTCATAGTTAACTAACGGCTACCTTGTCGGTTTAAATTACCTGGTAACCGTCGTAATAGGGCAACCTGACTTTAAAGTTCTCGAACTAACTTACAATACCTGAAATGCCGTCAACTCCCAAGTCTTAATACGAAGTTTATAACATTTATATAAAGCCCGCATAGTCTTCAAGTAACTTTGCATGATATCGTAAATTGAATACCAACTTATATTATATTGATGTGAATTTAAGATTAGGTATTTAATATACCTACTATATAGCTTTAGATTACGACTTCGCACGCGTTAACGAGTCTTGTTTTTATGATTACAAATATAGTCATTGGAAATTAAGACTAACCTAAAACTTGAAAATATTTATTTATTTTTATTTTATTTAAATCTATATTGCATACAAAATACAAAGGCGGACTTAATGCCGCTAGGCATTCTCTACCAGTCAAACCTTCGGGACAATTAAAGCAGTTAATAAGTGAGTTAGGTAAATACCATGAAGATATAATATTATTATTATTGTAAAAGAAATATATTTGATATTAAAAAGGAATACAAAAATGTACATTGACATAAGCAAGACATAAGTTAGATTGATGGAATACAGAATTGAATAAATAAAAGTACGAAAATATTTACTTTATATTACCTAGAAGACGTACAAAAAGAAACTTCTCACATAGGGCTGCCATTTACTCTATATACAAAGCAATTCGTAACTTGATAACTCTATTCAACAAATCTGTTCACATTTATTTTACTCTCCCTTATTGAATGTAATGTAAGTTCTCCATAGAGCTTATAATTGTTAAGTAAATAATATTAATGTAAGGGAAATAGGAACCATGAAATGGATACATTTATATAAGTTTTGTTTTTATTGTGTTTCATTGTTATTATAGCACAAACAAACATTACAAAAAAATATCTATTACTTATTCCTCGAATCTCTAATACATCTTGTGCAAAAATCAATTTTATTATAAGTATAGATAAATAATGGGGACAAGCGAAATTAGAGTGCTGTACTGGAAGAGAACCAGGTAAAATTAAGTGCGCCTTTGTACGAAATATGTGCAATTTTTTTTTTTAAATAAAATAAATAAACAAATATGGAGGTAGAGATTAGTGGAACTTGGTGGCAATTGTAGTGCATTTATCAGATGACTAGTGACTAGTGACGATGAAAACGAATGTAGAGATAGGGACAACTGGAACAAGAAGAGTATGATAGATATAGAAAAACATAACTCGGTAGTAGTCTCTGCTTATCCCACAGGAGCTGACATGATTTTAAATGAACAAGATATATAAAAATTTTAACTTAATAAATAAACAATCTTATGCTCTAAAAATCGAATCAAGAACCTTAAATTTCAAGATATTTTAAAAATGATGTTAGAAGTCATGCGATGTCTATTATATTTTTTAGGCTATGTGTAGGTTCTGGAGAAGTTGTGGCCCTTCGTATAGCAATGTCGGGAAGGTAGCAAAGTAAATGTGACAAAGTACGTACACCGAAGTGGGAAAATCTCCTATAGTTGGGTAGTTTTGGAATAAATTTTGAGCAAGAATTGAGTGTTGTTGAGATGGGAACAGAAATAGGATTTTTTTTATAACTTAATGAAAGTCGATTTAAAATGTGTTAGCAAACTTTGGAGATACGAAGGGTGTTTTTTCGATAATTTTATTTATAATAACTGAACCTTATGGGATCCTTCTCTAATAACTCGAAAACCGGTTGAGGTAGAGAGTTGAAATTTGGAATAGCACTTTTTTTTACTAATAGAACAAGAACTTATTGGAATAGATTGTTAAGTGCCTTCCCATTGCACAAACTTTGACATATTTTCGGTATAAAATCTTTAGTTTATAAGTTGATCCGGCAGCTCCCTATTCATAAATTATAGTCACGCCGAATGACACCCTCAATTTCTCAAAACATTTGATCAAATTAATCTGTAATCAAAATCAAAGTTAGCTATTAATGCACATCACTGGTGAAAATTCTGTGTGACGTATCCTTAAGCCAATTATAATACGTACCTTGTTAGCTTAGTTTGACTATAGATTAATTTGATCAACTGTTTAGAAACTGAGGGTAAATACGTCCAACCCGTGCTTTTATATTTATATATATATCATCACGGGTGCCTTACGGCGCCCGAGACCGCCTAAGACGGCCCCAGGGTACCCAGCGGAGGGGTTTTAATCCCACCTCGTTGTAGCCGATGGTATGAGTCTACACCGAACAAGTGGCTAACTCGTCGCGATGTTTTGGATAGACTCAATAACCCATCTATAAACAGTTTCACAAGTTGGTATAGTGAAACCGGGACCGACAGCTTAACGTGCTCTCCGAGGCACTATAGTGATGTTGTCCAACAAATGTACATAAATTTTTAAATTAAAAACTCATTGGTACACACCGGGATTCGAACCCCGGTTGGGATTTATATTTATAAAATCCCAATAATTAAACGGTAGTAGTAAATATGAACAAATTGTAAAGCCCCGCGTCAATGTATGACCACGTTTACAATTTGTTCCCTTAACGTTGTTCCATTTACATTGTTCTTCCGATCAGATAACGTAACGTTCGCCAGACCGGAACAATGTTCGGGTGCAATCGTAAATTTACCGTTTTATGAGCCATTATTACCGATAATTCCAGGAACGTAGTATAGTCTCTCATAACGGAGAGGTTAAAATCTCACTGAGATCGAAGTTAGGTTTTTAAAGTTATTTTCAAAAAAAATATTGCAGCTGAAGTAGATACTTCAGCTGCAATATTTTTTTTATTAGTTTAATGGTTTTTATTTCCTATTTATTCTTTGTAGTGTTATTTATTTTTTAAGTATTTATAATGTTTTCGTTGCATTGATACTTTTTTTTTCTATTGAATTAATAAAACGTGAAAGAGATGTTTTAATTTTTAATTACTTACATATTTTAATTAAAATTAACTATCTATACTATTGGCCTTATAAAAACTTATTGAAGCCTTGAAGAACACTTTAGTTATGGAATGTTTTGTCTCTTTTATACATATTAATTTTTTGCTAAATAGAAGAGACAAAACCTTCTATAACTAAAGTGTTCCTGAAGGACTCAATAACTTTTTTATGACTAAGACCATATATCTATAACTAATATAATAAAGAAATAAAATTTGTGAGTTTGTGAAATTGTAAGTTTGTAGGGGGAATCTCTGGATCTAATGAACCGATTTTGAAAATTCTTTAAGTATTAGATAGCCCATTTATCTAGTAAGGCTATATATAATATAACATCACACTTCTTTATTGTAATTTGTTATTTCTTTGTTTTTTTTGTTTATATTTGTATTTGG
This sequence comes from Monopis laevigella, assembly GCA_947458855.1. NCBI lineage: Eukaryota > Metazoa > Arthropoda > Insecta > Lepidoptera > Tineidae > Monopis > Monopis laevigella. The sequence continues at coordinate 17,767,912 of OX381577.1, read as the reverse complement.
TATAAGACTATTATTATGCATAACATTACATTTTATGTGTAAACTTAAAATTAAAATAATATAACTAACTGAACATTTGTTAGCCGTAAGTTTACCTGAAATGTTATAAATAAATGAATATACTGAAAAATCAATAAGAGAGTATTATATTCCTTGGTGCACATTTTATTTGTATACGTAGAAAATAAGTAGTTTGTAGTTTATTCTAAGTTTTAATTTTATCTTTTGAGTTGTATACTTTGCTCATCTATTTAAGGGATGTAGCTTCGTCGAAGTGGGGGAGCTGTTTTGCCCAAATATATGTTTTATAGAACCTTCTAAAGAAAGACGCTCTGACGTCATATCAATTAGCTATAAATACCGTCCTCTCGATCCATCTGAGATGTGTACTGTCTCTCGTAAGTGAGTATTATGTTCATTGGTGCACATTTGTATACGCAGCTATTAAGTAGCTGTTAAATAAAGTGTTGCGTGTTTATTTTAAAAAAGAACTAACAGGGCCGGCTTCTAACAGTGCGCAGATGAGGTTGCGCGGGTCAGCTGGTATTTTTGTTTGTTTCGGAAAAACTCAAAAACTACTGAACCTATAATAAAAAATATTTCACTAATGGAAAGTTCATGTCGAGTGACATGGACGGTATTTTATTTTCGATCCATTTCTTTCAAATTAGCAGCTTTCAAACAGCGGGGTTAGTATATATTTTATTTTTTTACATGTATAGCAAATCGCAGTAATATATTTTGTCATGGGTGGGAATGGAACCCACGACCGTCGGATGCATACACACAAGTCTTCGGAGGCATTCAAAATACTTGTACTTTTAATGTCGCTAAGCATTTTCTACAACAATTTGATTACTATTAAATGAGTACTGAGTACCTACTTTTTCGGAGGAAATTTTCTAAATAAACTACATGAAAATCTATATTACATAGATTTATTTATTTACAAAATTAACAATTTATTTACTTTACTTAATTAACAATACCTTACATAAATAGGTAAATACAACTTATAACCATAACCTTATATGAGAATATATAAGAAGACAGAAATAGCGAATCTGTTTAATGTATTTTAATTCTTGTTTCGCTTTTAAACTTGAACTTTTCCCGATATTTTATAGGTATACGTGGTGGCCGAGTTGGTTAGACCTTGGACTTAAAAATACTAAGGTCCCTGGTTCGAATCCCGGTGTGTACCAATGAGTTTTTAATATAAAAAATTATGTACATTTGTTTGACAACACCACTATAGTGCCTCGGAGAGCACGTTAAGCTGTCGGTCCCGGTTTCACTATACCAACCTGTGAAACTGTTTATAGATGGGTTATTGAGTCTATTCAATAACATCGCGACGAGCTAGCCACTTGTTCGGTGTAGACCTATACCATCGGCTACGACGAGGTGGGATTAAAACCTCTCCGCTGGGTACCCTGGGGCCGTCTAGGCGGTCTCGGGCGCCGTAAGGCACCGGTGAAGATATATATATATATATATATATATATATAATTAACAAAACTCTATATAAGTTAAGTCGTAAGCCGCGTATTCTTCATAATATATTAATATAATATACATCTATGAAATCCGTGATTGTCTGGAGGTCAAAAGGTCTTATATTGGAAATTCGGTCAGATTAAATAATCATTAGGTACTTACTTAAAATTAGTATAAATATATATGTAACTAGTATTGATTATTATTTTTATTATACCTATAGTACTTAAGACACTAAATTGTGTAACTAGTTACAAACCATGTACTTTTTTTTCAAAATATAATATAATAATTAAGTTAATTTTTCATAGTTGGACTATTATGGGTTTCTTTAACGTTACTACTATGCCAATCGTTAACAACTCACCAATAATATCGCATTATTTTCCCAGACTGTAAAAATAAACTTATCTGATTGGTAAAAAGTTAACGCATTGGTATAGTTAACTGGGTAGTAAACGGTAAACAAAATTCACACTAAGGCCTTAACATTTATAGTAGACTATTAATTTTACTATAGCTTCAGACTGCCACTTCATCCGCCTGGAATTTGATACACGTACTTATTATATTTATGTCCCGGTAATATTTATGTCTCTACCTGCGTTGTTTTACATTTTTTATTAGAGCACGCCTCCATGTGACTTTGTATCTTTCAAATAGTTATGTAATTGATTCAATCAGGCGTTATTTTGCGGATTTTTTTTGTTAATATGAAGAATTTGCAATAAAGTAATTATTACATCTATATTATTATATAAAATAGTTATGTAACAAATTTCTAAACTTTCATATTTATAAAAGTATACATAAGTAATTCACTTGATTTTTAAAATTGTAAACAAGGTCATAGTATACCTAAACACTAAACAGAAGTACACACTGAAAATTATTTTCTCGTTATGTTTGCTGATATTATAAAGAGAAAAAAAGTAATAGGAAAAATCTAATAAATTGAGGTCTCGCAGCAGTCTTCTCAGTTTTGTTTATACTTTCCAAGATATTCCGAAGTTTATCCTTAGGAGCTGATACGAGCGTCTAGTATTGAGAAACCGCATGACGAAGTGGGTAAGTGGCTTAGTTAGTTCAAAGAAAATATGAAAAGTTGACGTGTTTTAACGAGAATTAGTTCGAGAAGTTTTCTTTAAAACGCAGATAAGCATGATTATGAGCTGCTACTTGTGCTTTAATGCAACGTTTCTTCATGAAGTATAATTTGTTTAAGTTAAAATTTTATAAAGTTTTATAAGCTTGGATTATTTTTTAAATAAGTTTTAAGCTTTATATAAAAGCGCTATTTTATAATACATTTCTGGATTAAATTATCTTTGGATAAGAGAGAGTTAACGTTCAGTTAAAATATTTTTGGAACTTAGTTATTATTAACTAACTTAATTCTTTTAACTAATAATTTAACCGTCAATGATTTAGTATCTAGTTAAAAACAACAGTCATCACTTATCCAGAAAAACACCTAGCAAAACAAGTCCTAGACCTAGACCTAGTAAATATAATATTTGGCAGAAATAAATACAATAGTAATAATGAAAATAATTTTATTAATTACGTACTAAGTATATATTAAATTAAATCAGGCGTTATTTTGCGGATGTCCATGAAATAATTATTGAAATAATACGACAATGCAATATTCCGCTTATAATGTTGATGTACTAATTTATAAATTGTGTTACTAGGAAATATCAGCAACAAACGAATAGTTTTGCCGGCAAATCGTAACCACAATATTTAGCCGGAATAGTAGGACCGATCTAAGCTGTACATTTTGTAGGCCTGCTTACCATCAGGCTAAATATCTAAATATGCTACTATTTAGAGTCCATATTGCCCATTTTCTCCTTTTCATCTCACCCATTAGAACAATAATATAATATTTTAGAATTCCTGTCTGTTTGTTTGTAATTTGTGATGCCTGCATCACTTAAAAACTCACTGAAACGATTTATATGTGGTTCCTTTTGTATATAAAATAGGATATATTATGTTTTAATATACCTAAAAAATCTAGTACCTATTATAATATAATCTCTACGAACGTAATTTACAGCGTGCCAAAAAAAGATCCTTTATTCTATATTAAAATGAATCTAATAAGCTTCATCCAATTATGATAATATTACTAATAAAAGTAGGCTTTATTATGCCTAGTAAGGTAAGTAGAAGGTCTAAGTTTCCAGGAAAATAGAATCCGTAATGAGAATACAGAATCTCAGGAGGCGATTACTTCAGTAAGATCCGATAATACCGTCGTTTCTCTTCGATAATCCTGAAAAACTGGTGTTTTACGGGAATTATTTTCACAACCAGCGCAAACTTGGGAAGTACACGATCTAAAGATATAAATATTTGTATGCATTTTGTAGTAGTTAAGCTTTATATATTTATAGGTTTTTGTTTTAATACTAGACCTTTTTGTTACAGAAGTTGGCTTATTATTTGAATTGAGAAAATATTATATTTTTATGTAGGAATATAAAAGTGTAATTAATTATCTTCTACTATAGGTATTATAATGGTTCTAAAAAAATGTACAGCTTTGATTTAAATGAAAATGTGTTTTTATAAAGTATGTAGCTCATATATTTTTTTGTTTAACTTTTTATCAAAAACAGTGATGAACTACGCATGGTATTTGTGGCCACAATGCATAAGCAAAAGGAATAGTTTAATATTGAAATATTATTAATAGTACGTTACAAATATTTTATTTTCTAATATGAAAATTTTAAAAGATTTTTGTTATATTCCATTTCTGCTTTATTGCAGAAATTAATAATACCTAACGGGTTTTTAATAAATATAAGAATGAGTTTTAATAAATTATACCCAAGGGTATACAATATACAATGCTCGTTTCAGGTACAACACACAATCAAACACCCCTTCATTGCTTCTGATGTGAGTGATACTCGTATGATAGCAGGTATATGTGTCTAGGTACTCGACATACATTGCCTGATATAATAAAGAGATTTCATATACAATACATATTATATTTACATTCTGTAATACGAAAAAGGTTGAAGCATGGTGTAGAACTGTCTGCGCTTATTTGTATGAATTTTCTGATTAATTTTATAAAAAGTTAGGTAGAAGAAAAATATGTGTGTTTTTTATTAATTGGAGCACATGTGAATTTGTATCTACCTGATGGTAAGCAGTACATTCAATATGCCGCCTAAATGATGCGGTTACGAAATGGGCGGCGATAAAGACGAATTTGCATTACGAGTGTATTATCATATCCTCTAACTACAACCAAAGGATGTCCACAGGGTGGAGTTCTTTCTCCTTTGTTGTGGAGCCTTGTTGTAGACTCAATTCTAACAAAACTAAACGTTGGCCCATATTACACAGTAGGATATGCTGATGACCTAGTTATAATGGTAAACGGAAAATTTGTAGGCACAACAATAAGTGTAGCGCAAAAGGCTCTGGGAACTGTTGAAGAATGGTGTAACTCTCAACATCTATCAATAAACCCGAGCAAAACTTCAGCATTGCTGTTTACAAGGAAAAGAGACCTAACGGGACTGATCTCTTTAAAGTTATACGGGTCTGAACTACAATGGTCCACTGACGTAAAATATCTCGGTCTTACTCTAGATAAAAGCCTCACATGGAAACTGCATGTGAGACATGTTAATGAAAAGGGCAATAAGGGTATTTGATATGTGTCGATCGGCATATGGCAAAACATGGGGACTAAAACCAGCAGTAATGAAGTGGATATACAATACCATGGTAACGCCAATACTAACATATGGAAGTATTGTGTGGTGGCCACGGACTAAGCTTGATACCTGTAAAAAGGACCTAGCGAAGTTACAACGATTGGCATGTATGTCTATATCAGGTGCCTTTAAAACAACACCTACGGCAGCTATGGAGGTACTATTAAATCTTAAACCTTTACACGTGATAATAGAAATAGAGGCAAGGAAATTATTTTACCGACTACGGAATAATAAAGAGTGGTATCCAAATATGCCCCAAACTGTTCACACTAGGATGGAAACTGACAACAATCTCGATAGGATTCTTGAAATGTGCGCTGACAACATTTCGACTATTCGAATCTTTAAAAGGAACTATAAAACATATTTCCCGTCACGGGACGAATGGGTAAATGGTTCTTAAGTCGATAGTAAATGTCAAAACTGGTATACTGATGGATCAAAGATGCAGTCAGGAACGGGTGCAGGAACACATACTAATGGTCATGATATTCATGTAAGCATGGGACATTACCCTACAGTTTTCCAAGCAGAACTGTATGCGATAATAGTATCTGCAAAGAAGATCCTAGACATGGGATCACATAGAGAAAACATAAAAATTTTCAGCGACAGCCAAGCAGCACTTAAAGCTCTGGAATGTGTTAAACTGTTGAATAAAATCGGCAGGAACAACAGGGTAAGTCTGGCCTGGGTTCCGGGACATATGATACACATCGAATATACTCTTCGATATACATCGAAGGCAATGAAAGGACAGACCAACTGGCTAAAATGGCTTCAGAAACTCCCTTAATTGGACCTGAACCATTTATAGGCATACCCAACATAACAATAATTAATGCATTAAAGAAGTTTGCTGAGGACAAACACACAAGATGGTGGTTAACGCAGCAAGGCCTAATACATTCCAAGAAATTCATTGGTATGAAGGCAATAGGCCTGCAAATGCCCATAAGTAATGGAAATTCAACAGAAGTCAAATAAGGCTACTGGTTGGAGTGTTCTCAGGACACTATACAACCAACAAACACCTCTATACTATAGGAGTAAGAGATGATCCTACATGCAGATTCTGTGGTAAGGAGCCCGAATCCATGCGGCACCTACTGTGCGACTATGACGCTAGGGCCATCCAAAGAATCAAATACCTAGGACAGGCTTATCCGGATCCAGAAAGCTACAGGCTAACCAACCTTAGTGATGTCCTTAAATACGTCAGCAACATATTTGGGGACGATACTGATAATAGGAATGGGGAACACACAAAATGTCCCAAAGGGTCGAAGTGTTTTTGACTGATGTCAACCCCAAAACCAATAAGATAAGATTATCATATCCTCGCTGTTTTATCATCAGATCAACCGCCTATTTCGCAAACAAAGGAGACGACCACTTCAACAAGAAATCGATGCAGTAATCTCCTGAAAACCGATAAACGTAGACTAAAATCGAAACATGACTAGTCAGTTGACGGACTTTGCATCCGTATGGACGATGGTAAAAGGGTCGGCCTATGGAACTTATAGAGGTCTTCCTTCCACCAAATAAAACATTCATTAGCTCTAGTTAAATATGTATTTCCTATATAAACTATAGACTAAATGTGCTGGTTTACTAAGATTTTTAGGTTTTGCCCAAAATAGTATCTAATTATAAAGTATTTTTTCTTTAAACCCTACTACAATTTAGTACTAAGCAACAATTTTCAGTTATTCATACAAGCACTTACGGTCTTTTGTAAAGTCTTTCAGTTTGATAACGTAATTTGTTGTTGCATTGCCCCGGGGTTGGAGTGCCATTACCATAGAAAACGTTAAACTAGGAAGGACTGAGTTAACACGATGCGCGTGGTCGTGCTATGACACATACATCAAGGATTTTGCAGGTTTTGGTTTATTAAGAAGCCAGGAAACGGATTCGCAAACTCATACATACATATCATCACGGGTGCCTTACGGCGCCCGAAACCACCTAGACGGCCCCAGGGTACCCAGCGGAGGGGATTTAATCCCTGGGTCGTGATGTTTTGAATAGACTCAATAACCCATCTATAAACAGTTTCACAAGTTGGTATAGTGAAACCGGGACCGACAGCTTAACGTGTTCTCCGAGGCACTATAGTGGTGTTGTCAAACAAAAAAAAAAAAAAAAAAAAAAAAAAAATACCATCACGGGTGCCAATTTGGCTCCCGAGAACCGTTTAAACGGCCTCAGGGTCCCAGCGGAGGGATTAACCCATCCTCATTTCGCCGATGGTAATCGGAGGCAACACCTAACAAGTGGCGAGCTTGTTGCGGTGTTTATGATGAAATAGCCTCGTTGTATAAAGCGGTCACCCATCCCAGGCCGGTCTTGTTGTCATCTGCTTAACCTTGTTATCAGTTGCGCAGTGACTTAACCACTAGGCTGGGGCCGCTTTTTTTAAACAAATGTACATAAATTTTAAATTCATTGGTACACACCGGGTTTCGAACCAGGTACCTAAGTGTTTTTAAGTCCAAGGTCTAACCAACTCGGCCACCACGTATAAAAACGTCTGAATGTTGTTTTTAGTAATACTTATTAAAGTTAAAAAAAAAAAGAACCTGAAGGTGTAAATATTGCTTACCTAGATCCTATTTGGATATCCACTTTATAAAGAATCTAACTTTTGAAAAGAGAACCAAAATTTGATTCATAATTCTAAAAATACTTCTTTAGCTTCAAAACTTAATAGATTTTTTTTAAAGAAATTATATGGTTTTCAACAAAAAAATATATATTATCACTGAAAACAACATTTAGTTCGAGTTCGCGAATTCATATCCTGCGCACTTAAGTCCTTCTGTTATGTAGTTTATTAGAGCACGGCATGTGACTTCGTATCTACCTGATGGTAAGTAGACCTACAAAATCCATGGATGGGATCGATCGTTGTTGGTCGTTTTCACAATGTCGCCCATATGAAGCAGTTACGTATTGAGCGGCGATAAAGACAAATTTGCATTATGACTCAACTTTAATATTCTCGCTGCCTCATCGTCAGATTAACGGCTAGTTTTGTAACCGCACTCTAAAAAGTTACTACCATCTGGACAAGAAAACGATGCAAACTAAAAAAAAAACAAATAAAGTTACCGAAATTAAAAAAACAATATAAAGTTACTGAAACAAAACCGTAAGTATTGTCTTAAATACCATAGATTTTATATTAGATTTGTTACTCTCAAAATAAAAATGGATTAAGATAGATAATTAGAGAAGAGAGAATAAGAAATACGATCCATATTCTTCAAAAGAGGGCCGTTTTATGATTTTTTATAAATTTGTCTTTTTCCAACAGTTATTTTCGTAATATATAATCATATCTTCGATAACCTAATATCGAAATTGTATTGAGCGCTATTTTTTCAGTACCTACTCGCCTTAATAACAATGCACTACGCTCTCTACCGTTGCTAGTCTGTGACTATTACCATACGTCGAGAGACCCACGGCACAAAGGATCCAGTAACTAACCATCGAGAACAATATCTGAATATTAGAGAGTTATGAAAATATCCTTTGTAGCTATTAGGAGGTAGCTTGGGGATGTAAATAAGTTTAGGATGTATATTGTTTGCACTATATGAATGGCGAGTGGCAGCCAGCTACTGTGATGTTTCTTAAACAGTTTATAAATAATTGACTAAATTGTTTTTGTTTATATGTAATGTTGTATTTATGTTTAGCTTCAGGAAAAACCCTCCGCGAGTGAGAGATATTATACGCTTGAGGGTTTCTTATTATTATTTAGTATCTATTTACATTTCGTATATGCATAATTATTTTTGTTGTTAAACTAAAGTTTACAACAAAAATAATTATGCATATACGACAAAAATAATTATGCATATACATACTAAATACTAAATTTTGATCGCTAATTGCGTTAATTTTTTTTATTATCAAACCATAGAAGAGTATATTGTGCATAATTTCAAAGTTTTTTTTTAAATGAAATTTGTAGTTTCCGATAACCTGGTGACAGTGTGTCAAGCCAATTTTCTAAAATAAACTAAATAATACACATATCATATATTATAGTTTTATAATTTGTTTGTAAATATTTCAATTCTAAATGCTTTGACAAAGCTAAATAATAACGTTGAGTGCGATGTTTATTCCAAAATATTTCTCCTGTAATATTTTGCTTTAGAAAATAATTTGGGACACCCTCCCAGCGATAACACAATCAGCCTCAGCTCTAACTCCTGGTCGTAAATTTGGTGGTCGGAAGCGCACTTCCTTCCGCAGCACTGGACGTTCCGGAGCCATCCCTCTTTGTTTTGCTTCACCTATGTGCACTCATAACTTCATGTTATAGCCGTGGATATGATGAAAAACGATGCAAGTCACAGATAAATATTTAACGAGACTTATTTAGTACTGTTATATTTGCAGCAGTGTGAAGTTGGCGGCCAAAGTTAGCGGCCAATTATAACCCGACCAATTTAAGAAGTCAGATTGAAACCATCCTTAGATTAACTATTATGTACATTTTGACATATAATTTTGTACCTAAATCATATGTCTAGTTAGTAACTAGGGTGGCATGTCCTTAGGAAAGGATTAAGGGGGTGGGTTTGAAGTAAAACTCTACTTTTCCATATAATTAATAATTTTGTTTGTATCGATGGCCTAGAAAAAAAGTATCAAGTACAGACTAGATTAATTTTATACCTAGAGCATATACCTAGTTAGTAAATAGGGTTACACGCCCTTAGGAAGGGGTTAAGAGGGTGATTTTTAAGTAAAACTCTACTTACCCATATAATTATTAATTTTGTCTGTATCGATAGCCTAGAAAAAAAGTATCAAGTACAGACTAGGTTTATTTTGTACCTAGAGCATATACCTATTTAGTAAATAGGGTGACATGCCGTTAGGAAGGGGTTTAGGGGGTGATTTTTAAGTAAAACTCTACTTATCCATATAATTATTAATTTTGTCTGTATCGATAGCCTAGAAAAAAAGTATCAAATACAGACTAGGTTTATTTTGTACCTAGAGCATACACCTAGTTAGTAAATAGGGTGACATGCCCTTAGGAAGGGGTTAAGGGGGTATTTTTTAAGTAAAACTCTACTTATCCATATAATTATTAATTTTGTCTGTATCGATAGCCTAGAAAAAAAGTATCAAGTACAGACTAGGTTTATTTTGTACCTAGAGCATATACCTATTTAGTAAATAGGGTGACATGCCCTTAGGAAGGGGTTTAGGGGGTGATTTTTAAGTAAAACTCTACTTATCCATATAATTATTAATTTTGTCTGTATCGATAGCCTAGAAAAAAAGTATCAAATACAGACTAGGTTTATTTTGTACCTAGAGCATACACCTAGTTAGTAAATAGGGTGACATGCCCTTAGGAAGGGGTTAAGGGGGTATTTTTTAAGTAAAACTCTACTTATCCATATAATTATTAATTTTGTCTGTATCGATAGCCTAGAAAAAAAGTATCAAGTACAGACTAGGTTTATTTTGTACCTAGAGCATATACCTATTTAGTAAATAGGGTGACATGCCCTTAGGAAGGGGTTTAGGGGGTGATTTTTAAGTAAAACTCTACTTATCCATATAATTATTAATTTTGTCTGTATCGATAGCCTAGAAAAAAAGTATCAAGTACAGACTAGGTTTATTTTGTACCTAGAGCATACACCTAGTTAGTAAATAGGGTGACATGCCCTTAGGAAGGGGTTAAGGGGGTATTTTTTAAGTAAAACTCTACTTATCCATATAATTATTAATTTTGTCTGTATCGATAGCCTAGAAAAAAAGTATCAAGTACAGACTAGGTTTATTTTGTACCTAGAGCATACACCTAGTTAGGAAATAAGGTGACATGCCCTTAGGAAGGGGTTAAGGGGGTATTTTTTAAGTAAAACTCTACTTATCCATATAATTATTAATTTTGTCTGTATCGATAGCCTAGAAAAAAAGTATCAAGTACAGACTAGGTTTATTTTGTACCTAGAGCATATACCTATTTAGTAAATAGGGTGACATGCCCTTAGGAAGGGGTTTAGGGGGTGATTTTTAAGTAAATCTCTACTTATCCATATAATTATTAATTTTGTCTGTATCGATAGCCTAGAAAAAAAGTATCAAGTACAGACTAGGTTTATTTTGTACCTAGAGCATACACCTAGTTAGTAAATAGGGTGACATGCCCTTAGGAAGGGGTTAAGGGGGTATTTTTTAAGTAAAACTTTACTTATCCATATAATTATTAATTTTGTCTGTATCGATAGCCTAGAAAAAAAGTATCAAGTACAGACTAGGTTTATTTTGTACCTAGAGCATATACCTATTTAGTAAATAGGGTGACATGCCCTTAGGAAGGGGTTTAGGGGGTGATTTTTAAGTAAAACTCTACTTATCCATATAATTATTAATTTTGTCTGTATCGATAGCCTAGAAAAAAAGTATCAAGTACAGACTAGGTTTATTTTGTACCTAGAGCATACACCTAGTTAGTAAATAGGGTGACATGCCCTTAGGAAGGGGTTAAGGGGGTATTTTTTAAGTAAAACTCTACTTACCCATATAATTATTAATTTTGTCTGTATCGATAGCATAGAAAAAAAGTATCAAGTACAGACTAGGTTTATTTTGTACCTAGAGCATATACCTAGTTAGTAAATAGGGTGACATGCCCTTAGGAAGGGGTTAAGGGGGTAGTTTTTAAGTAAAACTCTACTTACCCATATAATTATTAATTTTGTCTGTATCGATAGCCTAGAAAAAAAGTATCAAGTACAGACTAGGTTTATTTTATACCTAGAGCATATACCTAGTTAGTAAATAGGGTGACATGCCCTTAGGAAGGGGTTAAGGGGGTATTTTTTAAGTAAAACTCTACTTATCCATATAATTATTAATTTTGTCTGTATCGATAGCCTAGAAAAAAAGTATCAAGTACAGACTAGGTTTATTTTGTACCTAGAGCATATACCTAGTTAGTAAATAGGGTGACCTGCCCTTAGGAAGGGGTTAAGGGGGTAGTTTTTAAGTAAAACTCTACTTACCCATATAATTATTAATTTTGTCTGTATCGATAGCCTAGAAAAAGAGTATCAAGTACAGACTAGGTTTAATTTGTACCTAGAGCATATACCTATTTAGTAAATAGGGTGACATGCCCTTAGGAAGGGGTTTAGGGGGTGATTTTTAAGTAAAATTTTACTTATCTATATAATTATTAATTTTGTCTGTATCGATAGCCTAGAAAAAAAGTATCAAGTACAGACTAGGTTTATTTTGTACCTAGAGCATATACCTATTTAGTAAATAGGGTGACATGCCCTTAGGAAGGGGTTTAGGGGGTGATTTTTAAGTAAAACTCTACTTATCCATATAATTATTAATTTTATCTGTATCGATAGCCTAGAAAAAAAGTATCAAGTACAGACTAGGTTTATTTTGTACCTAGAGCATACACCTAGTTAGTAAATAACGGTGACATGCCCTTAGGAAGGGGTTAAGGGGGTATTTTTTAAGTAAAACTCTACTTACCCATATAATTATTAATTTTGTCTGTATCGATAGCCTAGAAAAAGAGTATCAAGTACAGACTAGGTTTATTTTGTACCTAGAGCATATACCTATTTAGTAAATAGGGTGACATGCCCTTAGGAAGGGGTTTAGGGGGTGATTTTTAAGTAAAACTCTACTTATCCATATAATTATTAATTTTGTCTGTATCGATAGCCTAGAAAAAGAGTATCAAGTACAGACTAGGTTTATTTTGTACCTAGAGCATATACCTATTTAGTAAATAGGGTGACATGCCCTTAGGAAGGGGTTTAGGGGGTGATTTTTAAGTAAATCTCTACTTATCCATATAATTATTAATTTTGTCTGTATCGATAGCCTAGAAAAAAAGTATCAAGTACAGACTAGGTTTATTTTGTACCTAGAGCATACACCTAGTTAGTAAATAGGGTGACATGCCCTTAGGAAGGGGTTAAGGGGGTATTTTTTAAGTAAAACTCTACTTATCCATATAATTATTAATTTTGTCTGTATCGATAGCCTAGAAAAAAAGTATCAAGTACAGACTAGGTTTATTTTGTACCTAGAGCATATACCTATTTAGTAAATAGGGTGACATGCCCTTAGGAAGGGGTTTAGGGGGTGATTTTTAAGTAAAACTCTACTTATCCATATAATTATTAATTTTGTCTGTATCGATAGCCTAGAAAAAAAGTATCAAGTACAGACTAGGTTTATTTTGTACCTAGAGCATACACCTAGTTAGTAAATAGGGTGACATGCCCTTAGGAAGGGGTTAAAGGGGTAGTTTTTAACTAAAACTCTACTTACCCATAAAATTATTAATCTTGTCTGTATCGATAGCCTAGAAAAAAAGTATCAAGTACAGACTAGGTTTATTTTGTACCTAGAGCATATACCTATTTAGTAAATAGGGTGACATGCCCTTAGGAAGGGGTTTAGGGGGTGATTTTTAAGTAAAACTCTACTTATCCACATAATTATTAATTTTGTCTGTATCGATAGCCTAGAAAAAAAGTATCAAGTACAGACTATGTTTATTTTGTACCTAGAGCATATACCTATTTAGTAAATAGGGTGACATGCCCTTAGGAAGGGGTTTAGGGGGTGATTTTTAAGTAAAACTCTACTTATCCATATAATTATTAATTTTGTCTGTATCGATAGCCTAGAAAAAAAATATCAAGTACAGACTAGGTTTATTTTGTACCTAGAGCATATACTTAGTTAGTAAATAGGGTGACATGTCCTTAGGAAGGGGTTAAGGGGGTAGTTTTAAAGTAAAACTCTACTATCCCATATAATTATTAATTTTGTCTGTATCGATAGCCTAGAAAAAAAGTATCAAGTACAGACTAGGTTTATTTTGTACCTAGAGCATATACCTAGTTAGTAAATAGGGTGACATGCCCTTAGGAAGGGGTTTAGGGGGTGATTTTTAAGTAAAACTCTACTTATCCATATAATTATTAATTTTGTCTGTATCGATAGCCTAGAAAAAAAGTATCAAGTACAGACTAGGTTTATTTTGTACCTAGAGCATATACCTAGTTAGTAAATAGGGTGACATGCCCTTAGGAAGGGGTTAAGAGGGTGATTTTTAAGTAAAACTCTACTTACCCATATAATTATTAAGTTTGTCTGTATCGATAGCCTAGAAAAAAAGTATCAAGTACAGACTAGGTTTATTTTGTACCTAGAGCATACACCTAGTTAGTAAATAGGGTGACATGCCCTTAGGAAGGGGTTAAAGGGGTAGTTTTTAACTAAAACTCTACTTACCCATAAAATTATTCATCTTGTCTGTATCGATAGCCTAGAAAAAAAGTATCAAGTACAGACTAGGTTTATTTTGTACCTAGAGCATATACCTATTTAGTAAATAGGGTGACATGCCCTTAGGAAGGGGTTTAGGGGGTGATTTTTAAGTAAAACTCTACTTATCCATATAATTATTAATTTTGTCTGTATCGATAGCCTAGAAAAAAAGTATCAAGTACAGACTAGGTTTATTTTGTACCTAGAGCATACACCTAGTTAGTAAATAGGGTGACATGCCCTTAGGAAGGGGTTAAGGGGGTATTTTTTAAGTAAAACTCTACTTATCCATATAATTATTAATTTTGTCTGTATCGATAGCCTAGAAAAAAAGTATCAAGTACAGACTAGGTTTATTTTGTACCTAGAGCATACACCTAGTTAGGAAATAAGGTGACATGCCCTTAGGAAGGGGTTAAGGGGGTATTTTTTAAGTAAAACTCTACTTATCCATATAATTATTAATTTTGTCTGTATCGATAGCCTAGAAAAAAAGTATCAAGTACAGACTAGGTTTATTTTGTACCTAGAGCATATACCTATTTAGTAAATAGGGTGACATGCCCTTAGGAAGGGGTTTAGGGGGTGATTTTTAAGTAAATCTCTACTTATCCATATAATTATTAATTTTGTCTGTATCGATAGCCTAGAAAAAAAGTATCAAGTACAGACTAGGTTTATTTTGTACCTAGAGCATACACCTAGTTAGTAAATAGGGTGACATGCCCTTAGGAAGGGGTTAAGGGGGTATTTTTTAAGTAAAACTTTACTTATCCATATAATTATTAATTTTGTCTGTATCGATAGCCTAGAAAAAAAGTATCAAGTACAGACTAGGTTTATTTTGTACCTAGAGCATATACCTATTTAGTAAATAGGGTGACATGCCCTTAGGAAGGGGTTTAGGGGGTGATTTTTAAGTAAAACTCTACTTATCCATATAATTATTAATTTTGTCTGTATCGATAGCCTAGAAAAAAAGTATCAAGTACAGACTAGGTTTATTTTGTACCTAGAGCATACACCTAGTTAGTAAATAGGGTGACATGCCCTTAGGAAGGGGTTAAGGGGGTATTTTTTAAGTAAAACTCTACTTACCCATATAATTATTAATTTTGTCTGTATCGATAGCATAGAAAAAAAGTATCAAGTACAGACTAGGTTTATTTTGTACCTAGAGCATATACCTAGTTAGTAAATAGGGTGACATGCCCTTAGGAAGGGGTTAAGGGGGTAGTTTTTAAGTAAAACTCTACTTACCCATATAATTATTAATTTTGTCTGTATCGATAGCCTAGAAAAAAAGTATCAAGTACAGACTAGGTTTATTTTATACCTAGAGCATATACCTAGTTAGTAAATAGGGTGACATGCCCTTAGGAAGGGGTTAAGGGGGTATTTTTTAAGTAAAACTCTACTTATCCATATAATTATTAATTTTGTCTGTATCGATAGCCTAGAAAAAAAGTATCAAGTACAGACTAGGTTTATTTTGTACCTAGAGCATATACCTAGTTAGTAAATAGGGTGACCTGCCCTTAGGAAGGGGTTAAGGGGGTAGTTTTTAAGTAAAACTCTACTTACCCATATAATTATTAATTTTGTCTGTATCGATAGCCTAGAAAAAGAGTATCAAGTACAGACTAGGTTTAATTTGTACCTAGAGCATATACCTATTTAGTAAATAGGGTGACATGCCCTTAGGAAGGGGTTTAGGGGGTGATTTTTAAGTAAAATTTTACTTATCTATATAATTATTAATTTTGTCTGTATCGATAGCCTAGAAAAAAAGTATCAAGTACAGACTAGGTTTATTTTGTACCTAGAGCATATACCTATTTAGTAAATAGGGTGACATGCCCTTAGGAAGGGGTTTAGGGGGTGATTTTTAAGTAAAACTCTACTTATCCATATAATTATTAATTTTATCTGTATCGATAGCCTAGAAAAAAAGTATCAAGTACAGACTAGGTTTATTTTGTACCTAGAGCATACACCTAGTTAGTAAATAACGGTGACATGCCCTTAGGAAGGGGTTAAGGGGGTATTTTTTAAGTAAAACTCTACTTACCCATATAATTATTAATTTTGTCTGTATCGATAGCCTAGAAAAAGAGTATCAAGTACAGACTAGGTTTATTTTGTACCTAGAGCATATACCTATTTAGTAAATAGGGTGACATGCCCTTAGGAAGGGGTTTAGGGGGTGATTTTTAAGTAAAACTCTACTTATCCATATAATTATTAATTTTGTCTGTATCGATAGCCTAGAAAAAGAGTATCAAGTACAGACTAGGTTTATTTTGTACCTAGAGCATATACCTATTTAGTAAATAGGGTGACATGCCCTTAGGAAGGGGTTTAGGGGGTGATTTTTAAGTAAATCTCTACTTATCCATATAATTATTAATTTTGTCTGTATCGATAGCCTAGAAAAAAAGTATCAAGTACAGACTAGGTTTATTTTGTACCTAGAGCATACACCTAGTTAGTAAATAGGGTGACATGCCCTTAGGAAGGGGTTAAGGGGGTATTTTTTAAGTAAAACTCTACTTATCCATATAATTATTAATTTTGTCTGTATCGATAGCCTAGAAAAAAAGTATCAAGTACAGACTAGGTTTATTTTGTACCTAGAGCATATACCTATTTAGTAAATAGGGTGACATGCCCTTAGGAAGGGGTTTAGGGGGTGATTTTTAAGTAAAACTCTACTTATCCATATAATTATTAATTTTGTCTGTATCGATAGCCTAGAAAAAAAGTATCAAGTACAGACTAGGTTTATTTTGTACCTAGAGCATACACCTAGTTAGTAAATAGGGTGACATGCCCTTAGGAAGGGGTTAAAGGGGTAGTTTTTAACTAAAACTCTACTTACCCATAAAATTATTAATCTTGTCTGTATCGATAGCCTAGAAAAAAAGTATCAAGTACAGACTAGGTTTATTTTGTACCTAGAGCATATACCTATTTAGTAAATAGGGTGACATGCCCTTAGGAAGGGGTTTAGGGGGTGATTTTTAAGTAAAACTCTACTTATCCACATAATTATTAATTTTGTCTGTATCGATAGCCTAGAAAAAAAGTATCAAGTACAGACTATGTTTATTTTGTACCTAGAGCATATACCTATTTAGTAAATAGGGTGACATGCCCTTAGGAAGGGGTTTAGGGGGTGATTTTTAAGTAAAACTCTACTTATCCATATAATTATTAATTTTGTCTGTATCGATAGCCTAGAAAAAAAATATCAAGTACAGACTAGGTTTATTTTGTACCTAGAGCATATACTTAGTTAGTAAATAGGGTGACATGTCCTTAGGAAGGGGTTAAGGGGGTAGTTTTAAAGTAAAACTCTACTATCCCATATAATTATTAATTTTGTCTGTATCGATAGCCTAGAAAAAAAGTATCAAGTACAGACTAGGTTTATTTTGTACCTAGAGCATATACCTAGTTAGTAAATAGGGTGACATGCCCTTAGGAAGGGGTTTAGGGGGTGATTTTTAAGTAAAACTCTACTTATCCATATAATTATTAATTTTGTCTGTATCGATAGCCTAGAAAAAAAGTATCAAGTACAGACTAGGTTTATTTTGTACCTAGAGCATATACCTAGTTAGTAAATAGGGTGACATGCCCTTAGGAAGGGGTTAAGAGGGTGATTTTTAAGTAAAACTCTACTTACCCATATAATTATTAAGTTTGTCTGTATCGATAGCCTAGAAAAAAAGTATCAAGTACAGACTAGGTTTATTTTGTACCTAGAGCATACACCTAGTTAGTAAATAGGGTGACATGCCCTTAGGAAAAGGGGTAGTTTTTAACTAAAACTCTACTTACCCATAAAATTATTCATCTTGTCTGTATCGATAGCCTAGAAAAAAAGTATCAAGTACAGACTAGGTTTATTTTGTACCTAGAGCATATACCTATTTAGTAAATAGGGTGACATGCCCTTAGGAAGGGGTTTAGGGGGTGATTTTTAAGTAAAACTCTACTTATCCACATAATTATTAATTTTGTCTGTATCGATAGCCTAGAAAAAAAGTATCAAGTACAGACTATGTTTATTTTGTACCTAGAGCATATACCTATTTAGTAAATAGGGTGACATGCCCTTAGGAAGGGGTTTAGGGGGTGATTTTTAAGTAAAACTCTACTTATCCATATAATTATTAATTTTGTCTGTATCGATAGCCTAGAAAAAAAATATCAAGTACAGACTAGGTTTATTTTGTACCTAGAGCATATACTTAGTTAGTAAATAGGGTGACATGTCCTTAGGAAGGGGTTAAGGGGGTAGTTTTAAAGTAAAACTCTACTATCCCATATAATTATTAATTTTGTCTGTATCGATAGCCTAGAAAAAAAGTATCAAGTACAGACTAGGTTTATTTTGTACCTAGAGCATATACCTAGTTAGTAAATAGGGTGACATGCCCTTAGGAAGGGGTTTAGGGGGTGATTTTTAAGTAAAACTCTACTTATCCATATAATTATTAATTTTGTCTGTATCGATAGCCTAGAAAAAAAGTATCAAGTACAGACTAGGTTTATTTTGTACCTAGAGCATATACCTAGTTAGTAAATAGGGTGACATGCCCTTAGGAAGGGGTTAAGAGGGTGATTTTTAAGTAAAACTCTACTTACCCATATAATTATTAAGTTTGTCTGTATCGATAGCCTAGAAAAAAAGTATCAAGTACAGACTAGGTTTATTTTGTACCTAGAGCATACACCTAGTTAGTAAATAGGGTGACATGCCCTTAGGAAGGGGTTAAAGGGGTAGTTTTTAACTAAAACTCTACTTACCCATAAAATTATTCATCTTGTCTGTATCGATAGCCTAGAAAAAAAGTATCAAGTACAGACTAGGTTTATTTTGTACCTAGAGCATATACCTATTTAGTAAATAGGGTGACATGCCCTTAGGAAGGGGTTTAGGGGGTGATTTTTAAGTAAAACTCTACTTATCCATATAATTATTAATTTTGTCTGTATCGATAGCCTAGAAAAAAAGTATCAAGTACAGACTAGGTTTATTTTGTACCTAGAGCATACACCTAGTTAGTAAATAGGGTGACATGCCCTTAGGAAGGGGTTAAGGGGGTATTTTTTAAGTAAAACTCTACTTATCCATATAATTATTAATTTTGTCTGTATCGATAGCCTAGAAAAAAAGTATCAAGTACAGACTAGGTTTATTTTGTACCTAGAGCATACACCTAGTTAGGAAATAAGGTGACATGCCCTTAGGAAGGGGTTAAGGGGGTATTTTTTAAGTAAAACTCTACTTATCCATATAATTATTAATTTTGTCTGTATCGATAGCCTAGAAAAAAAGTATCAAGTACAGACTAGGTTTATTTTGTACCTAGAGCATATACCTATTTAGTAAATAGGGTGACATGCCCTTAGGAAGGGGTTTAGGGGGTGATTTTTAAGTAAATCTCTACTTATCCATATAATTATTAATTTTGTCTGTATCGATAGCCTAGAAAAAAAGTATCAAGTACAGACTAGGTTTATTTTGTACCTAGAGCATACACCTAGTTAGTAAATAGGGTGACATGCCCTTAGGAAGGGGTTAAGGGGGTATTTTTTAAGTAAAACTTTACTTATCCATATAATTATTAATTTTGTCTGTATCGATAGCCTAGAAAAAAAGTATCAAGTACAGACTAGGTTTATTTTGTACCTAGAGCATATACCTATTTAGTAAATAGGGTGACATGCCCTTAGGAAGGGGTTTAGGGGGTGATTTTTAAGTAAAACTCTACTTACCCATATAATTATTAATTTTGTCTGTATCGATAGCCTAGAAAAAAAGTATCAAGTACAGACTAGGTTTATTTTATACCTAGAGCATATACCTAGTTAGTAAATAGGGTGACATGCCCTTAGGAAGGGGTTAAGGGGGTATTTTTTAAGTAAAACTCTACTTATCCATATAATTATTAATTTTGTCTGTATCGATAGCCTAGAAAAAAAGTATCAAGTACAGACTAGGTTTATTTTGTACCTAGAGCATATACCTAGTTAGTAAATAGGGTGACCTGCCCTTAGGAAGGGGTTAAGGGGGTAGTTTTTAAGTAAAACTCTACTTACCCATATAATTATTAATTTTGTCTGTATCGATAGCCTAGAAAAAGAGTATCAAGTACAGACTAGGTTTAATTTGTACCTAGAGCATATACCTATTTAGTAAATAGGGTGACATGCCCTTAGGAAGGGGTTTAGGGGGTGATTTTTAAGTAAAATTTTACTTATCTATATAATTATTAATTTTGTCTGTATCGATAGCCTAGAAAAAAAGTATCAAGTACAGACTAGGTTTATTTTGTACCTAGAGCATATACCTATTTAGTAAATAGGGTGACATGCCCTTAGGAAGGGGTTTAGGGGGTGATTTTTAAGTAAAACTCTACTTATCCATATAATTATTAATTTTATCTGTATCGATAGCCTAGAAAAAAAGTATCAAGTACAGACTAGGTTTATTTTGTACCTAGAGCATACACCTAGTTAGTAAATAACGGTGACATGCCCTTAGGAAGGGGTTAAGGGGGTATTTTTTAAGTAAAACTCTACTTACCCATATAATTATTAATTTTGTCTGTATCGATAGCCTAGAAAAAGAGTATCAAGTACAGACTAGGTTTATTTTGTACCTAGAGCATATACCTATTTAGTAAATAGGGTGACATGCCCTTAGGAAGGGGTTTAGGGGGTGATTTTTAAGTAAAACTCTACTTATCCATATAATTATTAATTTTGTCTGTATCGATAGCCTAGAAAAAGAGTATCAAGTACAGACTAGGTTTATTTTGTACCTAGAGCATATACCTATTTAGTAAATAGGGTGACATGCCCTTAGGAAGGGGTTTAGGGGGTGATTTTTAAGTAAATCTCTACTTATCCATATAATTATTAATTTTGTCTGTATCGATAGCCTAGAAAAAAAGTATCAAGTACAGACTAGGTTTATTTTGTACCTAGAGCATACACCTAGTTAGTAAATAGGGTGACATGCCCTTAGGAAGGGGTTAAGGGGGTATTTTTTAAGTAAAACTCTACTTATCCATATAATTATTAATTTTGTCTGTATCGATAGCCTAGAAAAAAAGTATCAAGTACAGACTAGGTTTATTTTGTACCTAGAGCATATACCTATTTAGTAAATAGGGTGACATGCCCTTAGGAAGGGGTTTAGGGGGTGATTTTTAAGTAAAACTCTACTTATCCATATAATTATTAATTTTGTCTGTATCGATAGCCTAGAAAAAAAGTATCAAGTACAGACTAGGTTTATTTTGTACCTAGAGCATACACCTAGTTAGTAAATAGGGTGACATGCCCTTAGGAAGGGGTTAAAGGGGTAGTTTTTAACTAAAACTCTACTTACCCATAAAATTATTAATCTTGTCTGTATCGATAGCCTAGAAAAAAAGTATCAAGTACAGACTAGGTTTATTTTGTACCTAGAGCATATACCTATTTAGTAAATAGGGTGACATGCCCTTAGGAAGGGGTTTAGGGGGTGATTTTTAAGTAAAACTCTACTTATCCACATAATTATTAATTTTGTCTGTATCGATAGCCTAGAAAAAAAGTATCAAGTACAGACTATGTTTATTTTGTACCTAGAGCATATACCTATTTAGTAAATAGGGTGACATGCCCTTAGGAAGGGGTTTAGGGGGTGATTTTTAAGTAAAACTCTACTTATCCATATAATTATTAATTTTGTCTGTATCGATAGCCTAGAAAAAAAATATCAAGTACAGACTAGGTTTATTTTGTACCTAGAGCATATACTTAGTTAGTAAATAGGGTGACATGTCCTTAGGAAGGGGTTAAGGGGGTAGTTTTAAAGTAAAACTCTACTATCCCATATAATTATTAATTTTGTCTGTATCGATAGCCTAGAAAAAAAGTATCAAGTACAGACTAGGTTTATTTTGTACCTAGAGCATATACCTAGTTAGTAAATAGGGTGACATGCCCTTAGGAAGGGGTTTAGGGGGTGATTTTTAAGTAAAACTCTACTTATCCATATAATTATTAATTTTGTCTGTATCGATAGCCTAGAAAAAAAGTATCAAGTACAGACTAGGTTTATTTTGTACCTAGAGCATATACCTAGTTAGTAAATAGGGTGACATGCCCTTAGGAAGGGGTTAAGAGGGTGATTTTTAAGTAAAACTCTACTTACCCATATAATTATTAAGTTTGTCTGTATCGATAGCCTAGAAAAAAAGTATCAAGTACAGACTAGGTTTATTTTGTACCTAGAGCATACACCTAGTTAGTAAATAGGGTGACATGCCCTTAGGAAGGGGTTAAAGGGGTAGTTTTTAACTAAAACTCTACTTACCCATAAAATTATTCATCTTGTCTGTATCGATAGCCTAGAAAAAAAGTATCAAGTACAGACTAGGTTTATTTTGTACCTAGAGCATATACCTATTTAGTAAATAGGGTGACATGCCCTTAGGAAGGGGTTTAGGGGGTGATTTTTAAGTAAAACTCTACTTATCCACATAATTATTAATTTTGTCTGTATCGATAGCCTAGAAAAAAAGTATCAAGTACAGACTATGTTTATTTTGTACCTAGAGCATATACCTATTTAGTAAATAGGGTGACATGCCCTTAGGAAGGGGTTTAGGGGGTGATTTTTAAGTAAAACTCTACTTATCCATATAATTATTAATTTTGTCTGTATCGATAGCCTAGAAAAAAAATATCAAGTACAGACTAGGTTTATTTTGTACCTAGAGCATATACTTAGTTAGTAAATAGGGTGACATGTCCTTAGGAAGGGGTTAAGGGGGTAGTTTTAAAGTAAAACTCTACTATCCCATATAATTATTAATTTTGTCTGTATCGATAGCCTAGAAAAAAAGTATCAAGTACAGACTAGGTTTATTTTGTACCTAGAGCATACACCTAGTTAGTAAATAGGGTGACATGCCCTTAGGAAGGGGTTTAGGGGGTGATTTTTAAGTAAATCTCTACTTATCCATATAATTATTAATTTTGTCTGTATCGATAGCCTAGAAAAAAAGTATCAAGTACAGACTAGGTTTATTTTGTACCTAGAGCATACACCTAGTTAGTAAATAGGGTGACATGCCCTTAGGAAGGGGTTAAGGGGGTATTTTTTAAGTAAAACTCTACTTATCCATATAATTATTAATTTTGTCTGTATCGATAGCCTAGAAAAAAAGTATCAAGTACAGACTAGGTTTATTTTGTACCTAGAGCATATACCTATTTAGTAAATAGGGTGACATGCCCTTAGGAAGGGGTTTAGGGGGTGATTTTTAAGTAAAACTCTACTTATCCATATAATTATTAATTTTGTCTGTATCGATAGCCTAGAAAAAAAGTATCAAGTACAGACTAGGTTTATTTTGTACCTAGAGCATACACCTAGTTAGTAAATAGGGTGACATGCCCTTAGGAAGGGGTTAAAGGGGTAGTTTTTAACTAAAACTCTACTTACCCATAAAATTATTAATCTTGTCTGTAT
The DNA here is from genome assembly GCA_947458855.1 of Monopis laevigella. NCBI lineage: Eukaryota > Metazoa > Arthropoda > Insecta > Lepidoptera > Tineidae > Monopis > Monopis laevigella. Next base: position 17,743,747 of record OX381577.1, on the reverse strand, counting down.
CGATAGCCTAGAAAAAAAGTATCAAGTACAGACTAGGTTTATTTTGTACCTAGAGCATATACCTATTTAGTAAATAGGGTGACATGCCCTTAGGAAGGGGTTTAGGGGGTGATTTTTAAGTAAAACTCTACTTATCCACATAATTATTAATTTTGTCTGTATCGATAGCCTAGAAAAAAAGTATCAAGTACAGACTATGTTTATTTTGTACCTAGAGCATATACCTATTTAGTAAATAGGGTGACATGCCCTTAGGAAGGGGTTTAGGGGGTGATTTTTAAGTAAAACTCTACTTATCCATATAATTATTAATTTTGTCTGTATCGATAGCCTAGAAAAAAAATATCAAGTACAGACTAGGTTTATTTTGTACCTAGAGCATATACTTAGTTAGTAAATAGGGTGACATGTCCTTAGGAAGGGGTTAAGGGGGTAGTTTTAAAGTAAAACTCTACTATCCCATATAATTATTAATTTTGTCTGTATCGATAGCCTAGAAAAAAAGTATCAAGTACAGACTAGGTTTATTTTGTACCTAGAGCATATACCTAGTTAGTAAATAGGGTGACATGCCCTTAGGAAGGGGTTTAGGGGGTGATTTTTAAGTAAAACTCTACTTATCCATATAATTATTAATTTTGTCTGTATCGATAGCCTAGAAAAAAAGTATCAAGTACAGACTAGGTTTATTTTGTACCTAGAGCATATACCTAGTTAGTAAATAGGGTGACATGCCCTTAGGAAGGGGTTAAGAGGGTGATTTTTAAGTAAAACTCTACTTACCCATATAATTATTAAGTTTGTCTGTATCGATAGCCTAGAAAAAAAGTATCAAGTACAGACTAGGTTTATTTTGTACCTAGAGCATATACCTAGTTAGTAAATAGGGTGACATGCCCTTAGGAAGGGGATAAGGGGGTAGTTTTTAAGTAAAACTCTACTTATCCATATAATTATTAATTTTGTCTGTATCGATAGCCTAGAAAAAAAGTATCAAGTACAGACTAGGTTTATTTTGTACCTAGAGCATACACCTAGTTAGTAAATAGGGTGACATGCCCTTAGGAAGGGGTTAAGGGGGTATTTTTTAAGTAAAACTTTACTTATCCATATAATTATTAATTTTGTCTGTATCGATAGCCTAGAAAAAAAGTATCAAGTACAGACTAGGTTTATTTTGTACCTAGAGCATATACCTATTTAGTAAATAGGGTGACATGCCCTTAGGAAGGGGTTTAGGGGGTGATTTTTAAGTAAAATATACCTACTTATCCATATAATTATTAATTTTGTCTGTATCGATAGCCTAGAAAAAAAGTATCAAGTACAGACTAGGTTTATTTTGTACCTAGAGCATATACCTAGTTAGTAAATAGAGTGACATGCCCTTAGCAAGGGGTTAAGGGGGTAGTGTTTAAGTAAAACTCTACTTATCCATATAATTATTAATTTTGTCTGTATCGATAGCCTAGAAAAAGAGTGTCAAGTACAGACTAGGTTTTTTTTGTACCTAGAGCATATACCTAGTTAGTAAATAGGGTGACATGCCCTTAGCAAGGGGTTAAGGGGGTAGTTTTTAAGTAAAACTCTACTTATCCATATAATTATTAATTTTGTCTGTATCGATAGCGTGGAAAAAAAGTATCAAGTGCAGACTAGGTTTATTTTGTACCTAGAGCATATACCTAGTTAGTAAATAGGGTGACATGCCCTTAGGAAGGAGTTAAGGGGGTAGTTTTTAACTAAAACTCTACTTACCCATATAATTAATAATTTTGTCTGTATCGATAGCCTAGAAAAAAAGTATCAAGTACAGACTAGGTTTATTTTATACCTAGAGCATATACCCAGTTAGTAAATAGGGTGACATGCCCTTAGGAAGGGGTTAAGGGGGTATTTTTTAAGTAAAACTCTACTTACCCATATAATTATTAATTTTGTCTGTATCGATAGCCTAGAAAAAGAGTATCAAGTACAGACTAGGTTTATTTTGTACCTAGAGCATATACCTAGTTAGTAAATAGGGTGACCTGCCCTTAGGAAGGGGTTAAGGGGGTAGTTTTTAAGTAAAACTCTACTTACCCATATAATTATTAATTTTGTCTGTATCGATAGCCTAGAAAAAGAGTATCAAGTACAGACTAGGTTTATTTTGTACCTAGAGCATATACCTATTTAGTAAATAGGGTGACATGCCCTTAGGAAGGGGTTTAGGGGGTGATTTTTAAGTAAAATTTTACTTATCCATATAATTATTAATTTTGTCTGTATCGATAGCCTAGAAAAAAAGTATCAAGTACAGACTAGGTTTATTTTGTACCTAGAGCATATACCTATTTAGTAAATAGGGTGACATGCCCTTAGGAAGGGGTTTAGGGGGTGATTTTTAAGTAAAACTCTACTTATCCATATAATTATTAATTTTATCTGTATCGATAGCCTAGAAAAAAAGTATCAAGTACAGACTAGGTTTATTTTGTACCTAGAGCATACACCTAGTTAGTAAATAGGGTGACATGCCCTTAGGAAGGGGTTAAGGGGGTATTTTTTAAGTAAAACTCTACTTACCCATATAATTATTAATTTTGTCTGTATCGATAGCCTAGAAAAAGAGTATCAAGTACAGACTAGGTTTATTTTGTACCTAGAGCATATACCTATTTAGTAAATAGGGTGACATGCCCTTAGGAAGGGGTTTAGGGGGTGATTTTTAAGTAAAACTCTACTTATCCATATAATTATTAATTTTGTCTGTATCGATAGCCTAGAAAAAGAGTATCAAGTACAGACTAGGTTTATTTTGTACCTAGAGCATATACCTATTTAGTAAATAGGGTGACATGCCCTTAGGAAGGGGTTTAGGGGGTGATTTTTAAGTAAAACTCTACTTATCCATATAATTATTAATTTTGTCTGTATCGATAGCCTAGAAAAAAAGTATCAAGTACAGACTAGGTTTATTTTGTACCTAGAGCATACACCTAGTTAGTAAATAGGGTGACATGCCCTTAGGAAGGGGTTAAGGGGGTATTTTTTAAGTAAAACTCTACTTATCCATATAATTATTAATTTTGTCTGTATCGATAGCCTAGAAAAAAAGTATCAAGTACAGACTAGGTTTATTTTGTACCTAGAGCCTATATATACCTATTTAGTAAATAGGGTGACATGCCCTTAGGAAGGGGTTTAGGGGGTGATTTTTAAGTAAAACTCTACTTATCCATATAATTATTAATTTTGTCTGTATCGATAGCCTAGAAAAAAAGTATCAAGTACAGACTAGGTTTATTTTGTACCTAGAGCATACACCTAGTTAGTAAATAGGGTGACATGCCCTTAGGAAGGGGTTAAAGGGGTAGTTTTTAACTAAAACTCTACTTACCCATAAAATTATTCATCTTGTCTGTATCGATAGCCTAGAAAAAAAGTATCAAGTACAGACTAGGTTTATTTTGTACCTAGAGCATATACCTATTTAGTAAATAGGGTGACATGCCCTTAGGAAGGGGTTTAGGGGGTGATTTTTAAGTAAAACTCTACTTATCCACATAATTATTAATTTTGTCTGTATCGATAGCCTAGAAAAAAAGTATCAAGTACAGACTATGTTTATTTTGTACCTAGAGCATATACCTATTTAGTAAATAGGGTGACATGCCCTTAGGAAGGGGTTTAGGGGGTGATTTTTAAGTAAAACTCTACTTATCCATATAATTATTAATTTTGTCTGTATCGATAGCCTAGAAAAAGAGTATCAAGTACAGACTAGGTTTATTTTGTACCTAGAGCATATACCTATTTAGTAAATAGGGTGACATGCCCTTAGGAAGGGGTTTAGGGGGTGATTTTTAAGTAAAACTCTACTTATCCATATAATTATTAATTTTGTCTGTATCGATAGCCTAGAAAAAAAGTATCAAGTACAGACTAGGTTTATTTTGTACCTAGAGCATACACCTAGTTAGTAAATAGGGTGACATGCCCTTAGGAAGGGGTTAAGGGGGTATTTTTTAAGTAAAACTCTACTTATCCATATAATTATTAATTTTGTCTGTATCGATAGCCTAGAAAAAAAGTATCAAGTACAGACTAGGTTTATTTTGTACCTAGAGCATATACCTATTTAGTAAATAGGGTGACATGCCCTTAGGAAGGGGTTTAGGGGGTGATTTTTAAGTAAAACTCTACTTATCCATATAATTATTAATTTTGTCTGTATCGATAGCCTAGAAAAAAAGTATCAAGTACAGACTAGGTTTATTTTGTACCTAGAGCATACACCTAGTTAGTAAATAGGGTGACATGCCCTTAGGAAGGGGTTAAAGGGGTAGTTTTTAACTAAAACTCTACTTACCCATAAAATTATTCATCTTGTCTGTATCGATAGCCTAGAAAAAAAGTATCAAGTACAGACTAGGTTTATTTTGTACCTAGAGCATATACCTATTTAGTAAATAGGGTGACATGCCCTTAGGAAGGGGTTTAGGGGGTGATTTTTAAGTAAAACTCTACTTATCCACATAATTATTAATTTTGTCTGTATCGATAGCCTAGAAAAAAAGTATCAAGTACAGACTATGTTTATTTTGTACCTAGAGCATATACCTATTTAGTAAATAGGGTGACATGCCCTTAGGAAGGGGTTTAGGGGGTGATTTTTAAGTAAAACTCTACTTATCCATATAATTATTAATTTTGTCTGTATCGATAGCCTAGAAAAAAAATATCAAGTACAGACTAGGTTTATTTTGTACCTAGAGCATATACTTAGTTAGTAAATAGGGTGACATGTCCTTAGGAAGGGGTTAAGGGGGTAGTTTTAAAGTAAAACTCTACTATCCCATATAATTATTAATTTTGTCTGTATCGATAGCCTAGAAAAAAAGTATCAAGTACAGACTAGGTTTATTTTGTATCTAGAGCATATACCTAGTTAGTAAATAGGGTGACATGCCCTTAGGAAGGGGTTTAGGGGGTGATTTTTAAGTAAAACTCTACTTATCCATATAATTACTAATTTTGTCTGTATCGATAGCCTAGAAAAAAAGTATCAAGTACAGACTAGGTTTATTTTGTACCTAGAGCATATACTTAGTTAGTAAATAGGGTGACATGCCCTTAGGAAGGGGTTAAAGGGGTAGTTTTTAACTAAAACTCTACTTACCCATATAATTATTAATCTTGTCTGTATCGATAGCCTAGAAAAAAAGTATCAAGTACAGACTAAGTTTATTTTGTACCTAGAGCATATACTTAGTAAATAGGGTGACATGCCCTTAGGAAGGGGTTAAGGGGGTAGTTTTTAAGTAAAACTCTACTTACCCATATAATTATTAAGTTTGTCTGTATCGATAGCCTAGAAAAAAAGTATCAAGTACAGACTAGGTTTATTTTGTACCTAGAGCATATACCTAGTTAGTAAATAGGGTGACATGCCCTTAGGAAGGGGATAAGGGGGTAGTTTTTAAGTAAAACTCTACTTATCCATATAATTATTAATTTTGTCTGTATCGATAGCCTAGAAAAAGAGTGTCAAGTACAGACTAGGTTTATTTTGTACCTAGAGCATATACCTAGTTAGTAAATAGGGTGACATGCCCTTAGCAAGGGGTTAAGGGGGTAGTTTTTAAGTAAAACTCTACTTATCCATATAATTATTAATTTTGTCTGTATCGATAGCGTGGAAAAAAAGTATCAAGTGCAGACTAGGTTTATTTTGTACCTAGAGCATATACCTAGTTAGTAAATAGGGTGACATGCCCTTAGGAAGGAGTTAAGGGGGTAGTTTTTAACTAAAACTCTACTTATCCAAATAATGATTAATTTTGTCTGTATCGATAGCCTAAAAAAAAATATCAAGTACAGACTAGGTTTATTTTGTACCTAGAGCATATACCTAGTTGGTAAATAGGGTGACATGCCCTTAGCAAGGGGTTAAGGGGGTAGTTTTTAAGTAAAACTCTACTTATCTATATAATTATTAATTTTGTCTGTATCGATAGCCTAGAAAAAAAGTATCAAGTACAGACTAGGTTTATTTTGTACCTAGAGCATATACCTAGTTAGTAAATAGGGTGACATGCCCTTAGGAAGGGGTTAAGGGGGTAGTTTTTAAGTCGTCCAATCTCAATATTGTCGACTTTGTCAAAGGTCTTCGAAAAACTTGTTCACAAAACAATTTATCCAATCCTGCATAACCATATTACCCCAGCCCAACATGGGTTCGTCAAGAGCAAATCTACTATTACTAATTTAACTGTTTACACTAATTATATTTTCAATGCTCTTGACAGTGGTTTGCAAGTAGATTCTATCTATACTGACTTCAAGAAGGCCTTTGACAAGGTCGATCATGTTATTATGCTCGAAAAGCTAGCCTATAATGGTATTAAGGGGTCTCTGCTCAGGTGTTTCTCATCATACATACATAATAGAAAACAACGTGTTATTGTCAATGGTTTCGAGTCGGAAACGGTTGTTGTAACGTCTGGAATACCACAAGGTTCAATTCTTGGACCATTCTTATTTATTTTGTACATAAACGACATTTTCAAATATATTAAGTAATCAAATTTACTAATATACGCTGACTACTTAAAAATTTACAAAATAATAAATAATATTCATGATACTATTTTGCTTCAACTTGACCTAGAATCCCTTAGCCTATATTGTTCTATGAAGAAAATTCTCCTCAATATAAATAAATGTAAATCTATCACTTTCACAAGAAAAATATCTCCTGTAATGACAACCTATACTATTGGCCGACATCCATTAGAGAATATTACTAATATACGCGACTTAGGAATTACACTGGACTCTAAACTGACTCTTGACATTCACATTAGCAACATTATAAACAAAGCCTTTAAACTTATGCAATTTACTTTACGTACAGCGGTTCCATTTAAAAATTCAACCACCTACATAACACTTTTTAATTCACTTGTACAAAATAAACCTAGTCTGTACTTGATACTTTTTTTCTAGGCTATCGATACAGACAAAATTAATAATTATATGGATAAGTAGAGTTTTACTTAAGAAATACCCCCTTAACCCTTTCCTAAGGGCATGTCACCCTATTTACTAACTAGGTGTATGCTCTAGGTACAAAATAAAATTAGTCTGTACTTGATACTTTTTTTCTAGGCTATCGATACAGACAAAATTAATAATTATATGGATAAGTAGAGTTTTACTTAAAAAATACCCCCTTAACCCCTTCCTATTTTATGGGTAAGTAGAGTTTTAGTTAAGAACTACCCCTTTAACCCCTTCCTAAGGGCATGTCACCCTATTTACTAACTAGGTGTATGCTCTAGGTACAAAATAAACCTAGTCTGTACTTGATACTTTTTTTCTAGGCTATCGATACAGACAAAATTAATAATTATATGGATAAGTAGAGTTTTACTTAATAATCACCCCCTAAACCCCTTCCTAAGGGCATGTCACCCTATTTACTAAATAGGTATATGCTCTAGGTACAAAATAAACCTAGTCTGTACTTGATACTTTTTTTCTAGGCTATCGATACAGACAAAATTAATAATTATATGGGTAAGTAGAGTTTTACTTAAAAACTACCCCCTTAACCCCTTCCTAAGGGCATGTCACCCTATTTACTAACTAGGTATATGCTCTAGGTACAAAATAAACCTAGTCTGTACTTGATACTTTTTTTCTAGGCTATCGATACAGACAAAATTAATAATTATATGGATAAGTAGAGTTTTACTTAAAAAATACCCCCTTAACCCCTTCCTAAGGGCATGTCACCCTATTTACTAACTAGGTGTATGCTTTAGGTACAAAATAAACCTAGTCTGTACTTGATACTTTTTTTCTAGGCTATCGATACAGACAAAATTAATAATTATATGGATAAGTAGAGTTTTACTTAAAAATCACCCCCTAAACCCCTTCCTAAGGGCATGTCACCCTATTTACTAAATAGGTATATGCTCTAGGTACAAAATAAACCTAGTCTGTACTTGATACTTTTTTTCTAGGCTATCGATACAGACAAAATTAATAATTATATGGGTAAGTAGAGTTTTACTTAAAAACTACCCCCTTAACCCCTTCCTAAGGGCATGTCACCCTATTTACTAACTAGGTATATGCTCTAGGTACAAAATAAACCTAGTCTGTACTTGATACTTTCTTTCTAGGCTATCGATACAGACAAAATTAATAATTATATGGATAAGTAGAGTTTTACTTAAAAAATACCCCCTTAACCCCTTCCTAAGGGCATGTCACCCAATTTACTAACTAGGTATATGCTCTAGGTATAAAATTAACCTAGTCTGTACTTGATACTTTTTTTCTAGGCTATCGATACAGACAAAATTAATAATTATATGGGTAAGTAGAGTTTTACTTAAAAACTACCCCCTTAACCCCTTCCTAAGGGCATGTCACCCTATTTACTAACTAGGTATATGCTCTAGGTACAAAATAAACCTAGTCTGTACTTGATACTTTTTTTCTAGGCTATCGATACAGACAAAATTAATAATTATATGGATAGGTAGAGTTTTACTTAAAAAATACCCCCTTAACCCCTTCCTAAGGGCATGTCACCCTATTTACTAACTAGGTGTAAGCTCTAGGTACAAAATAAACCTAGTCTGTACTTGATACTTTTTTTCTAGGCTATCGATACAGACAAAATTAATAATTATATGGATAAGTAGATTTTTACTTAAAAATCACCCCCTAAACCCCTTCCTAAGGGCATGTCACCCTATTTACTAAATAGGTATATGCTCTAGGTACAAAATAGACCTAGTCTGTACTTGATACTTTTTTTCTAGGCTATCGATACAGACATAATTAATAATTATATGGATAAGTAGAGTTTTACTTAAAAAATACCCCCTTAACCCCTTCCTAAGGGCATGTCACCCTATTTACTAACTAGGTGTATGCTCTAGGTACAAAATAAACCTAGTCTGTACTTGATACTTTTTTTCTAGGCTATCGATACAGACAAAATTAATAATTATATGGATAAGTAGAGTTTTACTTAAAAATCACCCCCTAAACCCCTTCCTAAGGGCATGTCACCCTATTTACTAAATAGGTATATGCTCTAGGTACAAAATAAACCTAGTCTGTACTTGATACTTTTTTTCTAGGCTATCGATACAGACAAAATTAATAATTATATGGGTAAGTAGAGTTTTACTTAAAAACTACCCCCTTAACCCCTTCCTAAGGGCATGTCACCCTATTTACTAACTAGGTATATGCTCTAGGTACAAAATAAACCTAGTCTGTACTTGATACTTTTTTTCTAGGCTATCGATACAGACAAAATTAATAATTATATGGATAAGTAGAGTTTTACTTAAAAAATACCCCCTTAACCCCTTCCTAAGGGCATGTCACCCTATTTACTAACTAGGTGTATGCTCTAGGTACAAAATAAACCTAGTCTGTATTTGATACTTTTTTTCTAGGCTATCGATACAGACAAAATTAATAATTATATGGATAAGTAGAGTTTTACTTAAAAATCACCCCCTAAACCCCTTCCTAACGGCATGTCACCCTATTTACTAAATAGGTATATGCTCTAGGTACAAAATAAACCTAGTCTGTACTTGATACTTTTTTTCTAGGCTATCGATACAGACAAAATTAATAATTATATGGGTAAGTAGAGTTTTACTTAAAAATCACCCTCTTAACCCCTTCCTAAGGGCATGTCACCCTATTTACTAACTAGGTATATGCTCTAGGTATAAAATTAATTTAGTCTGTACTTGATACTTTTTTTCTAGGCCATCGATACAAACAAAATTATTAATTATATGGAAAAGTAGAGTTTTACTTCAAACCTACCCCCTTAATCCTTTCCTAAGGACATGCCACCCTAGTTACTAACTAGACATATGATTTAGGTACAAAATTATATGTCAAAATGTACATAATAGTTAATCTAAGGATGGTTTCAATCTGACTTCGTAAATTGGTCGGGTTATAATTGGCCGCTAACTTTGGCCGCCAACTTCACACTGCTTATATTTGCGCGAGATTTGATGCGGTACGTGGTACTAGAGGTCTCTAAGCAAAATTAAAAAAATAATGTCTTATGATTCTGTTGGTCGATTTTGATCAAATAATTTGCGTTTATTTCATCAAAATTGACCAACTGAATGTAACTTACAATAAAACTTCATACTATAACTCAAGTTTTTTAATTTTATTAAAATATGACAATAAACTAATACTTAATAAAGTAAAACTTTAAAACAAAATATCTTCTTATTATATTTTGAATCCAATGAGTGTCGCGATTACAAAGAAAATGATAAACCATTTTTTTTTAGTTTCTATAGGTATTTATTTTTCGAGTCCTTATATTATAATTAGAGATGAAACGGATATCCGTTAACTATTCGGTATCCGGCCTATCCGGCCCTGTTTTCACTATCCGGCCGGATAGCGGATAGTAATTCAATATCCTGCCGGATTCCGGATAGTAAAATTGAAAAAAATATCATTACTTTACATAGGTAAATCATACAATATAATAAGTTATAGACACCGTTTATTTTTATAATTGCACATTTTTTTTTTAAATTATAATTTAGTACTCAAAATTAACAAGTGGCAAATTGTGGTGAATGAATACCAAATTTTCCGCATATGTTGGTAAGAGGCGACTCCGCTTAACTTCGTATACCAGACCAGCTTCTGACAACACCCGAACGCGTCCGAATATCAACAATCTCGTTCACCGTGCCTAAAATTCAAATCAACTGGTTGCATCATGTCAAGGGCCGAATATTCGGCAGCCGGATATCCGGCTAGCCGGACTCGCAGCTTACCGAATAACCGGTATCCGGTATCCGGCCAAACCACTATCCGTTTCATCTCTAATTATAATGTCAATTTATTATAATATATTTGGTTAGACTCGGAGTCCATCTAGGAAAGATGAGGTTTCGCATTTAAGTAATGATACTTTTCATCTTTGAGTGTGATAAGAAGACTTTTCGATTTAATGTGGATAACAATTAAATAAAAAGATATACTCTGTTTAATTGGTAAATAGATTAACTTTTAAAATGTAGGATAATCATTTATTTTAACAAAGACACGTCCGACACTTCCAACGAACGGAGGCCAAGTACAAAAGCTCAAGTTGCCAACAAAACGTATTTTTTTTTAAATAATCCTGGCCTTATAACTTCTACATTTTTTTTATTTTTACACAGATAGAACTAAATAGAAAATTCTTATGTTTTTACTTCTTCTTGTAAGTTAATAGGCATTCAGGCAGCTTAAACCTGGTGACATAATCCACATGGATTATTTTTTATAAAACAATGCCCTAAAAGTTTATATTAAAATAAATAAAAACTCATATAAAATGACAGCTGCTAACTCAAATTACCTAAAAATAGAAAATAAGAGTATTATTTTGTTTAAATATAAAATATATTTGACTAAAAAAAAGAGGGGAGTTAATTTTATTATACATATCCGTCTCCGTCTCTCGCCTTTTCAAGAAATTACTCATTTCTCATTATCATAATTTAGGTTAGGTTTAAACATATATTTTAGTATTTATTTTTGCAATATTATTTATGTATATTATGCAGTTTATGCATTTTAATTCCCGTTTACACTAATCTGTGCTATATTACAATTTTCACTCTCCTTAAGGTTAGCGGGTAGATAACGCCTAAGGCATTAAGCTCCCCTTTGTACAAATCTTTTATGCACTAAAGAATTTTAAATAAGAAAAAATATTACAACAGGAAGATAGGTACAATAGGTACATAAAAATGTTAATAAACTATGACTAACAGTCTAGGTGTAATATTGGAAGTACAATTGTATAGGCGTCAACACGACGCAGAGCCATTAATGGGTACATACTTAATGATTACCATAGACCTATAACATTTTTTTGCCAATGTTGTAATATGTGTTTGACATGTTAAACATACATCATTTTTCACCCGATTTATTAAAGTCCAGATCGGAAGAGAAAATTTTAACTTTATTGACAAGTTAGCGTAGGACGTGAGAATTATAGCGCTGTAAACAATAGGTAGGTACACTAAAACGAGCGTTATTTATTTGTGCTTCCTGTAACTGCTGGATCCAGTAATAAAACTACGTAAAAATATTATTGTATTTGAAAATCCGCAGTTTTCAAACATCCACTATGCTATATCGTTGGAAATAGTATTTGTTTGTATTTCGTCAAAGAGTTATTATTATTTATTTATTTAAAATATAATTAATCCATTAAGCGATAAATAGATAATTAGAACCTATTTTTTCATGTATATGAACAAAGTGACCCAGAGAGGTCATACTTTGGGTTAATATAAGTCTCTACCTACTGATCAAATCAAAAAAACTTTTCCCACGGAAGTTCCATTAATTTGCCTATATTACAACCTTTTTAAGATACCATATATAATATTTTCCTTATCTAGTTTAAGTTTTTATTAGAAAGAATAAAAAAAAGAGTTGTTTAGAAAAGAAATGAGTGGCTAAAATGAACCAATATTTAATTTTTACTATGCATTTTTAGTACGCTTTTATAACATACATACATATCATCACAGGTGCCTTACGGCGCCCTAGACCGCCTAGACGGCCTTAGGGTACCCAGCGGAGGGGTTTTTTATCCCACCTCGACGTAGCCGATGGTATGAATCTACACCGAACAAGTATAACATATTTATGAAAAATATTTCATGTCAATTAATGGTTAGGTTAAATTAATGAGATTATCCTTTAAGAATTAGTTACCATTAGGTACTAATTACTAATACCTATCTACTCGTATGTTAGTATAATATAGTAATATATTAAAGAAATAGCTAAGAAGGTAGGTACTCTAGCTAGACCTACATCAATTTAAAGTTTCAAAGTAAAGTGCTTCAGGTTTCTCGCCATTAATCTTTAAGAGATGTCAATATACTAGAAGTTCCTATGAACTCTTACGCAGTGAAGAAAATGTTTTTATCTTTTCTATTATAGCTATAAGTTATTATAACCCTTCACAAGATATGTATAAAAATAAACCTGGCATAAAATAATTCATCTGTAACCTCGTAAATATTTTACTCTTATATTTTTTTTTTACAAAATTACAATTTTTTAAATTCTGCCTAGACGTCCTTAGGGTACCCGTAGATGGTATTATGAGTCTACACCGAACAAGTGGCTGTGTAATTCTTCGCGGTTAAATATACTATAGAATACCAATCTAACATTTTTATAATTGGTGTCAGTTTGTTAACAACCATTACTTTAAAACTGCTGGAGATATTTATATGCGGGTTTTTTTGTTATATAACTGTTAAATCTGGGGTATATGAAATTTTCTAAATTTTAATTCGATTTAGACGTCTAATTTTACTAATTTTACTTGATAGAACGCAAACATACAATCATCATATTTCACTGTCGTATTATTCGGGAGGTTGTTGGTTCGATTCCCACCACCCATGGAAAAAAATATTAGTCCTTTTTTCTGTACAGTTTGACCTGTAGTCTGGGTGTTTATAAAATATAATATGAATTCGTATCGTTGTTTACACATAGTACAAGCCTAGAAGCTTAGTGTGTGAACAGGGCAATATGTGTAAATTGTCCTATTAATATATATTATAATTAATTAAGTAATCTACCCTGCAATGGTACGACTCTAAGTATACAAAATGTCTAACTATTCGTTATAAATACTACTAACGTAACCTTATCTACTAACATTTCATTTGGATAACCATTTGAAGCTCACGTAAGAAAATTTGCTATAAAAACATAAATCAAAACCCAATGAGAGAATGTCGCTATTCTAAATTCCCTTTGTGAATAACGAAACGTGCTGGGTATATTAAATGTAATCGGTCAGAAAAATATTTTTTCAGATTTTTCCACCTGCCTGTCGATACCTATCTCGGTAAACTTGATTTATTTTTTCGTTTTTTTTTCCTTCCAATTCGTAAAGTAAATATAATGTTTCACGACAAATTAAGCAAGGCTGATTTTTTTCCTTTAATTATAGGTAGGAAAATATGTTGCTTATTTTTTAATTGTACAAAACATTTTATTTATTCCCTTATATTCTTTTAAATATATAATTACCCTTACTTGTAGAGGTCGAAAATAAAATAAAAATAACAATCTGTACTTAGGTTTTACACAGACTTACCTTTTTATAGGCGTTAGTGGCGCGGGTCACTGCTCATATATAATGTGAAAATGTATAATGATGGGTAATAAAATACTTTGTTGAACCATAATCAGATTTATTTATTAATCGACTAAAAACCTATAAGTTAACCTGTTAATTAATGTTCTAAGAATTGAGAAATGTTGAGAAATATTGTTAGTGCATTTATTAGTTCAACTGTACAAAACACACTTTTAATTTTATTGTTTTGAGGTAAAAATTATCAGACTTATTTATAAATAATGAAGCACACTGAAACCTGTTAATTAATAATTGTTAAACTAATACATTTATTACATTAACTGTACAGAAGCCCAATTTAAATTTTATTATCTTGAGGTAAAGTTAAAGTTGGTCAAAAAGCGCATTTTGATTGAAGATTCGTGTAGCTCAAGTTAAAACTAGTTACTGAAGTAAAAGATCGATGATTTTAGTTTGTCGTCGAGAAACGAAGAGCACTGGATTTTAACGAGTTTTTGCTTCAGCTCTGCCGTCTTCCAGAGCAATTATTTGATTTTGAATGAGTCACTTAGGAAACTATTTGACAAGTTTAACACTAATTTCCATCTCTTCCAATTAAGAAATTTATTTCATTAAAAGATTAATTAATTTCATTAGTTGATTAGTGTAAGAGACATCTAAAATTTACAGTTTATTGAAGATGGCATAATTTTACCGCCTCCGCCTACGTGGTCTAGTACTCGTAGTTACTCTGTTGGCGTTGTATCTGAAGGATCGAAGTTCGATTCCCACTGGATAAGGCATATAATATTAGTACAATACATCTAATAGTAGTAGTTTTCGGTAAAGTATGCCAAGGTCTGGGTGTGTATACAATATAATAGGTATATATTAAATAAGGTGTTTCTACTACAAATACTTTTTAGTCTTATATAGGCCCTAGTTGTGGCGAGTGCAATGTTATGTGTAAAATATCCTATATTTATTATTATCACGTTTTTTAAAAGAAAATCTCATGTAGGTATGTTTTTCTAAAGAAACTTTAAATAATACCTGATTTTAATTTACAACACTTGTTCGGAAAGTACCTTTTTTTTTAAAGCAACATTACTATCATACTAATATGAGGGCGGAATAAATCTATTAAAACCCATTATTAGCATGTTTTTTTTTTTTTTAATTATACCGAAAAAAGTTTTATTTTCAGGAAAAAAATACTATTCGTATTCGGTCACTTTCTTCCCCGGTAAACCATATGCCTAATATTAACTGCTCTATTTTATATAAATTAAGTACCTATACACGATAATATAATTATAAACATTGCAAGTGGCCCCTTTATGTTCCTCGATAATTTATAGTTAAAAACTGAATAGCTACTTAACTTTTAAATAAAATGCAACTGTTAAAATAAATGTAGGTTTAAAAGTATAAAAGATATTCAGCTTAATTCAGTATTTATTCTATAGCAACAACTACGGCAGAACGGGAAATAAAAATGAGTCTAATTTTTTTGTACACTTGTGGCGGAAAATTAATTCCATGAAAAAGCGCAGGATTTTAAAATATATCTGTGTGTGGTGCACGTGGGGGAAAATAAATCTGACAGAAGGCAATCAGCCTTTGGCATGGAGTGGAAGATTTAGTAGTGTGCAATCACAGTCCGAACCGCTGCTTCCGGTTAGAGAGAAACTTTTCGATTTCCGTTTTAAAATTTCTATTTTTCCATTAAAATATTCTTTTACAAACGAAATCTCGGACGAAATGTACAATCTCAAATGGTTGCAACATTTGGGATTTGTTCGTTTTTTATTAAGTTTTATGATTTATTTTGCGGAATAATTTAGTGTAGCCCTAACGTGGAATAGGAATGCAATTTTTGGTAGTGATAATCATCTGTAAAATTAATTCTAATATGCACCATTATAGATTTATTAGACCTTTTGTGTGTTTATACCTATTGAAATAATGTAATAGCATTAAAATTTAAGAAACTTGTAAATCACTTTAAAATAAAATTGTTGTTTATATCTCAGGAAAAAGAAAGTGGTTGAATTTACACAAATTTATACCATTTTTTTTCCTAAAAAGTCATATAGTAAATTGTTACCATTGAAGTGCCATGTATAAAAATCTATGTTATTACATCTTATTTATTGTATAATATTTTTCCATTTTTCTTAGCCGAATTAAAAAATAATTTAGTTGGTAATATGACTTAGGTATTAGTTTACATTGCGTTAAATAACTTTTCACATATTTTTCAAAACTATTTCAGGAATCTTGTTCATCACTTTGATATAACAACGCGCATAAAAGAAAATTACATAGTAAAGTGATGCTTACTCTTTTACGAGGCCGAGATCGGGAAAATAAAGTACTTTTATTGCAGTCGGTTTACAACCCTGGTAATAGGTGAATTCCGGAAACTTGGATCCGGGAAAATTCCTAAAGTTAATGCGGTGCGTTGCGCCTTTGTTTTACGCTTCCACTTTTGTTAAAAACTTGTGTATTTATTTTTAAATATTGGTACGAAGTTTTTTTTGTTATGAATACACTGGCCTATACAGCCTAACAGCTGGTTGTTAGGCTGTATAGGCCAGTGGTTTTACGCTACCACTTTTATAAAAAAAAACTATTGTACCTAACTAGAGAAGACGGTGAAGTTGTATGTTATTATTAAATATTGGTACGAAGTTTTTTTATGAATGCACTGGCCTATACAGCCTAACAGGTGGTTCTATAAAAAATAATCGTTTTGATTCCCAGCTAGGAGATTTTTCAAAAATATGATAACGTAGTTTTAGTTTTGATCAAAATCGGCCCTGAGACTCCTTTGAGCATTTTTCGCTATTCCTTGTTGGCCTTGAAGGCGCACTTGAATTAAATCACCTGTATATATAAATAAGTGGTCTAAGTCCTAATATTGGACGAAATGTCAAACAAGTTCTTTGCCGTCATATTCTTTTCTCACTCCTTCAATATTGGTTATAATCATTTGTGTTCTCACTCTTGGTTTTCTTTTATATAGAGGATGGTCGACTTCTGTTCTCATGTTTCAAAATGAGATTATAAGTCTTAGGCTTCCTATAGGTTCCCTAGAGGTAATTTTTTTTTATAGAAGTTTACCATGCGTCTCTGTATATATATACAATGGCAAAAAGTTTTATTTTTTTTATAATCGCTTTCCTATACAATAAAAATATATATTATGACTTGTAAAAGATCACTAAATTACTTCAATGTTACGACAATAATTTGCATCGCTTAAAATTAATTTATCATAGGTATATATACCTACCTAACTATTTTTTTCAAACTTCCTTCTATACATTAGCTCACATGGCCTCTGTAGACTATATATTTATATATATATGTATATATCTAGAAATAAAATATAAAAAATAGCTACTGGTATAAAAAAAAAACAGTAATACATGATGGTGTCAAAATAAAAAACTGCCATCAACGTATTTGCTTAATTTTTACTTACCATAACATTCAGCTTGCCGTTTATACGTTATTCAGGACTAGTATCCAATATAACCAAACCAAATATTGCCAAAACTAAACCAAATATAGCCATAACCAAACCAAATATAGCCATAACCAAACCAAATATAGCCATAACCAAACCAAATATAGCCAAAACCATATCGGTTTGATAATGAGAAAGAGCAAGCTCCGAATGTTTGCGAATGAAGTAAGAATGAACGATGATGAAAGAATGATGAACCAAATATATAGTGAGGTAAAGAGTTATCGTAAAATGCAGCTTGGACGAATTAGAAAGGTTTTAATGACGTTGCATATACAAGTATTCTAAACCGGCATGTAGGAGTAGAGTTATGAATGTGGACGAGGTAAAAGTAGGTATGTAGAGATAGTAATATTAATATTTAGGACAATTTACACATATTGCTCTGGTCACAAACTAGGCTCTAGGTTTCTACTATGTGTATTAGAAACAACTATGTAACACATATTATATTTTACACTCAGACCTTGACAAACTATAGCCCGACAAACTGTAGCTTCATTTAATAGAGATAAGTAAAGCTCGGACCGCCTCCGTAGACTAGTGATTGCGCCTTTGGCGTTGTATCCGAAGGTCGTGGGTACGATTCCCACCCATGGCTAAAAAAAAAGTTTTTTTTTTTGTACAGTTTGTAATGGTCTGGGTGTAAAATATAATATTTTTTTGTCTCTGTTGTCTCTGTCTACCACGTAAGGAGCCTGCTGCCATGTTCTGTTTCTTCTAACGGAAACGTTAGGTTGTCATAATAACGAATTCCTATAAATATGTGATTAAAGAATCAGCATCAAAGAACACTAAAAGGTTATGTACTCCACTTATATTATAGGTACATTTGGCATAAAAGTTTTTAGTATTCAGTGCCTTGACCATAAAAGGTTTCGTTATTTTGACCATCTAACGCTACCTTAAAAAAAAAAACAGAATATGCACTGACCTAAAACTAAATATAATATAAAACCAAAAATAGATAAATATCAAAAGCTGAAAGGAAAAAATCCTTTGACATATATAATTCGGGGTCAAACAAAGAAATTATTGTAATAATGTAGGTATTCTTCTATTCTATATTTGTTATGATTAATTTTTGTTTTGCTATGAGGGAAAATAATAATATTTCATTTGTAGGGCTTTGCCAAACCAATGGAATGATCCTTGATTAAATTTTAATCAGAGGCCTCTTTCTAGAGCTTCATTGGCTACTATAAATGTATTATTATGGAAGTAAATAATTTGGATAAGGCCAATCAATATTCATTTAATATATTATTAGTAAGAATATTAATAAAATATTGCTTTTTACAGCCATATTTTTTTTTTATTGTTACTATCAATCAAAAGACTTCTGATATTTGTACAAATATTTTTTATTGAAAACGGGCGGTACCGAAATATCTTTGAATGTATCTGACTTAGAATTAATAGAGTAAAGAATTGAAATTTTAAAACCTATACTTTGTTACATTTTTTTCCATATCAATTTTACTTATTTTTTATAATTATTCTTTATCTTTACTTTCTTCTATTTTCTCTTCCACAGAAATTATACCCATATATTTACGCACTGCTTTAGATATTAAATTACTGATATATCTAAAATTAAATAAAAAACTAATATTTATCTGGTAGGTTGACGTTGAAAAAAATCTAATTCCATAAACTCTCACATAAGTTTTGCCATAAATTTACTAGATGTTAATGTATTTTTATATTCTTGTTAATAATGAATAAATGGTGCAATTCCATCATGCACCAACTGGCACTCGAACCCTTTTTAGCTGAGATCCATCAATTCGATCCCAAGTACTGACAAATATAACTGATCTCAAACTGTATGAGACATCACGACAGGAACCTACAGAAATTGTAAAGAAAAATGGATTGTCTTTCGAACGTAAAATAAACGGAGTGGAATAGGCAAGACTTTCAGCTACACAAGTTTGACAAGTCCTTTCATATGCTTCAGGAGGTTTACTGAAATGGAAAACTTACTGGACCCGAACCGACTCCTAATTCTATTACAATGGGAGAACACTATTATTTAGCCAATGCTCAAAATATCCTTATAGCTTAAATGTAGAAATAATTCTATACCTACAATGTATACTATCTTGATTGTGATATTGGGAAGTGTAAAGATGGATGGAATAATACAATATATATAGGTAGGTGTATTGGGAAGATTATTTTCGGGCTGAAATTATGTTTTTTTTTATTTGTAGCTATAGATGCTAGCTTTTTATAAATAGCTTTTGTTACCATGCTTCGCACGTTTTATTATTTGTACAAAAACACATTTCATTTCATATTCCTAGCATCTGTTGTTTCGGCTGGGATATGGTCAATTATGTACTTTTTTTTTATTGGAACACGGCACGTGACTTTGTATTTACCCGATGGTAAGCAGACCTACAGTCCATAAATGGGGTCGATCAATATATTGTTGTTTAACAATGTATCGCTCCGGCTAAATAATGCGGTTACGAAATGGACGGCGACAAATACGTATAAATTTGCTTTACGACTCTATTTTAATATCCTCGCAGCTTTATCGTCAAACCAATCACCCGTTTCGTAACCGCACCATGAAAGAAAACTATATACGACCTTAACAAGAAATCGGTGCAGTATCTCCGGAAAACAGGTAAAACCATAGATTAAAACCGAAACATGACTAGGTCACATGACGGCTTTTGCAATGTAGTTTTCTTTATATATAAAGGCCATATGAATAAGGAGGTACTTTTTCACAGATGAGTAAGTTTCCAAATATATTAGCTAGGTACTATATACTTTTCTTCCAAAAAATATTATTGGGCAATCGTCAATAATTATAATTTATGTTGCACCACACACAACATAGATAAAATAAACATTTTTAATATTTAAAGAAAGGTTTACATACTACAATATTCAACGGATTTGGTTATCTCTAAAAAATAGAGCCTCTATTGTACAGGCATTGCTTATGATTTCCCTGGAGAAGACACAAAATACACACTGTATGTTGTAACATTTTTCACTTTCTAAACACATAGGTAACATAAATATCATTGGGATAAATTTTGTTAGGAAAATACCAAAGCATAAATAAGTAAGTTTATCTTTTTTCCAGAAAGTATTTGCCTAATTTATATATATAATACCTAGCTGTTTTCTTTACTTTGTAAGCGTGTATATTTTAAAACAAAAAAAAAAACTATTAGTTGTTTTTTTAATAGATACCTATTTTATTAAGCTATATAAACATATTAAACATGGCTACTATGCCCGCATATGCCCGTTCATTATATATTTAAAACCCCAATTTATAGGTATAATTTTGGGTTTTAGGTAATCACTTACTTACGTTACTTACCTACGAAATTCTATAGTTGCCAAAAACTAACTATATAAATAAACTAACTAAATACGAAAATAAAAAACTGAATAACTTTTTCAGTTTCTCTGATCTAAAATCGGAAATATTTTAATGCAGTTAAATGTCATTTAAATATATCCAAGTTTGCTTTATAGAACATTATTTCTATAATGCAATATTTAAAATATTTCTTATGAGACTCTTCAAAGACCCAATATATTTGAAGTCCTGTATGTATACCGAAATATAATATACCCTATTTTACCCACAGAGCTAATAGCTATTTAACAAAAAAGACCGCATATAAACCGGTCCAGTTGTTTTTACGTGATGCCCCAACAAACAAACAAACAGACAGACAGACAGACGCGAATTCTAAAATTAATATATTATTGTTCAATAGCCTATTTGCAGTCTATGCAGCATTTTTTTTTTAATCATATAAAAATGTACAGGTTTATTATTTAATAATAATAATATTTAAAAAAAAAAAACTTGTTCGGTATAAATACAGTAGATAGACCATCGGCGACGATGACAAACTAGTCATCGTCGAGCTGGCCACTTGTTCGGTATAAATATAGCAGATAGACTATGGGCGATAATGACAAACTGGAACCAAAAACAAGTACCCTGAGGGCTACCCAGGCGGTCTCGGGCACCGAAATACACCCGTGATGATAAATTTACTTCACTAGATTTATGAGGTAAAAGTCGTTGCAGGAGAAATTCCAGTAAAATCTTTTTATCTTTTCAGGGACTTTTGCGGACTGTATTCTCCCAGGCGGCACTAGCAGGGTGTTATAATATATGGTCAGGTATATGGTATGGAACGTAACCAAAAGGTCTTTGACATATTTTCCGGTAACACGTCCGGATCACTGCATTACTGAATTCCTTCAACACTATTACATTACTGATAAACCTGCACAGAAAAAGTTTCAGGAGCGCAGCAGGTGTGGTTGCCGAATAATTTAACCAGCATAGTGGGAGCGATCAATGCTGTTTAACAACAATTGTATTGATACCTCATTCATGGACATTGTATGACTGTTTAACTTCAGGTAGATTCAAATCACATACAGAGCTCCAAAAAAACAAAAAAAATACGATACACTATTGAACTTTAGAAAAAAACATTAATACAAAGGCATAAAGTCAACTACCAACTGGAAAGTATAGAAATTTTCTTTCATAACTTATCCCCGATAAAATAAGATTGTATAGAGAAATACAATTAGGAAGTTGGTATTTCCTCTCAGAACTCACTCAAAGAAAGGTAATGGGCTACAAGTGTTTTTCCGTGTCTGAAAGATCCACAGAAAAGGGTATGAGAATACGAGGAAAATGAGGAGTGGACACTGCGCGCATGTATATTCGTATATACTACGATATATAAATCAGGTATTTACTGACCGCGATCAAGTATCAATTTAAATATTATATTTTCTTGACTTGAATCTTGCAGTCATAGTGGTTCAACTAATTTTAGCATCTTGCTAATTTTGGTTGTAAACATTTTTGGACTTTACATTGCCACTTACCATCAGATGGTAAACAGCTTAATTAAAAAATAAATCAGTCGTAGGACTGCACGTCAGAAGTGAAAACTTCACAAACTTGTACTTAAACATTATTTTTGGATTGTCATATGTATTCAATGTTTCTGAGCATCACGGTCACGCAAGCTCTGCGCTTTTCTTCAACCCAAAAAGTGCACGTTCCATAAAAGTTTGGACGGTCCATATTGGAAGGCCCTTATATAAAAAGACCCTTCAATAGACGATGCAAAGTTTTTGCTGGAATTCCTCTTGAACTGCATAAAGTGGAGTTTAATGCAAAACTTCTGAAAACGGTGAATGTACAGACTAAAATCGAAAAATAACTAGGTCACTTGATAATTTTTGCATCGAGAAGCAAATATGTTAGAATAACTCAGAATAGATCGTGTGAACCTTTCTGTTGTTTGCGATTGAAATTAATACCTATTATTGTTACTATTAATGGCTAATCAGTAGGGATGATTATGTTCGAACAAAACATTTAAGGCTTAAAAACAGATGTTTATTACTATTGCAATCATTGAAGAAATAATTGAAAAAAGAACGAAAAATAACGCTTTAAATTAAAACTCGAATATAAGTTATAAATTAAATATTGTAAAAAATAAAATTACTATTGATTTTCTAAGAGCATATTTGTGTGAAAGAATTATTCCATACATATATTCTCTAATAGAAATAATTTTATCTTAAGGTAAAAAACGCATAGATTGTATTGTTTTTATTGTTTTGGGGCACATAAAGTTATAAATATAAATATAAACAATAGATTTAAATAACGAATATTGGTACACGAGTTTTTCTATTTTTTATTGGGGTAGGACAATTATTTAATTTTAAAATCTTATTGTAAACATACAAAATTATCGATTTGGCATAGTTCCTATCTTAAACTTTATAACACCGCACCCTGGTCGATAGGGCTTCGGATACGGATGAATTAAGGACACTGTATTCGCAATCTTGAAATCTGCGTTCTCCATACAAAAATCTTTATTAACCACAAGATGAAGATTTTCGCGTACACCATCATAAAAATCATATTTGAACTTCGACTAACGGCCAAGTTGTAATATTTGGAAGCACGTTTGTATGGGCGGCAAGACGACTACAGAGCTCTAAATACTACCCAGTCTATATTATATTATAGCTCAATATTATATTATATGGCCTTGTATGGAATATTGTTCGCACCTTTGGGGTGGATCGGCCAAATATTTGCAGCATGCCCTCGATGGTCTGCACAAGCGTGCATCTCGTATTATTGATGACAAAGTGCTCACTAACACCTTAGAGTCACTGCAGCTTCGCAGAGATGTAGCGTCGTTGAGCGTATTTTACCGTCTTTACCATGGACAGTGCTCTGAAGAACTTTTGAATCTCATCCCCCCTTCCCCTTTCCGTTACAGAACCTCACGAGGAGGTAACAGAATGCATTTCATTCTGTGGCCGATGCACCAACCCGCACTAAAAGATTTGGTAATTCGTACATCTGTCGCACTATTAAAATGTGGAATGCTCTGCCTGCATGCGTGTTTCCTCCTTCCTATACCTTGAGTTCTTTAAACGAAGCGTGAATAGGCATCTTAAGCCGGCATAATGAATGAAACCGGCTCTTACAACACAGTTCTAAAAGCCGGTTGTATTCATTCTTGGACCTGCATACTGCTTTCGATCAGGTAGATGTGTGGTCGGCATGTGACCCCACAACTCCTACAAAAAAAAATACCTTGTTATCATACTTACTTGTGTGCCATAATGAATAAATAATATCCGTGTAAGTAGTGACGGATGCAGTGACATTTAATTATGTACCATCACGGGTGCCGTAGGGCGGCACTCGAGTCCGCCTAGATGGCTTCAGGTACCCAGCGGAGGGGGTTTTATTTTCACTTCATCGTAGCCGATATACTATTCCGAATCTACACCAAGCACGAGGCCAGTTCAAATTCGTTCTGGATATATCAGTTTTTAGGTCCTGGTTCAAACCCCGGTGTAAACCAATATTTTTTAATAAAAAAAAAAGTTTGATAACACCACTATAGTGCCTTGGAGAGCACATTAAGCTGTTGGTCCCAGATTCACTATTGAGACCGCCTAGACGGTCCCGGGCACCGTAAGGCACCGTGTATATACTACTAGTGATGATATTATTTGTTTGACAACACCACTATAGATGCCTCGGAGATCACGTTAAGCTGTCGGTCCCGGTTTCACTATACCAACTTGTGAAACTGTTTATAGTTTATAGAGAGTCTATTCAAAACATCACGACGAGCTAGCCACTTGTTCGGTGTAGATTCATACCATCGGCTTGGACGAGGTGGGATTAAAAACTCCTCCGCTGGGTACCCTGAGGCCGTCTAGGCGGCCTCGGGCGCCGTAAGGCACCCGTGATGATATGTATGTATAATATTATTTTTATAATTCAGGCACAAAGACAACATAGGTAATTTTTAACGTCATACGTTAACGTTAGCTTGTGGTTGGGCAAGTGCTGAAACTTGTGGCTGAAACTTGCTTAAATATTAAACCTGTTTTTCCAATAAGTTGTTGGGGCTTTACCAAGAATAAATAAGTTGGAACTCACTTCCAAACATACAAAATACAATTTTCATTTCGATGGAAAACTTCTCCAATTACCCCGGGCCAAACATCGATTCGTGGTAATCAATTTTAATTAATATAACTCATTAGCGTTAATCAGTAAAGTGATATTAATGGAACGTTTTAAAAGTTTAACTTTTAATGACGTGAAACACTCGACGGGGTGTAACTTAACTGTCGCGATATTCAATAACTAAAAAAAAAAAAATACATTTGATCTCTATATTTTTTTTAAATGATGTGATCTGCCAATTCTATGAATAGGTTTAATCAATACATTGTTGTTCGACAGCATTGATCGAATTGATGCGGTTACGAAATGGGCGATAGACTAGCCTCGCGGCTTTATCATCAAAGTTACCGCGCCCTGAAAAGAGACTTAGAACCTTATACGGCGATAAATGTTCATCTAATTATTGTTCTAGAATATACTATGGCATATATTAGGGACTATTTTATGGACCAATTACCAACATTATTTCCCTTAAAAAAACAACCAATTATTATCAGAACACCTTCTTATTTTTATATCAATAGAAACAACATTAAGTAAGTATTCAGACATATATTTTTGTTTAGGAGTTAGGGAGAGTTTTCTTTTAGCTTTGAAATGTATATAAACTTTATTCCCGTGCGTATTATATTAGAATATAAAAGGAAAAACGTACCTACGAATAAATAACAATACAATTTTCACCCATACTACTATTCTATAATATACTATGGCATATTAGGTATTTTATTTATTTAAACACTTTATTGCACAGTAAACAAAAGTTATGTACAAAGGCGAACTTAATGCCTTAGACATTATCTACCAGCTAACCCTTAAGATGGTGTACGAAGATGTGTCGGGTGCTTAATAAAAAAAAATATATATCATTAGGTTACTATTTCAATATTTTTTTTCATTAATAGTATTACGGCATATAAATTGCGGCGAGTTTCAAAAATACTACCGTTTTTAAAAAATGGATATGTACCCAGTGAGTTTTTTATGTATATTTTGACAATAATATGTAGTGCCCTAGAGCAGGTTAAGATGTCGGTCTTAGTTTCACTATACCAACTTTTGAAACTGTTTATGGATAGGTTATGAAGTCTATACAAATGCCGTGATGAGTTTTATAAGTATCTGTAGATTCAGAATACAATATAGATTTTTTAAATATTTATATAATTATATGTAGGTTTACACATATTGCTCTGGTCATAAACTAAGCTCTAGGCTCGTACTATGTGTACCAGAAACCACTATATAATACATATTATATTTAATAAACACCCAGACCATGATAAACGTTCAGAAAAACTTACTAATATTTTTTTCCCATAGTTGGGAATCGAACCCATGACCTCCGGATACCATGCTAAAGGAGCAACCGCTAGTCTACGGAGGCCGTTATACATGGTGAGTTTGAAAGGTTGTACTTTGAGCTAATATGAAGTTCTACTAATCAATACGAACAACTTTTTCCATGTGCCGAAAATGAAAAAAAAATTGCCTTCTCCATACAAACTAGTAATTTTAAAATGACCAATTTGTATGGGAAAGCTATTTTTTTTTTCATTTGCGACACATGGTTCCATGGGAGAAGTTGTTCGATTTGATCAGCAGAACCTCATTTTAGCCCAAACTACACCCTTTCAAAGTCACCCTGTATATTATAGTGATTGGTAATATATTATAGAATAGATTTAGACTATGTAGGAATTTAAATGCCACCGTTGTGTAACCTGGTGGCATTTTAACCTCGTGGTGGGATTAAAACCCCTCCGCTGGGTACCCTAGGGTCGTCTAGGCGGTCTCGGCGGCCGTAAGGCACCCGTGATGATATGTATAAAAATAGAGACTAATAACTAAAGTGTTTTTAAAGGATTTCATATATAGGTTTTTATGAATACCGGTGTAAGAGTGAAAAATACACCCAAATCCAATGGTAATTTATAGATATTCATATTTATAAATATTAGCAATTCGGCTAGCCTAACCGTTGCGAACATTTTGATTTAGCGGTTAAATTTTGTTCGTGAATATGCAATTTTGAGCGTTATAATAATATGAAATAAATTAAATTTAAACTAAAATAATTCAATACATAGTAAAGTGGAAACGTATCCGCGTTACCACTTTACTATGTATTTATTAATCAGCAGTTCATTTAATATACACATTTCTCTTTGCTTTTGACTTTGACGAGCTTATTTAACCGCTACCACGCTTTCGAAACTTGTACTTAGGAAGCAGGACAAAAAAATAACATACCTATAGGTACTAACGTATATAAATTAATGATCTCTAATACATAATTGGTAACTAATTAAAAAGACCACAATGACTCTAAATTTCTAGAACGTTGATTAAATCATTCTATATACATAGGTATAATAAAAATTACATGATTGGTAAAAAATTTACGTGACCTGATATTTAACCATGAAGCTAAAAAAATGCGCCAGCGGCGCGCGGACGGGCACGGTTTACCTTCATGTATTTAACCAATCATTTGTCTTGTTAACTAATTTGATCATATGATAATTTTGATTAAAGTTTTAGAAACTGGGCGTAAATGTGTAACAATTTATGGAAATATAAACGACGTGCAACTGTTTATCCCATCCATAGCGAGGTAGAGAGTTAATGATACGAAGGTGATTGAAGACCAGTCACGTGTTAAACACATTCCGTTCCAATCAGATATAACCGTAGTGTGGTTTGTGCAAATCTTTGCAAGTTTGCGAGTCCTTTGTCATCCCCCAGCGATTCGGGCGACAATTACTGACCGCAATTGTTGTAATTGCAAAGACTGGGCTGCAATCAGCGACCGCCGGGTTCCAGGACGTGTTCTGCACAAATTGCTGTTTTTATCACAACTGCTACGGCCAGTTGAATGAGAGAAGTTTGTATGCAGTGGTTTATTCTAATTGGGCATTAGAGAGTTGTTAGAGCAAGCGGATTGAATTTCATCCAAATTTGACTAAACTAAAACGTAACTGTTTTAGAATTGAAATTGTTGTATTAAATATTGTGTTTGGGTACGTTCTGAAATTATTACTAATGAAGTTGTCTGGCGGAGTGAACTAGTTCATATTGTAGGCTTGTTTAGTTAATTCTATTAGGATACGTCGTCGTCTTTAAATGGGTTAGTGTTCGTAAATGTAAACAATGTGTTCGGCGTGCAAATTAGACGGGTTTATATTATTGATATAGGGACATGATATACTCTTAATAACATATTTACAAGTTCTTAATCCGCTTTTTGATGTTTTATTTATTTTCTGTAAAAGATTGGTATGACATAGACCTATTACTATTTAAACTAAAATGTTCATATACATTTAATATTAAATTGTTTTATATAAAAATATCTAAATAAATGATATATATAAAAAAAAAAAAGAAAAAAAAGCCCTAAAATATAAACCTACTAAAAATCTAAGTGTGTGCCCTGTGGCATGGTTCCCAGAATACTGGCTGCATTTCCTCGCTGTATAGTAAGCGATATTCTTTGTGCAAGGAAAGTGCCAGCATTCCGGTCACCAGTGACTTTAAATAATTTGGGCGCAATTTCATTGAAAAACTCTTTTGAACTGGGACCCCACGGGCCGAGTCTCCACTCCAAAAGGCACAAATACATAGCTATTCATTATATCTATGTATTTGTGACGCTTGGCAGTCTTTGCTCTTTCCGCTGCTATTCCGGCCTTCTCTCTTGTACCTGATAGGTGAGAAGCCGCCATCGTATCGATGCATGTAGCCATACCAGACAGCGACCCTTTCTCAATGGTATTAATGAAATACCATCCGGTCTCTTACCATCATCGCGTAACAGTCCACTCGGCTTAAGAATGGCTGGCACATTAATAGAGGCAAGAGTCCGGCGTAGTATGTCATTTGTTTTTAAAGAAGTGTAATAGTATCAAAGGAATAGAAAGGCTTTTACGGTTGGGTCCAGAATGACCGTACGGTCATTCTGAACCCAACCGTAAAAGCTTAGCGTTCACAAAAAACAATATGCTCACTTAATAATAGATAATTTAAGCATTATTTTCCAGTATTCAAAATAATTTTTGAAGTTGGGAAAAAAAAGTTCTGGCAACTTTTGTAACGTGCTGATTCTTCTGCCTTTTCTGTATATTTGTCCACATTATGCAGAAAAATAATGCTTTATACATAAAAAAATATTATTTTTGCTTATCTGCATTGAGATTTAACAAAATAAAGAGAGATTTCACATTATTTTGAAAGAAAAAGAAAAGGCCGTATAGTGTTGAATGCCCATTTGTCTATTTATCGTGTGAACAGAATAAAAATAAAATAAAAATATAGCGACGTAGGCCGATGGACTTGCATCCAGTGCTATGTTAAAATAAATAATAAAAAAAAGAGCGACGATATATCATCCACAGATTATATATATATATTTTTTTAATTCTTCCACCATTGTGGAAAGGCAAAGATCTTTCGATCACATAATCTGTGGATGACTGCATCCACAGATTATATAATATTATTCTGTCAGTGCAGCACAAGGAAACACTACTAATAATTTTGCGGATTAATAATTCGCAGTAGACCTGGGTCGGTCGATCACTTTTTGTAACCCGGGTCGATCACGACCCACGAGTTTCGCGACCCGGGTTAAAACACCCGATCGCCGTGACCCACATGGTCTCGACGACCCAGTGTAGTAAACAAACCTCAGTACATCATAAGCCGCATCGATCAACTTGCGACCCACGGATCAACTTTTTATCTTTTTAAAAGAATAATTATGTTTATTAATCTACCTATATCATTCGGTATGTACGTAGGTAGCCGCGTTCGTTTTTAATTATATGCACCTTATGGAAATATATTTTGGCAAGAGTGATTTGCGGTTTTATGATGAGGTACCTAATATTTATATTATAATCTTTTTCATGTATAGCGGTCTTATATTCGCCACCCTAACCAAGCAAATATTTTTTTCTCCTTCACTCCTTCGCTAGCGCTCTTCATTTGTGTCGTCGCCTGTCTCTTGAGTTCCCGACTCGAAAGAGCGCGCGGGTCACGGGTCACGCGACGATCGGGTGCTTTTAGAATACGTCATCGGGTTACTCACCCGTGGGTCGTGACTCGATCACTGTGATTCGATCGATTACGATCGACGCAGGTCTAATTCGCAGACCGAAATTATTCGCTATACTAACCTAATAACTAGTCATAACATAACCTCTAATTGAAATTCAAATGAGAATAACTTTTTTCTCCCAACTTTTCGAACTTCGATGTAATTAACAATTTTATTATATGTATTTTCCTCTATCGAACTGGATAGGTTTCATTTTTGAACGCGGCTTCTAAGCCTGGGTCGGAAAATACATGGGCTATGACCGTTCTTCTTTCAAGATTAGATACTACCTGAAAATTAATTTATTCTCCTTTAATAGGGACTTTAGAAACTTAATAGGAAGCTACTGTTCATAGTTCTGCATCAGTCGATCGGTTTAGGGATGTTGAGTAAGCCAGTCAGGTCAAGAACTTTCATATAGATGACATTTGTGCATTTGTATTTAAAAATAACTTTAACCTTTGTCAAAGATATTGCGTTTTACATAAATTCGAATAAACTTTGATGACGTTATTATTTTAAAATAGAGTTTCTGTCGTTGTTTATTCTGTTGTGTGTTTAATAATTTATGTTGGGTGATTAAAGTACGATATACCTGCTTACAGAAGTTTCATTATTCTATATTATCTTCATAATTTATGAAAACATATGTTTCTATCGCTAATTTACCAATAATTTTATATTTATGCATTTTTACAAGCAATGACAAAATTCATGAGGGCTGACTGGAACCTGGTTGGCTCAGCGGTTGAGCGCCTTGCCGCGATAGCGAGGTTCGTGGGTTCGAGTCCCGCCACCAGGAATTTTTTCATTGCATTTTTATCTTTAAAAATTTAATATAATTTACCAATAAGTACTTCCAATACTTGACCGCTTTTTTTATTAAACCGGTGTCTAAATCCTAGTTAAGATTACCTTTTTAAAGAATATCGGACATCGTCAATTGGGGGCAAATGTAGGAAAATCATATTATCACTATAAAAAAAAAATGTTTAGTTTGGATTTCTAGACGCTTTAAAAAAATGAAATAATTTATAGCCCATTCATGGACTTTGTAAGTTTGCTTAACATCAGGTAGATACAAGGTCACATACTGTGACCTGATACATTTTTTTATTTCCTTTAGATAACTTGTTATGTCCCACTGCCGGGCAAAGGTCTCCCTTCCCTCCTTCCATCTCTTCCTGTCTTTAACTGTCCTGGACCAATCCTTTAAAAAGTGCTGTGCTCATAGGAGCACATTATAGTATTATAGAATAAAAAAAAACAATGAAATTAGTTTGGTTTTCAATGGAAGAAACACAGAAATTTTTGCACGTGTTTAAAGATTAATACCATGTCCAATCGAATGGACTCACGAAAATAAAGTAATAATAATAACAATAACTAAGGTACCTCAATCAATTGTTTACATGATTTATTTAAAAATGTATGAAATTGGTATTATTTTTTGTATGTTTATGAAGTAAACAAACCAATTTAAACTGCATATTAGAGACGTCAGAGTAACTCATAACATAATATAATAATCATAATAAGTAATAATAGCAATTTGAGTATAATGATATAGCTTGGTAGAGTGGCAGCAAGGTAAAGTGAATGCATTTTCCTTTGCATCCACTCTATGCCTTTCAATTAAGTATTAACACTCGTTGACAATATTTAACTTACTGTCTATGGTAGGTAAATTTTTTTTTTTCATAATATCTCTGATAATTGCTAATAAGGAAATTGATTTGAAAGCTAACGTTATACAGGATGAATTTGAAAGGTTGTACTTTGACATAATATGAAGCTCTACTGATCAAATCGAACAACTTTTCCCATGGAACCATATGTCGCAAATTTAATCAGTAGAACCTCATATTAACCCAAAGTACAATCATTCAAAGTCACATATATATAAGTAAAGTACGAGAATGAAACGATATAACATTTATAAAGTAAATGAAATATATATTTTTGGGTTTTAAAATCGACGGAAATAGGCTTTTTTATTCAACTTTGTATTTTGGACCTATTAAATTTTAAATCCGATTAATTCAAAATATAATGCAATATAAATGTAACGAACATTATAATGTAACCTGTAACGAACTTGGATTTTAAAAGCGGTCCAAATAAAAGTTTTTTTTAATATGCTCTTATTTTTTCTAAATAAGATTTCTTTTTGCCAATATTTTTAAAACAAAATGAGTAATATTAAAATTTTACAATATTACCTGTATTCCGTATTGCTAACTTCTTTGATTGAATTGTCCCTCGATGACCCTAGGTATTTTTGTTAACTATCTTTATTGAAAGTTTTTTTTTTTATTATAGAAGTTCCTACATGAAATATTTCTAAATTAATGGTAGTATAATATTAAGCTATACATAAAATGAAGTTGCTTCCCGCGTATGTACGTATATCTTTTATATTATGCAACGGATTTTGATGCGGTTTTCACCATTATTAAGATAATATCTTCCGGAAGGTTTATGTAGATTCCACCAGCGACGCATCTGTCGATTCTGGCGTTGGTGGCGCCTATTCATGGACTGCATAATCTTCTTACCATCTCAAGGTTAGGCAAAAAAATGTATAATACATAATACTGTGATATATATATATTTCTTACTTGGTAAAATATATAAATTGAAGCTATAAAATTTTATTGCCAAATATTTCGCCTCTCTATGGAGCGGCGTCATCAGTGACAGTGACTGAAGGTCTTTGTCATAAATTTTGAAGAAGTAATTTTATGTCTTTTAGCAATGGTAAAGGCAATGCACTATACAGTTTTGTATTTATTTTTTAGAAAAATCTCTATCTCTATCCTTAAAAATAATAATATTACACGAAATCTTTTGGAAACGTGCCCTAGTGTAACGTATAAACAAAATCAAAATTTAAAAGCTATTTTGGCAAAAAATAAAAATACACGGAGCAATAACACATTGTTAGGTACACACAAGTGCAACCAATCTCGTTGCAAAACATGTCCCATAATAAATTCCGATATCAATATACAAACTCATCATAACCCTGTTGTCATCAAAATTCAAAATTTCGCACAATGTACTACTTCTCATTGCGTATATATGCTGGAGTGCAGATTTTGTAACAGTTTTTATGTGGGAGAAACTACGACACCCCTTCGTACTCGCATGAATGGACACAGACATTCAGTAGATTCTCAAATTAATAATATTTTACCTGTGCCCACCCATGCGCGTATACATAACACTACCTTTAACAATTGTTTCACAGTAAGAGTATTAAAGAGTTTTCCTAAAACTATTCGGTCTATTGATTTAAAAACATGGGAAAGCTCTTTTATATGGCAGCTTGGTGCATACTATAGCCCTGGTCTGAATGTAATGCATTAGGTTTTGTCTAACTTGTTTTGTAAATTTATTAATATCGAACCAACAATGGACATAACATGCTGATGATGTTTTCCATGATGGGCTAGGTGGTGATGATATTTTTCTAAAAAATAAATACAAAACTGTATAGTGCATTGCCTTTACCATTGCTAAAAGACATAAAATTACTTCTTCAAAATTTATGACAAAGACCTTCAGTCACTGTCACTGATGACGCCGTCCATAGAGAGGCGAAATATTTGGCAATAAAATTTTATAGCTTCAATTTATATATTTTACCAAGTAAGAAACACATCTAACACACTTTATTTGTTTCAGGTGATATATATATAGTAATCCTTGCAAAGCTGAGCTAGTCTCTAGTAATAATAATTAAATGTACTTATTGCAAAATACGTGGTGGCCGGGTTGGTTAGACTTAAAAACACTTAGGTCGCTGGTTCAAACCCCGGTGTGTCCTAATAAGTTTTTATATTTCGACTGCCGCAACATACAGTATCGAAACTACAAAACACATACTTTTTACCAGTGGCCCTAGTGTGAGTTTTCTAACTATTACTTTGCGTTTGAGTTAACTAAAATTTGTATGGGAAATAGTTCAGCGCTCCAAGTTCAGAGCAGTTTAAAGTTAAATTTTGACTTAGAAAAATATGTTTTATTAATGTCATGTAAATTACACCCCTATATGATAGCAAATTTTATGTGCATTTATTTTATCTAAACACGATTATAACATTTATCATATTTGTTTAGATATTTCACATTCGATGGTTTACCGTGATAGTAAAAGTTATAATTTTATCGAATGTGGTAGATTCGATAGTATTCAAGATTTATAAAATGTGAACAAGTATTGAATCTACCAGTTTCGAAGTGTTCTTTAACTATTTATTTACTCAGAATAACACTTTTAATACTTTGTTCCTAATTAATATGCTGTAATAATTGTTTGTTTTTGTTTTATAATTAAATTCTGCACATTTATTACTAAAAAAACAAAAAAATTAAATAGCCCTAGCATGAGATCCATTATGAGTATTTTTACGTATACAAAGCAAATGAACTTTTATAAACTATTGTTTGAGATCTTTAAGTCTTATTACCTATGTAAATATTGGCTTATAACAAAAATCCTTTTTTAGGTATTTTAACAACAAAAAAAATATATGTAAAAACAACGTACTTAATTAATTAACACAAAAATTATACCCAACAAAAAATATATAATAATGCAATAACAACTTAATTAATTTAATATATTCAATTTAGTTATAAAATAAACAAAAACATAATAAAATATACCTGCCTATAAAAATAATTAATTATTACCTATATAAAAAATTTTGGAAATGAGACAATGGGCGTAGGGTACCAAGGACACTAGCGGCGTTACCCCGTTGGATAGCAATACTGAACCAGGTACTCCTTGCTCAGAGGATCACCAGTTGCTATTTTTTTTTTTTACCCAGATCACGGATAAATTCGCTAGCATCCTCGGACCACGGACCCATTGTCTCAACGGAAAATGCCAAAAATATGTGCGAGTTCAGGAGCTCTGCGTACTTATTGCGCTTTATTTCAACTGCTTGTTCAGCTGCAGCTCCCGCACGTTTGGAAGATGACGAAATGTAACTCCGACAAGGTGTGTCCACGCAGGTCGCATCCCAGACCAAAGCACGACCACATTTGTATGGTATAATAGTCATACCGCCGGTCTTTTACCATCAGATCTTTGTAGGCCTAAGGGTTCAAGAACAGAAGGAATGTTTGCTTTTGATAAGGACTTACAGATAATGTCGTTAATGTTATGGTGTCTTGAAAAACGACCAGCACTTTTTTGACACGAAAGGCCATGATGACCTTGAGAATCAACTGTGTCGCCGCAAATGCAAACATGGGATTCGTATATAGTACACCCTAAGCGTAATGCTGCTGCAATACGGAGTGAGCCAGCGTCCAGTAGTGTGCCCGTATGTGGAGAGGGAATAGCACGTAACCAGGCGCCGGACTCGCTTTTGCAACTTGCATTAAGCCGGGCTTCTTCTTTGGTACAATTTCTAGGTAAATTATGAAATATTTTTTTGTTTATAGTATCATCTAGATCTTTTTGGGATATGCAATAAGGAAATTGATCTATAAATGCTTTTGTTTTCCAGATAGCAACCGCTTCTGATTCTCTATGAAAAATATTGGTATTAACATTTGCTTTTGATAAAATAGACGTGCAAAGAGGTTTCGTAATAAAGACAGAACTTAAATAAGCAGGTATTGCCAAATCACTAACTTTCCTTATACCTAAACCACTAAAACTAACTGGAAGAGAGGCCTGATGAAACTGGTCTGTAGATTTTTTTTAATTTAAAATAGACTCTAGACTTAGTCTTATTTCATTATCAATTTCATTTACAATAGGAGAATTCCAACAAGGAGATGTACGTAAAGTGTACATATACCGCGGTGAAGTGAGACAATTTGATAGCAAAAAAAATGAAACATGTGGTTCTATGTCCTCTAATTTAAAAGCTGCCCGTTTAAATACATCTAATTTATTTTTTAATACTGCAGTAATTCCTTCGTCAATCAGAGGAGATCCGAGTAAAGTGATATCTTCATTGTGAGTCAAGTTTAAGTCTCATACCTGAGTCAAATCATTGCTTAAAAATATTTCATCAAAATATTAGAAGTATCTCCCGAAACATGCCTGGCTTCCTAACATTATTGGAGAGAATTAAAATAGAATGCGACATAATTGTTTTGTCTGAGTGCTGGCTCTCATGTTGCTGTAACATTTCAAACCTTAATAACTACCAGTCCTACCATTCAATCAATAATTTATCCCAAAATGATGGTCTTGTAATTTTTGTCAAAGATGGTCTCTCTGTAACTGTCGAGGAGCCTCAGTTTCGGGATGCTAACTGTCTCATAATTAAACTGAGCAATGATACTGCTATTATTTCTATATACCGTTCTCCATCGAAATATAATATATTCAACTTTACCCAGTCACTAGACACTGTTCTGCTAAAACTTCAGTCCTTTAGAAACCTAATCATTATAGGAGACATAATATTGATATTAAAGATGGCAGTAAGGATCAACGTGTGGACGAATATCTAAATTTATCTGCATTTCATGGTCTATTGCCCGCTCATGATACTCCTACTCGTGCTGGTAGTTGTCACGTCTTGATTAAAACCAAACTTCGTGCCGTTACTTTAATCATTCAAAACACTCTTACAGATCACGATTCCCTTCTTCTATGCCTATATAATGGTACAATTAATAATAATCCTGCAAAATCATACACTAAAAGAACAGACCATACCAGCCTCTCGGCTGCGATGCAGAGCTTTAACTTTGATTCAATCTATAAAACTAATGACTGCAACCTGGCAAGCGAAATCTTAGTAATTTCTCTAACAACTATTATCACTTCTAATACACGTTCTGTTTATATCTCTAGAAGGAAGAGGATAATTAAACCGTGGATTACTCCTGGATTACTGCGTTGTATGTGTCACAGGGATGCTCTCTTTAAGAAGTCAAAAAAGTACACCAACAATCAAATCGTTCAACTATCGTACAAGCGCTATAGAAGTTACTGTACTAACTTATTAAAGAGAGTAAAGAGAGAGTATGAGAGGGATCAACTTCAGCGGGCAGGTACTAATAACAAATTACTATGGAAAACTATTAAAAACGTTACGCATCTAACCAAATCCTACGCATCTGCATCTGATCTGATTCATCCTTCGGTTCCTCCTGCTGACTCACTGAATAGTATTAACAGTTTTTTCGCAAACGTGGGTAAAACTCTTGATAACAATTTGTTATCATCACGTGAGTCTACATTGTCCTCCTCTCTTCCAACTAACACTAACTCTTTTGCTTTGTTCCTAATCGATGAAAGTGAAATCAATTCTATTATCATATCCTTAAAAAATAATTGCGCTATCGGTTACGATGGTATCTCTTCCAGCTTTATTAAAATTCATAAAAAATTAATTATTCCTTTACTTACTCACATTTTTAATCTTTCTTTCTCCTATGGTATCTTTCCTAATATCTTTAAAAAATCTCAAATTGTGCCAGTGTTAGAGTGTGGACAGGGATTGTGTCAATAACTATAGGCCGATCTCGATCCTGCCATCCCTATCTAAGATCTTAGAAAAACTTATAAATAAGAGACTTACCAACTTCCTTGAGGTGAATAATTTACTGTCCCATAATCAGTTTGGTTTTCGTGCGGGTAAATCCACAGGTGACGCTGTTCATTAACTGACTGATTATGTGGTAAGAAATTTGGATAGTAAAAAGAAAACCATTGCAACATTCCTAGATTTGGCCAAGGCTTTTGACACAGTCTCTGTTCCTGTTCTTATTTCCAAACTGGAGAGCTTGGGAATACGGGGTAACCAACTAAATCTTTTTTCCGACTATCTAACTAACAGGGTCCAGTATGTAAGAATTAACGACTTGGTTAGTGAGTGTGTTCCTGTTAACTATGGCGTGCCTAAGGGCAGCATATTGGGCCCCACATTATTTCTTACCTATATAAACGACCTGTGCGACCTTTCTCTACAAAACGGTAGGATAATTACTTTTGCCGATGATACGGTATTGCTATTTAGCGGTAATACATGGGATGAAGTTTTTGGCTATGCTCAATTGGGCTTTAATATAGTCACTCAGTGGCTTCGTTCTAACATTCTGACATTGAACGCAGCCAATACTAAGTACATGGCTTTCTCTATGCGTACCGTATATACAACACACGGCTTCCACAGGTTGTTTGCTCATTCCTGTTCTATCCCCTTGCCCCGAACTGGAATGTACTAACACTATAAAATACCTAGGTGTGCAAATTGATTCTAGACTGAACTTTCAACCGCATATCGATTTGCTCACAAAAAGAACTCGAAAACTTATATATGTATTTAGAAACCTTCGTCACGTTGCTGATAGAAATATCATAAACATTGTGTACTATGCCTTTTGTCAGTCTCTCTTGTTGTACTGCATATCGTCATGGGGTGGTGCTGCTAAGACCACACTACTACGATTGGAACGTTCCCAGCGTGCAGTTATAAAGGTCGGTTTCTCTTTTCCATTCCGTTTTCCCACTGTTGAACTCTACAGAAACTGTAACGTCCTCACTGTTAGACAATTGTTTATTTTACATGTAGTTTCAAGAATGCATTCATCTCTCAAACTTGATCCTCTCTTCATGTCTCAAAGGAGAAGGCAGGATGTGGTATGCCCTTCAATTAAATTCAACTCAACCTTTGCTCAGAGATATTTCTGCTTCCTAGGGGGGTTCTTATATAATAAAATAAATAAAAACATATCTATTAACCCTCACACTAAAATTGTTTTTAAATCAGTTGTATCCAATTGGCTAAAAGAACTGGATTACAGTGATACGGAGAAACTCTTAACTTACTATAAATAAATGTCTAACCCATACCTACCACTAGATAAACACACTTACTCTCACTACTCACCACACTCACTACATAACACACTCACTACACACCACATCCACACAAATTCTCGAATTTATAAAAAAAATCGTATTGTGGCTTATTTCCTATGTTTTATTATTTTTTATTTTACTTTTTAAATTTGCGTTAGCATGTCTGTATGATTTTATTGTTTTAAAATTTTAATCTATATAAAAATTATGATAAAATGTATAATTTGTGAATAAGGGTGGGATCCTGGAGACCTGAGACCTGGCTTTGTGCCTAATTCAAGCTCCAGTCTCACAAATTTTGTGTCAGTGAATGTTGTGAATTTTAATAAGCTTTTTGTGAGAAATAAATGGATTATTATTATATTATTATTATTATTGTTACGAATTATTATTCCTGGGGCGATATTTTCAAAAGCTTTAATTAACTCATGGTTTATTTGAGATGGGAAAAACAATTCACATTTAGTATTATTTACTTCCAAGCCAAGATATTTTGATTTAGATATAATATTTTCAAAATCAGAAAGAACGGTGGAGGGATCACCACCTAAAGTGCCATCATCGAGATAAAAAATATTTAATTCTGATGACAAACTGCTAATTAATGGATGGATAGCCAGAGAGAAGGCAGCAGGTCCCATAGGATCTCCTTATTGACAACCAACTTCCGAACTAATTATTTTGTTACCAAAAAAAAGTGATGAAGGTGTTTTATAACATTGCCACATGTAGGAATAAATATTAGGACAATTTATCTTAATTTCATTAAGCATAATATCTCTTTCTATAGAATTAAAAGCGTTTCTGTAATCTATTTTTAGTAAAACTTTAGACGAAGCATATTTTGAATTAATAAATTGTCGTGAGGCATGGATAGCAGCTTCACAGCCATTGGGAACTGCAAAACCGACTTGTATTGGAGCTAACTTTAAACCAATTGATTTTGAAATGTTTTTACAAGCTATTTTGGATGCAATCCTTCTAAATACATTACCAACAGCTATGGGACGAATTCCTCCAACTTTTTTTTTTAAAGCGCATAGTGAAGCACCATACAAATACTTTAAAAAATCTTCATTGATGGAACCAGAAAGCATCATATTTATTATACCACATAAGTGGTCAATAAGCTTCGTGCTAACAAAAAAATAAAATGAACGTGCTGAAAAAGAAATTAAATCTTTTAAGACTTGTGGTCTTAAACCATC
This sequence comes from Monopis laevigella, assembly GCA_947458855.1. NCBI lineage: Eukaryota > Metazoa > Arthropoda > Insecta > Lepidoptera > Tineidae > Monopis > Monopis laevigella. The sequence goes on along the minus strand of OX381577.1, from coordinate 17,703,327 downwards.
AAGTCCACCGGCAGAACCATTTGAAAAGCTACGAATTGCATCTATTATATCATTAGGATTCGCTTTGAGATTGGTACAGTTTTCAGTAGGTGAACTAGGAAAATTGAGAGGACGAGAAGGAGAAGGATGTTTAGAACATATTGACTTAAATGTTTCTTCATTATTTGTAGCGAAATCATCACTTGATAAAAGCATTCGAATAGCTCCGCGAACATCTCCGTCGGCTACTTTTATTTTAATACATTTAGAGATGTTTATTTGCTTTTTTGAATTCATTTCTTTAGATAATATTTCCATGTTAAATATTTTCTTTTATTGTACTTTTAGTGATTTATTGGAAGTCACTTTTGTAGGAACGCGCAGAGCAGTGTAGGAAAAAATAAATAAATTTTCCCAAGCACTTATGGAGTTATTCTTAATGCAATTTGCCAAAAGATTACACAATTTTTTAGCTACACACTGTCGTGCTCCTTTAGGGATTCGTTTAAGTATTTTGCAGTAAGGTCTGGAACCAGTTAAAAAACGTTCAAATGAGAAAGTATTTTCAACAACGACATTATCTGTAAGTAGTATTTCAGGTGGTGGAGGTAGATTTTTATGAACTCGTGCAAAATGGATAACTTTCTTACCTTTAAAATTATTTTTGTGACATATTGGGCATTCAGGTGAATTATTGACGGTAACATTTTCTATTTGGGTCTGTGATAGACCCAAATAGAAAATGTTACATTGAGCACAAGATGGACAAAGCCACGAAACATCAGCGTCGTCATCAACTGAGTGTGGTAGGACGCGGACACAGTCCCAGTGATACCAACTCGAGCAACCGGCACATATTATACAACGACTCTCTTGTGATTGTAAAGCCAAAGTGCCACATAAGCAGGCAGAGCTCCTAGGACTATTTTCCATTATTATACAATTAAAAATGATATAAAGAAATCTATAAACCCTAAGCAATCTAAAAATAAGAAAAAAATATTATACAATTAAGAATAAAACCTCATCTAATAAATAAAATATACTTACGAAACTAATGTAAAGACAACCTTAATATAACTGTATCAACTATACTATCACACTGCATAGGTCTTGAAACACTGCTCACTGTTCTGTAGTTATAAGCTATTTTTTCCAAAACCATCCAAATGATTGCTGTTTAAATTAAATCATGTTCGGGCTCCTTAAGCAAAATCCAAATCAATTCAAATAGAGTAGGTATGGAACTTGCTGAAATTGGCTGTATAGTAAATATACACATATATAATAATATTTTATCACCTGAAAATATTGTAGAGAATAATATTTGAATAATTTATCTTTAAATTTGTACAAATACTTTAATAATTTAATTTAATATAAAATAAAACAGTAGTGACACCTGAAAATATTGTAGAGAATAATATTTGAATAATTTATCTTTAAATTTTTACAAATAATTTAATAATTTAATTTAATATAAAATAAAACAGTAGTGACAAATGAGTTTTTTTTTTTTTTTTTTACTTAATTAATTAAATAAGTTATTAATTAAAAATATACGCAACAAAAAGAAATGTAATAATGCATTAGCAACTTAATTAATTAACACAAAAATTATACCCATTAACCAAAAAAATGTACTTCACTTTTTAACCAAATACAATACTTTTTTTTCGGACTTTATTAAAAATGGCTAATCATCTTCATCACTGTCCGATATATTGTCTTCATTATGACACCTTTTAAGACCTTTATAGAACGCGTGTTATTGTTTCGGAATATGTCTTGCATCACAAAGGTGCATTAAATCTTTGTATTTAGCTTCAGGAATTGGTAAATTATCTAAATACAGTCGTTTTAAATCATCACAGATACTGACATCTGTTATTTTTTTGTTGCGGCGTGTCTGAAAGTATTTAAGCTAAAATATTCGGAATCCAAATCATAGTTGTAAAAAATTATGTCAGGTTCATGGGCTTTATTCCGAGTTTGCAACCGTTAAAGACGACAAGACGTTGCGTAATCTATAAATAATGAAATATAAGTTCTATCCTATTAAATATAGAGTTGAAATTCCAATGCGCATAAGATGTTCAAACTTGCGAAGAACTCGTGTATTTCAAGATGGCGGCATTATTATAGCCAACCTAATACAGACTATATAACTATTGGAATAGAACTTATATTTCAATATTTATTGTAACTTGTATTTCAATATTATACGCTACGTCTTGTCGTGTTTAACGTTTGAAAACTCGGAATAAGGCCCCATCTTTTCACGTAAATTTCTTTAATGTTGTTCCATTTGATATTTTGATTTAAAGTGTTTTTCTTAAAATGTCTGTTTTGCAACAGTACTTTTAAATCAAATAGCATGTCTTGTGACACTTCTGTAACGTGGTATGGTTTATTATTCTGCCTGGTTCAGCCGCATGTACTGCAGAATCCCGGAAACGAGCTAAATATCGGGAGTTGATGCAAAATTATAAGTTTTGTGCACTTGGTTTCGAAACTTCGGGAGTATTTGGTACCGAAACTCGAGCTTTCCTTCGGGAACTCGGTAAACGAATACTCTCGGAATGCGGAGATCCCAAGTGCCAAAGCTATCTGTATCAAAAAATTAGTATTGCCATTCAACGTGGCAATGCAGTAAGTGTGTTAGGTACCCTACCAAGTGGCGCTCCTTATAAAGATTTTTTTTATTAACTAAATATAGTTTAATTTTTATTTTTAGGTTTATACTAGATTGCTATTTCATTATTATTATTAAGGTTAATTTTATTTTATTATTGTTAAATTTAATTTATTTTGGTTTATTATTGGTTTTTACCCAACGAACCAAAGCATACCACTGATCAGGTGTATATATAATTTTGCTTTTTGCAGATCTCTCATTAAGAACATGTACACTGTCTGCCTCTTGTTGAGTATGACCAGACTCCAAAAATCTATGTTTGATAGCAATATGCTGCCAACCTCATTTGCACCCCGTTTACCAACATTTTGTGGCCATAAATAACAAGAAGCTTCTTTAAGCCCAGTATCTAATATAGTAAAATGCATTAGGGATAATTTCCTCTTATAATAAAAAACAGACACTTCGCCAGAAGGGCAGTTTAGTAATTTCTGAAAGTCGTATGTCGCACAAACTATTTTAGATGAACTTTGAATGACCTCTTCTTTGTCCTTTTCTTTATACGCTCGCGCAGTTTTTTTGTTAGAAATATGCTTTTCATGACCCAATATTTGTTTTTCAGTAGGGTTTACTGAATTAGAAAATGAGTGGCACTTGTCACATAAATCTTTTTTTGGGATAAAGAATGCAAAATTCATATGATCGTTTACAATATTTCGATATTGTCTTTCAGTTTCTGCTTTGTTATTATAGTTTAATAGCTCTGACCAATCTTTGTACATTAAAAACATCTTATTAAAACTTAGTGATATATCTAAATATAATTTACTGGTATTTTTTCGTGTATAATGAGATTCAACTGGTTGAAAAGACTTTAAGTGATCGCAAACACTTCGTATCATCTCCCCATCTATTTTTTTATGGTGGTTTGGGTGATTTCCTCTGTCACTGCTAGTGATTCCACAAGCATCAGACTTCTCATGTGCTGTTCGAACAGTTTGGTCGGTGATAGCTAGAGTGCCACAAAATATCTTCAGACAAACTTGCTGTGCTTCGTAGGTGGAATCAGTCGCAGGCAATGGCAAGTAATACTTTGTAGTATATTTTCGCCTAGATGGGCCTTCAGTTGTCATTCTTCTTTTATTAATCCTTTTAGTGAACTTATTTATATACTCCCATTGCTTAGTATGATCAGATTATTGCCAAAACTCATCAAAAATTACTTTTCGGATGTCTTCTGTAAAGTATTTCGTGCATTTTAGCTTGCATGTTATAACATGCAAGCTATAGGACCTATAGGACACGGTGGTTTTATAGTTTTAGCTGGAATTGATTTACCTCTTTTGAAAATATATTCTTTTCCGGAATTCGTCAATAATTTTCAACGCACATCAGTCTATTCTTTAATGTGTCGTTTTCGTTTACGACCAGGATCAGTTTTGTATGTTGCTTTACGTTTGCGCGTGGTAATTGAATTAGGGGTAATAGGATTGTCATTTTCGAATGTCGAAATCAGTGAATTTATACTAAGCGTGTTTAAAGGATCATTCGTAATAGGTGATCTTGTTTCAATGAAAAGGTCTTGTTGGGAAGGAACTGACTGCGGCGTAATTTCTTTATTTAGGGTGCTTGCAATATCTTCAGTTTGTGATGATCCAAAGTTTTGTGCTGAAGGGGGTGACGGTATTGGCGTGCCTTCTTTGCTGTCAAGTATAACGCTGTGAGAATCACTTATCAGACTATCACTAGTCTTGTCATTCTCCGTGTGTGAAGTGAGAAAAACATCGTCATAAAGATCATTAAAAAAACCCCGCTCTTCTTCAGTGTACTCATTGAAATCATGTTTATAAACTGATCTCAACAATGTTAGTAAAATAAATAACTATAAAATGAATGTCAACAATTGAATCTGCCAATGAACAACGAGCTTAGAACAATATTGTAAATGGTAGATTCGATATGTGGTTTTAATAGTAAACTATTGAATCTACCATATTTCATAGTTCACAGACATAAAATGTACACGTAAAGTATCGAAACTACCACTTACAATATTTGCCGAGGTCACATACTCCTATTATAGGTACTATCGAATTTACCATTTTCTATAGTTTTACTTGTTAACTTTCCATATGACATGATCTAATCACTATATTTAAAATATTGAATTTATATTATAAATATACTGTATTTCTAATCGAACAATAAATTATTTTGATATAAAGCAGAACTTACCGGGGCGATTGTTATATATTTCCTTGAGCGTGGTATCATAACGGTCGCGTTGTTCCTTTTTTTTTAATCAAATTAACCATAAATCTACCTCGGCTATTCATTTTTTTAATACAGGCTACAATAATAAAACACAAACTATGTACAACTTAATAAAAACAATTAAAATTAATTACTAAAAACCTGCGCCCCTTCCTTCACTCACAGTTGCGGACTGCACGAACGTATCATCGCGTTAGAACAGTATTAAATTTACCATATTTGATTATATCAGTCGCTTGAAGTGTGAAGTATCGATTTTATTCGATACAAAACTTGATCAATTTTTTTTTTTTTCAAAAAAAAAAAATTTTCTAATAACATACCATTTACTCTTTAAATTGATACAATAAAAAAAAAAAGTTTTTGCAGATTCGATACTGTTTGTTGCGGCAGTCGATTTGTTACATGTATGTACGTACATTTGTTAAACAACACCAATATACTGCCTCGGAGGGCACGTTAACCTGTCGGTCCCAGTTTTACTACACCAACTTGTGAAACTGTTTATAGATAGGTCATTGAGTTATCCAAACATCGTGACGAGCTAGTCACTTGTTCGGTGTCTCATACCATTGGCTACGACGAGGTGGGATTAAAAACCGAGGCGGCAGCGTAAGGCACCCGTGATGATATTTTTTATATTTTATTTGTGGCAAAATATGCAACTTAAAATAAATAAACAAGAAATAGCTGCTCAGTTTAAAAATAAATAGGTCATCAGTACCCTTAGAACCCGTACGGGGGCCGCGTTGCTTTATGTTAGTACCTAACCATTAAGTGACGATACCTCACTAAAAATACCAAGTAATTTACACGGTTATTTCTAGACAGTGCTAAAACGATTATTCAGGCAATAATTATCACTTCAAAAGAAGTTACATTAGACAGAATTTTGTGTCTTACAGCCAAAGGTTATGTCATAATTAAACTAGCTATGTCCCACGGTTTCATCCATGTTAAGCCCACCCGCCTCGCTCTAGTGTCGCCAGTCGTTGGCCTCGTTTTGTGACATGAATTATATAACAGGGAAATGTTTAAAAGACTAAAATTGTCTATACGAACATTATTATAACCAATCTTTGATCAATAATTGAGAAATTTGTTTGAAATTAAATGAAGCAAAATATAATCATTATTTTTCTCTTTTCTTTAAGTAGAATTTTTAAACACACACCACATAACTAACCAGTGTAAGACTAGGTGGTTGGCTGGTTGCATTGACCAGTCCATCGTTATCTGCCATGAAAAGGTACCACCGAGCCGACCAACCTAACAGACTATATTTACGCCCCAAATATCCACTATAAGTAATAATTAATGTAAAAGTACAAAAATGTATCAACCAGAGCGCAAACACCGACCGCATGTTGGTCACCCAGAGACACCCCGGAGAAAAAGGTACCAGCAAGTAAAACACTCTGGTGTTCCACATATGTACCTGACCATCATGAGATATGCTTATTTACTAGCTTATAATCATAGCATATCATAATTTAACCTCATCCTGCTGAATAGCACGAGTAAAACACCCCATAGCAGATAAACCATTTTACAATATAAAAGTATTACAGAATCACAAAACACTATAGCCTCCCGATGCCCGCGCCAGTCTATCCGACAAATTTGCGAGACCTCCGCTTTTAACATAATAATTAAACTATTATATATTATATTTGTGATGTCTACCTTATAAGGTACAAATATAAAGTATAAAATATAATAGAAAATAATAATATAGTAGTGCACTTCCATATTATTAGTTTCAATTATATTTTATACTTTATATTATTTATACTTTTATGCTTTGCCTAATTGCCTACAGTTTCCCAGATTATTCACAATTATGGTTATCTCCGCCCAAATTGTCTGTAGCGTATGTTTTGAACACAATGACCTATTTTATTTTTAATAATTGGGCTATCTAACACAAATATTATCAATACAGACTGGTAGTTACTAAGTTTCAATCAAACAAACAAACATCTAAAAGCGCTTTGATTATATCATCGAAGTGTTATATAATGAGGCTTAGCACAATAACATCAACAGCATCAATAAATCGATATTATAATTAAGTAGTCCTAAATATTATTTATTATTATTTTATTGTTCTTCTAAATGAGATCACTGAAGATTCCCGGTCCGGATATTTCTTTAAACAAAGGATATCACTGGCAGTACAAAGAGGTAATGCTGCCAGTGTTATGGGAACCTTCGGGCCGGGACAGAGTCGGGACATAGTGGATATTTAATTTTTTTTATTATGTAGTAATTAATGGGTTAATTTCGTACAGTTTGTCATGTTAGAAATAAAACTTTTTTAAAATAAAAATGTAAAAAACCTATAGTATTATTATTATTTTATCGAATTGCTGTTTTCATATATATATATATATATATATATATATTGCCCTGGTCACAAACTCAAGGCTTGTACTAAGTGAACCAGTAACAACGGTTCAAGTATATTTTATAAATAGGGCATTTGACCATGGCAAATTGTACAAAAAAACGTATTATATCGTTATCATATTGTTATGCCATGATTGGGAATCGAAACTATGGAAATGGCGTACCAACAACCATTGGACCACAATTTATGAATGAATTCATAAACTTCATTTTATCGACCGTCAAACTATATCTTGCTCAGCCCTAGTGTAAATATTAAAATTAGCTACCCGGAAACGACAGAAAGGGGGTTTTGGGTTTGCTTTATATTAGAACTTTGCTTTATTTTTGTATCTTTTGTTAATTTACAAAAGATACAAATTAAATAGACAAACCTAAATATGAGACAAAAATTAACCCTCTAAGTTTTTTTATTGTTACAAAAAAATGATTTTGCACTATAAGTGTTATTAGTAGGGATCGGAAATTCAGGAGCAATACAATCCTTATTTTTTCCAGAAAAATATGATTTTTGAATGTTTTTATATGCAGAATCCTGCGAATTTAGCTTTATATGAAAATATTTAAAAAATATTCATAAAGGCATTTTTTTCTAGAGGAAAAAAAAAATTTTGGTATAATTGCACCCGAATTTCCGATCACTAGGTAGTTATCAGCTGCCAACTAGAAAAACAGCTTGAAAGTATATATACCTACTATATAAGTTCATACGTTTTCTGGATACCCGTCTTATAATCGGGCACAAGCAGATAATATTCCAAACCGCCCACGCTTTCACACCCTGAAGGCAGAAAAACCCTTCTTATTAAATTTGGTTACAACTTCCAAGAAAGACTGCTCAAGGTGAAATAATTATATTTGAAGAGACTACCTAAAAATTGTATTTTCTCAGAAAAAATAACATTTCTAAAAAATATCAAAATATACTAGTAATGCAATTCGTCTTTGTCGCCGCCCATTTCGTAATCGCATCATTTAGTCGGACTTTGTAGGTATGCTCACCACTAAGTAGATCAAAGTCACAGGCAAAAACTGTGACTTTAAAAACTTGTTGGTAGGATTGATGTAGTTTTTCAAGATATGAAAAAACTTTTAGGTACACCGGATAATGATGTGAGTGACTAATTTTTCAAGGCATGAAAAAACTTATTAAAGCTCTCTGGGGTTGATGTGACTAGTTTTCATGGTATGAAAAAACTTATTGGGATATTCCGGGAATTGATGTGACTAGTTTTTCAAGGTATGAAAAAAACTTATTGATACACTCCGTGGATTGATGTGAGTGACTAGTTTTTTCAGGTATGTAAAAACTTACTAACTTATTGGCACACATCGGGGATTGATGTGTGTAACTAGTTATTCCAGGTATAAAAAAATCTTACTAACATATTAGTACATATACCAGATTTTCCAGGTATATCAAATCTTAATTTGTACACTCCAGGATTGATGTCACTAGTTTTTTAAGGAATGACAAACTTACTAACTTATTGCTAAACACCGGGGATTGATATGAGGGATTAGTTTTTCAAGGTATGAAAAAACTTATTAACTTATTGGTACACACTAGGGATTGATGTGTGTAACTCGTTTTTTTCAGGAATAAAATAACTTATCAATTTATAAGTTAACCGAGGATTAATGTAAGTGATTAGTTTTTCCATGTATACAAAACTTACTAACTTATTGGTAAACACTTCCCAGTGTTTACCAATACGTTGATGTCTGTGACTATTTTTTTCAGAAATTAAACAACATTATACTGATTGGTATACATCAAGTGAGGGACTAGTTTTTCCAGGTATGTAAAAACTTTCTAACTTATTGGTAAACATCGAGGATTGATGTGTGTGACCAGTTTTCAACTCGAGCGATATAACCAACTGGACCACCACATATTACGTAACTAAAACATAAACAAAAACAAATAAAAGTTATAGTGTATATCGTAAAATTGGTGAAGCTATAAATATAAGTAATGCATGTGGGTTGAGTTTACAAATGTAACTACAATTTAATGTGACCGCATGTCTGTGGTACCGAACTATTGGCAAGTTTATTGGAAACCGGAATAAATAATTAGAAATGCATGCCTGGGACAAATTTACAATCATAGGGGTTGGTGGTACAGGGGTTGGAAATGGTCAGCCAGCTGTTAGACAATTAGACTGGATTGCATGCATCATTTCATTTACTAAAATTCTAACAGAGGGTTTTCTATTTTACTTAAAATTTATTTTGTTATATTTTGTAGTATGTTTCATGAAATATCTTATATACATTATAATAGTAAAAACTATAAATGTGGTAGACTGGCTACCCATAGCACAGACTTAGCCTAGTATGGGTTCGGACAACCCCCGATTATGTACATTGATTTTTTATGAATAAATAATTATTAATATTATTCAGACAGCCTCCGTATACCAGTGGTCGTGCGTCTTTGGCGTTGTATCCGGAGGTCGTGGGTTCGATTCTCACCCATGGCAACAAAATATTAGTATGGTTTTCTGTCCAGTTTGTCATGGTCTGGGTGTTTATAAAATATAATATGTATTATATCGTTGCTTGTGGTACACATAGTACAAGCCTAGAGCTTAGTTTGTGACCAAAGCAATATGTGTAAATAAAAATAAAAATAAAAAAATAGCCCAATTTTGTGTACCTATTATGAACCATCACGGGCAGAGGCAGATTAGTGGTTTCGGCCGCCCTAGGCGGTTTAAGCCGCCCGCCCCATTCTAATATCTATGCAGCGTAGAAATGTGAAATTGTTCTGTGCGAAAAACAACATCTTTTCACCAGTACCTACTATTCTCACCAGGATATAACTTAGGTTTGGGAGCACATTTTCCGCCCCTGATCACGGGTGTCTGGCACCCGAAACCGTATAGACGGCCTCCGGGGTTTATTCCCACATCATCGTAACCGATGTCTAAACCGAACAAGTGGTCAGCTAGTCGCGGTTTTGGGATGGACTCATTAACCCATTTATAAACAGTTTTATAAGTTGGTATAGTGAAACTAGAACAGAGAGCTTAACGTGCTCTCCGAGGCACTATTATTATTTATTTATTTAAACACTTTATTGCACAGGAAACAAAAGTTTTGTACAAAGACGAACTTAATGCCTTAGGCATTATCTACCAGCTAACTTTAAGATTGTGTGCGAAGATGAGTTGTGTGCTTAATACAAAAATAATAATAAAAGTTAATGATACATAAATATAAATACAAAACCTATATCATAATACATACATATATACAAACATACATAAACATATATATATATATATATATATATACACACACACCGGCAAAATTAGCGGAACACAAAAAAAAGGAAGAATTAATATGTCTTTTTCGTAGTTATGTAGCACTGGCCGGTTACATTACTTTTTTATAATATTTTTTACATATATTTTTTAAAAACGTCTAATCGGAAAATGTCAACAATTTTTTTTTTCATTTGTTTGTTTTAAGTATGGTGTTGCAAATTAATGTCAAAACATATTAATTTAATTGTTGTTCTTCATAAAAAAAACTGAAAAATAAAAATACGAACCAAAATTTTGATAATAAATATATATATAAACTATTTAGTAGCTAGAGATAAGCAGAGGCCCTACAAATAAAAAAAATCGTCTAGTCCCGCCGATGTTTCCGAAGTACCGAATATGCTCGCTACATTACCCCTCTGAATCTCGAGGCTTAATGTTGTTTCATGTTTAATTATTATTTGTTTAAAAATAAAGCTATTACGAACTATTTTATATTCTCCCTTTTTTTTGGGTTTCGCTAATTCTGCCGGTGTGTGTATATAGTTACTTACACTATACACAAATAGATACTATATTACTTTATAGTAGTAATGACTAACAAAATAAATGATGAACAGAGGCTCTACCATGGATTTGCGCATTGTAGAAACGTAACGTATTCATTTACGTATACGTGAGCAACAACCAATAGGATCCCTTTATATTTGGTAACAGGATTAAATAAAGCGATCCTATTGGTTGTTGCTCACGTATACGTACACAAATACGTTACGTTTCTACAATGCGCAAACCCATGGTAGAGCCTCAGACGACCTAAAAACTGTAGCGTTTTTAAGTCTAACCAACTTGGCCATTACGTATTTAAATTACCTTTTTGTATAATAACTTATAATAATATTTTTTGCAAAGAGATAATTAAGTTACTGCCACATTAATAGCAGAGAATGACGTGGGTGGAAATAATCAGAATATTTTTTCTAGAGATGAATGAAATATCTTTGAGATAAAACATTTATCTATTCCAAGTATTTTTTATATGAAAAATGAGATATTTATATATACGTGGTGGCCGAGTTGGTTAGACCTTAGACTTAAAAACACACAAAGGTGGTTGGAACCCCGGTGTGTATCATTGGTACACACCAATGAGATTTTGATGTAAATAATTAAGCACATTTGTTTAATAACACCACTAAATAATGCCTCGGAGAGCACGTTAAGCTGTCAGTGCGAGTTTTACTATACCAACTTGTGAAAATGTTTATAGATGGGTTATTGAGTCTATCCAAACATCGCGACGAGCTAGCCACTTATTCGGTGTAGTCTCATACAATCGGTTACGACTAGGTAAGATTAAAAAAAGCCCTACGCGCTAGGTACCCTGAAGTACGCCTTAAGGCACCCGTGATGATATTTATTATTATTTATTTATTTTTATTATAATATTTTACCTAACATATTTTTATAGGGTAGGAAAAAAAATCTCTACACAAACAAAAGCTTAACACAAACATGTTTGTAAACAACACTAAACATGTGTTGTTTACAACCATTTTTTTTGGCTCAATGTTTTACTAATATTTATTTGAAGTCTAAAAAATTGTGTTAGTGTCTAACGTAACTACATAATTTATTATCTATGTTTTTTTTGTAAAGGTTCTAATACTCTATTGTATTTTTAGTAAATAACAGACCCAATAATTTCTAAACATTACCAAATACTTATGGAGTCCTTGAAGAACACCTTGGTTAAAGTAGGCTTTGTCTCGTTTTTTAGCAACAAAAATAAATCGTAAAAGAGAGAAAACCTATTTTAACTAAAGTGTTCTTTAAGGACTCAATAAGTTCTTATGAATAAGGCCATAAGTATATTATGACTAGATAACAGTAAATATACTTTGATATGTACAACACCATTCGATATATATCAGCACCTAATTAGTTTTTAATGTGGACGAATCTTAAATGTTATTGTTTTTAATTTGTCTGCTTTGCCTGATATCTTATCTTCGTGTTGCGTGTTCTGGATCGTGCGTAACGACTATGCCACGCCCCCTAAAGCTTCTCTCCCTTATCCTAAAGCTCTTGCTAAGATGCGCGCGCAATCAAACTTTGAAGTAAAGCTGTGTTCATAGTAATTTCTTTTGTTTTGTTCATTCATGTTTTAATTGTTGAAATACCTAATTATGTAAATACCTATTCAATTTATATACATTTTTATTTAATTTAATTCGCTCTATTAGCGTAAGTATTAAAGGCGTGAAATTTCGTAACAAAATATTGGTGCAAAATTATCATTTTACACCAATAATTAAATGCTTCGATGTTATTTAATTTTTTAGAGCCTTTCAATTATGTCATTTTACTCGAATAGGCGTATAATTATCTGTCTTACATAAACTACCTAATTTGAAACCTAAGTAATTTTTTTGTGGTTTGACAGATTTATGTTATAGTGAATAATATGTATTTTAATACATACATACATACATAACATCACGGGTGCCTTACGGCGTCAGAAACCGCCTAGGCGCCCCAGGGTCCCAGCGGAGGGGATTTTGTAATCCCACCTCGTCGTAGCCGATGGTGTGAGTCTACACGAACAAGTGGCTAGCTCGTCGCGATGTTTTGAATAGACTCAATAACCCATCTATAAACAGTTTCACAAGTTGGTATAATGAAACCGGGACCGACATCTTAACGTGCTCTCCGAGGCACTCGTGTCCGTCACACGAGACACATAGTGGTGTTGTATTAATATACTTCTATTTTATAAATATAATTTATTGCCTTATTATACTTGAACTGTAAAACCAATGAATTATGGGTCGAATAGAACATATAATATATCTTACCCTGAATTATCCTTATTATATTTTTTGTTTCAGCAGCACAGTTATTATATTCATGTAGCTACATTATAAATTGGTAATGAATACATTTTTAATAGATAAACGCTTTTCAAAGTCAACAAATAAAATGCTTCAATGCAAAATTTAAGTATTACACAACAAAACGTTTAGGTAGGCTTTATTTTTTTTTAAATTAAGATTTAAAAAGTTATAGATATGACATTCGAACGAGTTATAGTTTAAAAATAGTGTGCTTATATTATATAATTATCTAATATTTTTTAATAAACAATATCTAATATAAATTTTCGACTAAATGCACTACATGATGAATTATATAAAAATATAGATGGACGAATGTGAATTAAATTAAATATACTTTTATTAAAAAAAAAACTTGTTCAGAATATATTATACCTACCTATTTAATGACTGCTGGTAAAAGAATAGGTATTTAAGTAAGTACTATATGACATGTCTGTTGGAATCATAATATGAATTCTAGGTATTACAAATCTCATTTCCGTTTAAAACGGTAACTTCTAAAAACAAAATGTACTTAATAATAGAATTGTTTGAATGACAATTGTTTGTGTCCACGCCTTTACATTGAGGTCGTTGGCGCGATGCGTTGAGAAAAATCTGTAGCTAGAATCAGCAGCGCAGCGCCACGGTTCGGTCGCCGAAACTACACGAACATCACGCGTTGATAAAAGCGCCATCTAGCGAGAGCGTTGCCAGTCAGGTGACGTTTGAAGCACCTGCGTCTCGAACACGCATACTGTTTCTGTCGCGTTCACTCGCTCTCTAGCAGTGTCATGTAAAAATAACCTCAAAACGGCTGATCGCGCAAATAACATTCATAAAAATATTGCTATCGTAACAGTTTTGATAAATAATAATACGAAATCAATATATATAAACAATCTAGTGCCAGTGTAGTGTTCAGAATTTTTAATTGTGTTCTTATTGTAATAAACCACAGTGATTTTTGACACGATTGAAAGTTTATCAAGACAAAATGTTCCTTTTGGTGGGCTGTCATAAGGCAGCCCCCAAATTATGTGCAAGAATGTGGTGTTTTACTTTTTTATGTGCATTAATTTTGGATTCTTTTGGGGTTCTGGCTGCTAACAATACTGGCACATTAACAGGCAGTAAGTATTAAAATATGTTTACTATTCAATCATTTTAATTCCACTGTTGTATTTTTATTATAGTACTCGTAGTTTATTTATTTTGCTTAAAAATATCTCATTTAGCTGTTTATTTAATAAAACAATAGTTCCTATACGTAGATTAGCATTGTAATAAGCTAGAATGCCTTTTACTTTAGTACAATCGCTGACACTGTCTTTATTTACATCAATAGAAACAGGTTTAGTTACGTATTATTTTAACTTGTTTATAACTTCGTTGCTTTATTTATTTCTTTCAAAGTACTTAACCCTATTTTGTTATCCTATTACAACATCTATTCTTTTTTCAAAATTAAAAGAATATTGTTTGATCTTCTTTTATTTTCTTTTAATTAATTGCTCCTACTTTTATATTATTTATTAATAATATGATAATAAAAAATAAGAACCTTTTAATTATATAATTTATAAGTACTTAATGTTATATACTATTTAGTTAAAAATATTTTTAGTTAATTCAATTACTGGACACATATATTTTTTTTATTTAAAATTTCTAAATTAAATTTGTTATTTCTAATATATTCTTCTCACACTCTTTTCAAACTATCACTTTCAATAATGTTATACAATATTATAGGTAATATTAACTTATGTTTATGGGTTAGAATGACGTCATTTTACATGAAGGCCTTGTGTGGTCTATGAGTGCAGGCGCAAAATATTACCTCATCTCTTATTACAATATTCAGGTTATACGCATACTAGTCTCCAATATTAATTAAATTGACACTGTCCTCAGTATTAATACTTGTATCTTCTATTATTTCTTCTGTGGTATTAGGTAAACATATATTTTTTTAGGTGGTAGAAAAGTCTATAACTTCGTTATGCCGACAAATCGGTCTTGTTACCACCCATGATTCAAAAACCGTCAAGTGACCTAGTCATGTTTCGGTTTTATTCCGGTTTTCAGGATAATTGCATCGATTTCTTGTCATCGTGTGATCTTCTTGAAATAGGTGGTTGAATTGATGTGATGACAAGGCAGCGAGTATATTAAAATATACTCGTAATGCAATACGTCTTTGTTTCCGCCCATTTCGTAATCGCATCATTTAGCTACTGTGCCGGCTAAATGATGCTATAGGTACATATTGGAGCGATCAATGTTGTTTAAGCACAATTATTGATTGGCTCCATTCATGGACTTTGAAGTTCTGCTCACCACCAGGTAGATGCAAAGTCACATGCCGTGCTTCAATAAAACACATACCAAAAAAACGATAAGTATTTCTTTTTTTAGTTTTATAGTAAATTAAATATTTACGAGATCGAAATAAAGTTTGCATATTTTATACTAGGATTGGAATTGGGACTATTTTTTCAATCGACAGATAAAGTTATTCGACAGTTAAGTTGTATTAAAAAACTGACAAATTTATTCTTCCTCCATACAAGTTATTTGTTGAATAATTTTATCTGATTCTTCCAACTCCAATGGCGTGATCCGTTTAATGATTCATTGTGTTTACAAAACTGTCAATGTCATTTAAATATAGGTACCTGGGGTTCTTAAGTAAATCTAAATTCTAAACATCTGATTAAAATTTACCTGGTTCGAATCCCGGTGTGTGCCAATAAGTTTTTAATTAAAAAAAATATGTACATTTGTTTGACAACACCACTATAGTGCCTCGGAAAGCACGTTAAGCTGTCGGCCCCGGTTTCACTATACCAACTTATGAAACTGTTTATAGATGGGTTATTGAGTCTACTCAAAACATCGCGACGAGCTAGCAACTTGTTCGGTGTAGACTCATACTATCAGCTACGACAAGGAGGGATTAAAACCTCTCCGCTGGGTACCCTGGGGCCGTCTAGGCGGTCGCGTTTGCCGTAAGGCACCCATGTTGATATGTATGATTAACCTTTAATAAAGATTAATATTATCATATTTTTGCATCAAAATAGCTTGTGATACGCGCATTGATAGTGTAAGATAATAGGTATCTACGATTAGATTTTAGACGCAGTTAGATACTTAGAAAAGTGATACCTACGATGGACTTACCTTGTTAAATGTGGGCATGTCATATACTGTTTTATAAATAATAAAATAAATAAACACCAACACGGGTGCCTTTATGGCTGAACCGCGGAGGGATTAACTCCCATTAATACTCATTTCGCCGATGGTATTTCGGAGGCAACACCTAACAAGTGGCGAACTTGTTGCGGCGAAAGTTATGGTCTCGTTGTATAAAGCGGTCACCCATCCCAGGACCGGTCTTGTTGTCATTGGTTAACTTTGTTATCAGTTGAGCAGTGACTGAACTAGGCAGCTTAAAAAGCAGCCCCAGCCTAGTCGCTGCCTAAGCCTTTAGGCAAGAACCTTCCGTAAATTAACTAGGTGAGAGTTCCATTATATTATTTTATACCATCCTCACATATATAAATTTATATTTATTTATTTCCAAAGTCTATGAATGGTGTCGATTAATACATTATTGTTTAACAATATTGATCGCTCCCACTATGCCGGCTAAATGGGTGGCGACAAAGATGTATTTGCATAACGAGTCTATTTTGATATCCTCGCTGCTTTATTGTCAAATCAATCGCCCGTTTCGAAACCGCACCATGAAAGCAGACTACCATCTCGACAATAAATCGGTGCTGTAGTCTCTGGAAAACCGGTGAACCCACAGACTAAAATCGTAACATACTATTTGTTTACTGGTAACGAGTCGGGTCGGTCCCACCTAAAAGTTAAAGCATTATTTGATGGAAATATTATAAATCTTAAAATAATTACACTTAAGTACGCACTTAACAATATCTCATTATTACGTGTTAAATAATGTTTAAACCTACCACCTAAAATAAACTTTGTAAATATTAATTGAAATTTAATAAGTACCTAAGCACTTAAAGGTATTTCAAATCCAAATATAGCTGTTATTTAATACAAAGTAAATATTATAAATCGTTCTATTTTAGAATATAAATTCAAACATCAAAACAGAAACGAAATATTAAGACTGTATTTTTTTTTAAATCTGTGCAAAGTTCAACATCAAAGGCAAATTGCCAAATATTTATGAAACTCATTTCCATGACGTTTGTTTTACGAACTTGAAATCTTATTGAATTTTCATTTCCACATTTATTTAAAATACAAACCTTGGTATTTGATAAAATATAATAAATAAATAAAGGTAGATTATATTGAATTACTTGTAGGTTTTAAATTTGTAAAAACCGAAACTAGTTTATCAACGATTAGGTATAATTCTTACAACTCCGATGGCGTGATCCGTTTAATGATTCATTGTGTTTACAAAACCGGCAATATCATCTATCTACCTATAGTTTTTCATTATTAAATTGATACGAAATTTTCCTATACTTAAGAGCTGTAAAGCAATCAGAACTACGTTCGTCATAATATTGTATTAGTTATAACCATAATCAAGATAATTTATTTTATTCATCACAAGGAGTATAGAAGTAAGTAGAAAAAAAAAAAAAAAAACTTGAATATGTATCCTGATTAATAAGAAAATACTACAAAAGATAGTACCTAAGCAAATAATTATCAAAATATACCTAGAACTTAGAAATTGATGTACTCCAATTGTTGCAGTGCATGCTGTTTGAGAAATTTGTTAAACGTCAAACGTAAAATGATAAAAAAATGTACCTAATTTACCATATGCGACTCAGCTGCGCTCATATAAACCGCTCAGGTTTTTGAGCGCAACTTATAGAACAAATCTGTTAATACAGTTGATGTGAATAAATGAATAAAATAAAAAAAACGACCATTGACTTAAAGTAGTGATTTTGATCGTTGCTTTCGTCACAGATGATTCGTTAAATATAAAATTAGCACAGTTAACAAAATAGTAATTAATGCTATTTACCTACAACAAAAAAATAATAATTTTCCTTATGTGGTGGTCATGCAAGATAAGTGTAGCTTAATATTATAACAAGCACAATCCTTTGACTAACAAATTAGTGAAATTTTGTTCAATAATATCTACATAAATATTTATTTTAATAATATAAATATTTTACGACTGTTAAAACATTAGGGCAGTAATAATACCTATGTAGGACAATTAAGTTAGGTAAATAGTTCGTCAGTGTTCGGCGTGTGGTATTCCTTAGGTGGAATTTGGGACAGGATTGACTTCAAACACCTAACTTTTTACTTGTGGCCAAACGATACAACAAATTCAATTTACAGCATAAGTGTTTTTAGAAATACTTTCATTCTGATCTATTTGCTACTTTGGTAATGTATTCAAAAATACAATTTAATAATTTACATATATAAAAAATATAAAGCTTACTTTTAAAGTCAAAACTTTATATATTATATAAAAATCATGAATCAAGATCTTCGATTATGTAAATACATATAACAAAACCTATATGTATAAAAAATATATGAATACAATACAGACAAAATATTTGGAGAGAAATAGAATAAATTTACTTCGATAAAAAAAAAGTCAACCTTAAATTTTTTAGAAGTGCGAAAGCTCATTTTGTATGGAGAACGCGGAGTTCGCGATTACGAATGTAGTGCCCTTAATCATCGAGTTTAAAAAATATATATTTTTAAATGGGTAGTATTTAATCTTACAACTGTAAATCTACGTCTTTCTATCAAAGTATTCGAAATTGCTAACAAAAATACTGAATTGCACACTAAATTTGCGCATCAAATAAATCAAATATACTATACTGTTTGATCTTTAAAGTTAAACTATTTTACTGAATGACTATCTGTTAACTTATAGTAAATCTAATTATTATTTTAGTGCAACGAAACATTTAATCAGTTTTTTTGGAATCCATCACCTATTAAATTTTAAAGAACATGAGTTATACTAAATAAAACACCAGTTAATCAGTCATGTTTATTAAATTAAAGTTCTAAAAAAATCAAATAAGTGTTATCTTCATAATCACTAATCATGGCACAACGGTAAGATTACTCAGTCTTTTTTAACAAATTAATTAGAAATATAAAAAAATATAAATTTTACTGTACGATAAGGGCAGGTCTTGCTTTTGTTGGACGGGCGCGTTTTCGCTTTATGCCTATAGGTATGTTATTAGCTTCTGCAGGTGGTGGGTAGGACTTTCCTTTATGTGACGTCAGAGGGGGGGTAGGGGGGGTGCGGGAGGGGAAGAGGGGGGGAGGGGACCCCTAAAATAAAAAAGTTAGGGGGGGGGTATTTTAGGAGTTATTGTCATTTGAAAATTCACATTTTACCCAACTTTTATATGTGTAGGAAGCCTAGCTGGCACTCGCCGGCCGCTACCGCGGCACTCTTCGCTCGGCTCGTGCGTATGGTCATGTACTAACACTATCCTAACCTATCCTTTACCTAGTTTGGCCATTTTTTTTTTAAATAAAGAGTCTTTTGAGTAATTATTCTCGTATGTGTAGAAAGCCTTTCTGGCACTCGCCGGCCGCTACCGCGGCACGCTTCGCTCGGCTCGTGCGTATGGTCATGTACTAACACTAACCTAACCTATCCTTTACCTAGTTTGGCCATTTTTTTTTTAATAAAGAGTCTTTTGAGTAATTATTCTCGTATGTGTAGAAAGCCTTTCTGGCACTCGCCGGCCGCTACCGCGGCACGCTTCGCTCGGCTCGTGCGTATGGTCATGTACTAACACTAACCTAACCTATCCTTTACCTAGTTTGGCCATTTTTTTTTTAATAAAGAGTCTTTTGAGTAATTATTCTCGTATGTGTAGAAAGCCTTTCTGGCACTCGCCGGCCGCTACCGCGGCACGCTTCGCTCGGCTCGTGCGTATGGTCATGTACTAACACTAACCTAACCTATACTTTACCTAGTCTGGCCATTTTTTTTTAATAAAGAGTTTTTTGGGTAATCTTTCTCGTAAGTGTAGGAAGCCTTTTTGGCACTCGCCAACCGCTGCAGCGAGCCATAAAATAAAATAATTATGTAAAAATGAGTTAAATATTGTGTTAATATTAAATATAACTTATTAAAATACGGACTTTTATTTAGTTGTAATATTGGATAATTTAGTGTGCAAATCAGTATTTTTGTTATACGGTGAGTAATTTTGTTTTAGAATGCTTAAATCTGTGGTTTTAGCAAGATTTTCGTAGTAAAATTAGATAAAAAAAGTCGCTAACTTTGATTTATTTTAAACAATTTCTAATACTACACGTTTAGTTATACAATTATTTAAATTGATATACAATCATATATTTGATATGCAGGTAGATTATTAGTGGAGAAATGTTGTTTGCTTCAATTTAAAAAAAGAGGTGCAATTAAAAATTCCCCTTTTTAAATAAGAAAATAAGAGCATTAAAAATAGTTACCCAGATAAAATAAGTGTCAAGTGAGCAAGAGGCTGTCTCAATTTTGGCGTCCCACAGCTGACGCGGCGCGGCTAGGACGACCATAAAAGTCGTGCTGATGAAAAGAGCAGAATCCTATTGTGAAGGCTATAAAACGGGCTTTGTGCCGAAGGAGCCATTTTGTGAAAAATGAAAAACGAATCGTCCTTGTCATATTCAGTCTCACTTTATTAGAGTCACAGCCGGCCTTTTTGTGAATCTTTCCAATTGATTCATTGAATTTTTATTGGTGCCGACACCATTTTACACTAATTGATTTGAAAGTCTGAATTTATATTATTATTTTATTTCTTTTGTGCGTCAACTTTCAAGAAATGTAATTTATCAATTGGTTTTCTGATTAATGTCAATATAAATGAATTTCTAACCAAACGTGAACTTTTAAAGATTTTTAATAATATAGAATATATACGTAGATAGTAAAGTCTAAAATAAATATCTTAATGGAGGAAAAAAGCAAATGCGACAAAATTTTGTCAAACAGGTCGTGGACTCAATGCCATTTGTGAGGCAACAGCTGGACGCTTCCCAGGTGGACAGGCGACTAACGATTAGATAGATAAAGGAAATTCCGTTTCCGGTGTTAAAAGAGACAAAGCATTTGGCATTATTTTAATTAAAACTAGATTTCTAATTAAAATAATGACAAATTCTTTGTTTTTTTTTCAAACAACGATCTTAACGGCGGTAATAGTATTTAGAAATCACGTTATTATAAATACAAATATAAAATGCATTGGAGTATAAATACTAATAGGAAGACCTAATATATTCTCAATAATACTTTTGAGTTTATTGCACTTTACATCAAAAATAAAGTAAATGCACTCTGCATATGAGAACTTCGTTTTATCGTTCGCATAGAAATTGGTAATATTGAATATCATACCAACAGTCAGTCTACCGCCATCCATTACGAAGGTGACGTGAGACAAGGGTTCGCAAATTGGTTATTCTAGGGAGCCTGTAATAACGTTTTGCTCAGAATAACTCAGAAGGAGGCTTTTATTCCAAAAGTAAATACTTGTGAATGTACCATCTGCTGCTGCGACTTCGATGGCTGTATCGAAGTAAGCGTACACTTATATTATGCTTTCGGGTTCAATAGTATTTGTTTATGTAAACAAACAAACCTGACCTGGAGTGCCATGTTTTTGAATATCAGCGATGACTTTGAAATAATCAGTGAGAAAAATATGACTGATAACTAGGAAATTATGATGTATTAGAAATACGAATACTTGCACATTTTGTCATAGACAAAAGCTATTTGCGTTTCGTTACACTAAAAAAATATTATTTGATGTTCTTGTTTCTCATAATAAATACATTTCATAACAAACAAAACAACTGTCACCAGTGACTTTATTTACGAGTGCTGGGGGCATTCGTATTGAAGCACGATATTTTAGTCACGCGATGAATTAAAAAATACGCACTTAAAAAATATTTAACTATTTCAGTGATATCCGCTGACATTCCAAAATCGTACCGCTGAGTCTTACCATAAGGGTTCTATTAAAAAAAAAAGCAAGTAGGAATAAAAAAAGCAAGTAAATAAACCTATAGGTATTTTATTTATATGTTTAAGCGTATTTATAGCTGTGATTATTATTGATGACTTCACTTATTCAAAAATTACCTGGTGGTTGACTAGAGACATTAAAGCCTAGAGGCATTAATCCATTCTTTAGTATAAATAAAATGTTGAAGAAATAAATAATTCAACGATTAATACGTCTTTTATTATTAGCGTCTTACAATAAACAGGTAGGTAACTATAATTTAGTTACACGTTCCAGGTTCTCAGTTAATTGCAGAGAAGTTTCTGGCCAAGTTCGTAGCTACGTGGCTGGATAGTTGTAGATGCTCGTATGTATTCGTACCGCCTAGTTTCCAAGTTCTTAGTTATAATTCAATAACATCCACATGTTACAGTGCCTTCAGGTTCCTATTTCATTTTAAAACCTATATGTAGAATGAATTGAGATTAATGTACCGACTGACTTTGAAAATAATAATAAAAATAAATACCATCATGGGTGCCTATTTGGCTCCCGAAAACCGTTTAACCGGCCTCAGGGTACCCAGTGGAGGGATTAACCCGTTCTCATTTCGCCGATGGTATTCGGAGGCAACACCTAACAAGTAGCGAGCTTGTTGCGGTGTTTATGATGAAATAGCCTCGTTGTATAAAGCGGTCACCCATCCCAGGGCGGCCTTGTTGTCATTTACTTAACCTTGTTATCAGTTGCGCAGTGACTTAACCACTGGGCTGGGGCCGCTTTTAATTACATTCTGACTTTGAAAATAAAATTGTAATATTGAATTAAGTTTTTGGTAAGTAATTAGAATTTTATAAGTAATTTCACTTTCAAAAACTAAGTAGTTTCACTTGATATTACATCAAATTGAAGTTTACTAAAAACAACATCTTTATGATTTTTGATCAAAGAATTGGAACAAACATTGGTGCTACCAATTTATTTATATACGAATACCATAATAATCTAAACTTTATTTAGTAATTTATACTTAATATAATTTGTAATACATACGATATACTGAGTAAATCTGAGTAAACAAGGTCTATAATTATTGTGTCAATACCTATATATTAATCAGCTGATTTGGTTCATTTTTATGACAGGTTCTCTAATAAATAAGAGTCGCCGTGAAATCCAATGTGACAGTCAACGCTGACCCCGATCCTGTATTGGGCCGTTCTCATTAAACCGTTCTGCCACTGCTGTCGATGATATAGATAGACACTCCTCTGATAAACGAGGGTTAGATCGTGGACATTGGGACAATATGTTAGAGCATAAATGACACATACGATTTAAACCTTTCTGTCATACCATTTAAAGTCCCATTTTCGATAGTATAAGTTTTAGTTAAGTCTTTCTACGAGTAAAAGGACTATTAGTATTGAGTGTGCATTAATTGCTTCCATTTCGTATATTGAAGCTGCAATAGTCATTGAATGCTTAGAATACTGTATTGTTCTTGTAGTTGTTATTTGTCTTAGTCTTAGGTTTCTATGCTTACTATAACTTATACGGTTTATGATGTTGAGCAGGTAAATAATATTATAAGACAATTTTCGTAACGCGTACTTCATTCCCTCAATTATGATTCAATTGTTCGAGAGCTTCAGGCTGCTAACTCGCAATTGTTCACAATTCAACTGTGTCTGGAACACTGAATTACGACATCTGCAATATTACAATAGACTTCGTAAATTAACTGAATATACAATTGAAATTCTCTTAGTAATTTTAACGTAAGTATAAGATATTTACTGAACTTATTTACCCTGTAATACTGAAATAACTACATGTTCTCTAAAGCTGGGTAAATTTATGTAAGTATGTCACCAGGGTAACGTAAATTTACCAAATTATAGGTGGTTTCAGTTCTTTGATATAATAAAATAATATTTTTGGGAAATTATTTAGTCCATTTAGTTACGTCGTTGGCGATTAATAATAGCGAATTGAGGTCGTAGGTTCTATTCCCCTTCATAGCAAAACAAAATTACTTCTTTTTCTGTTTAGGTGATGTTTAAATGTGTTTACTAAAGAAATTTTGTTGCCATATAAAAAACTTAAATATTCCTAGTTAACAAATACATTATATCCAATTGATATTACATTACTTTGGATCATACTTCCTCTCTCTTCTCGTCTGTATCCCACAATATAGTAAACGTATTCATTTTATAACCTAACAAATATTGTTCGCGTCCTGTTACCATTTATTTAATCTTCATAATAAACGTATTGTGCGAATATCAGCGCCTTTTCATTTAGGACCATTCCCAACAGTTGGTCATAGTCTGAGTGCTTTTTTTTATATAAAATAATAGATAGATAGAGGACCTCCCTTAAGCCTTGAGACACGGTGAAGCTGGCGAGCAGGTGCAGATTTCTAATACCTAAAAGTTATTTATGATAAAATAAAATAATAATAAAAAAAAAAAAACAAATAAAATAAATACCATCACGGGTGCCTATTTGGCTCCCGAGAACCGTTTAAAGGGCCTCAGGATACCCAGCGGAGGTATTAACCCATCCTCATTTCGCCGATGGTATTCGGAGGCAACACCTAACAAGTGGCGAGTTTGTTGCGGTGTTTATGATGAAATAGCCTCGTTGTATAAAGCGGTCACCCATCCCAGGCCGGCTTTGTTGTCATCTGCTTAACCTTGTTATCAGTTGCGCAGTGACTTAACCACTAGGCTGGGTCGCTTATTATTATTATTTATGATATTTAGCATAATTATAAAAATTGAGATTTTGCATCTGATGGAAAGCAGACCTACAAAATCCATGAATCGACCATGAATTGTTATTTCAGCATTGATTGTTCCCGTTATGCGGTAACGAACTTGCATCACGAATCTACTTTAATAGACTTGCTGTTTTATCGTCAAATTATTATCTTGACAAAAAATAGATTCAATAGTCCGGAAAACCGGTAAAACGACAGACGAAAACTGAAACACGATTCGGTCATTTTGATGGTAATTTCATCTGTAACGAAACTAGCCGGTCGGTCTAGCGTAGTTTAATTTTTTGATTTAAAGTTTTTTAGACTGTTTCCCATAACTTAGCTGATATAGGTAGGTACCTCAAGTAGGTACTTATCTGTCTTAGTTAGTTAAGTAAGATCAAGAAGCCGGATATAATCGTTAACAAGTAGGACGTAGTTATTAAGTGTAAATGGCGAGATGCGTTTTCGAGGCACGTCAGCGAATCTGTTCAACTTTGGACATTAGCGGTGGATGGCATGAAATGAGAAAAGTTCAGAGGAAGTTTAAAAAGAACTTGTGAGCAATAGACGGAACCAGGCTTCCTTAAAGCATTTTCGTTGTACAGTGGGCAGAAAGATAAAGTAAACGTTTACCCACTCTTGTATTTAGGATTTTTGATAAGTTGTAACTTAATTGGTAAATAGAATTTGATTCTTCGTTTATTATAATCTGCTGTTTTTTTTATGGAGCACGGCATGTGCCACGGTATCTACCTGATTTTAAGAAGACCTACAAAGTGTATGAATGGAATCGATCGTTATCGATCAATACATTGCTGTTGAACAATATTGATTGCTCTCACTATGCTGGCTAATTGTTGCAGATACATGGACGTATTTGCAATACGAGTCCATAGACTTGACTAGGTCACTTGATGGTTTTTGAATCTGTATAGGAGGTGGTAATTTTAAATCGTCTTCATCAATAATCAGATCTAAGTAAATAAATATTTTTATTTGTTATATAGAGGGTGACTTTGAAAATATGTACTTTGGGCTAATATGAGGTTCTGCTGATCAAATCGAACAACATTTACCATGTAACCAAGTGACGCAAATGAAAAAAAAAATGCCTTCTCCAAAAAAACTAGTAGTTTTACCATTTGTATGCGGTAGCCAATTATTTTTTCACTTGCGACACATGGGTCCATGGGAAAAGTTGTTCGATTTGATCAGCAGAACCTTATATTAGCCCAAAGTACATATTTTCAAACTCACCCGGAATATAGGTATATAAACCCACGACCTCCGGATACAACGCCCAAGGCGCTACCACTAGTCTACGAAGGCGGTCGATCATTAGTTTTTTTTAATATTGCTAACGTACATAAACATTATCAGATCTTCATTTTTTTTTATATTTATAAACTTAAAATTAATCTTGATACAATAGCATAGAATTAACTTTAGATACACAATTATTTTATGTACTTTTGTTTTGTCAGATTAAGTATGTGACGCACGTATATTGTCGTATATACAGTATTTTTGAAAGTTCATGCGTTTGTTTATTACTTAAATTAATTAGAAGTACGTCATCAATTGTTTTCAAATATTTAAGTACTATATTAAAGTTAGAATTTTTTAGTTTAAGACGTAGATGAACTTAAAAATTACTTTAATTAATAAATACTTATTATAGCGATGGGCTAAGTTATCTTATTTGTAAAATTTACACATATTGCTCTGGTCACAATCTAAGCTCTAGGCTTGTACTATGTGTACCAGGAACAACGATATAATACATATTCTATTTTATAAACACCCAGGCTATGACAAACGTACTAATATATATTTTTGCCATGTGTGGGAATCGATCCCACGACCGCATATAACTCCAAATGCGCAACCACTAGTTCACTAGGCGGTCTGATGAAGAATATGCAATATTACATTGAGAAGGTCAACAACAATATTGCACACCTTTTGCATAAAAATGGCAAAGTGCGATAGATAATATTTTATATTTATAATAGGTTATATTTTATTAATATTATATTTAAAATTTCATTCCATTTTGATAACTGGGTTATCTACGAAGAATTTGAATTCCTGTTTATAAACCGCAAGAACGTTATTTGATAAGCAGACATCTAGGAAGAATAATCATTATTTTTCCACAGTTTTCAACAAAGAAAGACTTTTTTAATTCTTATATAATCATTCTATGACATTGTTATAATAATATTATAAAATGGTTATGTAACCACAAGGACGTCTTTTGAACGACTAACCAGTCATCAAAAAAAAAAAATTTTGTACAACATAAACATTCTATGGCATTCATGTCATAGAATGATGATATAAGTATTAAGAAAATATTTTTTTGTTGAAAACTGTGGTTGTGAAAAAATTATGAATATTCTTTCTAGATGACTGGTTATCAAATGATGTCCTTGCAGTTCACAAACAGGAATTCAAATTCTTGGTAGATAACCCAGTTATCAAAAAAGAATGAAAAATTCCTCTTAGATAACCGGGTTATCAAACAAGAATTATTTTCCTGTTTCAATACTGGTTATCAAACTCTGGTTATCTACGCGGCAGAAGCGCTCTGAGGATCACTTTGTAGCATATTTATCAGTTGTATACATCGATGGGTTGGAAAAAAATGATTGAATAAAAAATAATCAATGATTTTTTTTTTACTTAAATACCTAGATGTATAAAGTTTTTTTTTTCTTAACAACCGTTCATTTTTAACCTTATTTATTTCGATAGTGGGGTCACTAGGCAAATTTATGTATTTTTTTATCCAATCAGGATTTATTTAGCTATACTCGTTTCCTACTACATGACCCAACACGAAATCATATTTATTCAAATTATAATTATTAAGTAAATCGGCCAAGTAAATCTCGGTATTCATGCAGGCAGACTAAATTATACCCAGTTAGCTCGCACGCCGATTTCTATGGTGTAGTTAACTAAGAAAGACCCTAGCGTTGAACTAGGTTAGAATGACGTAAAACCTACTGGTGACGTCAAACTTACTGCGTGTAATCACCCAGCTGAGTCTCACTATAAGAGTTCTTTTTTTTTGGAACATATATGTTCGTTTTTTTTAAATATTTTTGTCGGAAGCTCATTGTTGAAATATGTTTAATCTATATGGAAGACTATAGATATTCTACGTGTTACACATATTAAAAAATGTGTGCTTTAATATTAATAATATTTGAAGTACGTAATTCTGATTTTGCAAATATATAATACCTATATATTAAAGATTAAATTTTATAAAAAAAAAAACTATAAAACTAGGTTACTGATCCCCAAAAATATTAATTTTATGCTAAGATATCATTTCGAGTTACATTTCCTGTTTCTAAAACTTACACGAAGGCCAAATTCAAAATACTTGGCTCTGCTTTATAATTCAAATATAGAATGCTACATAGTCTTCCTATTAGTAGGTAGGTATCTATACCTAATAATCTTACTCATATATTAAACTAATATTATGAATGCAAATGTCTGTCTGCCTTTTTGTCCCTCTACAGTTAAAACCAACTTTTTCTTAGATCAAAATGATATTTTATGAGATGTGACGTCTAAAAACCTTTATCAATATTTATCTGGGTATGTGAAGTGAGATAATATATAAAAGTAATATTATATTAAAAAATATATAAAACTATTTATATATGAGACAATGTTCTTAGCTATTCATGGCTTCACGGTTGCCGGGTCCATCGAGTGGTTGAAAGGCAGGGGAATGAATTGCAGCGTTTCCGGACTTGAGACCGCGAAGTAGGTTTAAAGGCCTTTTGAACTCCTGCACTGTGTTCACTACCCTCTCTAGTCAACCATATAAAGGGTAATTAAGCGATTCTCGTATTTTCTACATTTCGCATCCTAGAGTTTAAGCACTGCAAAGATTTACATTTCCTGGAACATGTTAAATATATCATCCAGTATGAATTACATATGCACGACACACCCTCTAATACCAGAAAACGTAAACAATTTATTTTTAAAGATAATTAATGTAGACATTTATCACCTTAATCCGTAGGTGAATCAGTTTTAAGTAGTATTACCACATGAAAGTGATTAAATTTTTATTATAATTCAATAATCAATCGATATATAATATCTAATGTACCTATTTTTTGTATATATATATATATATCCATAATAATGTCATTATTTGTGATACCAGATATATAGTGTGTAGGATTGT
Source organism: Monopis laevigella (assembly GCA_947458855.1). NCBI lineage: Eukaryota > Metazoa > Arthropoda > Insecta > Lepidoptera > Tineidae > Monopis > Monopis laevigella. Next base: position 17,673,822 of record OX381577.1, on the reverse strand, counting down.
ATTTTATGCAGAGACCGACTCTTTTGTGACCGAAAAGTAGATTTCGAAAATGATTTCCAATTTTAATTTCCTTTGATTTTATTCTTTACCTAACTATCAATCCATTTAATGTCTCGTTTTGACTCCAACTAGATATACTCGATGCATCGATGTTCTCAGCTATACATAGATTCCCAACATGGGTGCCGGGTCCAACGCGTGTTTAAGAGGCAGGGGAATGAATTATAAAGTTCCCGGACTTGATACCATGAAGCAGGGTTGAAAGCCTCTGGTATCAACTCTCCCCTTCTCTGTGTTCAGCACCTACTCAACACAACCCAACAAATAATACAAAATCTGTTAGCCGCCATCTTGGAAATGTACTTAAGATTTTTATACGTTGTTTAAATATGTCTGAGGTAATTTGATTTTGAGTATGTAATTTGTCAAAATAAACAAATTTTAAAAGCTTCTAAAAAGATACATATTTGTATTAGCAAGGTCGCAAGATCCGTAAACGCGTCATTTCTTGGGAATAAACTTCTCATTGTTGCATTTATCTATTGTAGGTATGTTATAATATTAGATTAGATGTATTAAATTATGGATTAATTTATAAGTTACAGAAAATTACTTTAAAAAAAAATCCTTTATGTGTTAATTACTTTATGAACAAGGTACTTTAAGAAAACTGATTTTAAACGAGACAATATTTTTTTACTTTTGTTGGTGACATAATTTGATCACAATCAAAAAATGCTCGTATCTGAACTATAAACAAAGAAATAAAAGATGGTGAATTGCATTAGTGTTTATTTACTTTTAAGACATTAGGTAAAGCATGATTTAGCGTGGAATTCTCTCCTTGCGTCTGTATTTCCAGACACTTTCTGGGATAATTAATAAGTGCCTATTGACTCTTCTCTTAAGTGTGCTTTTTCCATTTGATCTCTTTCATCAAGAATGTTATTTGTTTTTGTTATTTTCTTTTATAATTAACGAAACTCTGTCATTATAAAAATTAAGTACCTATAGTTATTTTAGTTTTATATTGTTTTTATTAGTGGTTGACAGTTTGACACTGTATTTATGTCTTCCAAACAACTTAACGTTCAAACAAAACATTTATGAGCCATTTATACCTACATACATAAAATGATACTCAAAAATTTCGTTATTGTAGATGGTTTTTAAATAAGAATTAATGTGTATTTACAGAAAAATTAAAAGCAAACTCAACCAATCAAAACTATAAAATTATGAGATGAAAAGTAATTGTTTTCAAATTTACTAACTAAGCAGACGTTCCGAAAATGAGCAACTAACGAGAATAGTTAAACAGACCCGAAATTTACATACAAATTGGCTACCAGGGATAAACGCTCCATTTGTATTCAAACACTGAAATCCCTGCTCAGTGTCTGATGCGCATTTATCCAGTTTAGGCTTTCGAATCTACCACCACCTTCCCCAGTTATTGCTATTCTTCTGGCATTTGGTACTCTGCTGACAGATCCCTATTAAAGCATAATTTCAATTAAAACTCTTAATTTAATCCAGTATAATTAACAGAAAAAATATATTAAAGCAACGTAAAATCTAAGTGATATTTTATCACTTTTCCCAGTTATTAATTTCTTCTTGCAATTGGTACTCTGTTGACAGAAGCAACATTTATATTAAAAATTTTAAACGGTAACTTAATTGGTTTTACAAATTACCATAAAAAATATTTATGGCTACGTGAAAATCTATATTGTATATACCCCCTTCCGTGGTCTATAGTATTTACGCCGTTGCCGTTGTATCTGGTGGTCGTGGGTTCGGTTCCCATTAATGACAAAACTTACCATACCATACTTACTATAATTAAAGGTATGCGTATCAAGCTGTCAACACGATCGCATTTCCTGACCTTCCTGATACCTCTCCTCTACGGAAGAGCCAATGAATGCTCCCTCGATGCTCTCGCCGATATGGCAATCGTTATCTAGTGACCTCGCAGCTGAACTTGTCCAAATAAAACCAACTTTGCAATCCGATTTTCTACCCTACACCTTATATTATACAGGCCTTAATCCCATAAGATTTCCCGACAACGTGCGTTCATTTATCCGAACGAGACTTGGAATGGGAGTTGTTCGTTACGTTAGCAGTTTAATGTTATCACATCAACCAAGTGTCGATCTTATGTCGTTAGCGGATACTATAGACAGAACTGCTTTATCGCTATCACTTGTTAATAATCTGTTACAATAAAGAATATTGCGGTTAGCCATTTTATGTCCAGTTTGAAGCGTTAGAGCTTTATCTATAAGAATATAATATACGGGTTGTCCTGAGTTATATAGGTAGTAGCCGAGTTGGTTAGATCGCGGGTTCGAACCCCGGTACGTAGCAATGATTTATTAATAAAACAAATACGTAAACAACTTTGACAATACCACTATAGGGTTTTGGAGAGCACGTTATGCTGTCAGTCCCAGTTTCATACCAACAATTATTAAGCAAACACCGCGGTGAGCTAGCTCTTGGTTTAGTGTAGACTGATAATACTATCGGTTACGATGAGGTAGGGGTAAAAATTCCGTCTGGCCAGCGGAGGCATTTTTACCCTTTTAAGGCTGCTTAGACAAGCAGCCTTTAAAGAAGTATTGAAGAATTTATTGTATTATATATATAAACACTGTACACAAAAGTTTTGTAAAGGCGAACTTAATGCCTTAGGCTTTATCTACTAGCTAACCATTAAGATTGAGTACGGAATCGGCTAATAAATAGTTCACAGTCATTTATTTATGAAAACTGGTCAATAGCTGTTAAGTTACCTCATATAAGAAAATGTGTAAGCAAAAAATAGCTGATAGTTTTCTTGAAATATATAAATCATTAAAAAAAATAAAGAAAATAACGGTCATTGAAAAAGTGGTTCTCGAGTAATAAACATGCAGACAGCTAGACGTTGCATTTTATAAGTATTAGTGATGCGCTATATAACCTACCTAGTATCACGCTTTGGAAGGTTTATTCAAAACTACAGTACATTATCTTCAAACTTAACACTGTTCCCCAGTTCAAAAATAAGTAAGTTCTTTAAAAAATGCCAACTGAGGACAACCAATACCGTGCCATCAGTAGTCGTTCAACAGCATGGCTTATAAAACTACGGTTACGAAACGGGTGGCGAAATTTTTAATATTCTTTATTAAGCTTCACTAAACAGTGAGGAAATGAATGTGATATGACTATATAATTTGATATATATGATGTGATATAATTATATGTAACTAGGTGTTTCGCGCTCATTAATAAGACTTTTATAAACGAATTTTTTGTTTTGCTTTCATATTTCAAGTTTCTATAATATTCTCCTTTTTTATTTTGTATTTTGTGGTACGGAACCCTAAGTAGCTGAACAGCATTCGCTTTTTTTATAAAATCAAAAGATTACTACTGGTACTTACTTAAGTTTTAGTAAATTGTTACCTAGCCAATCATTGAGTACTTATTTTGACATAAAATGCCAACTTAAAAAGAAAAGAAAAATATCCTCAAAAAGTTAATTCATAATTTAAAATATTTTAATTCAATTTATGCCAATTTTTATACCCAACTTCTTCATAGAGCATTTTATTTTCTATGTGATGTATTTTGAAACTTTTCCTATGAGACTCATAAAACACCACCAAATTATATCGTTTTGCTGCCTAAAATTTAGCTATAATCTCATAGGTACTCTTTCTCTTATTGGGGTCGGGTCTTTCTCTTATTGGGAAGGAGGTTTAAATACGTGTGGTAGCGTTAATGACTCACCTTCATGCACGGGGAGAGGTAATACTTTGCAGTTGATAAAGCATGAGCATCGAAAAGCCTCATCAGATGCTCCTCTTAAATCCGCCCTTTTATAATAAAGTGTTTAATAGTTTGGTATGTAGAGTTAACTAAACAAAGCTATAAATCTATATCCAGTTAACTTAACTTCAACAGAAGTTTGTTAGTTGATTGTATTTCGTAGTCAATCTGGTGGAAATAGGACGTGGCGAGACACCGGGGCTCGCGGGAAATCAAACGCGAAAAGTAACGTCAAGCTCTGACGTCACTTCCGATCTACACGGGCGTGAATACGTGCAAAGTTAAAAAGTTTTCGGTTACCTTTTGGATTTGACCGCCTCCGTGGAATAGTGGTTGTGCCTTTAAAATTATAATAATATTCGTAGGTCGTGGGTTCGATTCTTATTCGTGTCAAATTAATATTACTAGGATTTTTTGTACAGTTTGCCATAATTTGGGTGTTAATATAATATGTATTGGTATCGTTGTCTCTGGTATATGTATACCAGAGACAACGATACCAATACATATTACAAGCATAGAGCTTAGTTTGTGATCAGAGCAATAAAATGTGTAAAAAAGATCTACGTATATTATTAATATTTGCCCAGATATGTGTCTCGGTTTTTTTGAGTTTATCTAACTTAACTTCTCCTTTATATTCATATCTAAGTTTACTATATTCAAGTAGACCTCAAGCACAGTTTTTAGGTTCTCGGTTCAGAACCCGGTGTGTACCAATGTGTTTTTAATTTCAACAATTATGTACCTACACTTGTTTGACAAACACCACTGTAGTGCCTCGACTTTAAGCTGTCGGTCCTAGTTTCACTATACCAACTTGTGAAACTGTTTACACATTGGTTATTGAATCGTATAATGATTACAATAAGACTGGCTGCGTTCCCTCGTTGTATTCCTATATTTATATGCTATATGAGGAACAGACTCTTAGTCACCAAATGCGTCGACCAAACGCTTAAAATTTACCAAAAAATATGCGTTTTTACACCCCTTTACCTGAAACCTTTTTCTTAAAATTTAGACTAAAATAAGCAATTAAATTTTATAAGACCATTCGAGTTCAGCAACAGTTTAAGTACGACTAATTACTTATACTACAAATACGTAATCGCATCATTTTGCCGGCATAGTGGAAGCGATCAATATTCTTTAACAATTAATGATCGACCCCATTCATAGACTGTCATGAACGGCCATAGTATATTTATAAGAGAATCATCGTAAATAAAAAAACTACTAAGGTAGGATAAAATTTAATGTTTAATTATAGTTTTTTTTTCGCATTAATACATAATTAAAATGCTCGTATCATCAAAAAAATTATATAACTCTGAAACGTTGAAAAAATAGCTAGTGCCTACTAATACATACCAGCCCAATCAATTGTAGGTCAGGAATATACGAATAGCTCTGTTTGGTATTTATCAATGACAGCGGGTAGGGGTAGCCAAGGTCAAAGACAAATTCGACGAGTTAACGAACAAACCAGAGGGTGGGGGGATTTATGCGATTTATTATGGTTGTTAATTCAAGAAACTGATTGACGCAGCGGTTGCTTTTTTTTCTTGAGTAGGTATATAAATAAATGTTGTTTACATTTGAGTAATTTATATGAAAAAAATCAACTTGAGGGTTCTGTAGCTGACATTACAACTTGGATGTTAATCGAAATTCAAATATTGTTTTTATTTTGGTAATTGTAAGCAAAAATCTGTCTGTAGTGGGTAATAAAACATATTTTTGTATTTAAAAAGATTTTTTTTCTGTTTACGAAAAAAAAAAAAAAAAAACCCTACACGGAAAGATTAAAAAATACATTGATCGACAAAAATATTATTTTAATTCTGCGACAAATAGTTATCGAGTATTACTGGAAGTGCGAAAGCTCATTTTGTATGGCGAACACAGACTTCGCGATTACGAATGCAGTACCCTTAAGGGTGTACAATAAAAGGGAAAGGATTATGATTTCTTAATAAAACATATGAATTGTGATATTTACCAGATATTTTGTTGTAAACTTAAAGAAGATAAATGGCGATTAAATATGGAAAATTTTATCAAACAAATGTCCTCCTCAACACCAGATAAATAACAAAATAGGTTTAACAGAAAAATAAATATGAAATAAAATGAAAAATATGTTTATTGATACCCAAAAAATACATAAGTACTATTGATAATACATATCAAAACATCTCGATAACAAAATAGTAGGTAAGTAAGTGTTAAAAGGTTTGGTTCCCAGTCCCCCGCGCTAGGTTTGCGCTGTATTTGAACACAACCTGGGGCATTCTTTACAAATACCTACTACTTGAAACCCGACATTTCTATTTTCTTTAGAATTCCTGAAAATGTTCCATACCTCATCAAGTGGAGCGACTGCTAATGCTACTCAAAATGTTAAGCTTTGGGATTAGTCTCTGGGTTTACCGGTTTTCAGGAGACTGAGATTTTGTTGTGGTGCAATTTTTTTTCTGGAAGCGGTTAGAAAACGTGCTATTGACTTAAAGCCGCTATCGCGGATGATATAGACGCAAGAACACTTTAGTTATAAAAGGTTTTCTCTCTTTTACGCATAATCATTTTTGTTGCTAATAAAAAGAGACAAAACCAATAACAAATATGTTCTTCAAGGACTTAATAAGTTTTTATGAAAACCGGTGTTAAAGTGTACATCCCCTCTTTTTTGTTGATATATTTGTCTAATACGAGATTAGATTGCTGATTTGCGTTATCTTTAAGATTAAGACGTACTCGTAAAACTAGACGCAATATAAATTAATATTCTCAGTCAGAGCGATTAAGAATCAGGGGACATTCTAACGGCAATTGGCCGTTATTAGATTAGAACTAATTTTGCAAGTTAGCTATTTCCAACAGCTTAGCCATCCTTGTTCAGTCAGGCTATAGAACCATGAACTGATATAATGCTGATGTTGCTCTACTTACACGAACAATGCGTACTTGACTCGACATCCGAGATGCCTGACTAGCTACAAGGCGTTACTTACCTAACACAGACTATTGTCTTTAAAGCCTTGGGGTTATACATCCCTAATAGTTGAAGGTTGGCATCTGAGAAGAGAAAAGTAGGTAGGTAAAGTATAGGTTTACAATTATATCTTTATGCAGTAACAACTTGTCGATTAGAAGAGCTCTGACAAAAATGCAATTAAATGATTGTTAGTTTTTTTTAATGAAAAATAAAAGTCTGTCACAATTTGTGTTATCTAGTTTCTGCACTATGTATTTCTGTGCTATTTTTATTTTATATTTTGTAGTAATTCTTAGCTTATATACTCTTATTGATCTAAAGTTAAAATTATTAATTTGTAATGATTTGTAGATATATAAAATACGTAGTAGGTATATTTAATCTTTACATAACGATGTATTTTTTTGGATAATAAATTGGCACTTTATCATATTATCGAAAAGTTCGTTAATATATTACATATTAGAAAACAGCGATATATTAAAACTTTCTTAAAATTCAGTTAAAAAATATATACAAATATCAATGTAGTGAATAAAAATCTCATAATGCTTTTGAGGATTAGCTCACTGTAAGGTTTAGTAAATTACCACTTAAAATTGTCGTGCTGGTTTTATAAAAGTCAGTATTTTATTAAGCTATTTTAAGAGCAAAAATCTTAAAGTTCTACACCTGCATCTCTAAACTCTCTTTAAAAATCTATGAAGTGCAGAAAATATTTTATTTTCACGCTTTCTATATGCTGTAACTATAGTTCAGGCACGGAAACTGAAATGCTTCGGGCTGTCAGGTGCGCTTGCCTTTGTTGTTATTCCAACTGTAGCGTAATTATTTCGTAATTTAGCAGAAAGCCCGAGCACCATTTAATGATAATTTGATTAAATCCCTGGACTTTTTAATTAACAACAGACTCATTTTTACGAAAAAGTAGCTAGCTGTTCTCAATTTGCCACGGAAGCTTTTTGCCAGCTTGATTACTTTTATCTCGGCTTTAGCTTCATTTACTTCAATTGTCCATTATTGCTTGCTACTATTTAATTACTGTAACGTACCTATATATTTATTTACAGTTTCTAGATTCATCTTGTAGTTTTTTTTCTTCTCAACAGTATTGTAGCATTAAAATGGACAATGAAAACTATTAATTACAAGATTCTATTTAGGTATTATTGAAATAAAATACTTTATAAAAAAATATAAAAGATATATTTCGCCACAGGCTTCTTCAGTCGTTTGACATATTATTTTATAATAAATAATTATCTTTATTATTAAATAATATGTTAAACGACTGAAAAAGCCTGTGGCGAAATATATCATTTATATTTTTTTATAAAGTATTTATTTTCAATAATACCTAGTTTTGCGAAAAACGCTAATAAAAATATACTTATTTAAGATTCTATTTAGGTAGATATACTTATTCATTCTTATTGGAATCCTTTTTTTTTAACAAGTGTTATAATTATCCTAGTTAAGACAGTTTATGGAAATTTATTTACGAATTGATCTTTCGATTCTGTAGGTCGATTTGAAATCAACGCCAACTGTACTTCACAATAAAACTTCTTATAATTCGATTTGAATTCCAATAAGTCGTTTTGACGACCAAACAAAACGAACAATCTAACAGACAAACATTAAACAATTGTTTTTTACGTTCTATTATTTATTGCTAGCGTCTTTCAGACTTTTTTTTTGCAAAAATCTTTAATGTACAGATACGGAAGATCTGCGATTTATTGTATGGATATATAGATACTAAGCTATATATATAATATATAATAATATTAAGTTATATTTTTCTAAAAATATAAATACAAAACTGTATAGTGTACTATCTTTTACTAGTGCTAAAAGAAATAAAATTACTTTTTTTTATTTATGATAAAGACCTATAGTCACTGACTGATGACGCCGCTCCAAAGAGAGGCGAAATATTTGTCAATAAAATTTTATGGCTTCAATTTATTTACTTACGGTTTAGAGTGTAAGTTATATAAAAGCATAGGTTAAGTATTTTTAAATCGTGCCTAAACAACCATTTAACGATTGGCAGTTGGTCGAGTCCCTCGTCACGAACCATTTGCCCTCAATACTACAGCCGCGTGAGGGTGCTACACATTGATTGGATGTCAACCTAAAGAGCCTTCATCGACACACGGGTGCCACGACAAACGCAATTACTTATAATGCTAAATATAAAACTGATAATACAACCTTATTACGACCACTATACAGTCTATAATCGTATAAGAGTCATAGTACAGAGCGGCGCTGTACATCACATCAAATGATTTTAGAGCAAGGGCTTCGGGGCTAATGTAATGAAATTCAATTAGAGCCTCTTACACGAGTAAGCAGGTTAACGTTTAATAATGTCACATACTCGGCTTTCCTCTCAATTTTATTGTGAGTTATATTTTATTTGTAATGTTGTTGTTTATTGAACTTGAACTATAATTAGATATTTCGCACTTTTTGGGTTTTGTCATAATGCAAATTCCTAATTAAACGAAGCAAAATTAAAAGGTTAATGTTTTTTTTTTATAAAAAAAATGCAAAGGCCATTAAACGAATATAAAAGAAAAAAGTATAACTAATAAGAATATAAATTCAGTATCGGAAAAGTGTTTAAAAAACATTTTTTTCAAATTGGGCTTCGGTTACCGCCTTTAGTTACCTTCCTTCAAATAAGGTTTCATTTCATTATAATCAAATTACCTTAGTTACATTATAATGAAATTGGTTAGACCTTGGACTTAAAAATACTTATAAGCCCTGTTTCGAATCCCAGTATGTACCAATGAGATTTTAATTTAAAAAAAAAATACGTGTACCCACATTTGTTGACAACACCACTATAGTGCCTCGGAGAGCACGTTAAACTGTCAAATAATATTTTGCGTTTCCAAAGTATGTTAACAAAATGTGATATTTTATTATTCATTATCTTCAAGTAACCATTCAATTAATAAAAAATATTGCTATAGGCCTAACTTATCGTACAATAATTCACTAACTTTGTATTGATTATAGTGTATTTTTCCTCTTATAACAAAGGAATTTCTTTGTTATAAGTTTACTATATTACTTATAAGTTTCTTATTACATTATATACTCTATTATTTATTAATATATACTTGGTAGCCGAGTTGGTTAGACCTTGGAGTTCTTATCTTCTTATCTTATTAGTTTTTGGGGCTGACATCAGTCAGGACACTTCGACCCAGTGGGATCTTTTGTGTATTCCCCAGTCCTTTACTCCTCACTCGTCCTTTTCATCCTCGAATATGCTGCAGACATATTTGAGGACGTCCTCTAGTTTGAGGAGTCTGTAGCTTTCCGGTTCCGGGTAAGCCTGTTGTAGGTATTTCAATCTGTAAGTGGCCCTTGCATCGCACTGGCACAGCAGATGCTGCATTGATTCTAGCTCATCAGAGCAAAATCTGCATCTGGGATCGTCTCTAATTCCCTTGGAGTTAAAAACACTTAGGTCCCTGGTTCGAATCCCGGTGTGTACCAATGAGTTTTTAATTTAAAAAAAAATGTACATTTGTTTGACAACACCACTATAGTGCCTCGGAGAGCACGTTAAGCTGTCGGTCCCGGTTTTACTATACCAACTTGTGAAACTGTTTATAGATGGGTTATTAAGTCTATTCAAAACATCGCGGGGAGCTAGCCACTTTTTTGGTGAAAACTCAACCATCGGCTACGATGAGGTGGGATTAAATGCCCCTCCGCTGGGTACCCTGGGGCCGTCTAGGCGGTCTCGGGCGCCGTAAGGCACCCGTGATGATATATATATATATATATAAATTATTTATTAGAACTTCCACGACTGATCAACCTTATATTATATATAATATTGCGGCATAAATCAGCGTTCGAGGCTAGAGATAGCTTCAGCAATTGTATTGGTTTTCTTGACTTCTATGTCCAGTCGTATAATGGAGTTAGAAAGGCCGTTTAGGATCATGGAAATGTATGTCGGGGCTTATTCTTTACGGAGATAGCTGTTTGAGTTATATGCCAAGTTTCGATAGACGATTTCCTTTATTCGATTTCTTTGTTGTTCGTTTTTATATGTATGTAATGTTTTATTAACTTTTTGGTTATTTTCTTTTTAAATTACCTAATGTTTGTTTGTAAATATTTGGTTTTTTCTTTTCAGATGTGTGCTCGGTAAAACAGTTTCAATGTGCTAATGGCAACTGCATACAATCTCTATGGGTTTGTGATGGAGAGTTCGACTGTGAGGACCAATCAGATGAAGATGTAGATTTCTGTAAAAAAGGTAAGCTTTATTATAATGTATTTTTTATAAATTCCTTATCAGGATAATCATAATTTGAATCTTTAAAAGATAAAATGCAACGAAGAAAATCCTGGTGGGCGAGACTAAAACCCACGATCCTCGCTTTCGCCGCAAGGTAAATTAGCTAAAAAATAAACAATATAATATTATAATATAATACATAAGGTATTTACCAACTGAGCTAACCAGGATTTTTTTCATTGCATTTTATGTTTATTATAATTATGTAATGCATTTTTAAAGAGGTAAATTGCAGGAATATCCTTAACTGTACCACTAAATAAAGTAGTATAGATTATCATTCTATTACTTTTTCCTAACAAATTACTATTATGTGAATAATATTTACCTATTTTTTAACAATGAATTTATTTCCTGAACATATATCAACATCATTCCTTCACGTAGTTCTTATGCCTACGTATGTATAGCAAATAAATGTAAATTAAGGTCATTGAATTTTTTTAGTAGGTAATTGTCAGGACTGATGAATAAAGTCACGTAATGTGTATTCGAATAAACTTGTGATAGTAAAATGAATGTATACCGTGGCGGATGTACTAAGTCGTACCAAAACGTTTTGGCAATTCATACTTCTGCCGTAGGTACTATTAAAATGTGGAACGCTTTACCAGCTTGCGTGTTTCCTTCCACGTGTTTAACTCTTATACAATATCATTGTTATTTATTTTAATAGTTATCAAATGGATAATAATAAGTTAATAAAATAACTTAATCAAATACGCAATAGATACATTTTGTATTATTTAGTATAGTGTTACGGTGTAGGGTTGGTATTGTATCCGGTGGTCGTAGGTTTGATTCTCATACATGATATCTGTAGTAAGTTATTTTGACTGACTTTTATGAGACTAAACTAACAAAAATAAAATTGGAAAACTTCGCGGGCGAGTTTTCTCACTTGTCTGGATTTTCTGTACAGTTTGTCTTTGATAATAAAGCATTATCGTTAGTCCTAGTATGTACACATAGTACAGGCCTAGTTTATTTTTTTATATAGGAGCACGGCCTGTGAAGTTGTCTAAATCAGAAAGCAAAATAGACATAAGTAAGCAGACCTATCCATGAATGAGGTCAATTAATTAATTTTCGTTTAACAGCATTGCTCCCACTATGCCGGCTAAATGATGCGGATGATAGTGGCTGTGTGTAAAATTTCCTACATATTATTATTATTAATTCACGGTTGTATCTAACTAGGTATTAAGTAATTCTATCTAGATAATTATGAAATTTAAACAAATATTTTTTAACAGGAAGCAATAAATATTTTTCAAAGAGATCTGAATATTAATAAGCTACTTTTATAAACGATTTTTCCTTGAACTTAAAAACAAACTTGATTGTATATCCTGTAAAATAAAATGATAATTAAGATGTACGATGCCTTTATATTATCATCAATAAACTTAATAATACGGTCCTATTATTAAGTTTATTGATGATAATATAAAGGCATAGAAATTTTAAGTATGTACCTTGCACTCTACTGTGCTGGATTTTTCAATTTTAAAATAATTGATTGGAGGTAAGTAAAAAATTGGCATTAGATAATATTTATTCAACCCAAAATTTGGTTCTCAATTACATCAAAGTAAACATTGCTTTTAGTCTGGTACCGCACGCTCATGTTAATCGGATAATTCGCAAATTATATTTTTTGCGTCGTCGTCTATTAGGTGAATGTGTTTAGATAACTAATCAGATTTACAACTTATCAGCTATTTATAATTATCTTTGTAATTATTATCACCCTAAGCAGGAAGCTGTCATACATCTCAGACGTGCCTTTGGCAATAACATTCTGAATAGCAAAGTCATTTCAAATTTCGATATTTTTTTAAATAAACGATTCGTTAACATTTTTTTTGACACAGTCAGGAAATGTTTTTATTGTGCAAGTCGCCCAAATTTATTTTTAATTATTCTAAGTTTATATAAACATAAAATGAACAATTCTAAAGAAATTTATCTTCTTTTATTATTATATATTCTTTATTACGTAAAACAAGATTTTAATATTTAAATTACTAACTAATAGTGGTTAAATTCATGAATTTCAAGTAATAGTGATTATTATAGATATCTATAGTAAATAATTCATTAAATAAAAAAAATGGAATTATATGCAACTCGCACTGTCAAACCTTGCATATAATTATGGTAGCTAATGTGTAGGTATTCTATATAATGACTAATAATACACTTTGCTAGTAACATTATATACCTACCTACACACTACACCTACTAATAACATAATAATAATAAAAAAATAGTTTAATAAATTTTGTGCCAAAAAACAAAATACAATCTTGATGTTTGATTATTTAGGATTATTTGAAATTACAAAGCGTCAAAACGGCGAAAGATTTTCAGTGAAAAAACAAGAACAAAATGTTTATTCAAAATTCAAATTCAGAAAATTAATTTTAAGAATTAATGTAACTACAAGTAATATTTCACAGAGGTCTAGATCCGTCGGCACTCGCGCTCATCCAAACGCGAGTAACTGATAAAAGGGCCCTTAATTGACAGCTTATTAATATTTATTGGTGGAAATAAACTGGTAACTTGAGGGCCTTCTCGTAATTTTAGATCAATTGGGCTCTCTGATGTTTATTGATCTGAAACGAAGAAGCAATTTAACTTACTTAAATTGAAATTAATGTACTCTGCTCTTACATCCAAGTTGACGACAGTCTTTGGTATTTTATGTTTGCTATTTTTATTTAGGTTTTTATTGATTGTGTGTTTATTTTATTTTAGTTTATGAGTGTGTTTATTTTATTTGTCAATGGCTTGTTCATAACATAGTTCCCTTGGTATTTTCTTGGTTTTGCAATCATTCATATTGGTACCTTCTTTTAGTTACCATTATCAAATTGTTACGTGATTTTGTTTTATTTAAGTACTCTTGCATTTTTAAGTAATATATTATTTAATTTAGATAAAACTATAAATTTCAGATATTTACTTTATGTGTGACCAGTGGATACCGAAGTAAACACATACAGACATTCAAATTAGTCTATATTACTTATTTTTATCAAAATCATTTAAACTATAATAACTCAGTATTCAGAAAACGTAACCATCTTTAGATCTAGAAAACCGAAACCTCATACACTGTAATGTACTAAACTAATATTATGTTTTTTTTTGTATGATTCTTTTTATAACATAAAAAAAGGAGAAAGTGCAACTCCTAGAATTACTCCTTTAAAGACTGTGAAGATCCTAAGGAGTTTAACTCAACTTTCACCTAAAGTTGTATTCAGTGTTGCTTATTAATTAAAACTTTTGAAACCATCAAAAGGATTTTGTCAGTTCTGCCCGTCTATCTGTCACGATTCGGAAAATTACGCTTTTGTAAAGAAACTTTAAATTCAAAATTTAATTGGGTTTATATTTTGAATTTAAGTATCAAGAAATACCAAGTTACTCAGCCCTGAAATTTGTGTCTATCAAGTTTGAATGATTAAATGAACAATTATTAATAAAATTTACAAATAACTATATCTTTAAATCAAGTGTGACCTACCAATTTATTATACAATGCATTAAATCTTTACTAAGTGTTGTTTTTATTTATTTCTTCAAATATACTTTAATTCGTATTTTAACTTTGTATTTTACTTTTAAATTAGAAATATCATATTTGAGATATTATACAAGTATGACCACTAGATGAAGAAAATAACACCATGCACACACACACACACACACACACACACGAAAACTACTTACGAAGTTAAAATTTGTCAATTTACGTAAGAATGCATTATTTTAAAATTCTAATTCCAACGTGTGAAAAAAAGGTGATACATTAATATAGGAATCTCGGTAACGGGGGTTTCTGCAGATTGAAGTTAGATACAGTAACTCTTCTTTTAAAATTAAGTAAAAATGTTTAACAATTTTTACAATTTTTAATCAAGTGCCGAGGGCAAAAATGTTTAGGGTTCGTTTTCAATAATATTGTTTTATATGGCTGGATAGACAGGTGCTATACTAATTTGTATACAGACTGTTTTTATATAGACATGTGTTTCACGACTTTTAAACATTGTAGGAAAATTAAGGTAGTCAGACATAGGTGTTTTTGAAATTAATTATTCACGTGAAAGTAATAAACAGTTTTTTTTACAATTTGAAAGTTAGATGTGTTTTTTTATAGAAATAATATGAAGAGCGAACCCTAATCAACAAAAGCTACCTACCATGACACCGTCACACCATCGTAGTGTGAAACTCTGAACTTATAGTTTTAAAATTTGCAACAGATAATGAGTTTCTAATAAGGATTTAATGATATTATCAATTTGTATCTCGCCTAGTAACAAATGTTAGTTACATATTCGTTTTCAATAAAGTCTGTAATAAATAAACACAAATTATATACCAATTTAACCTTCAATTCTAAATTTAAATCAGCTTTGTCTTTGAGAAATTGATTACAAGTCATTTGTGAATAATAAAGAGTTCTGATTGAATGCTCCGCTCTTGATTAGAGTTTATTTATTTTGTTTAACGTTCCTTTATTGATGCGAGATGACTCTTCGCGACTTCATGGCGCCTTAGGTGGCAGACTACGCATGCGCCACTGAACTGGCTAAAAGATTGCATGATTCTCAAAGAGTAGCAATTAAGAAATGCTATGTTTTATTAGACACTTTACATTAGTCTAAAAAAGAACTTCTTATTAAGAGCAACTGGCTTGCGTGACTGTTCATAAACTATGTCGGTGTCTTTTCTTGTAGTTTTAAATATTATCAACTGCCCTAGTTTTAATTCTGTTTTAGTCTGTGGGTTCACCGATTTCAGCTGCTTTGATTTTTTGTCGATACGGTAATCTCCTTTCAGGATGCGGTTACTAAACGGACGTAATTTGATGATGTTGCAGCGAGGATATTAAAGTAGATAAAAATTGAACACCGAACGAGTAACAGACTTAATTTGACGATACCAATTTCAAACGTTGGTTTGGTGAAACTGGGTCCGACAGTTAAAAAAAATAGTCTATTACCTGTACACGTGAAGTAGTCCTGCGGCTAGGATGAAGTGTGCCAGGCAGGTCTCGAATTCGAACGATAACATAAGGATGGAATCGATGGTTGCCTTTGACTATGTACAACGGTTTCGATTATCACCGCTCACCCAGGGGGAATAACCATCAGGTAACCTTGTTATGTTTCGTTTTCATTGGTTCACTGGTTTTCAGGAGACCGCTGCATCGATTTCTTGTCAAGTCAATAGTCCTTGTAGTTTCTCTGTTTTTTTCTGTAAAATAATTTCTATACTTTTTGCTATTTTATTATACTTTATATATATAAAATATTGAAAAAATAATTTTATTTCTTTAAGCAATGATAAAGATAATGCACTATACAGATTTGTATTCATATTTTTAGAAAAATATCATCATCACCTAGCCCATCATGGAAAACATCATCAGCATGTTATGTCCATTGTTGGTTCGATATCAATAAATTTACAAAACAAATTAGACAAAACCTAATGCATTACATTCAGACCAGGGCTACAGTATGCACCAAGCTGCCATATAAAAGAGCTAAAAAAGATATTGAAAAAAATAATGTTTAACCAATAGTACTTTATTAAGATCTGAGAAGAAACTAATTTTTTAATAGAGCCGAGGCTATTTTTATTATATTGATTTTACGTAAAGACCGATTTAATTTAACCTTAGACTTAAAAACACTACAGTTTTTAGGCTCAAACCACCGTGTGTACCAATAAATTAATTATATTCAAACACCGCGACGAGTTGACCACTTTTCCTGTGTAGTCTCAAAATACCATCGGTTACGATGAGGTGAGAATTAAACCTCTCCGCTGGGTTCCCTGAGTCCCTCTAGCAGGTCTTGGGCGCCGTAAGGCACCCGTGATGGTACGTACGTAAAATTTAATAAAGAAAAACGTTAAAAGAAGTAATTCCTAGGTCCTTGTTCGCTCTAACAACGTCAGTGTAATTGCGGAGGACGGGAGCAGTCGCACGACAGAAACTTTCCGAATTGAAACTTGTTGACAGTCGCAGTTACGTTGCTACGCTTGTTCTCATTATCTTTGCAATTTATTAGTGGAGCAATTACAAAAATTAAACATTTTTATTTTATAGTAATTTTTTAAGAAAATATTCTTTTTTTATTAAGAAGTACACCTATCTTTATAATTTACTTTTAATATTTTTATTAGACTTAGCTGTTAGTCGAAGTTCAATCATCTATATATATATATATATATATATATATATATATAATACTAATTCAGTATTGCTAGAGCCAAAAAAGGATTATCAAAACTCAAGAAAACTTAACGTCAAACAAATACTTTGATCTTTCAAATGAAATTACTAGAAAAGGTTTTAAAACTCAACTTTATGCAGTGGAAGTCGGTGCAAGAGGAATTCCAGCAAAGTATTAGCATTGTCTATAGATGGTTCTTGGCCTTCCAAGATCGGCCGTCGGAACTTTTATGGAACGTGTTTCCAAGATGGCGCTAACAGGATCATATAGTATTTCGTTGAGTAGAGATGGTAGTGAATACTGTGCAAAGGAGAGTTAAAAGGCCTTTAACCCTACTTCACGGTCTCAAATCGGGAACACTGCAGTTCATTCTCCAGCCTACCAACCACGCGATGGACCCGGTACCCGCATAGAGAATCCAATAGCTAAGAATATTGTCTCAAAACTGCACTTTTTGTTGTTTTATTTTCTGGAACCAAATACTGAAACCTGGCTACGCCCGTGCTGACACCTACAATCTGGATGTCTTTAAAGTCGACAGTGAATGGGAACTTACAGAGTAAACGTGATCCTTCTTCGACATAAGGCGAGATTAAGTTCAATCGCAGACTCAGTAATGTTATTTAAAAAAAAACAATATATATTTATACTACACCTGCTCGGAAAGTAGGTTCTTACTTGCGTAAGAATAGGTCAGAAAGTACGTCTTTGTAGTCGTACAAATATGCGGGAGGAAAAAGTGTATGAAAATCCATTGTTAACGTGCTTAAGCGGGAGGAAAAAGTATATGAAAATTCATTGTTAACGTGCTAGTTTTTTTTAAATTTTTTTTCTTCAATTCTTCCAAATTAGGAAAGGCAAGGGTTCAAAGCCATACAGCCTAGTTTTTTTTTACAAGTTCGAAATTTTAATCAAAATAAAATAAAATAAAAGTATTGGTTTATTGGCTGTTTACTTTCTTTGCATTTTTGATTTATTAAGTTTTAACAACTGTAATAATTTTAATATAAACTTTAATTAATAGAGATTTTATTTTTTATTTTCCTCGTAGGTGTAGTATAAAGCACTATGTATCACTCGGCGAGAAAGTGCGATTCCTAACTCGAGCGAATTAAGGCCCTCCGCTTCGCGTCGGGCCTCAAACTTCGCCCTCGTTAGTTTAATCGGTGACTTTCTCCCCTCGGTGAACAACTACTAATCTATACTTACTAGGAGCTATGTGTGGGAGTTATTGGTAAATATGCTCATATAGCATATTGATTTTCTTTTTGTTATTGCATTGGTATAAGATAAATATTTTACTAGCTTGTAAATTAATTAGAAGCGTCTGTTCTTGCAGAAAATCAAACTTTTCGTCATCCATCCAAAGATTTTGTTAGATGATTTGTTCTTGGTCCCTCAGCCAGAAGTTAACGTGATAAAACTTTCTGGAACCGATCGGGACGAAGCAGATTATATAAGATGCGAACAAACCGTCTATTAATCTTCGTTGACCTATTTTATCTGTACTTGCATATTATTCATTTATTCTACAGGAGCTATTTTATTATAAAATAATAAAATTTAATCATAAATTCAGTGCGAAAAAAAAACTTATCCAGAGTGGTTATAAGTTTACTATTTAGTTTTTACCACGTTTCTGTATATTTTTTTTCTTTTGTTATTACAGAGGTAAGATTAAATAAATCTCTGTGTATCACAAAGCCGTCGAGTTTCCCATGTTGGTACATTTAAAAAAAAACTGTTTACCACCAGATGGATACAGGGTCAAATGTTATGCTTTTTTTAAAAGGCACCTTTAAATGACCTACGAGTATTGTCGATGACCTTTATCTTTTTATATATATTTTTTGGTTTTAGCTTTACATTTTTGTTGACTGTACCTTGATCGTAAGTATTTTATAATTGTTTTTTTTAATATTATTTTAAGTTATATTTTGTTATCCACAATTGTACATGTTGTGGCTCCTAAAGGTGGAACATTTAGCTAAAAATTGTACTTATGTTTTAAGGAAGTATTAATGTATCCGACCACCGGTTTTCCTTTAATAAATAAATAATTATTGTATGCAAGTATTTATAAGATACGGGAATACTTTAATTATAACAAATAAAAAACATAAAGATCATCGACAATGCTCGTAGGTCCTTAAAAGTCACCTTTTAAAGAAAAGCATGATATATGACCCTGTATCCATCTGGTGGTAATCACTTTTATGAACAATTAATGGATCGGATCTATCAATCGAAGCGTCCGATGTGATCCACCTCTACTTCGCGATTGTAAAACGAGTCTACCCAAACAATATTTGCGCTTTATTTTTTTTAGTAACAATGTAATTATTAATAACTGATAATTGTATACTTTATTTAGCAAATGGTCATGTATTAACAGGCTTAAGGAGATAAAGGCAGTTCCAATAAATAAAATAAAACCGCAATAACCGTACCACTTCCATTGTTAAGGCTGTATAGGTTTTTGGAAATAGTTATTTATTGAGTATAAAAGCGAAGGGAATTTGGGCAATATAATAATAGAAGGGAGCAGGTCATCTCGGTCGGCGCCTCCGCAATCCGGTCACGTCCTCCCTACCCGCTGGCGCCGCGGGTGTTGCGAAGCTGTGTGTGTACATACGAGAAAGGACTAGAGGGTTATATCGTTAGATGTGCCTTTACAGTCCCTATTATTACCTACAATTTCTAAGTAGGTTATACATACAGATATAATACGTATTATATTTTATAAACACCTAGATCATGACAAACTGCACAGAAAAACATACAAATATTTTTTTGACATATGTGAGAATCAAACCCATGACCTTCGAATATACTAGTCTACGGAGGCGGTATTTGTAAAATAATAAATATGTGTTGATGCGCTTTGTAGATTTGCTTACCATCAGGTTACATGCCGTACTACTAAAAAAAGTAAGGTCTGTACAAAAATGAAGTCTGTATGTTGAATTTTATAAAAATTTAAGTTGAAAAAATATAAATTAAAACTTCAATATTATAATATTAAAAATAATACAATATTTTGGAATAACCAATTGCGGAATTACATTAAAAGTATCTTATATTTAAACAATCCCAAATTATGGCTAGCCTCCAGCAGTTTCACAACGACCGATTAATATTTATTATACTCACAAGATTTATTAATAATAATAATTCTTTATTAATAATAACCTTATATCATATATTAATAAGTTTCATATTCCTTTGACAAACAAGTGTTTTTGTAAATTAAAACATTGACAGTTGACTAATTTTGATTACTGCACAACTAAATTCTAAGAACAACTAAAGCAAAACATATTAACAGTGAACAATAAGGTAAATAACTGAAAAAAATATATAACAATTGAACAAAACAATCCTTTACAATACACCTGATACAATCGTATGTACTAGATTTTAATACATAAAAAAGCAAATACATTTGACGCCCTAGACCGCCTAGACAGCCTTAGAGTACCCAGCGGAGGGGTTTTATTCCAATCTCGTCGTAGCCAAATGTATGAGTTTACAACGAACAAGTGGCTAGCTCATCGCAAATTCGATACATGTATGTACCTACATTTTTTTATGTACATGTGTCTAACAAATGTACATAATAAAATGTAGGTACATAATATAGTTTCGTTATATAGTTACTAAATATACGAGTAAAGGTTAGCTGGTAGAACCGCCCAGATGCGAAACCTTAATTTTAAAAGAAATAAATATACCTAATAATAAAATGAAGGACATATTGCTCTGGTCACAAACTAAGCTCTAGACTTGTACTATGTGCAGCAGAAATAACGATATTAATATTATATTTTATAAACACCATGACTAACTGAACTGAAAAACGTATTTACTATTTTGCCATGAATGGGATAATCTAACCCACGATCTTCGGATACAATCCCAAAGGCGAAACCACTAGTCTACGGAGGTGGTCATACATACTTTAAGTCGTCTGGAATAAATAATAAAATTTTGAGTTAAAAGGTGACTACCATTTATCGAATCCAGCGTGTTAAAGAATAGAAAGTATTTTAAAGACAAAATACAGATAAATGGAAAGGTTATACTTTGGGCTAATATGATTAAATCAAACAACTTTTCCCATGGCACCTGCAATGAAATGTAACATTTCATTTGTACCTAAGTAATACCAATGAACTTATGTTAATTTTTTTACAACACCAGTATGATAGAGCACGTTAGGCTGTCAGTCTCACTTTTACCATACCAACTTGCAAACTTATTTATAGAAAAGTTATTGAGTTATTGTGATGGAAATAATAGCTCACCGGGGACCTTGAGGCCGTCTAGGCGGTGCCGTTAGGCACCCGTGATGGTATAATAGAATAAGTATATATAGCTTATCAACTGCACAGATATATAAAAAAAATACATAGGATATACCTCCATAAGTCTAGAAATGATCAGAGATTACTATGAAATTGCTATTTATAGGACAATGGCAATATAAACATTATTTTATGTAGATACATTAGGCCCATGTCTACCTATAAAATGTATGCGCCATTAAATGCCTTTGCGCCAATGTTAGCCTTATACAATGTGACAACCCTTTTTCTTCATTTTTATAATAACGGTTTATATGAATGTAACATTTTAAGAGACATATTTATAAATGATCATTGTACCATTACCAAAATTAATTTCTGTTTCACGATGGAACCTTGTCACAATAACATTAATTACTATCCTTGGTGTGTAGAATAAAAACTTTTCATTGAGAAACTAGAAAAAATTGGTAGACGTTTCAGGAGAGAGTCGGACTAAAAATTATTTAAAACAAATAAAATCTATAACAGTGCAACATGGGAATTCAGCCAGTGCTCTCGGTACTTTTTATAAAAAAAATTTCGGTGGTAGAGATTTTGAAGATTTTTTTTATCTATTATAATTATTTTGTACTATTAATTTTATGTTTATTATAAATTATTACTTTGAGAGATGCTTAGTTCGGCTAAAACTTACGAATGTATATAACGAGTACATAGACGATTTCAGGACTCAGCGGATCCTGTTTTTTTCTCACCTCGTCGTAGCCGATTAAGTGACAAGCTTGTAGCGCTAATTATATAGATTTGTAATTAATTGGTATAATGTAACTGGGACCGAGGCAATATGTATGTTGTTAAACACATAGACATACATTTTTTTATTAAAAATATTCTGTCTGTTTGATACATACCGGAGTTTAAAACCTTGACTTAAGTATTTTTAGGCCCACTTATAAAATATATTATCGAGATTTTATCATCGTCTAACTTAATTAAAAATTTTGCATAGGTCACATATAAGGTCGAATTTTCATTTACATACGTACGTAAATATTATTAAGTTTTGTTTTATTTCAATTGAATTTTTATGTCATTACATATATTTTATCATATTAAATAAATAAATTTATTGAAGAAAGACTTGTAAATATATAAAGCTTTTTTTCAAAAAAGAGGATTAAAAAGTTTTCTTAGTAACCAAGAAAGACGTCGAACGTTGCGTCACAGATCGAAGACTCCCCGAGGAATTCTTTGAAGTTCTTATCTTTCACCACAAATATCCGTAGAAAAAGAAATTGTCGCCAAAGACAATAAAACGCCAAACCAACGACTCTCAATATCCACAATTCCTTAAAACCTATAAAACGTAAAACCAATCTTCCGACTTTTTGAGATGAAGGTTAGTAATTGCTGTCGTAAAGAGGTGTCCTCTGAACTCTGAGATACGATATTAAATTTTAGTGTCTTTCCAAGTTTTGGACTAAAAATTCTTCCAATCGATTCTGTTCTAACTCCTACAATCATTTTTAAGTTTAATTTACTTGAGTGCTTGGTGCTATTAAAAAGATTAACGGGCGGTCATTCTAAGAATACTTCAGAGATAAAGATTTAAACAAATAGTCCAGAATTAAAAAAAAAAAAAATTAGGTGATTCGCGGAAATTAATATTATGTTACACTTACAATGTTCAAGAATGAACATAATAAAACCTTTCTATGATTTATAAAATGATAAACTTCCGAAAAAAAATTAAGAAAATCATAAACAAATAGAGAGATAGATAGGTCTTTGGTTTAAAACTTTTAGAGAACATCTCTTGGCTTGACTAAATCCTGCGTTATAAATTGTACTTGCGAGTTTTAACAAAGGGTAGTAAAATATAGATATAAGTATAAGGTATATATATGTATGTATCATCACGGGTGCCTTACGGCGCGGCGCCCGAGACCGCCTAGACGGCCCCAGGGTACCCAGCGGAGTGATTTTAATCCCACCTCGTCGTAGCCGATGGTATGAGTCTACACCGAAGAAGTGGCTAGCTCGTCGCGACGTTTTGAATAGACTCAATAACCTATTTTTAAACAGTTTCACAAGTTGGTATGGTGAAACCGGGACCGACAGCTTAACGTGCTCTCCGAGGCACTATAGTGGTGTTGTCAAACAAATGTACATATTTTTTTTTAATTAAAAACTCATTGGTACACACCGGGATTCGAACCAGGGACCTAAGTGTTTTAAAGTCCAAGGTCTAACCAACTAGGCCACCACATATATAACTATAAGGATAGGTACATTTTTAGGTACGAGTATATTTATTTTATATTTGTATGTAACTGTTATTGTTTTTTAAAGCTTCAAATTCTACAAATGTGGTAGTCAATTTGTTTCTTAATTTTTAGTGCTGGTGATCAAGAGAACAAATTATATGTAACATTTTTTGTTTTTTAATTTCATCGATCAATCTTCATTTAACAATGGTCATATATAATTTTGAAGTATCTAATTATCAGTTAAAATACTTTATAATTAAGATTGAAATTTAATTTAAACCACATATACATTATAGAAGAATATTAATAGAGAGAGTTATAAAGAAGACGAATGATAAAATTTGGGATGTGCAAGCAGGATTTAGGAATGACAGAGGATGTATGGATCAAATCTTTTCCCTTCGGTGCATAACCGAGAAGATCCTCGCAACGCATAATAAGGTTTTCTGTGCGTTCGTGGACCTAGAAAAGGCATATGATAGTGTGATAAGAAAGGAATTATGGAAGGTGCTGTCTGAATATGGGTTAAACTGGAAACTTATACAAGCTGTAAAGTCTCTATGTGTTGACAGTACAGCTTGTATAAGAACCAATGAAAACTATACATCCTGGTTTAACATCTCTAAAGGTGTTAAACAGGGATGTGTGATGTCTCCATGGCTCTTTAATTTATATTTAGACAGCTGTTTGAAAGAATTGAAAATGAAAGATATTGGTATGAAATTGGATAACATCCTTGTTCAGTGTTTATTATATGCTGATGATGCTGTTTTAATAGCAAACTCATCGATCGAACTGCAAGAGATGTTATCGATTATGAATGAAGGTTGTAAGAAGAAAGGTTTGAAAGTAAACGTGAGAAAAACGAAAGTTATGGTGTTTGAAAGGTGTGAAGATATATCAGAATGTAAAGTAAGTATAGAAGGCATGGACGTTGAACAAGTGAGAGAATTTGTATATCTTGGAAGTATGTTTACTAGGGACGGGAAGATTGAGATGGATATTAAGAGGAGAGTGAACGCGGGAAACAAAATTAACGGGGCTTTAAATACTATTATGCGCAGTAAAAATATATCTAAAACTGCTAGAAAAATTGTGCATAATAGTATTCTCCTACCGACACTTATGTATGGAAGTGAAGCATGGGTATGGCAGAAGAAGCATGCGAGTAAGATTAATGCAATTGAAATGAGGTCTGTAAGAAAAATGTGTGGTGTGACCCTCAGAGACCGGATTAGAAATGGAATATTGAGAGAGAGAAGTGGAACGGAAGACGATGTTGTATCGAAGATTGAAAGAGGTATGCTAAGGTGGTTCGGCCACGTTGAACGTATGAGTGATGAACGATTAACTAAAACAATTTATAAAACAAAAATTGAGAATGTTAGTGGAATTCGTGGTCGACCAAGGCGCGTTTATCTCGATCAAATAGGAGATATCCTGAGAAAGGGACAAATTCGCAGTCTCCGAAATAGACGCGCCTGCATGAAAAGATGTATGAATGTTGAGGAAGCTAGTGAAGTATGTAGGGATCGTACGAAATGGCGTACATTGCTCTCTGCCTACCCCATAACAGGGATATAGGCGTGATGGTATGTATGTATGTATGTACATATACATTTACCAACACGAGTCTGTTTTATTCATTAATATAATTTTCACTTTATAGTGCGGTAGGTACGTATAGATGATATGGCACGTGAAGGAGAATGTTTAGCAAAACTATTGCTCACTATAATCATTCATTGGTAAATGAATCTTAAAGCAAGACCTATAAAGTTGATTCTTGTTTCGTTGCATAAGTTGTATAACTGCATATGGGTACTTTAGTTTACTTAGTATGGCTTCAAGGTACTTTACGTCGTTTTCAGTTAGACAAGTTGCTGGAAATTCAATAAGCTTGCACGACGTCATTTATTGGACATGTTATTGATCGGTATGTGTTGTAGAATATTAAAATGAATCCGATATGATCAATAAATTCTGCACCCTTGATTACATTTTTCAATCTGAGCTCGCCTGTATATTTTTTAATGTGCAATAAAAATCATAATTAAACAAATAATAAATAACATAAAATTCTAAAGTGATAGCTAACATTTGTAAAGTCTATTCTCACTATTAATAAGACTATATTTAATAATCTATATTTAATTATATTTACTCAGAAGAAATACCTAATATTTAAAATTTCAAACTTTTGTTTCCAATAGTGCACAAAATGTTTCTATGCTCCTTTGCGTTTGTAAACTTATTTTTTGTATAAAAAAGGGATTTATCTCGACGGTAAGGACTTTTTAAAAATGTATTGTTTAAAAAAAACTTACAATTATTTTACAATACTTTGATACACACCAAAAGAAACCTTTAAAGGTTAAACTTGCTATACGCGAGTGGCTTAACAATTATTTTAATTTCATTACATAATAATATACTTTACATTTAACCCATGGCAAAAAAAAAACTAGTACTTTTTTTTTGTGTATTTTGTCATGGTCCGGGTGTTTATAAAATATAATATGTATACTATCGTTATTTCTGGTACACATAGTACAAGCCTAGAGTTTAGTTTGTGACCAGAGCAATGTGTGTAAATTGTCCTACATATTATTATTATTATTAATAGTTATTGTTGTAAAGTTTTGTATACTTGTTCTTCTACAATTATTTTCTTTATTGGAGTCTCATCATAGAATATCTTATTTATTTTTAATTAGAATTAAAATCGGTTTGTGAATCTAAAAAAACATAGATATGGGCAATACCATGATATATTAAAGATACTTCGGGTTGGTTTTTCAATCGACAGTTAGAAATATAAAGAACTGTCAAATCTATTAATATTCCATTCAAGTTATCTATATATATATATATATATAGAGTAGAGTAGAGTATCATCACGGGTGCCTTACGGCGCCCGAGACCGTCTAGACGGCCCCAGGGTACCCAGCGGAGGGGTTTTAATCCCACCTCGTCGTAGCCGATGGTATGAGTCTACATCGAAAAAGTGGCTAGCTCGTTGCGATGTTTTTGAATAGACTCAATAACCCATCTATAAACAGTTTCACAAGTTGGTATAGTGAAACCGGGACCGACAGCTTAACGTGCTCTCCGAGGCACTATAGTGGTGTTGTCAAACAAATGTACATATTTTTTTAAATTAAAAACTCATTGGTACACACCGGGATTCGAACCAACGACCTAAGCGTTTTTTTTTTAAGTCCAAGGTCTAACCAACTAAGCCACCACGTATATATATATATATATATATCTTTATCGGACGATTGAACAATCAGACCTTAATTTTTGATGTAGGTACCTATAATAAATTGATTCATAATAATTGATTTGTAATTTGTACGGCAATATGGCTGAATATAGAGGGCTTCTCATTATATTGTAACACCTATTTTGTAACCTATATTACTGCGAATAAAGAATTTTGTTTGTTTGTTTGTTTTGTTTAAAACGGTTAATTTACAAAGAGACAGCTATTCGGTCAGGAAACTAAACTGTTATATCATCAATGGCAACGTATCTAAATTTGTTATTCGTCACTTGCCATTGAAATACAAGGGCAACGACCACTAAATTCTAATAATAATAGTAGTCACTATTTGTTTACTATATAATGAGGCATATTGAAAACGTTACCGCAGATCAAATAAATCTGCCATTATTCTATGATCAACATTAGCTAATACAGAAAACGATTGTTATAATGTCACGTCACTAAAATTTTTACCAATCATGAGTTTTTGATAATTTTGATCATGAAAGCTAGGGGCTAGTAATGACTATTGTTTGGTTTTAATAATAAATATTAAAATAAAATTTCTTTTCAAAGAGTATATTTCTTTACAGTGATTGAGGCCATTTTTTAAATAAATTAATATTTGTGTCAAAAGTCCTCACTCTTCCATAGCTGATTATTATTATAGATTTTTGAGTACTAAAATACAAACATTAAGTGCATTGTTAAAAAAAATAACAGATGAGTTTATTATTTTTTACAATTAAGTGTGTGGGCGCATATGAATGTGCGTTGTTTTATTTAGGTAAGTAAAAACCCGTTCAAACAAGCGATATCGCTTACCACTTGTTTAATGTAGACTCAGAATAATATATCCGACGAGCTGGTATATACAAACCCTATCGCTGGGGACCCTGATGCCGTCTAGGCGGTCTGTAGGGCACCTGTGATGATACAATACAAGACATATTAAATAACACAGTTACAGAATGCACTTACTGAAGTTTTTTAATAGTATTTTCAAAACATAATACTTACAAAATAAATAAAAATATTATACCACATAAGTACACCCACGAGGTTGCTGGAGATGATCTCTCTCACCTAGATTTCTTTGAAAGCACCGCTTAAGATTCAAAAGCTTTCCTCCATCGCTGAAGATTTTCCTTTGAACTTACAGTTGTTGCAAGAATACAACTAGTATGTTTTTGTAAGTTGAATTATTTATATATTTTTTTTTTTCAAATAAAACATTCGGCTGAAAAGGAATGAATACCTATGGTGTTAGTTTAGGCAAAGAATATATTTTACGGTTTTATTTATTTGTAGACTACATACAACTTTAAAATATGGATAAAAAATATAGGGGAGCTTAAATAATTTCCAAAAAAATATACTTACTTATATGGTAAAAGTTTTGCCACTTTTTGTACAAAATATTAAAAGTATTGGATTCAGAGGCACTTGTGTAAGATTTTTATATAATTTACTATCTTGTTAACCAATGACTTAAATTTTCAACAGATTAAGCTTATTTTATAAGATTTGCGAGGGAGGATTTAAAAGATTAAAAAAAATAAGACTACGCACACTGGATTAATTTATGTATACAATAAAATACAAGGGCAACGACTACTAAATTCTAATAATAGTAGTCACTATTTGTTTACTATATAATACGGCATTTTGTTTACTGTAAAACTTGTAAAATTATTAATTCAGGGAGAGCAATTTACTGAAGAAGTAATGCGATAAAGTTTTATTTAAATTACTTATCTTAATTGAATCAGACGGATTATTTTGCGGAAGTTCATTTTTTTTAATACCATAAAATGTTAAAAACAAAAAAACTGAAAACAAGCAAGAAGAACGTGAAAATATCTACAAAAAACTTCAAACGTAAGTTCTATAAATGACACTGTAACAGATATTATTACTTCTCCTTTCATGAGTTTTCCACAGTTTATGATACCTGAAAAGTTACACAAAATATATAGGTATTATACAGAAGAACCCGACGTGCGGTCGCAGCTAGGCCTATTCACATCCCGGTCACGTACAGCTCGGGGTTCCTCCGCTGTAAAATTGTACGCAGCTGGGTGAATTTGCCAAAGTAGCCCAATTTCTCACCCAAACAAACATATAACGTTTATTATTGCATCTTTTGCTAAACAGACGGTTTTATTAATCATCTGTTTAAATTGAATATTTTTTATTTGATTTTCTTTTCAGGCAATTTTTTTATGGTTGCGAAAGAATTACAAATAAAAAGGAACTGCAAAAGGATATAAGTCAAACATATATATGTATATTGTATAGGAAGAAATAATAAAAAAAGTAGTTCTGGTAAAAAACTATTTAAAATAAAATAAAGTGCTGTGACAATTAATATCTATTAACGCTATTATATTATTATTTCAATACATTTAATTTTGTTATGTAATTTGGTTTATTAGTTACTAGCAGAGCCTCGTGGCTTCACCCGCCGTTTAATTAAAAAAATATCGGATTGAAAGTAAAATACAGTCCATGTTGCTCGCTGATAAATGTTATAATGAGTTTTGTATTGTTTTTTTTAATCGGCTCAATATTTGAGGTTATCAGGAACAGTTTTTTTTCTATTTATAATATTGATAATCAAAAAATGTCTAAAAAAATATTATTAGCTTTATATCCGAAATTTTAAAATATGTTTTTGAAAAATAAGGGAATGTAGGTAACTAATTAAATGAGGATTGAAACATAACATTATTACCTAGTGAAAAGTAAAACGTTATCGAGAAAAAAATCTAGTTCAATAAAATAAAAGAAAACACATCGGCTGGCGAGTCTCGGGTATAACAAGTGGCGAGCTTGTTGCGGTGTTTATGATGAAATAGCCTCGTTGTACAAAGCAGTCACCCATCTCAGGCCGGCTTTGTTGTCATCTGCTTAACCTTGTTGTCAGTAGCGCAGTGACTTAACCACTAGGCTGGGGCCGCTTTTTATATAGTCTCGGGTATAAATATTAAAGTACCTTTTTGTTTGTAAACAATACTATATTAAAAAAAAACCTTAATGTTTTATTATTATAATCATTATATACCAATATTCACGTATTCTATAGTTGTCTAATTTCGTCTGCGGAATATCGCGTATTCTTGTCAATTTGCATGAATTATACTATAGAGGAGGGTATTTCTCTTTTTTGTGCCGTCAAATGGTAATAAGGGTCGCGTGATAATATATTCAAAAGAAGATTAGATTCTCTGTTCTCTTTTACAAATGAATGTCACTGAATTTAATAATATGTATAAATTGCGCGCACGACTCGCGGTATTCAGAAATAACAACGAACGGTTTTTGGTCGGAAATACGTTAGTGTTTGCGATTTTTCTTTCGTTATGAAATAAATTTGAATAAAATCAACAAAGAAGAAAGTCGAAAAAATTGAAATAAGAATGTTTTTATTTCAAAATGTAGATGAAAAATTTCGTAAATTGCTAAAGTCTGAAATATCAGTTGTTATTTATGACTTGGTATGTCAAGATTTTGTTATTGTTAGGTTAATTACACAACAAATGTTTTTCAGGATAACAAACATTTAATCTCAAACAAGCTAACTGATAATAATGTCGGAAGAAGGTGTCGTCAACAAGTCAGCGTCAGGTTTGGTCGTTAATGACGTCACACACAGTAATCCCGCATTTTCGTAACCGCAAGACGTTGAGCCCCGAATTTTCTGCGTCATTAAGCTACCCGACTATATTCCACATGAGAAAAGAAATCCTACGAATGATGAAGGTGTAATATTCCCGGTTAACTTAATGAAAAGACTTGCTTATATTACACAATCTTTTATTTTCAATCATTATTCTACAAGTTAAGCTTCTTAAAAAACACTTTTTTGTAAAACTTGTAAAATTTATAATTCAGGGAGAGCAATTTTCTGAAGAAGAAGTGAGACAAAGTTCTTATTTAAAATACCTATCTTAATTGAATCAGACGGATATTTTACGGAAGTTCATTTTAAATTATAGTTAAAATAATATTTTTGATTCTTTAAGCTCTCTTCCATCATATATCAAATACCACGTCCTGAAGATGCTTAGTGGATAAGCGAAACACGTATAGACTGTAGACCAAGTCTGTGTGACTTAATGTATATGTAGGGCCCAGCATTTTTTGCATGAAACGATAATACACTTAAATATTTTAACTATAATACCTATTTTTTAAAAACAAGAATAGGTACTTAACAAATTTTATAATAAAGTTATTTTCATAATAATATATAAGTTTTACATAATACTGTACCATTTTACTTCAAAAATAATTTCGAAAGGATGAGCACTAGCTCAATGGCGGGTAGCGAACGCTCTTTTGAGTATTCGTATTTTAACTTTCAAAATGCGATCCAATGGTAATAAGATCGCCGGCGAGGAG
Organism: Monopis laevigella; assembly: GCA_947458855.1. Lineage (NCBI taxonomy): Eukaryota > Metazoa > Arthropoda > Insecta > Lepidoptera > Tineidae > Monopis > Monopis laevigella. The sequence continues at coordinate 17,642,124 of OX381577.1, read as the reverse complement.
AATAAAGTGCAGAAGCATTTTTTTTATTCCGAGCAGAATTTCTCGCTTTGAACTGAAAATAAGGTATGTTCGCAAATATTTCAAGAAAATAGGTGTCAAATTGAGTTTATTTTTATATTTATTGTAACATGGTATGCGACTTTGTATCAACCTGGAGGTAAGCAGACTATTAATGGGGCGATCAATACGTTGTAGTTTAACAAATTTTTTCCTTCCACTATGCCAGCTATATAAATGATTCGGTTACGAATTGGGAAGCGGCAATTTCAATTACAAGTCTTTTTTTTATTTCCACGCTTTGCATCATTATAAATCATTCGCCTATATCATAACTGCCCCTGAAAGAGACTACCATAATAAGAAATCGATGCATAGGCTCCTAAAAACCCAGTGACTAAAACCGAAACATAAGTAGGTCACTTGACGTTTTTTGCATCTGTATGGAGGTGGTACGATCGAGATAAATTGTAAAATTACTGCTTATATAGCTATAGTTCCTATGATAGGAACTGAACGATCTATTTTCAGGAACTAGTTTGTCAATGTTGTATGTAATTATAGATCCCTAGGAGACATTCACGGATATAGCCTAAAGAGTTTGTAAAGTGAAGTAGATGGACCGGTGACATTTTTCGTAAAACGAATAACCGTTGAAGCAAACCAACTCTACTGTGGAGACAACGAATTAGTACACGTAAAACATACTGACATGGACTGAAGTGTGACTGAAAGATCTTGAACTAGAAATATACAGAACCAGGATCCTTGGGAGATACCTATGTCCAACACTGGGCTGCGATAGTATGATGACGATAAATTCTATAATGATGGATGTGTTATATCGCCTGATAATGCTTTAGCTACAGTAAGCTTGTAATTATGAGTGGTTCTCAAAGGATAATTCAATGATAAATTATAACAAAAACAAATCAATCTGAGTTATACAGGTGAATCATGTGTTTTAGGTGGGAGGAAGGTTCTTTAGGTCGACCGACCGGTCTCGTTACCACCGTCCATACAGATGCAAAAACCGTCACGTAAGTCATGTTTCGGTTTTAGTCTGTGGGTTCACCGGTTTTCAGGAGACTACTGCATCGATTTCTTGTCGAGGTGGTCTTCTTTCCGTTGCAGTTACGAAATGAGTTGAATTGACGATAAGGCAGCTAGTATATTAAAATATATCTACTCGTAAAATTTTGTTTAAGAACATTAATAATAATAATAATAATAATATGTAGGACAATTTACACATATTGCTTTGGTCACAAACTAAGCTCTAGGCTTGTACTATGTGTACCAGAAACAACGATATAATACTTATTATATTTTTATTAACATTTATTGATCGGTAGGTAAATACAAAGTCACATGCTGTGCTCCAATAAAAAAAATCACATTATTATTATGATTTGCCTAAGCAATTTTATAAAAATTAATCATCAAATAAAATTAACTATTTCGTTACACTACAAGTCTATAGGCGTTTGGTAATGCTTCAATACCTTTTCAAGACAAGAAGTCTTTGTTGGATACTGACTTGGAGACCATTGAAAATGCACAATATATTTGTTATAACATAATAAGGCATATTAAAAATCGATTAAATAAATATTTGGAAGCCACCTCAATGTCGTTTATCATGTAATAACACTTATTTTGACACATTCGCGTCGCATTAACATGAGTGAGCGTGCACAATAACACGGGCCACGCGGTAATGGCCGACGCCTCAGATTTATTTTTCTTTTATGTGCCAACGAAATAGCTTTCCTTATAGAATGTTTCTTTGGGACAAAATCACAAGTCAGCATAAAGGGCGAGACATTTCTTCAGTGACAGGCCGCGTAAATTTCAGTAGGGATTAGAGGTCAGTTATGACGCCCGCTGCGAAAGCGGTCGCTGTAAATTAAAAGATAATTACACTTTCAATGTTTGAATTTATGACTTAGAATAAATTTATTTTTAATACTTGGCTGTTTTAGGGAAATTATACTAAAGGGTAGGTATTTATACTAAATTAATTAATTTATAAAGACGGTAACCTAGAAAGGTTGTACTTTGGGTTTATAAGGCTCTACTGATCAAATTAAAAACTTTTTCTACACACCATAATGTATTACGTACGCAAATGAAAAAAAAAACTAATTGTAAAGAGATGCCATTTGTTTTTATCATTTTAGACATATGGTTCCATGGGGATTTTTTTATAGTTTATCAGTAGAGCCTCATAATAGCCCTTAGTACAAACTTTCAAAGTCATCATGTATATTGGAGTGAGTAATCTCATAATAAAGGCGATGGGCGTGGCGCCTATGCGTAAATACTATATTAAGGCCGCGTAAAAGTGAGTGCTAATTCTGTTTAACTCTTGTTCAACATAAACATAACAGATTGTTAACAAGTTGGTTTTGTTTACTGACAAAGCTTCTTTACAGCTGCAATTTATTACGTATTTTTATTTAGTAATGTTTGGTTTATTATAACATTTTTAACAGCCTTTACAGCTTTATCTATAATTTAGATTATAGTTAATGTCTACTTATTCTTGGTACGAATGTTGCTTTGCTTAATACTAACCATGATTTAAAATTATGTAGTTGTTAACTCCAACAGTATTTTTCTTATAATTGTTGACTTAACCATATTCTAGTAGGAATACTGATGGCACATTGTAATAATAATAATTGATAGGTAGATATACGTTAAATATTAATCATTTATTATAATAACATTGTATTCGTAAGTAATATTGTACGTCTAATTATATTGCCATTTAAGCAAGAATAAATATTTTATTTATAATTTATGTGTAGCCAAACCAAAGAGCAAAGTAAAGTATATTTCCAGTTTCAGGATTCACTTATGCGTGAAGGGAAGCTCAAGCATGTAAATCGAGTGTCTTCGTCACGATTTCATGTCTCTCGAATAACACTGAAGCCCGTACTTTTTCCTCTTCTGACACCATGATATAATAAATCAAGCGAACAGCACACACGCAGAAGATAAGAACCTGGAACAAGAGGGATCCATAAATCGTTATTAACTACCGTTCCATAGGCCCTTGTTCAGCTTGAGTGGTTTTGTTGACTGTTAGGTTTGTCAGCCCTTTTGGTGAATTTACTTTAATTTTCTATTATAGTCTACCTACTGGTTTTGATTAATGATTTGTTGTCATCTTCTAGGCTAGAGAAGGGTTTTGTTTGCATGTGGTTATGCTGATCCATAGAAGGTATTAATGCCGGGCTCGCCCTAAGCGGAGATGGGCGATGTGGAGAGAAGATATGACGTAAATAACCAATAAGATTGATTTCCGATCCAAGGAAATCCTATTGGTTAATACGACACATATCCTTTTCTCTCCGTTTTAGTTGTAGTAGTTATTGTCCTATTTTCGTATATTTTTTATTGAAGATAAAACCTCCCACTATTTTTTTTTCTCTCCTAATATTCGTTATCAATTTATTTTAATAAAAGTCTATTGGGCTTATTCATAAAAACTCATTGAGTCCTTGAAGAACACTTTAGTTACCATAGGCTTTGTCTCTTTTACGTATATTCATTATTGTTACTAAAAAAAGAGACAAAACCTACTGTAACTAACTAAAAGTCTTCTTCAAAGACTCAATATGTTTTTATGAATACCGGTGTATATATAGGTATGTATCAATTTTAATTTTCTAACATTTTTCGTTAACGAGATTTTACTAAAATTTCATTTATCCCTTCTTAAGAGTAAATACATAAACAACCCTTCTCGATTAGTCCCCACCAAATAAAATAACTCTAGTGCCCAAATTTCATATTTGTAAGTTAGTTTAGGGTTGGATATGATGAGTAAGTTGGTCAATCAGACTCATTCATATAAAAAGTATAAAAATAACGCTTTATATTTGAGGTCACTATATGAAAACGTTAGGTTTCATAAATGTCTAAACTGGCATTGAGTTCGGTAGCCTGCTATAAATAAACTAGGTTATGATGCAGATTTTATGACATTTGGCAAATTGTACAACACGGTTGTGGGCAAATGGGTAGAAATGCTTCAGAAATTTATTCAGCCCATTGTGCATACTGATGAGTTTTATATAGTAAATATTATTTTAACAACCCTGTCTAGGTCAACCGTCAAGCGACCTAGTCATGTTTTAGTTTGTGGGTTCGCCGGTTTTCAGGGACTACTGCATCGATTCATTTTTGAAGTAATAGTCTCCTTTCAGGGTGTGGTTAAGAAAATAGCGGTTATTATGATGCAAGGAAATTAATGTAAAATCGTAAAGCAAATTCCATTTTGTAACCGCATAATTTAGCCGGTATATTGGGAGTGATCAACGCTATTAAACAATAATGCATTGATCGCCATGATTCATGGACTTTGTAGGCCTGCTTACAACCAGCAATGCCATGCTCTAATAAAAAAGGTTAGTACTACAAGAAAAGTGCTATCGTTGCGGCAAGTTAAAATACTCACGCATTGTATTGTTTTCTAAAACATTATATCGTTGTTTCTAGTTACGCATAGTATAAGCCTAGCTTAGTTTGTGACCAGTCTAATATAATATGTAAATTGTCCTACATATATATATTATTATAATTATATTGTATGTATTTGCGATAAAGTTCATTATACGTAAACTAACTAGTTCTTCAGTGTCCATATTTTAACTATTACCTACTAACTAATGAAATTTATCGTATGCAAAGTTTGGGAGCGAGCTTTTTCAGAACTTATTTTAATATCGGACTAACATAACAATAAGTAAGCAGTCAAGGCCGGATCTGGGATGGGTGACCGCTTTATACGAGGCTATACCATCATAAACACCGCAACAAGTTCGCAAGTTGTTAGGTGATGCCTTCGAATACCATCGGCAAAATGAGAACGGATTAATCCCTCCGCTGAGCACCCTGAGGCCATTTAAACGCTTCTATGAGCCAAAAGGCACCCATGATGGTATTTTTATTTTATATACACATAATGCTCTGGTGACAAACTAAGCTCTATGCTTGTACTATATGTACCAGAAAAACGTATTAATATATTTTTTTGTCTTATATCGGAATTAAACCCACGAACTCCGGATACAACGCCAAAGACGCAACCGCTAGTCTACGGAGGCACATATATTCATACATGTATAGTCTATTCAAGGGTTTACCTAGCGGGACAATCCCACCTGCCACTTATATAGTCCCTAGAATACCATCATACCGTGATGATATAGATATGTCAATTTGTAAGCAAGGCAAAATGAAGGGTCGTATCCATGAACAAATGACGTAGAAATGGGAGACGGGGGAACGTAACATAATTTGCAGTATTTCGGGGCAACATAAATCATATACGAAAACGCCACTCACTCGGAGAATGAGATAAGAACGTAAAACAATGTTCTTTTATAAATATTATTATATGTTATTTTTATAAATAAAATGCGACAAAAATATATTTTATGTAATTATGTATCGTTATTAATATAAGTGACATATTTTAAAATTTCATAAAAAAATGTACTTACCTATTTTTTTTTATTCGAAAAGGTTTTAAGGTGGCTAAAAGATCTAAATTTCATTTAATATGAGTAGTATATAGTGGTTTATGGCTAACATGAACCACTATATATAATAAAAAAATATTTATTTATACGTGTAAACAACAATTAAGAAAAAAAATATACAAACGAAATACAATATTAAGACGACTTAATGCATTTGTATAGACGTTTATATTTATATGGAAAAATCAGAATTAATGTGTTTTTGTATGTACTTATATGTATTTGTATGTATGTAAAAATAAACTTAATATATTATGTATTCCTTAAACATTAGTTCCCGGTGATATCTGAAATCTTTGGTCACAGTAAAATAATAATAATTAAATAATGATTAGAAGTATCAAGTCAATTTATACTATTCGCTATATGTTCTTTAAATTGATATTTTATTTGCTTTTGCATCCTAAGCATCATCTTTCATTCTCTCAAAAGTTAGTTGTCAACTTTTATTTTGTAATTTTGTGCAACAAATATATTAATTTATAATAATTAAATGAAAGTCTCCGTTGGTCCTGAATTTAATTAGTACAGTACGACCGATCTGAAACTAAAATAATTATTGGCTGTAAGTTTATAAATATTTATAGGGGTAAGTAAGAGGTGTTAGTGAAATTTGTTGTTGTTTTTGACTCGGTTAATGATCCATGAAACCTTTGGCCCCGTTGAAACAACGATGCTACCGGAGTGCGGCTTAACGATCATGATCTTTTGTTCTTCAGTTTCATGAACTGTAAATACATTGGACGAATTGTTTCCATAAAATATTGAATTTGAAAATTAATATACGTAATATAATATTTGTATATATTATACAATTATTTTATTCCGAAGATGTGATAATATGTTTTTATTCCAATTTTACAAGTGATAACTGCGTGACGGCATGATCTTTTGTTTTTTTATTATTATTTTGAAAATTAATTTAATAATTTACGTAAATTAATTTTCAAATGTAATATTTTAAGGAAATAATTCATCCAATGTGTTTTACTAATTAGACATCACTATTTCAGTTTCTGCAATACCAAACTGTCATTTGTGTTTATTGTCACGAAATAAGCGTGCAAATGTCAAAAATTAAACAAAGGATTGGACGAGGCTACTATTATTTGCCATGAGTAGGAACCCACGACTTCCAGGAACAACGTCAACGGTGAAACCACTGAATCAGAGAGGCGGTCAGTGAAATTAGTAAGCTTTTTATGAAAAAAAAACATATTTTTTTTCCCAAAATCTCCCGCAATAAAGATATCACGAGGATTATTTTGGGAATTTCAAAACTAAGTCATTTATGTTTCCATAATCTCCTAGTTTTAATATCATCATTTTGTTATTATAAGTACACAACTTCTTAATTCTGTCAACCCTGTTATAATAATAATTACTATCGCAGTAAAATATTAAGATAAGATAATTAGAACCAGACGCATTTATATATAAAGACAATTTGTGTACACAAGAATAATTTCTCTAGGGATGTATGGACAGTTAATAGGTATATTCGATTTACTGTTTTGACAAGTTGTATTAACACCGAAATGTTATTAGGTACGTGGGTATTTATACCTATTCCTAGTAAACCATCGTACTTGTAAGTGTCACCTTTTAAGAGAATAAGATTGCTTAAAGGTCAAAACAAAAACATACAATATAATAAATACCTATATTATATTTATGAGAGTTATAATAATATTTACATCACGGGTGTCATTATTGGCTCCCGAGAACCGGTTAAACGGTACCCGGCGGCGGGATAACCCGTCCTCATTTCGCTGATGGTATTCGGAGGCAACACCTAAAAAGTGGCGAGCATGTTGCGGTGTTTATGATGGTATAGCCTCATTGTATAAATCGGTCACCCATCCGAGGTCCAGCCTGCTGTCATCTGCTTAACCTTGTTATCAGTTGCGCAGTGACTTAACAGTGGCTGGGTATGAGAATTAGTAAACCAAAAATTTTGTTTGTAAAACATATTCTCATATAATTATGTAGTACCATAGCTAGTTTAAACGTGAGAAACTATTTTTTGTATATAAACTTTTAAAATAAAATGATTGCCTTTTTCGTAGAGTGTTACGAAAAAGTATATCATAGAAGTAAGTAGGCCAAAGAAAATTCTATCGAAAAATTCGTTAGGTCTCAAATTGCTTCTATAAATGTTTTGTTTTGTTTATTGTTGTATTTAACTTTTATTCAATTATTTAAACAGAAAACTCAATCGAAGAAATGCATTAATTTATTTTTATATCAGCTGAATATTTTAGGTCTTTATATAAGCTACCTACTTATAAAAAGAAGAATAAAAGTTATCTAAGTTTTCTTTTATATCCTATTTGATGCGGTATTTTTTTGGGCAAGTGGAGTTTCCATTAAAGTTCTTTGAAGTTTTATTTTCCTTATTATATCTTAAAAAAACTTAGGTAGCTATTTTTTCCGCGTTCATTATTATTATTCATTACACGAAAATAGAACTCCTTTAACCCAATTAAAAAGCAAAAAAGTGGTCTATGTTCATTAACAAAAATAACTTCAATTCAATTATTTAAACAGAAAACTCAATCGACGAAATACATTAATTTATCAATTAATTGTAACAAAGGAACGGGAAATGGTTTATAAAATAATATTGAAAGAGAGCGAGGATAAAACCATCCATTCTTCTGGTATTTAAAGGAACTGATTAAAGTCGTGATTGAGTTTTTAGGTGAACGAAGGAATGGAATCTGATTTTGGAAATATCTGAGCAACAGCATACTTATAACGATTTATTTTACACACTTTTTAGTATCCTTTATTTTTGCACTTTTTAGTATCCTGGTATTGTTAATCAATTAACAAACTGTATTTCAATAGTATTTACAATTTTCAGTTAAACGACTTTGGCTAAGAAAGTATATTAATATTTATAATGATCTGTTTTTTATAAACAAAATCCTGTATTTATTAAAATTATTTATTAAAGTTAATTAACGTTCGTAATAATTATAAAATTTCATAAATTGTTATTTATATTAATTATCCGTACGCAGGAAATTATTATATATTTATGTATATATTATCGCGGATAAGACCGCTTAGACAGTCTTGGTTACCGCAGAGTTGTTTTATTCCCACGACATCGTAATTGATGGAATTCTCAGTCTGCACTGAACAGGTAGCTAGCTCGTCGCGGTGTTTTGATAAACTTAATAACAACATGAACATTGTAAAAAACAACGATAGTTTATTTTATAAAAATATCTTGCTTGCACCTCTAACGAAGGTTAACTTATCGTAAAAAACGTAAATAAAAAGTACCCTATTATAATTTGAAAATAAACCTGATTCTACGAAATGACAGGGTTAGGTAAATAACCTTAAAATTATACGTATGAAAAAGAAGTGTAGGCAACTTTCAAAATAAATATAGTATAGACTCTTCACACGATTGTTACAGAGGTGCTCAGTGCCGACCAAAAATACGTTTTATTTGTAATCATACTTGAATAAACATCGCTCACCTTTCCCTAAACCCTGGTCACGTGCGATACGCCCTTCTTGACCCTACTCTGCTCATGAAAGAATTTCGTAAAGAACGTGATGAGCTGAGGAATTGCTTGCGGTTTTTTCCTAACTTTTAGTAAAGTTATAAAGAAAAGGTCAGGTCATTCAGCCTCGGCCACTGCATTATTTATATTGTATTTACATTGTATTTATATTGTATTTATTATGTTTTTTTTTATTATTATTTTTAAACCAATATTTTTAAAAAGAAAAGTAATAGGAACAATACTAAAGAAAAGCTAATAAAATCATTTCCAGCAATTGTGTTTGTAATATGACGGTACACCTTCGCGATTGTTTACGTTGATCATTATTTTGTAACTTTTTATTCTATTCATCCACCAGTGTGGAAAGGCAAGGATTTTTCGACCAAACAACCATAACTTTAGTCACTGTTATCTGTCATATATTTCGCGTGTTCGGGCATCGAAAAGCCATCATCTTTGTAGGTTCACCAGGCCAGCTAGTACTGAATAAAACTGTGAAGTGAATTCATTTTTTTGGAGTTGACACACTCAAATTTGACCGCCTCCATAGACTAGTGGATGCGCCTTTGGCGTTGTATCCGGAGTTCGCGGGTTCGATTGCCATCCATGGCAAAAAAATATTAGTACGTTTTTCTGTACAGTTTTTCTGGGTGTTTACAAAATATAATACGTGTTATATCATTGTTTCTGGTATACATAGTACAAGCCTAGAGCTTATATATATATAGGATGACTAAATATCACTGAAATGTCAAAAAAGTCACCATTTCTAAAGTTCTTATTTTTGAATCTCATCGGGTGACTAAAATATCATACATGTGATATCAAATGGTTGTTAATAACAAGTTAGCTAATTTTTGATTAAAAATGATTTATCAACTGTCCATTTAAAATATCAAATAATTGAATTTGACTATCCGATAAAATTAGATCATATAAAAGGTGCCGACTGTACAAAGGACATATCTACATTAAAGTACTTGAAAAATCTGCAGCTGTTGTTGTAAATCATGCCTGAATAATTTTTTGCTGAACAAAATAACGTTCTCATAACTTAAGACTTTTGACATTGTTATGGAAAATGACACGGAAATGTGAATTTATGGGCAAGCGTCTCTTCCCTAGAAGCGGAAAACGACTTTCCTGAGTTTAAAAAGTTTTCAGAGGAAAGCTCATATTTTAGTTATTTCAACTGTATTTGTTTATATGTATTCATTGTTAAGTAATACTTGGATTATTTTTGTTTATTGTTAGGTTTATCGAAATAGAAAAGTATATAAATGCATTTAATAGATGTTAAAATAAAACCCAGGCAAAAATAATCCCCGACCAATACATGGGAGCTATTTTTAAATATCAGCGGATGACTTAATATAACTAAAATGTCAAAATAGTTGTTGATATCTAAAGTTCGTATTTTTTAATGACATCGGGTGACATCGGGTATCATACCTATGATATATCAATACGAGTGTCTCCTACCATTCGTAAATTAAGTCACCGATATATATATATATATATATATGCCTTACGGCGTCCGAGACCGTCTAGACGGCCCGAGGGTACCCAGCGGAGGGGTTTTAATCCTACCTCGTCGTAGCCGATGGTATGAGTATACACCGAACAAGTGGCTAGCTCGTCGCGATGTTTTGAATAGACTCAATAACCCATCTATATACAGTTTCACAAGTTGGTATAGTGAAACCGGGACCGACAGCTTAACGTGCTCTCCGAGGCACTATAGTGGTGTTGTCAAACAAATGTACATAATTTTTTAAATTAAAAACTCATTGGTACACACCGGGATTCGAACCAGGGACCTTAGTGTTTTTAAATCCAAGGTCTAACCAACTCGGCCACCACGTATATAAATCACCGATGACAGATAATAATCATCATAGATAATGTATGTTAAGTTCCGTTCCACCATATATTTTTTAGGTCTTAGCAGAGACATGTCAATTATTATGAGAAACAAGAACGACATATTAAACGACAAACAATATTTTCTTCGTGTAATGAAACGCAAGTAGTTATTAATGAAAAGTTATTTATAAGTTGGTACCGCATATATTACGACATTCAAAAATACGATTTTTGATAAATCGCGATTTCCTAGTCATCGGTGATATACTTTTCTCACTGATATTAAAGTTATCGCTGACATTAAAAGCCTATTTTTAAATGATTTAGAATATGAATATTTTCTTGTTTTGGCATGAAGGTAGATAACTAATTAGTTTTTGTATTTATTATATTGTATTTTTTTTCTGATTACCAGTCTATATTTTTGTTTAATGATTATCGGGTCTTACTAAATACTGTCTACAACAAAGTAAGTAATTAACTAAAACTTCGTTAATAAATATATAACAGAAGTCAATTATTCTTTCTTCTTTTCTTTGTTTATTTTAGATTAAAATTAAATAATTAAAGCTCAATTCCATTATTAAATCCTACATTTTCTGAAGGGGAATAAGTACTAATAATATTCAGTCCTTGTGTACAAAGGTTCGTTTAATCATAATAAATTTCGAACCCGTCTATTGTCAGTGTTCGATAGCTTTATAAACGATTTTCGACCTTATCGCTTCGTACCGACGCCTCCGCTCGGATTGGACTAGATCCTTCTTTGTAGAGTAAATATGTACAGAGTAACATAATTTTTAGAGTTCATAATGCTTCATCAGCCGTTTAAGAATTAATTTAAGGTATTAGGGCACTGTAGGTATCAAATTTTAGTCGAAAAATAAAGCAGCGAGTTAATGAAAAAGTTGATTTTTAATGCGAAATCGTCTTTGTCGCCGCCCATTTCGTAACCGCATCATTTTGCTGGCAGGGTGGGAGTGATAAATGCTGTTAAACAATAATTATTTTAATCTACCCAATACACGGGGATTGTAGGTCTGCTTACCATCGCGTAGATACAAAGTCATATGCCGTGCTCCTATAAAATAAACAAAAATAATATTCTGTATATTTGTTTACTCTGTGTCATCATTTCATAATTGGGTCACTCTTCAATCTTGAGCCCGATTGTTTAGCTGGCTTATGATGGCAGTTTCTTTTTATGTTTATTAGAAGACAATAAAATAGTGCTTATAGATCTTTTATTTTTTGTTAACTGCCACTATCCTTTTACGTCAATATTTTTCTCTTTTTCTTAGAACCAATAGAATACTAACTATTGTTTTGTAGTATATAACATTGGCGAACGTCATAAAAATAATAATAAAAAAAATATATACGTGGTGGCCGAGTTGGTTAGACCTTGGACTTAAAAACACTTAGGTCCCTGGTTCGAATCCCGGTGTGTACCAATGAGTTTTTAATGTAAAAATTTATGTACATTTGTTTGACAACACCACTATAGTGCCTCGGAGAGCACGTTAAGCTGTCGGTCCCGGTTTCACTATACCAACTTGTGAAACTGTTTATAGATGGGTTATTGAGTCTATTCAAAACATCGCGACGGGCTAGCCACTTGTTCGGTGTAGACTCATACCATCGGCTACGACGAGGTGGGATTAAAAACCCCTCCGCTGGGTACCCTGGGGCCGTCTAGGCGGTCTCGGGCGCCGTAAGGCACCCGTGATGATATATATATATATATATATATCATCACGGGTATATATATATATATATATATATATATATATATATATATATATATATAAAAAAAATCGTTATTGGATTGTAGGACCCTAATTTTTTTAACTAAGATAATTCAAAAAAATATCTTTGGGAATATACATAAAAATGAACCCTGAATACTAACCAAACGCAACACTCGAGAAGGGTAGTACAAATTCAGCATTTTTTTTCTTCAAATTTTCATTGATTTTTAGAATGGTTTTAAAATACAAAGAATATTATTTAAATTGTAAAATGTAAAAACCCCATTTTTCAAAAATTGTACCTATAGACAGTGTTTAAATTCATTTTAGAGCAGAGTGATACGATGAACACCAAGGTATGGTAGCCATAGTCAGAATTGATTTTTTTAACTTAACAAAAATTTGTGCCTATTAAACAATAATTGCAAATAGGTTTATTGTTTTAAAATAACACGCACATAAAGTTGCGGTCATCAGCCAGTTATATAATAATGAAAATATTAATTAATTTCTTTATTTGGTCATATAACCATACAGTTTTTGTAACAATCCTTAAACTAGGTTAGTGGTATATAAAGATATATAAATAATTATATATATATATAGCCCTTCGCAAACATATGTTTATGTATGATACGTAACGGTACGTACAAATTGTAGTAACTTCTGCTTGACTTTAATCGTTTACGCAGCGCATGCAACGGAAGCTCTCAAAAGGAATATTTTTTCCCCGTTTTCCCAACATTTTTCATTGATGCTCCGCTCCTATTGGTCGTAGCGTAATGTTATATAGCCTATAGCCTTCCTCGATAAATGGGCTATCCAACACTATAAAATCAGTTCAGTAGATCCAGAGATTACCCCCTACAGCCTCACAAACTTTACCTCTTTATAACAACATAAAAGTGAGTAGTTAGTTTCATTAGATCATGAAATGTATGAATACTAAGTAATTCCAAAAGTATAAAATACTTGCTTAGTTTATCCCAGACTTCAAGTACAAAGGAAGCTTTTCCAGGTTTCAGCGGAATTTATTTCAAATGCTCGTTTTAAAGCTTCGCTGCGAATACATTTAAATACATACTTACATTGTTTGCTGGTGCTTGAAAATCTTTTGACTTCGAGTTCTCATTATAAATGTGTTTCTTAAATTTTAATGCATCTTATCTATAAAAAAAAACTATCAGAAAAGCGTTTCATATGTGCATTTTTAATGGAATTATTACATTTTATAATCATTGTGAAAAAAACTATAACTGTTATGTACCTTACCCTTACCACCGGGGATTAAAAGGTAATGTAAGAAATTATTATTAAGTAATAATAATTATTAAGTAATAGTAATATAAGAAATTATTATTAAGTAATAATAATTTCTTATATTACTTTTTAATCCCCGACGGTAAGGGTAAAGGTTCACCCTAGTTTATTAAACTTGTAACACTTCTTTTTACTGCTCTGAGTTATGTGTTTTTAGTATTTTGATGTCATTTCTTCATGGCATTTTAATGGAGTTTCTACCTTATTTCAATAAGTATGTTATTAGGGGAAGGTATAACACTGTTTTTTTTTATTAGAACACGGCATGTGTACTTGTATCTACCTGGTGGTGAGCAGAGCTACAAAGTCCATGAATGGGGTCAATCAACAATTGTTCTTAAACAACATTGATCGCTTCCACTATGACGGCTAAATGATGCGATTACGAAATGTATTATAATATAATATGCTAACAAATATAAATATACGTGATTTCCTATCCTATACAACAGACGAAATCCAATATATAGAAAAAAATAGGTAAAAGCATGACATCCTGTAGCACACATATTATGTGTACCGAGAGTTATGTTTACGCTATCCTGTTTATTTTACGTCTATTCTTAGATATTCAATATCTTCACACACATTCCGTGTTCTTTTGCCATGAGGAAATAAGCTCAGCTTAATTTAACCGAATGGGATTGGAATATTCGGAAGTTAATACTAATTGTATTTTTCTGTTAAAGATGAGACCAACCAAATAATATACCTAGGTATTGTTTTTTAACATAACCAAACATTTTATAGAATACAATTTACTTGTTTATTACAAAATGTTGTTAATTTTTTTAACAGCAATTTGTAAAATAATTGTTTTTGTTTACGTGATAGGTGAATTATACTATACCAGAGGCTCTACCATGGGTTTGCGCATTGTAGAACATTGTCATTTACCTATACGTGAGCAATAACCAATATTATTCAATTCTGTTACCAAAAAATAAAGCGATCCTATTGGTTGTTGCTCATGTATACGTAAATGAATACGTTACGTTTCTACAATGCGCAAACCCATGGTAGAGCCTCTGTACTATAGCCACCTTATCGTTGGACCATTATTTACGCCACACCATTTAGAAGATAGATAATATATGTCGGCAAAATTACTATTTGTATATAGGTAGTTTTTTTATATATTAGTACACATATTTGTAACATTTACTATATGTAAAAGAGTTTTTTATCGATTACAAAAAAGGTAAAGGAACAGCGAACAAGCTCCTATTCTTATTTTCTATTGGAATGGAATTTATGTGAGGTCGAAACCTCTTGTGGTGCTCGTGTATATGTTACGTGTCCTCATAAAGTGACTCGTAAAGGGACCCTGTATACCTGACACGAACTTACAGCTTTATACTTAATGAAATTCAGAGTTTTCGGGATTTTTTATTAGATTTAAAACATTACCATGAATAAAGCGTTTCCAAAAATAAACTACATTGGATTCATAGCTAGTTATTGGTTGAGTAGGGAGGGTAGTGAGCACAGTGCAGGTGAGAGTTCAAAATGCCTTTAAACCTACTTCGCGGTCTCAAGTCCGGGAACGCTGCAGTTCATTCCCCTGTCTTCCAACCGAGCGATGGACCCGGCACCCGCACGGTAAAGCCATGGATAGCTAAGAACATTATCTCTCTCATATATGGAATAAAAATAATATATAAAATAATATAATGCGGTAAGACCACATTTGTGTTTCAGTGGTTGGACTTTTGGCGTTGTATCCGGAGGTCGTGGGTTCGATTCCTACTCGTTACAAAAGAATATTAGTATATATAAATTACTACGTCTTTCTGTGCAGTAGCTATGCCATGGTCTGAGTGTTTATAAAATATAATATGTTTTAGTATCGCTGTTTTTGGTAGACATACTACAAGCCTAGAGCTTAGCTTGTCACCAGGCCCAATAAGAATGAAAAATATTCTCTATATTTAATCATTTTAATAAATATATTCGCATAATTTTTAGTAAAATATTAAATACAGTAAAATGTTAAATAATATATCTTTATTTATATATAAGCGATAAATACCTATCGAATAAATATAGTAAATATAAATCTTGTTATACCCCTTTAAACAATCGCTTACATAGTATTCTAAATACCTTTACGGTATCACTTTATTTCTATAACATTAGAGTTCAATTTTAAACCTTTAGTTCGATCAGTAAGCGACTGAACGAACTATATTGTTCTTTGCTTTGAAGTAAGGCGGGTCGGTTTAAACCGTAGACAGTGATAAATGTTTCATTTATTCTCCCTCACGTGGTTGTGCTACCAAATCTGCCAGCCTCAATTTTCATTGTTTAATTATTTGTCACCATTGAGGTTGGGTAGGTAGGTTTTTATATAGGGGTTTGTTGATAGAGTTTAATATTTATTTTATTAAAATATATTTTATGTAGGAATGTATATTTTTTCATTTTAATTAAGCTTGGTAACATTATTACCAAAAGACAAAACTATATTATACGTACGTTTTTCTGTACAATTTGTCATGGTCTGAGTGATTATAAAAGTTAATATTGTAGGTATTACTTTCATTATTTCTGGTACACATAGTTTAAGATCTGTGCCTAGTTTGTGACTAGGGTGATATGTGTAACATGTCACACATGCTATTATAAAAAAAAGTTATTTAATTATACATGTACTAGAACAATGTATACAATTTTAAATACTTAAACTTATTTAAAGTACTTTATATACTTTTTATTCATACAAAGTTAATTATACGAATAACAATATTATATTTATACTATATAATAGTATTTATATTTATACTAAATAATTTCGCAAAATTACAAAATATATTGTTTAAATAAATATAACAATAAATCCTTTTTTAATATTTCAGGTACGTATTTTGTTCTATTTTGGCTTCTTGAAACCTTCAATGGTGATAATGGGTAAGTTTTGAGATATTTCATAATATACAGGGTGAATTTGAAAGGTTGTACTTTGGGTTAATATGAGACTCTACTAATCAAACATAAATTTTATATAAGAAATATTTATAGGTATTTGGCGTTGGCATGATTATGTCGATAAAAAATACTACCTATAAACTATACATGGTGACTTTAAAAGAATGTACTTTGGGCTAATATGAGGTTCTACTGATCAAATTAAACTACTGTTCTACTGATGAAATAACTTTTCCCATGCAACCATGTGTAGCAAATGAAAAAAAAAATTGACTTCCCATTTTATAAATTGGTAATTTTAACATTACTATTTTGCATAGGATTTTTTTTTTCATTTGCTTATGGTTCCATGGGAAATGTTGTTCCATTTGAAGTAAAACCTCATATTGGACCAAAGTACAACCTTTCGAAGTCACCATCTATATTTAGGCAGTATTTATTATCGCATAACATACATATCGCTAATAAATAATAAAAAGTGTGAACAGCTTAAGTATTTATTAACTTACTACCAAGCATTAGTTTCGCTAAACGTAAATTGGTCACAAGGGAAAAAAATACGCTTCTACAAACATTATAAATTATATTATAATTATCTTCAACTTTTATAATCAAATTAAAATACCACACGGGTGCCTTTTTAGCTCCCGAGAACCGTTTAAACGGCCTCAGGGTACCCAGCGGAGGGATTAACCCGTCCTCATTTCGCCGATGGTATTATAATCAAATTGTATTGACAATATGTGTAAAAGTGTTACAATACATATTATATGTTTCTATTATTTCGAGTCTAATAAGTTTATTTAGTTGATTTTAATTTAGTTTATCCAAGACCGTTAGATAAATAAATAACTTTCAGGAACTCTAAAAAAAGTTTAGCTTTTTATATATTTATTGCTATCGGTGTTAGTAAAAAAAATATATGTATTCGAAGCAGCATTAGTTAGTTATATTTAGTGATTTTTGTTTTTGCACTATCTTAGGTATTTTCCTAGCTGCTCAAATCCTGTAATTAATCTTGGTTGACATATAATATTATTATGATAAAGAACACATAATATTATGAAAAGAATCTTTGTATTTATTATATCAGAGAGATAATTATTATATTCTTAGAAAAAATATATCAGTACGGCCTTGTTCCAGTAGTAAAATTTGTTCTTTACGGTCATTTTACACTTAGCTTTTCTTACATTCTGTATTTTGGCGGTTTTTACGCCGCATTAAACATTATTAAAATAATAAAAAAAAAAAATTGCAGTTTACGATAAAATATACTTATAAATTTAATAAATAGTCAGTCATTTTTCATGATAATAAAATGTATAGCTTATTTTATTTTATAAAGCAGTATATATAAAAATATTTCTCCTTATTATATTACAAAACAAATTTATAGATACTAGGCATTAAAATTTACTCATTTCATAAATTTAACAAAACATATTTCTAGTTACTCAAAATACCATACAATTTGTTGTCTTAAGTGGGAACCGAAGATTTAATGTACTTTAAAACAAACCTTGCTTCAATAATAATATGCTTGTTATTTGCTAACAACCCGTAAGTAGACTCGTAGTTATAAGGAGTTCTCTCAAACGGTCTCGACTACGATCGCGGACTACGAGGCTCGTAGAACGAGTGTGTGTTTGTAGATGTTCGTAGTTTACTCAAGCACAGTTAAAATTTTCTCCATTCCTTTATATCTGTTTAAAATACTTTACGATTTTTTTTGTTGAGTTAGTAATTCGTTTAACGGTTAAACGTTAGTTTCGAACAAATTATTTAAAGTGTTATTTATCACTAGATTTATGCCCCGCAGTTTCATTCCGTTTAATATAACAATACAGCCTCTAACGCTCGCCAATAATAGAGATTTCTATTGGTGATATAAATTTAAAGATAGGTTCAATAGTTTATCTGGAACAAACAAGTTATCAAATAGTTTCTCTTTATAATATTATTATCGATTATAAAATAAAATCTCTAACTGAAAAAAACTTTAATATTCCTGAGTAAATTTATAAAATTTTAAGTTATTAAAACCATTGCGAAACCGGAAAGACATGTAAATTATTAATCCTATTATAATAATGATCGCACCAAAATCATTATCGATAATAGTACTATAAATTGTGGTTAAAAAAGCGGTTTTCATGGAAAACCAGCTAATAATTTATGCTGCGTCCTTTTCGTTTTAATGAAAATAAATTTGGCGGAAAACACTATGCAGGGGATTTTCCGAGACCATAAATAGGGATTAACGAGTCTTAACTATATAGCCTTTTTGCCTCAAACACTGAATCTGGGTTTCGAAACACGTTCAACTGTAGTATGCTTTTGACCTTTATTTAGGTACAAATCAAATACACGTGATTTCTTTTTACTGGACACAAGAGAAGGGAGGAAAAATGTAGGTTACTGGTGAACGAAATAATAATATTTTAGTATAAATATATTTTTTTTACTTGTCATTATAGTGTTAGTAGTTGTATGCAGTGGTTAAGTCACTGCACAACTGATAACAAGGTTAAGCAGATGACAACAAGGACGGACCTGGGATGGGTGACCGTTTTATACAACGAGTTATACCATCATAATTACGGCAATAAGTTACTTGTTAGGTGTTGCCTCCGAATACCAACGCCGTTTTGATGCCGTTTAAACGGTCTTCGGAAGCCAAAAAAGGCACCCGTGATGGTATTTATTTATTTATTTTACTTATTATTATAATGACTAACTCGATTAATAATTTTCGTACATAGACTGCATCTGTCAAAATTGATGCTTATAATGCAACTTTGTAGTTTATAAAGTTACCATTTAAGTTATTTCCATTTTTGTATATGGTATATTTTCTTAATGGTACCTACCTTACTTTTTATTATGATAAATGACTGAGCATTTATTCATAAAAAAAAACATGTACCAATAGCAGACGCTTCGACTAGAGATATAGAATATTAGTTTATGGTATATTTTCTTTTTCGAGTAAGATTCTTATTTTTCACTTACTTAAAAAAAGTAGGAGGTCTGCAATTTGCCAGGTAAAAAATTAAGTAACAAAAAGATGTCGTCCAAACCGTACCTTAGTCATTTGTTTTTTTTTCTCTAAAAAGGAGGATTACCAAGGATCGATTTGGTTGTCATCTTTTTGTTACTATATAGTTTGATTTATTTTAAAGTTACGGGTCTAAGAAAGGAGATACCAAAGCATTGGGTAGGGATAAAGTAAAATAAACAAAATACAGTTTGTTGTGTCTACTGAGCATCTCCCGAGCAACTTGTTTGTCTTTACAAAACGTGACTCCGGCTCTCTTAAGTTTAGCCCTAGAGAGGTTGACTTTACTTTATTTAGTTACTTTCTTTAATCTTCATTGTGGGTTATAGCTTATTAGAACAAGTTGGTTTCATAGACTTAAAAACACTTAGGTCATGGGCAAATCCTAGTGTTTATCAATATGTTTTTAATTTTAATTAAAGGTACATTTCTTCGCATCTGAGAGCAGAAAAGAAAGAAAGAGACTTAAAAAAACTTAGGTCATGGGCAAATCCTAGTGTTTATCAATATGTTTTTAATTTTAATGAAAGGTACATTTCTTTGCATCTTAGAGCAAAAAAGAAAGAAAGAGACTTGAAAAAACTTAGATCATGGGCAAATCCTACTGTTTATCAATATATGTTTAATTTTAATTAAAGGTACATTTCTTTGTATAAGGTGCCGGTTCTAGTTAAAAAACTGTTTACACGTCCATATAAGCACTATGATAAGCTGTGTAGACTCGAGATAACATCGGCTACGATGATATGGGAATTAAACTCTTCCTCTTGCTACACTACACCGTGTACAATCATCCTAGGCTTGACCGTACGTAGTATATTTTGAACATAAACGTAACATGGTAAACGTAAAAAAAACAATAAATTTACTCTTCACAAAGAGTGCATATGTTTCACCTTGTCATCATTGACTATATTATTATTATAGTCTGTTTTTATTGGACAAAAAAAAATCTATGAAATGGCTATAGATTTATCGATGAGTTGCATTTCCGTCATAAAGTTAGCGTCAGAAAGATGCTCCTTCGCTATAAAATCTACGTGATATTAAAGTATAAATTATGCCAAAAGCCAGATATAATAGTTGCGTTTTTAATAGGTCGAACCCCTGGTGTGAATTAAGCGACAGCTGGTCGTAGCGCTCCAAATAGAGATGAAAGAACCTAAGGAAATTAAAAGAACACGGAGTGGAAATTTTTAAACTGATGTCGTAGTAGTAAAGTAAAAAAAAAAGAAACTACGAGCAATAGTTTATAAAATAACTTACTTATAAATAAATAATCTTTATAGAATAATATAATATAGTTAGGTATACTTTTATTTAGTATATAAGATTTGTCGATGGGTCGCATCCCCCGGTGTAAATTAAGCGACATCTGGCGTAGTAGCGTTACTAATAGACATAAGATATCATAAGGAATTTAAAAGAAGATAGAGTGAATATTTCGAAACTTATGTCATATAAGTAAAAGAAAAAAAAAATAGAAAACGCTACGGGCAATAGCAGAGATACTAGAAGTACTTAAACATCTTGCATAAGATTTGTCGATGGGTCGCTTACCCCGGTGCAAATTAAGCGGCAGCTGGCATCGTAGCTTTCCTAATAGAGATGACATCTTAAAAGAAGATGGAGTGAACATTTTAAAACTAATGTCAGATAAGTAAAAGAAAAAATATATATAAAAATCTACGGGAAATAGCTAGAGGTATTCAATAAATATACTAGATAATATGGTAAGGAAATTAAAAGAAGATGGAGTAAAAATTTTAAAACTTATATCATAGAAGTAAAGTAAAAGAAATAGGGAACAATGAGCAATAGCTAGAGATATAACTTACTATAGTTAGGTATACTTAATATAGTACATAAGATTTGTCGATGGGTCGCATCCCCCGGTGTAAATTAAGCGACAGCTGGCGTCGTAGCGCTCGGAATAGAGATGAGTGCTCCAAAACTGTCGGTTTGTTTAGTCAAACTTTATCTTTTATCCCTACTGAGCGGGGAATGTTGACACAACTTCTATTCCTTTTTTGCAATCCCTGCCCTTTATAAAAAAAACTTTTCGAAAAAGGGTAGAGGAGATCAGCGTTCACAATAGTATGGTAATATGCTATCCTTTTTTTAAATGCTATCTAAATTGTTTTCTCATAAAATCTACAAGTATGAACGCTCAATTTGTTTGTAACAATAAAACCTTTTTGAGTTTATGGAGCAGAATTATTAAAATAACCGCTTATAGTAGGTACAAATAAAAATATTACGGTATTATTTTCTCCCTAAGGATCGGGCAACATGCCTGAAAGATAATATAAAAATCAGAAAAATAATCATAGCTTTTAATGAGCTAAAATTTTAATGTCTAAACTCTCCCATTTCAATTTTAATGTCTAAACTCTTCCATTCTATTCAGAACCTTACAGCTTTTTAAATCCTTATATATTATAAGATGTAAAACTTTAAATTAAATTTGTGTTTAATGTACCGATTTATCGGTCTGGACCATGTAACTAATAATAATAATATATGGAACTGCCTTAAATTGCCTATAAAACGAAATGTCAAACGAGTTCGTTGTCGCTATATTTTGTTCTTACTTCAACCAATCAACGCTCCGTGATTGCTCCTATCTTTATCTCCATGGTCAGGACTGCTGGGAAGGCTATTCATATAAACGTTTTATTTTTATGTTATATAATCTTAAAGTACCGTCCATTTTTCTTAGCGTAAATTATGCTAATTACACTTTCATGAAAGGAAGCGAGCGTGTGTAGAATTTGAATGAATGTGGGTAGAACCACATTTACATTTGTACTTATTCTAAATAGTTTCGCTAGTTGTTTTAACTATGCCAAATATTCTCAAAACTTTGCGGTTAGCCATTCCTGAAATTAGCAGCCAATTTTGTTTTAGGCGTTTTAGGTTAAATTCCAAATAGAGTACATTTAATTATTACCTAATGTACGATAATTTTAGTTAATAATAGTAAATTTAAAACAACATGTGAAATCAATATTACCCATGCATAAAATGCCATTTACATAATTTCAATTATTAATATGTACATTTGTTTAACAACACCACTATAGTGCCTCGGAGAGCACGTTAAGCTGTCCGTCCCGGTTTCACTATACCAACTTGTGAAACTGTTTATAGATGGGTTACTGAGTCTATTCAAAACATCGCGACGAGCTAGCCACTTGTTCGGTATAGACTCATACCATCGGCTACGACGAGGTGGGATTAAAATACCTCCACTGGGTACCCTGGGGCCGTCTAGGCGGTCTCGGGCGCCGTAAGGCACCCGTGATGATATTAGTATGTATTATTCTAATGTTTATCATAAGATTTTTAATGTACTCAGGTAAAGTTTCATTAAAAATACCTACTTAAATTACATCTTTCTTAATTTAAATTTAATAATATATTTATATACACACTGTATATATGGCAGTTAATAGCATTTTAGTGTGCATATTTGTTTATTAGTGCACGTCGACAAGATATCGAAGCCACGACCATGTATCTTTATATTGGTTAGCAGACCTACAAAGTCCAAGAATGGGGCCGATCAATACATTGTTATTTAACAACATTGATCGCTCCCACTATGCCGGCTAAATATCTGTAAAGTAAATCTTTACAGATATTTATGCGGTTACGAAATGGGCGTCGTTAAAGCCAAATATGCGAGTGTTTTAATATATTTGTTGCTTTATCGTCAAATCAACCGCCCGTTTCGTCACCGTACCTTGAAAGGAGACTGGAGACTAATACAAGCCATCGATGCAGTAGTCTCTTGAAAACTGGTGAACCCACAGACTAAAACCAAGACTAGGTTTCTGCATCTGTATGGGTGGTCGGTGGACCGGGCGATCGGCTTAACGAAGTTCGAGACCTTTCTTCCACCTAAAAATCAAATGCATGAACTGTATACTAAGTAGGTAAATTATATATATTTTTAAAAAAATTAGACATATTCAACGTTGTCTCTAATTTTTGTAATTTATTTAACAGCCAGAATACAATATTTTGCAATTCACATGTTTTAGATCAATAATACTGGTTAGATATATATAATTAATATTTATATATTTTTATTTACAATTATTTTAAATATTAAACTAATGATTATAAATTGTAGAACAAATCAAACGTTTTATAAAATATATTATTAATTTAGGGACCTCAAGGTTTTGATTTAATCTTATATGTATATAAGTTTTGTAATAAACGATTTTTTGTTTCCTGAATAAAATAAATAAATAAAATTATATAAAAAATCAGTACATTTACTCGGTAGGCGAAGTTCATGGTTTTAATAATAATAATCTTAGAAGTTACCTCAAAATATAATTTTCTATTTTCTTATAGTTAACGTGTCTCCAACAGACAGACTTTCGCATTAAAAATATGAGTGGGTATGGAGATATCTACATAGTCTAGTAATATACAATTGAATATCTGCCGATAGTATGCGGAATATTCATCTACAAATACAATTAGGTATACCATAGATATCTTGTGGCATGCCTCCTCATGCTCGGAATGCTTGGGTGACAAATAGATTATCAAACATGCCATGACTAACTATATTAGGTAGTGTATCTATTAAAAAAATATGGTCTGATTTTTGATAAATGTAATCTATTAAATCATGATAGTCCTACAAATAATATCGTATGGTTTTGATTTAGGATAATTTAATAACCGCGATATTTTCCTCAATTTTGTTTTGATTAAATGGGTTTTTTTGGTATCTATTACTTTTATTTAATCGTTATTTTGTAATATTATCTGTATTGACATCTTAAGATTTATAGCATCATGAATTACATCATAATTATTTATTACAAACAATACTTTTTTTTAAGTATTCGGATTTTTTTTTACTGACGTTCGATATGTGACTCGACATCTTACTTCCACCTGATGGTAAGTGGCAATGTAAAAACCAAGAATAGCAATTGTGTTACAATTGGTTAAGTTCACTATGTCTGCTTGAGGAAATTGTTTAAGCCTCGCTTAAGGGACTCAGGATTAAAGAAAGAAGGGAAAACGCACTTAAGGCACTAAAACCAAATAGGTAATTTCGTATGAATTAAAAAAATATTTTAAAATTAACTACTTACCAAAATAAAAAAAAATTAGGATGTATATATCACTCTTCGTTGTTACATTGTATTGTTTGTATTTTTTATTTAATGTGGTTCTTTTTTGTAAATAAATAAAGAAAAAAATACGTACTTAAATTAATATATTATGTAAAATTCTCTCGAAAGGAAACAAATGTTTATAATAATTGTTTCCCCCGTTTATTCGTGTGTAATAAGAAAAAATATTCTAGTATTGAGAACTGTAGGTATTATTAGTGAAGGTGCCTAAAGGTTATTTGCCGCCCAAAAATGAAATAAGGAATTATTTTCTCTAGCAACATTCCTACCTCACTTCTAACTGTTAATAAAGGAAAAACAACACCAGAGGGTATTCATCTTCAACACAGCTTTAATCATCTTCACAATTTACCCTTGTTAGAGGTTTTTGGACATGTCCTTTTTGGGTAATTGTTTTTATTCTTTGTTGTTTTTCAGTAGCTCTCTCGTCTTTAATTGCATATTTCTCGGGTCCCGTTCAGTAGACTAGGAAAGTACTTTATGAATAATTAAACAGTCGTTTTCTTGACGCGTTCCTTTGGCTGACTCAATTTTCTCTTTTACCGCGATTAATTTTCTAGACAATTAATTTCGAAATTTTCGTTAGTAAACAACTGTCAAGAGTTTTTTCTTATACACAAATTGATATTCTTATTAGAAATAGTTTAAGGTCCTATATAAATTATGAAAAAATATTTTTTACTGTTTTTTTATTGCAGCACGACATGCATATCATTACGGGTGCCTTACGGCGCCCGAGACCACCTAGACGGCCTCAGGGTACCCAGCGAAGGGGTTTTAATCCCACCTCGTCGTAGCCGATGGTTTGAGTCTACACCGAACAAGTGGCTAGCTCGTCTTGATGTCTTGAATAAACCCATCTAAAAACAGTTTCACAAGTTGGTATAGTGAAACCGGGACCGACAGCTTAACGTGCTCTCCGAGGCACTATAGTGGTGTTGTCAAACAAATGTAAATAAACTTTTAAATTAAAAACTCATTGGTACACACCGGGATTGGAACCAGGACATATGCAGCACGACATGAGTATATGAGTATATGTCGGCGGTGCCCGAGATCGCCAGATGGCCTCAGGGTATCCAGCAGAGGTATTTTCGAGATTTGAGTCTATATCGTACAGATGAAAAGCTCGACGCGGTGTTTATAAAAACTCAATAACCCTCCTATAATCAATTTATAATAGTAAAACTGACACAGACAGCTTAGTTTGCTCTCCGATGTATTATAGTATAATGTTGTCAAACAAATGTAGGTATTTTTTTATTATTAAACTCATTTGCTACCTAAATATTACTTAATAGACTTAATACTTGGTAGTGTTACGTGGTGGCCTAGTTGGTTAGACCTTGGACTTAAAAACACTTAGGTCCCTGGTTCGAATCCCGGTGTGTACCAATGAGTTTTTAAATTAAAAATTTATGTACATTTGTTTGACAACACCACTATAGTGCCTCGGAGAGCACGTTAAGCTGTCGGTCCCGGTTTCACTATACCAACTTGTGAAACTGTTTATAGATGGGTTATTGAGTCTATTCAAAACATCGCAACGAGCTAGCCACTTGTTCGGTGTAGACTCATACCATCGGCTACGACGAGGTGGGATTAAAACCCCTCCGCTGGGTACCCTGGGGCCGTCTAGGCGGTCTCGGGCGCCGTAAGGCACCCGTGATGATACATACATACATACATACTTGGTAGTAAACAAACTCCATTAATGTGAAAGACCGACAGTGTAATTTTAACTATAGGATTAGTCGTATATATTATGCCTGCTCGTTTACGAAACGGATGTCGAAAAATATAACCTATATATTTTTATTTCGCTTCTTTATCTTTAATTTAACCGCTTTATAACCATATCACAAAGGTAATATAATATATGCATTTAACCTACCATCATCATTATTAAAATATACAACTGAAAATATAATGAAAAAGTAATATTTTTCGGTTTATTTGAATGAAAATTTGATATTCAGAATCCCGTATCTTCCGATATACGGCTCTGGACCTTACGACCTTCCTTTGCATGCATAATGTGAAAGTCTGCGAATATCCTAGTCAGCGAATATAAAGTTACGACACTGAAGCGTAGTAACGTAGCCTTAAATTCTGATTGAACGTCTTTGGATAGAAGCACCGCGCATTTGTTTGGATTATCTCCTGGTAATGGTGACGTAAAGTTGCGCATAATCCTTATTTGTTTACTTAATTCCATATATTTATTACGTTTTTTTTTTAACTTATAATAATTTATTTAAAAAATATATATTTTGATATTATTGATAGCTTTGTAGGTCTATTTACACCATCAGGTAGATGATTCACATGCCATGCTCGTTTAAAAAAAAAAAAAAAAAATTGCATGGATACCTCACACAAATAGTTACGGAGGGTCTCACTTTTTTTTAAATGTAAGAGCTATAGATAATACAACAATTTTCTATAATTGCTAATAAAATTATCTGCTATTTATCCGGATATACATATTTAATACTTGTTCGGTGTAGACTGAGAATGCCATCGGCTACGACATGGTGGGATTAATACCCCTCCGCTGGGTACGCTGAGGCCTTCTCTGCGGTCTCGGGCGCCGTAAGGCACACGTGAAAATACATCAATTTATCTCCCTCAGTCTTGTTTTTAAATATAATATTTTAAAAAAATATCTACTTATAATAAAACCAAGCGCAATTAGGTACTCCTACACATACATTACCCAAGCAATTGTAACCAAATGCCGACTCCAAGTTACGTTTGAAACGTGGCCCAGTATGCTATAAATCACCAACTTACAGGAAGCGACGAGTTAGGAAGAACTGGAGTTTCAAACAAAGGCGCCTGCTTCGCGAAAAACAAAGAAAAGAAATTTAATATTTTCTGCCCTCAGGGTTTTCGGGTGTACTTTTTAAGATTTTGTGTTTGTTCTACTAACGCCTCATGCTTGTACTAATATTTAAATGGTTAATAAAGTCTACTAAGTACCTACTTAGCAAAAACTGTAAATAAATAAGGAACAAATTACTAAAGTTTTAATTAATTAGTTTGATTGTGAAATGAAAATTTAAGAGAAACAAAATTTTGTAAGTTTAATAGGGTTTTTCCTAAACCAGAAAATATAATCGATTTATCTAAAGCATAAATAGATCGATGACATTTTCTGGTTTAGGAAAAACCCTATTTAATATGATATTAATGAATATTTAAAGCATAAATAAATAACCGATGGTATGAGTCTAAACCGAACAAGTGAATAGCTCGTCGCGATGTTTTGAATAGACTCCATAACCCATCTATAAACAGTTTCACATGTCGGTATAGTGAAACCGAGACCGACAGCTTAACGTGCTCTCCGATGCACTATAGTGGTGTTGTCAAACAAATGTACATATTTTTTTTAATTAAAAACTCATTGGTACACACCGGGATTCGAACCAGGGACCTAAGTGTTTTTAAGTCCAAGGTCTAACCAACTCGGCCACTACGTATATTGATTGATCTCTGAAATTTTGTAAGATCCATTAACATACACTATTTGAATAAGTACCTACATATACTGAAGCCTAGACTTTACATTTCTCGAAATGTTCTTGAAGAATACTTAGCTAAATCCTATAGCTCACAAAATGGATATAATGTTCTTGTCTTGAATAATGTGGATTATTCTTTGACTTATGTAGTTTAAAATTGGCTACTAAGGACGAATCATTTAAAGCAAACTATACTATTGTAAGTTAGTTTATTAGTGGCAGTTAGTTTACACTTAACACTAGATCGATATATTGAATCTTATGTAGGTACGGTAAGATATTATTGTAAGTTAGTTTATTAGTGCCAGTTAGTTTACACTAAACACTAAATTTAATTAAAATAACAGTAAAGCGAAAGATATTTTGAATCTTATGTAGGTACGGTAAGATATTATTGTAAGTTAGTTTATTAGTGCCAGTTAGTTTACACTTAACACTAGATCGATATTTTGAATCTTATGTAGGTACGGTAAGATATTATTATAAGTTAGTTTATTAGTGCCAGTTAGTTTGCACTAAACACTAAATTTAATTAAAATAACAGTAAAGCGAAAGATATTTTGAATCTTATGTAGGTAGGGTAAAATATGATTGTAAGTTAGTTTATTAGTGCCAGTTAGTTTACACAAAATACTAGATTAATTTAAAGTAACAGTAAACTGAAAAATATTTTGAATCTTATGTAGGTATGGTAAGATCTATACTAATATTATAAAGCTGAAGAGTTTGTTTGTTTGTTTGTTTGTTTGTTTGTTTGAACGCGCTAATCTCAGGAACTACTGATTCGAATTGATGTCAGCTAGTATTATTATAAGTTAGTTTGTTAGTGCTAGTTAGCCAATTAGTTCACACTAAACACTAGATAAAATTAAAGCAAACTTTACTTTAGTAAAAAATTTATTGAAACAAGTTGGTATGATGGGATATTGTAAGTTCGTTTATTAGTGCCGATTGGTTTACACTAAACACTGGCTTAAATTTAAATAACAAAGGATATATTGAATCTTATATACGGTTATTGTAAGTTAGTTTATTGATTGATTGGTTTACATTATATACTGGATTACATTAAAGTAACAAAGGATATACCTATTGAATATTATGTACGATAACTTATTATAGGAAGTTAGTTTATTAGTGTCGATTGGTTTATAAATTAAAAAAAGATTTTTGAGTCTTATTTATGGCAGACAGCATGATTTTGTACCAAATTTTAATTAAACTTTAATAATATGCAGTAGTTATTATTATTTTTTTCGATTCACTGAATTAGTACTTACATAGTTTTAGCCATAGGTATTTATGTCTTGAAGACATAATGGGGCTTTACTAATGTTTTATAATAAAACCCATTTTATCTTAATTTTGATATTTTTAATATATTTATTTATTTACAAAGAGACATCTTGTCTGATGGACGAGATATGAGCAAGTGCATGAACATATTTAAAATGCTTGCGGTCCATCAAGTGGGTGTTCCTAAAAAACTATATTGAAATTTACAAAGAAACAGTGCGGTAGGCCGGAGGTTACCTAACGCCTGAATAATTTTCTTAATTAAATAATAATTCATTTTACGAGTTTATATAATATTAGGCCTGCGCCCAAACATCTTCCGGCCCGTTGAAAGGTTTGCCTTTCAACCTTCATTTTCAGTCTTCTCCATGATGTAATGATGACGGTAGCGCAGTCATCGGTTGGTTTCGGAGACAGTGCCCTGGAGAAGGAAAGGAGGTCATTAGGGAATGCTTGCAAGGACTGCCAGGAGGCGAGTAAGTATTGAGAATCGCCTCCACTTGAGAAAGTCAAATTTTTATACAATTTTGTGCGCCTTTTTTTGTTATAACACTGAAAACTGAAATTAGACAGATCGTGAAAAAAATAGTACATAATTCCTCCAAAAGAAATTTACCATGTACGTAGAGCGAAACGTAACAAATGTACTGCTTGTCCTAGTTTACACTTGCTATTCGTCTTGTTTCGCCTCAAGTCTAGGTTGCACGGGATCCGGGCATGTGGCATTCAAATAAATCTTGCCTCGTCCGGCGCATTATGTATGCTAACACCGACGTTCTCTTGTCCGATGGGTGGACGACACGTTCTTATTTTAGACCCGCCTTTTCCTTTTACCTCCTTTTACCTGAGGGAAATAGTTTAAGACTGGTTGTAATGGTTTGGTGTCGCTCGCATGAAGCTTTTAACTATTTATGTACAACTTAGTTTGTGACATTTATTCTGGTTTTCAAGAGCCGACTATATCGATTTCTTGTTGAGGTAGTAGTGAGGTGGTCTTCTTTTAGGGTGCGGTTACGAAACGGGAAGTTAATTTGGCGCAATTGCACCATTTGCCGCCATAATGGTAGACCGATGCTACATACAACAAATTATTGATCGACCCCATTCTTGGGCTCTGTAGGTCTGCTTACTATCAAAGAAGTACAAAGTCACATGCCGTACTCCAATAAAATAAAAAAACTAAATATTACATATTTATTTCATAATTTGCTTGCATAAAACATCTAATACATAAAGTTTTTCATAAATTTATATTATGAATAATAAACACGATTTTTAACTAGTCTTTATTATTGTTATTTATTAATAATATATAGGTACATAGTTGTTATATTTTGTAAGATTAAAAAACCTGAATAAATAGGAAAATCCTGTAGCAATATCTCAGACTGAGTTAAGTAATTTAATAGCCGGCATAGTGGGAATTTTGGTGAATCAACAATATATTGATCGACTACATTCCTGGTCTACTTTTAATTAGAACAAGGTCACATAATCTGCTACCATAAAAAAAAAATACAACGCTGGGTGGTTGGCATTTAAAATCATTAGGCCAGATATCTTGCATTGCACTTAACAGTTCAATTATACCTATGTTAATTATTTATTTAAACACTTTATTGCACAGTAAATAATAGTTATATACAAAGGCGAATTTAATGCCTAATATAAATATTAAGATATACATCATATACATATGAAATAGAGTATAAAAATAGATAATTTTACTCACCTATAATTAATTATAAAACACGGTAGGTATAATCAACTGAAAATGAAGTCTTTTGTTGCTTAATTAATTAAATAAACTTTGTCAACGGATAACACATGCAGGTAATTTAATTTTTGACTTTGACGGAGCTTTAACTTAGTTAACATGATGCCCAAATACGATCTGATAAATGAAGCACCTTAACCTTTGAACTCCGTAAATTAGTTAGCAAAGAAGTTATTCGGAAGCTTCTCTGAACGTAGGTTTATGTTAAAGTATTTGAACAAGACAGTAAGTTTGTGCCTATCTCGGGGCAATTATCTTCGCTCGGATTTAACCCCTCGTCCACTATTTCACGGCATATCAGACTTTACGCTGACATTAAGTAGGATTTCCTTACTTAATAGTTGACGTTTAATATATTAGTGTGTGTAATAAGGGAAATGATTGATAAATAACATTGATTAGAAAATACCTATTATTTCCGATATCACCGAAATATCCAGAATTGTTTAACAAAGTTATTAAAATGTATTTATCAAATTCAATTTTTTAACAAATTCAATTTGTCTATACATTTGATTTATTTACCTAAATATACTCGTAATGTAATTCGTCTTTGTTACCGCCCATTTCGTAATCGTATTATTTAGCCGACAGAGTGGGAGCGATTAATATTGTTTAAGAACAATTATTAATTGACCCCATTCATGGGCTTTGTAAGTCTGCTCACCACCAGGTCACATGTCGTTCTCCAAAAAAAAAAAAGACCAAACCTACAAGCTGTTAATTTTTTGAAATACAAATTGTACATGGCATTAATGAAACTAGGACCTTCAACGACTTAACGTGCCCTCTAAGGCACAATATTGGTGGAAGCTTCTGAACGAATACTAATCGCTTTTTCCTCTTTTGTTCTTCAAGTAAATGTGCCATTTATTTTAAAAGAAAATTGCGGTTCTGTTCGACACGTTAAACGTGGGTGCACGTGTCGACAGCTTCGAGCATCCTCGCAGCGAGACGTTTATTGGCTGCGACACGAAGGCAGAAGACTCGATGCTCGACAGTGACTGACGATCAGTAAGCGAGAAACGAGACGTATTTGAGACAATTTTTCAGTGTCAAAAGATATCTATAATATATAACGATTAACGCCATCTTTATACGTAGTCTATTTTAAAACTTTGAGGTAGATAAAAAACTACCTTTTTCAAAATTTTATATGCTATTATATTTTAGAATTTTGTGTTAGACGAATTGCGATTTCATTAAGTTTCCTGACGAAATTGAATTTCTATCTTATATTCTTATTTTACATTCAAGTAATAAACGGGCATCTATGATGTTTTTTTAAATGAATATAAGCTCCTTACTTTTTTAGCCATCTTAATTGTGGTTTATATTGGCGTTCATTGTATTTGTGTAGATTAATTTACCGTTTTTCGAAGTTAATACGATTTTGTGCAGAACGATTTTCTTTTAAATCAGCTCCTTAAATATCTACTTAAATGGGCTACAGCAAGTAGCACAGCGCCATGTAATAGATTTTTAAGTCAGATATGGGGTAGTTAGCTATCTTCGGGCGAGCTTCCCGTAAATTTTGCCCATCCCCAGGACCCTCGCGAGCCAGTAATTAAACTGTAAATTACCACTAAGTGCGGACCCGAGCCGAAGGTCGTATCGCAAGGTTCTCCCTAGAATACCAATGAACCTGAAAACCCTAATCAAAAATTTATTCAGTTCGGTCGGATTGGGATCGGTGCCTATAATTCCGCTTATATTTTTTATAGTTCACAGTTAACTGGGCATGGCTTTTGATGATCATTCGACGATGAAATAATATCTGGATAAGAAATAATATATACAAAAGTTTAACATGGACTGATGAATTGACCAATAAAGAGTTGATCAGTGAGATAAGAATTAGAATTCTTCTTAGTCGTTTCAGTCTTAACGGTGTAAGATTACACCGTTAAGACCGACCAAGATTGGTCTTGATTTGGGTGTGATGGTTCACAAACGATCGCCAATCCTATCTGACTGCTGTTCTCCTGGTACTTTCGTATCATGGACAAAATTAAAGCAGCCATGGTCGCTGCTTTAATTTTGTCAGTCCAACTTAAGCGTAATTTACCGCGCATTCATTTTCTTTTAACTTAGTTCTGCACGACAAGATGTTCAGTGAGGATGTTTAACTATACAATGGAAGATAAGCGTTACTTGATTTACAATTCCTGCAGTATGAATTAGTTGGTAGGAATTTCTGACCACGATGATGTTCCAAAACTTGATTTTCAATACATATTTCTAGAGTATCTATTTTCCTTTCCTCGGTTTCTCGTATGGTCCACATTAAAGCATTAGCAGATGTTAGACCTTACCTAGAGTATGGAATTTACAGGTTTGGCATATGATGCCAAACCTGACGCCATGCTGGCTTAAATTGCTATCCTAGTGAATGTATGAAATAATAATACCTCATGTACACACCGGAGATCGAAATTGTGGACTTTAGTTTTTATTAAAGTCATTTACAGACCTTTTTAAAAATTAAAAGCGTCTTCAGTTGCAGCCGTAACTTTATTTGTCTTTTCGACAGAAAAAAAAAATGAAATGTATACACTCTTGTGGTTTGGAAAAAAGTAATTATAAGTGTTTCG
This sequence comes from Monopis laevigella, assembly GCA_947458855.1. Taxonomy (NCBI): domain Eukaryota; kingdom Metazoa; phylum Arthropoda; class Insecta; order Lepidoptera; family Tineidae; genus Monopis; species Monopis laevigella. Next base: position 17,607,745 of record OX381577.1, on the reverse strand, counting down.
TGTAATTTGCTATATTATGTATTGGTTTGTGTTAAGCAATGTATAGGTATCCTAATATTAAAATCGGGATTGAAGAAAAAAGTAGAAAAATGTATTTATATTATGCAAATAAATACTCTAAATATTACAATAAATAGGTTTTGAAAAAAAAAACGTCTAAGTAGTTAGAGATAATCTCATCTAAAACTCCGCTCGGGGCGAGCTGCATGTTTGCACGTGTAACATACAACTAATTGGTCAATATTGTCACGTAGGCAAATGACTTGGCACCAAATACCGATTACATAACACCGCCACATTTAGTGGAAGGGCTCACAGTTTTAAGTTAGATTACGTCTAAATAATCATGAAATGTTGATGTGTTAAAAGTGTATATTTTAAAAAGATAACATAAAATATAAATGTTTCCTGCGAAGCCGCACTACTCTAAGAAACGGAGTACAGGTAAACGTACCATCTCGGAGTTCAGGAAATTGCACATTGCGAAATATTTGCAAAGATATTTCTCGCTTGCAGTTTTCTCAAACATTTTGTAGCGAAGTAAAATAAATAATAACCATTTATTTTTATAGTTCCTATTTTAAAAATTAATATAAAATTTGCCTTGGTCTGGGTGTGTGTAAAATATAATATGTGGTGGCGCTAAATGCTTACAATTTTTATGCATACATACTCCTAACACTTTGATTTCGTATTGCTTGGCGGACACATCTAATTCTGCACGATTGTGGCAAAGTCCTTCGATCCGGATCATAATGGCGGGTAGAAATTAATAAGCGGATGTGACGAAACACCAAATAAATTATGCACGGCTTATAGATGTATATGCTAGAATAAACCTGAAAGAATACTATTGCTTATTCTAGAGGACATCCGAACTAACCTGGACGCTCCTTCGTCACAGGTCTTCTTCAGAAGAGCCAGCTGCAGGGACTAGTCTACTAGCTCTGGGTGGATTTCTCGGGCAGCGCCGATGAGAGGGTTTATAGGTACTCGCGGTTATATGAAGAGTTTTTGCGACAAGCGATACGATTTGCGGCTTTTCAGTATCAATGGCGGCAAATATACAAATGGAGGCACGATAGTGAATGCAGTTGTTTGTACCTTGATCGAAAGTTAGGTTACCGCCTCTGTAAACTAGTGGTTGCGTCTTTGACGTTGTATCCGGAGGTCGTGGGTTTGATCCCTATCCATGGCAAAAAAATATTAGTACGTATTTCTGTGCAGTTTATGGGCTGGGTGCTTATAAAATTATAATAATAATAATAAAATCTTTATTTAATCAAAAAACCAATTACAAAATGATTTGCGCCCTGACTCCCGTACTAGCCTCGGCTGTATTACAGAAATCAGTCTCTTCCCAGATCTTATATAAGTACTATTGGTTAAACAGGATTTTTTAAATATATTAAGTATATAATAATAATAATAAAAAAAAAAAGCAAAACAAAAAAAAAGTGAATAGAAGTTAAGAGAAAAATAATAATAATAAAAAACATGTTTGTATGGATGTATAGTATATACGTGTGCGTGTTTGTGTATGTGAGTGCGTGTGTGTGTGTTTGTAATAGTATATTATGTATTTGTTGTATGTGAGTGTTATAATTTATATATATAATATAATAGATAAATAATATGTTATAATATAATATGTATTAGTGTTGTTTGTGGTACACATACTTGAAGTACAAGCGTAAGCTTAGTTTGTCACCAGGACAATATGAATAAAAAAATAATGTCCTACGTAAAAAAATGCCTCGTCTCCAATAATTTATTTACGTCATTTGTTTTATTTTATTCCATTTTAAAGAAAATTGTTTTGTTAAAATTAGTCAAATTAATGTAGGTATGTCGGATTCTCTCAAATATTTGACCTTTAGAAGTTTGCGCGGCAGCTGTGAGTGGTATAAATATAGAAGAGGTCTCCCAAGTAACACAGAAGCGCTGTATATTAGCTGAATTACTGTCCACAATAGAATCCTAGGCTGTACAATCTTGCTGAATAAGAGCGTCGGATGCGCTGTCTCAGCTGATATAACTCTAATTTGGGCACAAATTAAGCAGCTATTAGCTGAATAACAGTAACGAATTGCGTTATATCAGCATTATTTGAGCATTATTAAAAGTAACAGTCACCCCAAGAGCTGAATATTGACTGATAATTAGAGTATGTGTTACCTATATACAGCACAATGGCCTGATTAATAGAGTCCGTGTTACCTATTTTTCAGCATAAAGTACACATCAGGATCTTTTCACCGCTTCTATGGAGTTGGAGGTGGCAAAATTGTGAATAATTTTCACTCTTACTCGCTTTATTATTTTTATATATTGTTTGCGTGAACAATTTTGTGAGTGTAAAATTGGTGTAAAAGTAAATATTGTTTTCGGTAAGTAAAAACATTGATTTTTTTCCTCCATGTGTGTGAAATTCGAATGGGAAAGAAAGTTTATTGTCAAATACTATATGAATATAGACGAAAATTTTCATGCGCTCTCAAGATATCACTGTTTACTTGAAAATTATAGCTTAAAAGAAGTTGTTGATATATATTTAAAAAAATATTTTTGCAAAATAGTACTTATAATTTGACAATAAGCTGCACTTATAAAATAATTAGATTGTCTATTCAAATCCAATTGTAATTTTCGTTGACTAAATAAAGATAAATTGATAATACTTATATTATATTACATAGGTAAAAAGTAAAAAATGGCAGACAAGCATTGTGCACTGTATTAATCACAAATAAATGCTAAGGGATGTTTAAGTATCCTCTCGTGGTACATAAATCAGCAACGAGCTGACACGAATAATTCATGTGTGTAACAAGTCAGTCACAGATTCATGTGAAGCTTAATAGTGTGTAACATGTAGGCAAATATTGTATTATAATAATAGACTTTCTGTAGGAATTTTAGGGATCCTTGGATTATTTTTTACTAAGTTCAGCGTCTAGTATTTGTCTATCCTTTATGTTATTTGGTTATATCATCCCGAGAACCACTCATCCGATTTTCGTAATATTTTTTTAATAGATTAAAATAAAAATAAAATAAATAACATCACGGGTGCCTTACGGCACCCGAGGACCGTTTTACCAGCGTCAGGGTTTCCAGCGGAAGACCTTAGATCATCCTCGTTTAGCCGATGTTATTTATTGTTCGGAGGCGCACTTAACGAGTGACAAGCTCGATGCGGTGTTAAGATAATACTGCCTCATAGAACCAAACGGTCACCCATTCATAAATTGTCTGCGCTTGACGTTGCTTAACTTTGTTATCATCTGCAAGATGATAACAAAGATTGTTATCATCTGCAAAATGATAACCGAGCTGCCGAATTGGCTACGACCGCTATATTAATTTATTTAGATTAATTGGTCATAAATTCATTTAGTTGTATAATGTTGTACTTACTCAATTATTAATTTATTAATTCTTTTCCTTTTCAGAGAAATAGCATTTAATATAGTTCAAACTATAGAGAATAATGTACCAAAACTGACCATCGTTCCAATGCTGTGGGAAACGAAAGGGTTTATCCGCTGGCCAAAAAACGTCAAATATGAATATAAAGGACAGAAACTCAAGACCAGACCAGAGTGGAACTCATTTGAATGTGTGCTCAAAAGAAATTATATAGGTACCGACTTACGAAGAAGTGAACAAAGAATTAAGTCAAATGGCGCAAAATACGGATACTGACTTCAAGATGTAACAGAATTAAATGTTTGATTATTACATTTACCTTTATTTTTGACCGTTTATTCTGTTTGAGATGTGATTTTTCTTTCCTAATTATGCACATATTATGTGGAATGGTCATCAATAATGAATAAAATAATTAGTAACTCAAGTATTTTATTTTCTGACATAATAATAATAATATATGGGACAATTTACACATATTGCTTCGGTCACAAACTAAGCTCTAGGCTTGTACTATGTGTACCAGAAGCAACAATATAGTATATATTATATTTTATAAACACCTAGACCATGACAAACTGTACAGAAAAAGCGCACTAATATTTTGTTGCCGTGGGTGGGAATCAAACCCACGACCTCCGGATACAACGCCAAACACACAAGACCACTAGTCTACGGAGGCTGTCAAATTACATAGTATATATTAATGGAATAAAGTAGTTATACTCTCTATGAGGAATACAAACTAATTTGCATTTTACTTCTTTGGGATCTAAATCAACCGGAGTAGTATCGCCAATTCGTAAGCATTTGTATATACCAAGACGAGAAGATTTGATATCGAACTTATTTCGAAAATGTCATTATGTACTGAGAATAAATATCTGTCTTGGCTATCTCTACACCAACATTTTCGGACACGGAACCCTCCCATTCTAAAATTACATCCCCACTTGAACCATTCTTTATAAAATGTGTAGCTTGTTCAGTGTTCCTTGTGTCTCTGTTTAGAATTCTCAAGTATTCTGCATTAATTTTTCGGCATATTCCGCCAGTACTTCGTTTATATTTCCACATATCACAATATCGCAATACTTGCGACAATTAACTGATAATATACATATGGTGCGCTGAAAAAATAAATCTTCAAGATCTTATTTAACTGCATTAGTAGACTAATTGCCGACGCTAGTACAAGTATTCAGCTCTAACCGGGATCATGGGTTACATGTGATCTAATTTATATCAGTTTACTGTGATTCAGCATCATATGAATTCACCCATAGTGATCATGTGGGCTATAAAAGTGCTATTATATGATTGCGGGTAACAAGCTGATTAATACTATTAAAGTTCAACTATGTGCAGCAAGATGCATTATATTATTGTTAATTAAAGTCACAGAATAACTGATTGCATTATATTAGTTCACATGTACTTTCATAAAATGCAAGCGATTTAAGGGTACGCTTGTGGCCTTCAATTCAGAATATAGCTTATGTTAAGTCCATAGAAATGCCTAATTGCAGCTTATAGTACTATTGATTGCTATAAGCTGTATAATACTGAACTGTACACCTATAATAACGCTTGCAACATTACAGTATTGTCTCTGTTACATATAATAGCGTTATTATTCAGGCGAAAGCGTAATTTTCAGCTATTGCAGTTAGGTGTACTCTAATAAGTCTTCATAAATGCTAAAACTACCGATGTGGACCTTTTGTGACATCCTATAATGCAATTTTGTGCTTATTGGGCTATATCCAACATGTCGGAAAATACGTAGGATAACGATGATAAAATATACAAAAGTAAACCACTTAAATTACCTTTTTCGTGTAAAATGCTCCTAAAATAGGTGTAGGTTTATATATAGGTATAATGCGTAGAAAGGTTTAACGAAGTGAAATTTAATATTGCCGCTTTTATACAAAATATATTTAATAAATTCCCGTTTAATAAATATGCAACGAGGTATCTAACAATAATAATTATATAAAATATTAAATTTAACTTATTCAGATTTTTTTCATATGAATATTTTCATTCTAAAACGTCTAAAAAACTGAAGTGGTTGCTTAATGATTTTTTTTTTCTCTCTTTTATTTGTCTAAGAGATTTTAAAATAGCGCATTTTAAGAATAAACGAGCGACCTATCTCTTAGGCTATTTTAACGTACCTACTTAGTTTTTTTATAGCCTTTTATTATTAAAAATTATAGAATGAAAAAAAAAACTTTGTATGGTGTAGACTACAAATACTTAATTTAACATCGGCTTCAACGAGTTGTGTATAAAATCTTTCCGCTGGTAATCCTAAGACCATGCAGATGGTTTCGGGCCCCGTCAAAATCATCAAAATTCTATAAACCATAATTTAGAAATACTCCATACATGTCAAAAAGGATTACATTAAAATATTTGGGAACAATTAGAAATAATTAAAATTTCGACAGACAGCTTAATCAATGAACAAATCAACGTTACAAATTTACTTAAACTCAACTTATTTCGGCATCATAATTAAAATTCAGTCCTGAAGATGCTTCGTGGAGAAGCGAAACATGTCGACGTCGTTTAAGTCGTCGTTTAACTAGCGGAAGAATTTGCAATAAAGTACATCAACATTATTATATAAAATAATAGAATTCCGCAAAATAACGCCTGAGTCAATCAATTAGGTTATATTATTACAAGTCAAGTATATTACAAAATAAATATACTATTACATTTATCAAACGTACACATTATTCGTGCTCTAATTTTGTAATAATAATGTCATGTATAATCGCATATTGTGTTTATACGACCCCAAGCCTCCTCAGCTGAAGGACTATGACGTTGATGTATGAGGGACATCCGACCAACAGAACCTGTTTTATGGGACTATTTGTCATCCATTGCGTTCGCGCGCTTTCCAATTTTCATTTTTTGAACCATAGCGAGGAGTTGTATTTTTTTACATAATTTAGCTATTTAAATTCCATTTGAATTGTTCATTGTTCAGAAGTTGAGTTGGTATTATAATTTTCTAGATTTTATATAGTTTCGTTTATGCTGTAAATGTGTAATTGAAAGTTTCACTAGTCAATATTATCATTTACGTAATAATTTAAATGTCTATATATCATCACGGGTGCCTTACGGCGCCCGAGAGCGCCCAGACGGCCTCAGGGTACCCAGCGGAGGGGTTTTTAATCCCTCCTCGTCGTAACCGATGGTATGAGTCTACACCGAACAAGTGGCTAGCTCGTCGCAATATTTGGATAGACTAATAACCAATCTATAAACAGTTTCACAAGTTGGTATAGTGAAACTGGGTCCGACAGCTTAACGTGCTTTCTATACGAGGCACTATAGTGGTGTTGTTAAACAAATGTACATATTTTTTTTAGATTATAAACTTATAGGTACCAGGGTTCGAACCAAGGATCTAAGTGTTTTTAAGTCTAAGGTCTAATCAACTCGCCAACCACGTATATAATAATTATATAATAATTTAATTGTCATATATCTAATAGTACTTTTTTCTTTAAAAAAATAATAAACAAGTTGTACTGCAATACATCTTTAATTAATGTTTTTTTTTTCATAGTTTTTATGAAAAAATAATGATTAGTACGTAGTTAGTTAGCATCCCCGAATTATCTCCGAGTATCATATTTTTCGATACAAATCCAATTGCGGTATATATACACCGCAAATAACTAACGTAATAATAAATAAACAATAAAGATTAAATTTAACGCGATAAATTATTTTAATAAGGTGTTTATTTATATCCTCGGAGCTGGGGAATGTGCAGTGAAGCGATCGCCAATATCCAGAACCTCTGGGATCACGAGCGATTATCTTAACATTATGTAAATACCGGTTAAACCACCACCTCCCTTTCTCATCCATATTTATGGGGTGGATCCAGACTTAGCATCTTTAACTACTGCGTTTTAACCTTGTAAAATAAGACTTGACGGTTACGACGTTAATATAAATAGATTTTTATTAAAGTAGGCATTTAGTTAATTATAACTAATATTTTTTTTATTCTGAAAATTTTCAGGACTAACAAACGGCGTTTTTGTAACTATCACTGCAACCGTTTTATTATTTTTATTCTTTTGATTGTTGCCTGAAGACGCCAAAACAAGGCATTTTGCCTTGTTTTGGCGTCTTTATTATTATAATATAATAAGTTTTTATTTATGTATGGAATTGGGTACCCTATAACAATAATAAAGCATCTAATGCTAATGCTAATAAGAAATATATAATTTTTATTGATTATTTGCATAATATTTTAGTAACACTAATTAAAAACGTGTTATTAATTAACTATTATAAATTAGTTTACCGAAGCATAATTAGAATTTTATTATTAATACAAGTACAATTTGTGAAAGCGTGAAAGCCATCTTAAGCTAGCAAAACTTTGTCGTCGTAAAAGGTCGTAACTGCTGCTCTGAATAGATAATAAGGATTTTATTAAAATTCCTTTGGCCTTGTTTTGCCATTCGTGAGCTTCGCGTCTGTAGGAGCCTTTGTTCAGTTGGCATGCAAGGTTAGGGGCCCTTTCCAAATTTTCTCTTCGTATTCTATGAAATTTCATCTCTTGTAAATGATCTTTCAACTACTTTGTTGTTATCTACTCTACTATTATTATGCGTGGTGGCCGAGTTGGTTAGACCTTGGACTTATAAACACTAAGGTCCCTGGTTCGAATCCCGGTGTGTACCTACCAATGAGTTTTTAACTTAAAAAAATATGTACATTTGTTTGACAGCACCACTATAGTGCCTCGGAAAGCACGTTAAGCTGTCGGTCCCGGTTTCACTACACCAACTTGTGAACTGGTTATTGAGTCTATCCAAAACATCGCGACGAGCTAGCCACTTGTTCGGTGTAGACTCATACCATCGGCTACAACGAGGTGGGATTACCCTCCGCTGGGTACCCTGGGGCCGTCTAGGCGGTCTCGGGCGCCGTAAGTATATATATATCGTCGCACTTATGAACTTGTGCTTGCTTAGAATAATAATGATCTTGCATAAATAATGGAGAATAATTATATTTATCTACGTCTGTAATTCTGTAGAAGTGTAGCCAATAGTCACCAGAGAGGTTGGCCACGTTTTTATTTGTTTATTCAGTACATTCCATTTATAAAAGTAGAACGGCTTAATGCTCTTCCAGGTACAAATAGTGGTCTCATGAAATATTTGTACAAGCTTTTATTATAGAGAAAAGCTCGTTCGTTAAATAATTTAGAATTGTTTTAAAGAGATTTCGTGTTTTTAAACTTTTTCACATTTTGTTTCCACACTATTAAAAAAATAATAACTATGAGTTCCAACGAAAGTCTCGTTTTAATTAATCTCGCTCTATCCGGAATAACAACGACAATTCAATTTTCTGGTCAAATGGTTTTGTGCTCGAGGCTGTTATGTTGTGGCTTTCAGTTTTTCATTTCCCCTTTCATACATTGTAACATATTCGTTAATATTTCCATGTATATACATTTATAATCAGGGATTTCAGGCAATTAATTATAAATAATGAGTTATATTTGGTTGTGAAATCAAGCTTGTAATATTAAATACTGGGAAATGATGATACATTAAAAAATATAAAATAAAACTTATAAAAACTTTTTAATAAAAATAATTTATTTCATTGTATTTAATTGAATCACGCATTATTTTTCGAAAGTTCATTAATTAATGATTGTAAAATTATAATATTACTTGCATTTATTCCGCTTATGATGTTGGTGTAGTAATTATGTGTTACATGTATCTTATCTTATCTTATTGGTTTTGGGGTTGACATCAGTCAAAAACACTTCGACCCTTTGGGATCTTTTGTGTGTTCCCCATACCTATTAACCACAAACCTCAGTATCGCCCCCAAATATGTTGTTAACGTATTTAAGGACATCACTAAGGTCGGTTAGCCTGTAGCTTTCTGGATCCGGATAAGCCTGTCCTAGGTATTTGATTCTTTGGATGGCCCTAGCGTCATAGTCGCACAGTAGGTGCCGCATGGATTCGGGCTCCTTACCACAGATTCTGCATGTGGGATCATCTCTAACTCCTATAGTATAGAGGTGTTTGTTGGTTGTATAGTGTCCTGAGAACACTCCCACCAGTAGCCTTATTTGACTTCTGTTGAATTTCCATATCTTATCCAGGCCTATTGCCTTCATACCAATGAATTTCTTAAAATGTATTAGGTCTTGCTGCGTTAACCACCATATTGTTATCATCTCACCATGTGTTACATGTAGTTAGTATGTATTAAATTGGCACCACCTCTAAATTAATAATAATAATAATAACGAATTAAACCGATTATCAAATTTCTTTATTTTTCTCTATTTAGTATTTGTAAAGTTAGATAAGCAATTATGAGAAAAAACAAAAAAAAAATCTAGCGAAAAGCTAGTGTTTTATTTAAAAAATATAAATATAATATTTGTCAACCTAATAACTTCTATATCTGAAGTCGATTAAAATAAAAGCTCTTTGTTTTAAATATTTTACTGAATCTATTCTAAAATAGTTAAAATATGTTTGTTTCTGGATTCCATTAACTTACAAGTAACGATTGGTTATTTTCATTAACTCATAGTTAATTCTGTATGGACACAAATAAGTATAATATTTTATTCAATACTACATTGGTTGGTATTTTTATATCTAAACGAACATACAATTTTTTTTCTGTATTTTTTTTATCCGTGTTATTTTTTACGATTTTCTACCTCGGGCCCATAAATTTTCATTAAATTCTCAGCTGTATAGTTGACATATCCGCATGAGCAGTTATTACCTGCCCCGTATTGACAATGCTGTTATTTATGACTGACTCAGTGGCTCGGTAGGCAGAAATGATATGAACAGGGAATCAATTTTCCGGACAGAACTCCGAACAGACTCGTGTACGACAAAATGAAGCATTATAATTTTATAGTGCAGCTTTTCATTTTAATAACTTCATTGAATCCCAAATAACTTGTTTATAGACTTTGTAAACACAAAATATAACACGTCGATACGGCAATAATTTTAATTGCTTTAACTTATTTATTTGATCATTACAAAATTCTACTTCATATTAAAAAGGTTTTTTTATCATAGTCGACCGACCGGTCTCGTTACCACCGCCCATACAGATGCAAAAACCGTTAAGTGACCTAGTCATGTTTCGATTTTATTCTGTGGGTTTACCGGTTTTCAGGAGATTACCGCATCGATTTCTTGTCGAGGTGGTAGTCCTTACAGGATGTGGGTTGAATTGACGAAAAGGTAGCGAGTATATTAAAATATACTTTTTTTTTTAACGGAGCCACCAGATAAAAATGCGGTTGCTTAAAAGGTTACCTTAATTATATAATTATTTTTTTTGCCAGCCGAAATACGTGAACCGTTTTCCTACTAGCGATGAAAAAAAACATGCTGACCATACTTATTGACACCACCAAACGTTGGAAAAATATTACCATTCGCTCCTGATAAGCAGTTTTGGAGAAACAACCCTCCAAAGTAGCATATAAACATATTTTTTAACTATAATTAAAAAAAAAAAATGGAAAAGTTGTTTAAATCGAGTTCTAAAGTTAAACTGTTTTAAGTACTCCGGTTCAAACTCTAATGTAAACCAATAGGTTTTATTATTAAAAAAAAACATTTACATTTGTTTGACAACACCACTCGAGGTACTATGCCTTTGAGAGCACGTGTATTGAATACATTATTTGTATTTCTATATAAATATGTTGAGTCTATCCAAACACCGCAACGAGTTGTAGCTATACCACAAGTTTTTCCTAACAGTTTTTACTAGAGTCGCTAGTAACTATATATAGGAATCAACCAATAAAAGAAGTTTTTCCAAACAGTTTTTACTAGAGTCGCTAGTAACTATATATAGAAATCAACCAATAAAAGAAGTTTTTCCAAACAGTTTTTACTAGAGTCGCTAGTAACTATATATAGGAATCAACTAATAAAAGAAGTTTTTCCAAACAGTTTTTACTAGAGTCGCTAGTAACTATATATCAACCAATAAAAGAAGCTTTTCCAAACAGTTTTTACTAGAGTCGCTAGTGACTATATATAGGAATCAACCAATAAAAGAAGTTTATTTGAAAAATTAAATGTATATCGGCTACTTTGGAGTGTTGTTTCTCCAAAACTGCCCATCAGGAGCGGATGTTAATATTTTTCCAACGTTTGGTGATGTCAATTAGTATTGTCAGCAATATTTTTTTCATCGCTAGTGCGAAAACGGTTCACGTATTTCGGCTGGCAAAATAATATATTATATTATTAAGGTAACCTTTCAAGCAACCTCATTTTTATAGTATGGTTGATCCCTATCTATAGTTACTATCGACTATTATAGTAGAAACTGTCTGCAAAATCTTGTGGTAAAACTACTGACACTTCTTGGGTGTAGATGAGGTTAAATCTCCACCGCTGGGTACATCACTACATCAATCACTGGGTCATGTACTTTGAGGCCATCTAGACACCTGTGATGGTACAGGTATTTAATATTTAGAAAAAACCCTTTTTAATTTTATAGTGCTTTTAGAAATCCGACTCAAGACTGTTATAATTTTGTTTTTCTCATTATTTCTATTAATCTTATAATGCATTATTTTTTCTAAAGCTGTAGAAAATTTTATATCATATTAGTACTTTGCGTTTGAGTTTCCAATTTATTTTAAATAAACTCACCTATATATATATAGTTTCTTTAATTTTGAAAAACAAAAACTAACAAAACAGGCTTAACCATATCCACACTACACAATTTTAATAAAGTTTAATTTCAGTATTTTTAGAATAAACCCTTATGCTAATATCGAAGGCTCAAATTTGAATGAAGTCTTTGTCATTTAAACCATTTTATATGAGGTAAGGTTTTCAGTTATGTGTCGGCATCTTTGAGGAGGGTTACCAGGACAACACTAGGGTGGAGGAGGTGGTTTCTTTCATTCCAATTTCAAAAGGAAGCCGTTGTCGTTTATAGTTACATAAATTGTTGAGGTGTGAAGTTTACGGGAAACTATATCTTAATGACATTTTGAAATATTACCAGTTCTGGATATATTCTGAATAATAGTTAAATTTCTGAGAATTTCAGTCATAAACATATTTACAAAGATATATTGAAATTGAATGTTCATAGTTGAGTAATTTTTTGTTAATTATAAGCATATAATTTAATTATAAAAAATATTATTTATTATATGGAATTGCAACAAGTTTTGTGTTAACACATCACAAACATTTATTTATTTTTAATTTTCGAATGCAATGTGAAACATGTTCGTTGTCACCATATTCTATTTTCAATTCTTGAACAACGTTAATTTTATTAACGTTAAGCAAAGTCAACGTATATATAATAGTATGTAAGTTATGGCAACGTATATTAAAATATAATATTGAAAATTCTCTTATGCCTAAAATCTGCTGTCTAAACAAAAGAACAAGATATGTCTATCTGCCATGCAAACCCAAAACCAAAATTATTAAAACCATTGGTTTTAATGGTTTTAATTCTAAGAGAATTTTCAATATTATATTTTAATATACGTTGCCATAACTTACATACTATTATATATACGTTGACTTTGCTTAACGTTATTAAACAAATCAAAAAGGTATTTGAAGAAATTTGCGTTATATTAACATCATGTTATTAAAAAGCCATATTTATAGCTTAATCATAATTTAGAAAAACAACTTACTTCAAAAGTGAAGTTGTACAAGTTTACAAACTTGTAAAGGTAAACATCCCTCTATTGCATTATCTTTCATCTTTCATTCATGCATACTCATATTTAAGTACAAGTTAAAGCATTCATTGCCATTCGTTAAGGCACCTTTTGCTAACTTCCCATCGGACTTGTTGAAGCATACACTGCGCTTAGGAAGAGATAAGTTTGTGTGGAGGATAAACGGGCGGCGGAAACTTGAAGCCCTCGAGGCCACTTAAAACTTATGTGGCTTCGTTAACCGCAGCCTATATTTCGACTGTTAAGATCTACTACAATAAGACAACAAGCCGTTCTGGGTTAGGATTTGTTTGCTTCTTCGGTTGTGAAATTTTATTAATTTACGTTAACATTTATTAATCTAATTTCCCTGATGTATTAGTTTTATACATTATTATTCGTTTTAAAGCATCTCAATTTACAATGCAATGCATGCATTTGCAGCGATTTCATGTGCTTCATACTAAAAAGTATTATTATAATATTAATATAAGGCTGTACTTCGAGCTAATATGAGGCACTGCTGATCAAATCGAACAACATTTTCTATAGAACCATGTATCGCAAATGAAAATAAATGTTGTCTTCTCTATACAAATTGGTTATTTTAACATTATTTCGTTCATCAGTAGGGCTTCATATTAGCCCAAAGAACAACCTTCCAAAGTCACAATGTATTATAATGTATTGCACCAGTTTCAACGTAAATTGAACCTTATCACAAAGAAAAGTGTCAAAGAGTAAGTGAAAAGGGTGTATATTTATTTTATCTTTTGTTCATGTGCTACATGAAAAAGCGACGTAGTCAACACAGAAAAATATAAAATATAAGCAGATATCTCTCTCGCCTCTTCCAATCTCAGCTGTCTCTACCTTCTCTTTTGCTTCTGCTATCTTTCTCGTTTCCATCAATCTCTCCTGTCTCTACATCTGTCTCGCCTGTACAATCTCTCTCTTGCCTATCCCATCTCTCTCTTCTCTACTATATCTCGTCTCTTTTGCCTCTAACCATCTCTCTTATTCTCTACCATTTCCCTCGTCTTATCACTCGTGTCTTTAATCTCTATTGTGAATGATGTAGAGAAAAAAAGCTTTTATACTGTTTTAGGAATAGATAAATCCAGAAATTCATTTTCATTTGTAAATTAAATACAATTCACATAGTAATATTATGTTTCTGCAACCGGTTGCATTTAACCGGAAAATAATTGATATACTACAATTAATTAATAGTAAAGCAAACACTAATTACTAAAGTAATCCATATAAACCTAATAACTTAGAACGTTAAGAGATACTTCTGGAGGTATTAAAAGGATAGACTACAAATGCGTAGGTGTTATAGTCCAGTTACTACTAAAACCTTTACTCACGGACACTAAAACCTTTTACACCAAACCTAAAGAAAACTATTAAATAGTTATAGGTTGAGCAGTATACGGTATACAACTAAGTTGTTAAAAATAAATAGGTGGTTTAGTTCTTAGATTTTTATAATTTACACATTTCACTCTAGGCCTTTACCATGTGAAATATACATAGACAAATTATATAGAAATACATACTACATAATACATACTAATAATAAGCACCCGAGTCGAAATTGAACCACGAACTTCAGATACTACTTATAATTAATAGATTACCATAATCATAATCAGCCATAGGATGTCCACTGCATCAATGACATAAGCCTCTTCTATAGATTTCCAAAAAGACCGGTTGTAAGCGGTTTGCATCCAGCAAGTTCAACAGTCAAATTCCGTGCTCCGGTAAAAAAAAATCATGAGCTTTATCTTATTAAATATGCTGTCAGTTTTTTTATTATAAACAACGTATTAAAAAGCACAACACCATTACTAAAATTTAATCTAAAACAGTTAATTATGTTATAGTGTAAAATTTACCTAATGAAAATAATTTTAGAGATACATTTTGTAATCCGTTTATGTCGGTGGGTAAACATTACGGACGCTATGAGCCGGTATCTCTTTATTTTTATTAACAAATCTAAATGATACCTTCCAGAGCTTATGATATGGTTTAATATCGTTCATCACAGTGTGTAGTCAAGAAGTTTCATGCGTTTCAGTGGGTAACTAACTAACTGCAGGAGGTAAACACAGTAGCGCGTCTACCGCGGCTGTTTGCTCATAGAACTAATGAGAGACGCTCACTGGGCTGAAGCTTTGCCAGCCTTTCAATATGATTCCTAAACTCTTCGTAGGGGTGATTTTTACAACTGATTTAGTTGATGATAGTTTTTATCTCTTTTGTTAAAAAGTTGAACAAAACATTTCTCAATTCAAATCTTTCCACATAGAACGTCCGTCGTTAGTAAAATAATATATATAAAATAGTAGTAAAATCATACACTTTGTATGCAAATAATCCACATACAATTCTGGAGGTCAAAACGAAAATTTTACGAGTTACGAAATTCATCCACAATTATCTCAAAAAGTGATAGAAAATTTCATCAAAAGGGTAAATAAACGTTATTGTGTTTCACCCGAAACCGTGGATGATGAGACACCCCTTATATATTGTGTAAATATTTAACATTCTAAAACAACTACTTTTATTTTTATAAGCTTATTACGAATTAAGTTCATCATAGATTATTTTCATCACCAATAGGGAAACTAAATATAAAACCTTTTAAAGGACAGTGTAAAAGACGCCATAACCTAAAACGACGGGTGCAAGAGGAGCTTACAAATGATAAACTTAATAAAAAATAAAGCTTCTAAGGCTGCCGTGGATAAGCTAAAAAATACTGACAAAATCCTCATGAGGTACCGATATACTTACCTAATGGAACGTGAAGCATCGCCGACTAATGCTCTTATACAGATCCTCTTTACTAGTATTGATTCCGCTTCAGCCTACGCTCGTCTGGAATAAACTCTAGAATTAAAGAAAAATAGATACTTATTTTTTAGTAGGTATAAAAAGACCGCCTGCGTAGACTAGTGGTTGCGCCTTTGGCTTTGTATCCGGAGGTCGTGGGTTCGATTCCCATCGATTGGAAAAAAATATTAATAGGTTTTTTGTACAGTTTGTCATGGTCTGGGTCTACAAACTAGATTGCCATTTATTTTATTTATTTTAACGTTTCACATCGATTCTTTGAGGGTAGTCCGAAGACTAGACGCGGTAATTTCGTTTTTTGTGTTATCCCATAATCTTCGGTAATATAGCAATAGCCGATCGTTTTTTCTTTTCTTTCACTTGAGATTGTCAGAAGTACCATATGTTTGCATATAGTCATGTTGCCGTTCCTTGTCTTTTCAGTTGTTTTCCATCTTATATTACGACTCTTTTACAATTGTTTTTAGTTTAAAGTCTACTCACTTGATATTGGAAAAATTACTCACAAGTCGTCAATAGTAGCTTTTACTTCCTTTGGATATCTTATAAAGACGGGAGCATCAAGAATTATATGCAGGTGTAATATTTCCAGTTTTAACAGTAGGATACATTTTCATTAATCTAAAATACGCATACAGCCGTAATTTTAATACAGCGATCTCCTTGAGTAGACGAGTATATTACGTATATAGAGTACACTCCAGCATCAACGCTCGTAGAAAACGTGCGGCATCGTACGTTATACGTTTTTATTCATCTAAAAAATAATATAGTCACAAATTTTATACAGCGATCACCTAGAGTAGATTTGTATATTATGGATCCACAAAAGTACAATAACTACTTTTACATTCGTAGCTATCATAACCCCCTATCATTAACGCGTCTAAAACGTTACGGTTCTGCTTGACAAGTTCGTAGATTTTTCGATTAACGTTATACTTGGTTATGTACGGTTTTGCAGTATCAACAAAGTATATAAATGGTTCTATACTCAATGTTTGCGTCACTACTTTTTCAATAAGATTGATATTTAGATAAAAAAAGATAATGTTTGCTATATTGCCGTGTGAACCCATCCTAACAAACATATTTCAACAACAACAATTCTCCAAAACACGTTGAACCGTTATCGTGAAAAGCGTAGTTGTTTAGGAATATGTCTAGACAAATCCTAAATCTGGGTGCAAACAGCCCTAAAAGAATAGTCCAAAGAAGGCCAAAGTTGTATTGGCACTATTCGAAACTTGTCGTTGTGTTTTTATCGAGTAGGTAACACGGATAAGAAGGAATTCTTCAGCGAAAAATACAAATATTCTTAAAATATTATTTCAATCAAAGTATTTTTTTTTATTAGAATGATGGAAAATTGAAATTACATGTGAATCTACCTGGTGGTGAGCCGACCTACAAAGTCCATAAAAGGGGTCGATTAATAATTATTGTTAAACAACATAGATCGCTCCCAGTATGCGATGTAATACAATTACTAAATGATGCGATAACGAAATGAATGATTGTATTACGAGTATATTTTAATATCCTCCTTATCGTCAATTCAACCACCCGTTTCGTAGCCGCACCCTAAAAGAAGTCTACCACCTCGACAAGAAATCGATGCAGCAGTCTTCTGAAAACCGGTAAAACCAGAAACTATAACCGAAAAATGACTAGGTCACTTGAAAATAAACTGAAGTAAATGTTTTTAACAACCAAGACAACTAAAACAATATTTCACTCAATTTAATTTTATTTTAGTGGTACAAGTTTATTTTTATTTTATTTATATTGTTTCCGCGTTGTATTGTTGATCGAAGGTTTCCGCAGTTTATGTATATGAAACAATATTAAATTTTATCTTGACCACGAGTAGGTTCGAGTATATATATTTATATTTATTAATTGGAGCACGGCTTTATACTACCTGGTAGAGAGCAGACCTACAAAGTCCATAAATGGGGTCAATCAATAATTGTTCAATTAATAATTGTGATCCAAGAATTTATATTTATGTGTACTTAAGTTTTTCATCTACTTGTCTCAAAATCTACTTGAATCTTTTTTTTAATTTAACACATATGCAATTGCAGTGGAATTTCCAGGATGTTTTATTTTTAATATAAATTATGGACACGAAGGTTACGTGTGGAACACAACATCCGACAAATGCCCGCCTTGGCAAATTATCATACTTTTCACGAAATTTTCGTTTACTTTTTGACATAATTGTGGACGAATTGCGTCAATAACTCGTCGAATTTCCGTTTTGAGCTCCAGTATTGTCTGTGAATTATTTGCATATACTTTTCCCTTCAGAAATCCCTAAAGTTTAAAGTCCAGAGGTGTCAGATCACAGGATCTTATGACCATGGAGATGAATGGGAGTTACACTATATTTTACTGTCGCAATGTTTTCAAGCGACCGACCCGTACGAGGACGGTCACCTGCTTTAATATCCTGAACGGGGCCAATAGTTTCAAATTTGATAACCAAAAAATGTGCGACATTTTCGAACCGTCTCTGAAAATTTTTCGGTAATGAATTTTCACAATTTATATGCGTTGCTCGACTGAAAAACTCTCCATGGCTTAACCTGAAACTTTGCTATTGACAATAGTTAATTACTGCAAATATTCGCGTATCATGTTTGACACAACGAAAGTTATTCTAAATTTAAAATTAAGTAGGTTTCGTGATACACTCTATTTCAGTACTATTTCCATGATTAGTTTTGATAATGTTTAATTCCATTTCCAGTTGAAAGTCAGTCATAAAAAGACTTAAGTCCTGACGTCGACTGTCATACAAGCCAACGAAATTTGCATAAAGTTGCACCTGGATCCCGGTTTGTTTGTTCAGCATAGATTACAGCAAAGCTTTACTTGTCGTCGTCTCGTTGTTACATTTAGCTTTGACAAACTTTTTAGCTGTTTAAATATGTTTTATGTTGTTGTTTTATACATACTTATATGTAGGTATTTAATACGTTTCATGATTTAAATAATGTTGTTAGAGTGTAATGGCATTATTTATAAAAACTGATTGAGTCATTCAAGTATACTTTATAGACATAGAATGTATAGAAGGTTTTGTCTCTTTTACATATACCTATATTTCTGTTACTAAAAAGCAAAAGACAAGACCTTCTATAACTAAAGTGTTTTAGGACCTAAATATATTTTTATGAATACTGGTGTTAGTATTTATAAATATAAAATTCTATGCAAAATTGTTACCGTAGATAACTCGTCGCGATGTTTGGTTAGACTCTATAACCCATCTATAAAGAGTTTCACAAGTTGGTATAGTGAAATTGGAAGCGACAGCTTAATGTGCAGCAAAATGCACTAAATTGTTGTTGTCAAAGAAAATATATATTTTGTTTAATTAAAAAAATATTGGTGTACACTTAAATACTATAGTGATTTTAAGTTTGAGGACTAACGAACTCAGCCACCACGTTTATTAGTAGATATTACATCTTGCTAAATATTTATAATTAAAAATTTTACATACAAAAATAATGGATACCTAACTACCTACCAAAAATAAAATAGCCACAACTTATAGCAACTCCGAATAAATTTATTCCGACCATTCCTTGCCAACAACATTTCCGCCTTTCTACTATTAAATTAATTTTGAGGTGCGCCGTAATTAGTAATTGTACGTTCTTGTGGCTCTCGGCGGTTTCTTTTCATTTATTTCTCATATTTCTTGCAAAATATTATGAGTATTTTTTTATTGCAGGTAAGGGCTCTTCGCTTCTACGGAATCTTTTGGTACAATATTAATATATAGTATTTTAAGGTATGTATATTTATCTTTAGTCAATCTAATTAAGATTTCTTTTATTATATCTAGTGAAACAATGTTAGGTATATTTAAAGTACATAAATTCAGACACACAAACGCACGAACACATATCAACTCAACGAGGATTTCTAACTTCACTCTAATAAGCAGTAATTAGAAACAATAAACTGGAAAGTTTCGTGAAGAGTGATATATAGGTTGGCTCAGTAGTTGAACACCTTGCCGCGAAAGCGAGATTCGGAGATTCGTTGGTTCGACACTCCACGATTTTTTTTATCGCAATTTTATCTCAATAATTTCATTATAAGAATATCCTGATAGATATATACGTACATTAAATATAATTAACAAAGTTTTATAAATGTTTTTAATGATAATAACAAAACATTATTTTTTTATTAAAATTCTTCTTAGAAATAATAAATTATAAAAGGACATTGTGGTGAATCCTAGGAAGGTATTTATGTTAGGTAAAGCCACTTTATTTCTCCGTAAATTTTGACGTGGAATTCCTGTTGTGGTATTTTCTCTATTCCTGTGAGTTTATAAAGCTGCAAAAAGCATTGTTTTAGATTTTGGATATAAATAAAAGGTAAAAAAATTCAGCTTTTTAAAAATTTAATATAACTTGTAATGATAAGTCTATACCTTATTTAGGTATCTCACTGTAGCCAATGAAATTCTATTATTTTTTAAATTAATATGTGGGAAATATTTTTTATACATATTGCTGTGATCACAAACTAAGCTTTAGGCTTGTAGTATGTGCACCAGAAAACAAAACTATACTAATACATATTATATTTTATAAACACCCAGGCCATGACAAGCTGTAAAGAAAAACGTAACTAATATTATTTACCATGAGTGGGAATCCAACCCACGACCTCCCGGTTTCACTATATCAACTTGTGAAACTGTTTTTAGATGGGTTATTGAGTCTATTCAAAACATCGCGACGAGCTAGCCACTTGTTCGGTGCAGACTCATACCATCGGCTACGACGAGGTGGGATTAAAACCCCTCCGCTGGGTATCCTGGGGCCGTCTAGGCGGTCGAGGGCGCCGTAAGGCACTCGTGATGATATGTATGTATGTATTTATTGAACAAAATATGTTACATAGCAAATACAAAAAGTTTATATTACAAAAACTTAAATATTTTATCAACATTTTTGAAAGAGTTAAAATTTAGTTAAATTGCTCAAGCACCTAAAGGTGGCAGTTTTCACTTTATTTTTGAGCATTCTACTAGGTTTTTATTAGTAGTTCCTCCTAGCCTCCCATTCTTCGCAACTTAAGGTTGTTTGCTCGCTGCTGCTAAACTTCAAAGAAAACCTGTATTCGTTTTCCCTCGCTCGCTCTTTGCCGACCTATTAAAATTGCGGTTTTATTTTGGTGTGAGAAAATTTATTGATCTAAATTTTTCTTAATGACTTTAAAACTACAATTTAAAAAATAAATAAAAAAATACCATTTCACGGAAATAGTGTCATATTCAGGTCCTTTTATTTAAACTAAAATTATACATAACACAGTTATCAAACTTTAAAAAAAATATATAATGACTCCAAGTGCCTATCTTAGGACTTGAAGAAAATATACCGAACTCCTTACTATTTATACCATATAGAATATATCATGATCATTACTGTATTTTTCATTTTCATAAATTTATTTTCAGTTACAGTCTGAAGTGAGAAATTTCTGTGAAGGTTTTAATTACGCTCATTCTTTTAATCAACTTTACTCCAATTACGCTGAAACTTAGTAACTACTGTTCAAGTACAATTTTCTTATATACAATAAATTTAATAGCATTATTTTCCGTGCTATAAGACTAAATATATAGGATATTTTAGAGATATTGCCATAGTCACAAGGTCTATGTAAATGTGTAATATATATATATATATATTTTGATAATTCTTCATATTTATTTTGTAAGGACCTCCTTTATTTTAGGCTTTTGGTTGTCGGTGTTGATTCTATTCAATAGTTCAACGTTTTTTGCACGTATTTTTGACTTGTTGGCTGTTTTATCTTGTCGGACCAGCGTATTTTCGTCTGCTCTTTTTCTTTAGCCGGTGACTATTTTTGCCTTTGATATTTTTTATAAAAAATATAATAGTACAAAGCCAGTAAGGCGATGTATTCGGAGGTCGTGGATTCTATTCCTTACGTTGTTTCTGGTACAGTTTTCGATAGTCTGGGTATTAAAAAATATAATATGTATTAGTATCGTTGTTTCTGATATATATACCTACCTAAATAGTATAGCTTAGTTTGTGACAATATGTCCTACATATAATGTAAATATAATAATAATATTATGTATGTCACAACTATGTATATCAAGATTAATATACTATGTTAACCAGGATTTAATATACCTATCAAGTTTTATTCAATACGGTTTAGAAGTTTTAATCTCTCATAAATATATAGACAGATGACTTAGCTTTATATCAAGTACCTATACCTACATAATAAAGTTAATATAAGTAAGAATTTCAAAAAAAGAAGCTTCATGAAACATAACAATATAAATTCTTCTCCGCCTAGACAACAAAATAGTTTACGCTCCTTTAGATTCCACATCTGAACAACATTTCATTTTACAGACACATATTGGAATAATGTATATTTCAATATTAATTAATAAACTATATTTTTTTATTGGTATTTTGTATGTATTACGCATATAAATATTTAAAAGTACCGAGCAGAGAAGAACACCGACGGAACAATAGTAAAATAAATCTCTTAGTTTTAAACAAATTTAAATTTTTCACTCATATATGTAATTTTTTTTTTTTTTTGAGGATAAATTACACATATTGCATTGGTCACAAACTAAGCTCTAGGTTTATACTATGTGTACCAGAAGCAACGATATAATACATATTATATTTTATAAACACCCAGACCATGACAAACTGTACAGAAAAAAACGTACTAATACTTTTTGCCGAATCGAACCCACGACCTCCGGATACAACGCCAAAGGCGCAACCACTGGTCTACGGAGGCTGTCAATGTAATGTTTAGTTAATGGACTTTTCTAGAAAGGTACAAACTAACCTATGTGATATTATAAAATTATAAACTATATCGTTGTTTCTAGTAAATATAGTACAATCCTAGCATAATTCTTGACCAGGATAATATGTGTAAGAAAAAGGCCTTATTTTTTCCCCATCCCTCCGGAGAATTTAGGAAAATCTCGTAATGCTAAGAATGATAAATAAATAATAATTAATTTTGAAGGTGGCTTAAGTCCGTCACTTTAATACAATCGCAGTCTGCCTAAAGCTATAACTGGCTAACATTAATCAAGGATAACCAGGCGTTAAAGTATAAAATAAACGGTAAAGTGTAGAACGGGGGCGGTAATGTGCAGAATGAAGTAAAATGTCAACAAGACTACGAACATTGTACGGAACCCATGAATCAGGTCCGTTACGTTCACTTGCGGCAAACTTTAGTAATTTATGTCGTTCAACTTTAGGATCATTTACCACACTCTATCGTGTAATATAACAGAGCGTTTTAAGCGAAGTTAAAACAGGGTTCGGTAGTTATTAAGGTCTGAATAAAACTTTTTAGTGTCATAAATTGTTGGTTTTTGATGATGTGAGAGTTTGTTATTAAATAAGAGGGTATGACTAGCTGTTTTGATGTTTTATAATATATTATTAGTAAATAAATGTGAATCAAATATTACAAAAAGAAAACAATTAAAAGGCAAATTAAAAATAAATTATTTTCTACCTAAAAATTACTCGAATTCAATAAGATAAAATATGGTAATAATTATTATAGAAATAAAGTAATATATAACAGAAAAAAATCAGAAGAGCCCCAACTAGAGTTAAACGTTCAAGACCTGTAACACCATTCGTTTTTGCCTTTACAATAGACGCTACAGTTGGGAATTTTCAGATACTTACAGATAATATTTAAACAGTCTTATTTGTTTACAAAAATAAATCGTAGATCGCTAACACGTCTAAAATAGGCGTCTAAAATAGGCTAGTAAAAAAAAATAGGTTCATTATCTTTGAAGATCATATTGGACATGATTTTAAAAAAATACAAGCAGTACGCTGAAACAGCCTATCAGCCTATGGAGAGATGTGTTGGTACAGATCGAAGGGGTTTTTTTTATAGAGCACGGCATGTGACTCTACACCTGCCTGGTGGAAAGCGGCATGTAAAATCCAAGAAGTGGTCTCCACTAAGCGGGCTTAAGATGCCGATTCATGCTTATTTTAAAAGACTCCATATTGTAGGAACAAGGAAAAACACTTCATCATTAAATTATATCATCATTTTATTTATTGTCTGTAAATAAAATATCGAAATTTTATTATAGAACTTTTGTGCAAAAATAAAGAAACTGTACAAAAGGCTGAAAGCATTTATCTTGCGGAGTGCAGGCCGGGCTTGCTCGCGGCGACCGCTAGAATGTCTCCAACTTAACCATCAGCAGTTTATTTAGTTACATTGTGCTCTACGTTGAAAACAAGTTTATGGTTTAATAAAGAATTTCCTCTAAAGTTTTTTTTTGTGTTTTTTTTTTAAACTTTGGAAGGTACGAAAAATTACCTTAAGCTAATTAAACGATCATTTCAATTTGTTGTTATTGGGCTCGTTAATTCAAAATGCACTAATTTACAAAATTACTGAAATTCATAATGACTTGATTACACAATAGCTGATAATAAATATAGTCATGGATATATATTTCACTTTCTACTCGTACCTATCCTTGTTGTCGCTTTCAGTCTGTCGAAAATCCATCTCTTTTAAAATATTTACTTTTTCAATTTAAATATTCTGTTTTGGGCTTTATTTCGAAATGGGTTTATAAAGTTGTTATTGTTTTAAATAATAACTCTTTCAAAATTAAAAAAAAGTTCAAAATTATATTATTATTTAAATGGGTATAATTTATATTCTTTGGTGCTTGCTAATCAATGTCAAATAATATAGGTATATATATATATATATTTGGAGTAGAGGCCATATAACTCTGTATCTATCAGATGGTTAGCAGACCTACATAGTTCCGGCTAGACATTTATTCCGGCTAAATGATGCCGTTACAAAAATGGAAGGCGACAGAAATGGAATTTGCATTACAAGTCTACTTCAATAAACTTGCTGATTTGTCGTCAACTAACTGCTTGTTATAAACCGCATTCTACTGCATCGATTTCTTGTTGAGGGGGTAGTCTTCCATTGTACGGTTACGAAACGGGCGATCGGTTTGACGATGAAGCAGCGACGATAATAAAATAGACTCGTAATGCAAATACGTCCATGTCATTGCCCATTTTGTTAACACATCATTTAGCCGGCATAGTAGGAGCGATCAATATTGTTAAATAATAATATATTGATCGAACCCATTCATGGACTTTGTAGATCTGCTTAACATCAAGTAGATACAAAGTCACATGCCGTGCTCATAATATTTTACCTGCTACAAATTGTAGCATAGTAACCCTAAGCTGCCATCATTAAACCACATTCAACAGTGATCCTCATGGCAAGACGTATCTCGTTAGCGGCCCCAATTATAAGTTCATGTATGTACACGTTATAAACAACCATTTTGGATTAAACTAAAGTAATTTTGCAGGATTCTGAATCCTGTAAAATTGTCTATTTAAAGAGGATTTTAACTAAAGTAACAAAATTGAATTGAACACACTAACAACATTTTAAACTTACCAAGTACATTACTTAATAATATATACGTGGTGGCCGAGTTGGTTAGACCTTGGACTTAAAAACACTTAGGTCCCTGGTTCGAATCCCGGTGTGTACCAATGAGTTTTTAATTTAAAAAGTTATGTACATTTGTTTAACAACACCACTATAGTGTCTCGGAGAGCACGTTAAGCTGTCGGTCCCGGTTTCACTATACCAACTTGTGAAACTGTTTATAGATGGGTTATTGTGTCTATTCAAAACATCGCGACGAGCTAGCCACTTGTTCGGTGTAGACTTATACCATCGGCTACGACGAGGTGGGATTAAAACCCATCCGCTGGGTACCCTGGGGCCGTCTAGGCGGTCTCGGGCGCCGTAAGGCACCCGTGATGATGATATATATATATATATATATATAAGTACATTACTTTTAAATGTTTGAAAACTAGAGCTAAAAAGAAATTAATGGATAATAATTTACATTTTAATTAATATATGCAATAATAAATTTTTAGTTACTAAATCCTCAGGCTGTCATGAAGCGAAAATTATCTGCTACTTTTTTCAATTACTTACCAACATTTCCTACCTCCTCAATTACCTCAAGAGTATTTTTAAAGTACCGATGTTAATAAGACCACCTCCATAGACTAGTGGTTGCGCCTTTGGCGTTGTACCAGGAGGTCGTGGGTTCAATTCCCGCCCATAGCAAAAAAATAATAGTACGTTTTTTTTCATATGTATGATATCATTGTTTCTGGTACATATAGTACGTAAGCCTAGAGCTTATATAGTTTGTGACCAGAGCAATATCTGTAATTGTTCCTACATATTATTATTATAATACGTTGTCAAAATTAATGATTGAACCATCATTTAAAACATTATCTCTGCCGTTAACGACGAAAACTTATTTGTAAGTTTTTTTTTTTTCGAAACATTAATATATATATAAATAAATACATAATATTGTTACTGACAGTACACATTACTAAATATATGAAAATTGAAACACGATACAAGTTATGATGTTATCATGAAAAGCACTTATTATATATACAATATTAAATATATACAAATTATGATATTAATAATAATACAAACCATTGGCAAAATAATTAAAGGAGTGACCAAAAACAATCAAGGATTTCCTGAAAAATTACGGGTAGCACTAGCTGTGTTTCCGCGTTGGATAGCTATGGATACCTTTTGTTCTAAAACAAATCATGATTTAGGATCCCCGGTCACTCCTCTAAGTCTTAGACCCAAAGAAAAAACAAAAGATTTGTATCCTTGGACCAAGGACTATAACAGGAACAAAAAAAAAGAATGATTTGTGAATATTTTTTATAATTTTTTTCGTGCAGAAACCTCAGTAGCAAAACCCGTTCTGGATTAAAAATTTAAAAGTATTATATCAAAAAAGATAGTTCTTTTAAAAGCGTCATATGGTGCCACTGTCCATCCAAAATTGTGAAAATACATAAGTCAACTAGTTTAAATTTCAATAAGTAGCTGAAAAAACAGAATTCTTTTATAATTCGAAAGCATAATTATTTTAAATAATCAGTTATGTGGTTTCAAATTTGTACAAAGGACAAAAATATTTTCACAATTATAAAACGTAATAAAGGAACAAATAGAACTGTGGGTCTGTAATTAGTTATGATAATAAGGTACTCACTAATTATATGAACGGGAACTTCAGAATATGAGCAGCCTTTAATTTTACTAAAGTTTCAAAACTGTTTTCAGCTAAAAGTTTTTGTCATTTGTATGTATTTAAATTAGAAACACTTGCGTTTCATTTTACAGAGTTTAAAAATTGTTTTAAGTTACTTAATGTTTTTGTCAATTTTAAATAAGTAATATTTTTAAAAGTGAAAATTTTATTAAATAATATTTATTTATAATATATAGAGTACGTATACTAAAACAAAAACAAAAATCCGTCGCCGTAACTACCTAAAGTAAACAATTTATAGGTGACCGCTATAAAACATAATATATATAAAAAAATAACAATTAAAAAAATTGTCTGTAAACATTGAAACAGGATCGCTGTCGTTAAATTAACCTGTAATGTTACTATGAAAGCACCCATTTTTATTATGACATCGTTATTTCAGTCGAGTGTTCAGGCGAGGGGTTTTGCATGACGTCATCCCTGATAAACCTGTGGTATGGTCGGGGCTGTCTTTTATATTAGGTCCGGGAACCGCTGGATCGTAGCCAGGGGCGACGGGCGATGTTGTTACGAGATTGTGCCGCTGCCCGAGGATTAACCGAAACAATCTTGTTTTATTTATGACGCTACCTCAGTAAGTTGGCAAGTGACTTGTGGTTCATTACCGGATGTTATCCGCAACAATCTGTGTTCAGTAGTTTTAGTACCTTAAGGTTTATGAGGTTGTACTGTTTGACCTTGTTTGCGTACGCGTTTTGCTTCAATGGTTTCATGAAAACAGTTGTGTAAATAGTAGGCTTTTGTTTTATTAATTAAAATATTATTGTTTTTGAATTCTTTTTGTAATACCTAAACGATGGCATAAAATTTTCTTTCTTTAAGAAATAAATAGGCTAGGATATATAACGAATCCAATATAATTATATATTAGTATTTATACTATAAAATAGTGATTATTCCCTTGTTGTCAACAATGATCGCTTCCATAGCTCGTTTCGTAACCGCATCCTAAAAAGACACTACCATCTCGAGAAAAAATCGATTCAATATTTTTCTGAAAACCGAAACTAAAACCCACATGACTTGGTCACTTGACTGATGGTGGTAACAAAACCAGTCTGGTTATATTATTATTATATATATATATATATAATATAAATAGTAAATAAGTAAATATAATTAATTTAAATATATAATTTAAGTTTTAAAAACTAAATTACCAAATAAATATAGCCAAAAAATAAACCGTAGATCACAAATAAAACAGAGCTCACGTAAATTATTGCTTACTAATTGAAGTGATTATAATATGCTGCTATATACATTCAATAAATATTTATGATATTTTATGATAATTCCTCGAACGTGTTTACAAGCCAATCTATAAAAGCGTCACCTTTTTTCTCTTTCAGCTTTTTACGTAATACCCTGGCTTTGCCGACCAATTCGGAGCCAATTTACATTTCAATCGCCAGCTTCATGTAAATACATGAGCTTCAACGTGGAGCGCATCCCCCAGCTTATGAAATAATGTTGCATATCGCATAAGCACCCAAACTCAATGGCTACCGACTACCGAGAGATATTGCTTGTTGAAGAAGCTTTGTTCCGTTGTAGTGAAGCAAATTTTATTTAGATTAAAGAATTTTAACTGTTAATACATATAAATGTATAGTTATATTAAAATATTTTTTATTTTTGATCTCCAAAACACGAAATACCAATATTTTTTTAATAAGAGACATGTGACCTGGTGTTAATTAGTGTAACACTAGGTTTGTTTTCGCCCGAAAATCGTTTTGCTCTCTTTTTTTTGCTTTAGGTGGGAATCGAACCAATGACCTTCGAATACAAGGCGCAACCACTAGTCTACGGAGTTTGTCAATAATAACATTATTCCTAAAACATTATTATAAAATCTCTCTAGAGTTTCGTTATAATTTGACTATTAAGATATGTATATAATTTTACAGTAATTAATTCAACAATACAGAGATTTTTAGTGTTATTACCACTGTAAGATCATACAAGTTAGTTAAAAATATATGAGCATTCAGCCGGTCAACAATGTGTCTACCACCCTATTTCTATGGTTTAAGTTCATTTGCACGCCATAAAACAAAACAGTTGATTTTTCCTTATAAAATATTCTATCAGCTATCTTTACCATTTAGTTTAGTGGTGTTACACTTCACTCAACCTTAGCGATATTTTGATGACACGGGAAGTTGTGTCAAAGATCATTTTCATGGCCGACTGTACATAATTCTTTAACATACTCGCAACAGAGTTTTAAAACGTTATTCGAGACATGAAAATGAGTTTCATAAACTGAAAAGGTTTCTTTTACGATGCCTTAAAAGTACCAATTTGGGTGGATTTTATTTTAATTATATTTATAAAATGTGTCGTATTACACTATTTACATATTTTAAGGTTTTGAATATTTCTGATAATTACCCTTATTTAATTATTTATATAAATAGGTACATGTTTTTTTTTAACGGAGCACGGCAAGTGACTTTGTATCTACATGACTATAACTATATTAGTAAGCAGACCTATAAAAATAATACATTGTTGTTAAACACATTGCTCTCACTATGCCGGCTAAGTGATCTGGTTTCGAAATGGGCAGCAACAAAGACTAATTTACGTTAAGAACCTATATATCCTTGCTGCTTTATCGTCAAATCTCCCGTTTCGTAACCGCACACTGAAAGGAGACTACCACCCCGACAATAAATACAATAGTCTCCTAAACACGTACAAAAACCGAAACTTGACTAGGACACTTGACGGTGTTTACATCTGTATAAGCGGTGGTAAAGAGTCCGGTCAGCCGGCCTAGTGAAGTTATAGACACATTCTTCCCACCTAAATATTTGTACACTACACCTATTTATTACAATATAACTCATTTATATATTTAAATAAATACTCAGACCTAGAAATAATCTGTACAAAAACGTACACACTATTTGGTCTCAATGCATAAGAAAGACCTCGCTGCTGCATTACTACTAAACCGAATACAGAATTTTAAATAAAGAAATAATAGTATTCGATAAGGTCGTATGGAACTATTCATAATGCAATGCCCCGTTTGCTCACAACACTACTTTTTTATGCACGAACACCTAATCGAACTCGAACGTGTGTAAAAATTGTGTACGTGTTCACGCACCTAAACGAACATACTATTAGTATAAATGACAAAAAGCCAATAAATAACCTCCTAGAATTTGTGTAATATACTTCACGGTACGTTGGAAAGCAATCGTACGTTGTGATTTCGCATTTAGAATTCAAGATTTATGTATGAAAAAGAAAAAAGCTCCAGTTGATAAATACAAATCAAATTCTTTTGACTAAAGCATGCATGAGGGGCATACGAGACGGTTCGTTGTTCTTCTACAATGAATGTATTTTTCAGAAAGCTCACGTCGCGCGAGAAGCCTGACTCGTAGATAAAGTTGCTAAGCGCGAGTCCCGGGCGTGTGCTGTAAACTACATTTATTCGGCCATAACAATGCTCTCGCGGGATAGCAAAAGATGTCATAGAGCCGCACTTTTATATCGTGTTGTGTGCTTTTTACCACTTTGTAAGGTTACTGCTTTTTAGACTTACTACAATTTGCAGAAGGTCGAGATTTTAATGTGTACTTCGGTTTGTTATTGCCGTCTCTTTGGAAGGTTTTTTCGTGTTTAATACGTAGTTAATGTTTAATGTTTTAAAGAAGTTGTGTAGTTTATAGGGTGGTGTTTTTTTATATTTTAGGTTTTGTGTAAAGAAGTAATTTAGTGTTTTATTTACTATTTAGGTAAGGTAATTTATGCTTATTTTTTAACTGTCAAAGACTGCCCTCAATTGCGCTAAATGAAAGCATCGATAAGGTAAAATTTAAGCACGCTAACTCTGTAATCTATTAAACTTAAAAATACACAGATAATAACTATCTGGAAAAACGGAGAATCATGGGAATTTAGTCTTTACCGTACTATTTAAAAACGTGAAAGCAAAGCACTTTGTGCGTTTTGACGAAATCGTAAAAACATTGGATGAAATTTGTCCCTATTTAGATCGTCTAATCTCGGAATGGGCCAAGAGTTATTAGCTTGTAAAGCTCTATCGCATATTCATCAAAGTATAACCTATGATAAACCGAAAGACAGGCAACTTTTCGTCTATGATCTAGCTAGGCTAGCAAGTCTCTTATCGATCAATGAATTGTGAGACATAGGTACAATCAATAAATCTTTATTAATTTCTAACATAAGCTATGTTTGAAATTAATTAAGATAACTAATCTTAAAAGTTTAGGGAATATAACTTACAGAAACCAAAAAGATTTTATTATTTTACATTTAGCTGCCAAACAATGGAATGAACAACGAGATGTAAATAAACTTCTTTGTATCTAAGTTGAGCAGTTTTCATTTCTTTACTGAAACAATATATCTCTTACAAGACAGGAGAAAACAATAACTTCTCAGAAGCTTCGAAGTCGACACGTGAAAACAAAGCGCCTCCATGCTATAAATATTGGATGTCAGAATTGTAGCGACAAAACCTCTTTGTGTCGATGAATGAGTGCCCGACACTGCCCAAAGAGTTATGTCTTGCCGAACTCGTAAAATAAGGGACTAGCGGGAAAAGGTTACGAGTCATTAGAGTGCTTTCACATTAACATATTAAAATTGTTTTTAACCCTTCCTGTAATTTAATCCTAATGTAATATGGAATGTTGTTGACTTCAAAACGAGCATTTAAAAATTTTTGGTGTAAATTTTTAGGATTTTTTGTGTGGGATATGTAGCTTTCATATCAGATTTTTATTAATAACACATCTAACTAAACTGTGTATTTACGCAATGATTAAAATGTATACTTAAAAGAAATACCTTTACATCTGTGAACACTCAGAAAATAATAATTTTATTATTTGTATCCGTACGTATCAGCCTCTCCTTTTTCCTATAAAGTATTTTCGGGAAACGACTTTTGGGTTGAATCTAAAATATGCATATATGCTGTGAATATGTTACAAACTTGTTTTATTTCCCAGGGATTCCGGTTAGTGTGAGATTTCTTTTTAATTTTTTATCAGACAAGAGTGAGGCAGGACCTTAGAGAAGCACATCACTTGGATTAATGTATAAATTATTCATAGGCAACCATGTCTCATGCGTACGAGTACTTATGTGTGTACAGGGCTTAACCTCCAAAAACTCTCAATATTCATATAATTATACAGTCCCGTATATACTTATATAACCTAGCTAGGTATACGCGTTCGACGCGTCTCAATATAACATTTTCCCACGGGGATATTTGCCACATATTTTGCATATTCGGTTACCTACTGAACAAACTTTGGCTGGAGTGTGAGTGAATTTATAAAAATGTTAATGTACCTAGTTGTATCTTTAATATACATTAAATTAAATTAAATCTACATACTACTTATTATACATTATTAGACTTTACTATCCGCCTTAATTTACATAAGTCGTGTCCTGAACTTCATTTTTTATTCAAAGAACCGTCTCTTTCCATCAAATGTCACACCAAGAAAGATAGAATGAGATACAGAGCTATGTGTCCAAGCGTTTAAGATCTTCTACTATTCCACTTAAATGTTGTCTTCTCTTGATCTCCACTCGAGTTACCGTAAGCTTTGAGTAAGGAGACCGATTTCGATTTAGCTTGCATATTCTCTGAGCTACGAGCATCTCGATTATTTTAGACCGTTGAGTCGGTTCATTTCAAAGCCTTCTACTATGCAAGAGCATGTTGACTGACTTGCTACAGTCCGTGTTATTAATGATTAAAACATCGTGTTCTAGATAAGGCACCGAACAATTTCGGACCACTATTCTAAGCTATTCTTAGAAAGATATGTAATAATAATAATAATACCGATTGCTTCAATAACTTGTGGATTCATTAATTTCGAGTTATTTATTATACACAGACGCGTTATATGTGCTTTCTTCTAACTAGTCCATATTAAGTGGAATTAGAAGTCCTAGTTTCTAATACTAAATGGCAGAAAAGTCTGTTTTTTGTTTTTACTTTTTTCGGGATTTTATATTTTTTTAAATAAAACCCTGGTAGGCGAGACTCGAACCCTCGCTTTCGCGGCAAGTTACTGAACCCTGACCCAACCAGTCCATTGCCATATACAAATGTTTATATAGATATTCACCATTCATAACAACTAATAAAATCAAATTATAGCTTATTTAGTCTAGTTAAACTCTTTTAAAAACAACTTCGCTGTAAATCCCAAATAATTAATTAAAGTTATTTAAATAATACTAAAAATCAATATAATAAATTTATTATTATGATTACATTTAAGGAAATGACGAGGGATCAGAAAATGTGCCCATAGCACTAACTGCATTTCCGCGTTGTATGGCCATTATCGTTGGCCTAAAAGAAAACTTGAACGCGGATCCCCTTACCTGTTTAAGCTTTTTACCTAAAGACAATATAAAGGATTTTGCGGACTTAGACCAAGTACCAAAAAAATAGGAATTTGAAATTTGAGTGTATTTGTTAATTTTTTTTCATGGCACAGGCTTCAGCGGCAAATCCGGCCGATTTGGAAGACCCTGAGGTATACGAGGGAGCCAGAAATAAAATCATATTGTAAAATACTTTCATATTAAATTCCACAGTTGCGTCGCTCCACAAATGTTAAATACATCGTGTACGTCTCTTCTTGTGCTGGTTGCTATGTGAATTGCATTTTCCTATCTACAGGTGAACGTGTTGTCACCGCGTTTAGTACCACCTACAAACTAAATAAGCTTTCAATATTTATTATTGTTCAAGAGTTTTCAAACAATGATAATTTTTAGGTCTGAGGCTCTATCATGGGTTTGCGCATTGTAGCAACGTAACGTATACGTTACGTTGCTATAATGCGCAAACCATGATCTGGTCCATCTTTGATGTGGCTTGTCTATTATGAAAGACATTTATATACAGTATACGCATTTCTTTTATAAAAGCATTTTGTTTTTATTGGAGCGGCATGTGGCTTTGTTCTACCTGATGGTAAGCAGACCTACAAAGTCCATGG
Source organism: Monopis laevigella (assembly GCA_947458855.1). Lineage (NCBI taxonomy): Eukaryota > Metazoa > Arthropoda > Insecta > Lepidoptera > Tineidae > Monopis > Monopis laevigella. The sequence goes on along the minus strand of OX381577.1, from coordinate 17,573,325 downwards.
ATGGGGTCGATCAATACATTGTTGCTTAACAATATTGATCATTCCCACAATGCCGGGTAAATGATACAGTTACGATAATTTAGCCGGTAAGTCTATTTTAATATCCTCGCTGCTTTATCGTCAAAAAAATCGCTCGTTTACGAAACGAGCGATCGCACCAAAAAAGGAGACTATATCACATCGACAAAAAATCGATGTCTCCGGAAAACCGGTGAACCTATAGATTAAAACCCAAAACATTACTAGGTCACTTGACGGTTTTTGAATCTGTACGGACGATATTCAAATTGATCAAGCACTTGTATTGAAATTTGTGATATTCGGTTTCACTGTGGAGTGATCCGGAGTTATGGCCGGAAAGTAAGTTCAAAGGCTTTCAGACATTAACATCCATCTCCATTGTTTCAGAACCTTTTGTTCCCAAGCAATTATTATTGAAACAAATTGTATAAGTTATTTCATACGAAAAAGGATAAAGAGAAATAGAGATGCGCCGAATGTTCGGCCGTATTCGTATTCGCTATATTCGGAATAATATTTATAATTTCGTAAATAATAAAAATAAATATCATCACGGGTGCCTTACGGTGCCTTACGGTGCCCGAGACCGCCTAGACGGCCTCAGGGTACCCAGCAAAGGGGTTTTAAATCACGCCTCGTCGTAGCCGATGGTATAAGTCTGCACCGAACAAGTGCACACGATGTTTTGAATAGACTCAATAACCCATCTATAACCAGTTTCACAAGTCGGTATAGTGAAACCGCGACCGACAGCTTAACGTGCTCTCCGAGGCACTATAGTGGTATTGTCAAACAAATGTATATACATTTTTTAATTAAAAACTCATTGGTACACACCGGGATTCAAACCAGGGACCTAAGTGTTTTTATATCTAACCAACTCGGCCACCATGTATATTATAATTTCGTATTCAGTCGAATATTCGGTTAGTTCGCCGAATAAATACCGAATATTAAATAGTATTATTTTAGGATTTATTTCATATTTGGCTGAACCCATATTCGTCGCATCTCTCTCTACACAGAAGATAATAATTAAATAAGTAAAGCGACTTTTTTCAGTTTCTTCTAATTATGATGCCTTTCTTTCTTTTTTTGATACATAAATGGCTTTACACTTGACGCGTAATTCTGCCAATGTCTAGTTATAGAGAAGGAATTATGATGTCACTTGAAGCCTATTTCATAAAAGTGACAATTTATAATACATGGTTTTGTTTGTTCAAATTGAATAATTCAAATCAAACTAAGCAATGTAACTAAATGATGTCGGCGTAAAATTAGAATTATCACATTTATAAAATAGGTCCTAGATTGTCAAACTATACGCCACATAACAAATTGATCGACATGCTTGGAACTAATGTTAGAGACCTGTTCGTATGATTTACTATCAGGTAAAGAAACTGTCTGCGGGGGATGAAATATCATTCTTAGTGTTCAGGGATGCCGGCATTTAGATTACCTCGTGGGTGCTCATTTTATGAACACACAGAAGTAGGAACTAATAGGTGATGCATTTTATAAATTGCAAGATCTATGTTAAAACAATGTTACATATAAGAAATTGGGTTGAAGGATAAATTGACCCTAAAGCCTTTCCAGGGTATTCAACTATCTCCATACCATTTTTATCTAAATCAGTTCAACGCTTTAAGCGTGAAAAGTTAACAGACAGAAAGACAGACATACAGAGTTAATTTCGCATTTATAATATTAGTTAGTAAGTATGCATATAAAACCGAATACTGATCCATTTTTATGTCTGGTCGTGGCTGCCCTGCACCCACTTTTTAGCTTTCATGGGCTAGCTCTAGCCCCGAGCACCCACGGAGTCGGCGCCCCTGTTAGTGTTGCTCCAAATGGCTTGGATATAGTTTTTAAATTTCCCAAGGTAAATTTAAGGTGCGTCCAACGTCTTTTATAACGTAGAAATACAATAAAGTCTATCTATACTTAGAGAAAATGTAGTCATACATCATGAACACCTAACATGTTTACAGCTTAGTAAATAACTGCCTCATAAATTTTACGAACTTGGGTGTAATATTGTTTGCGTATTACGACGCGTTGCTGAAGGAAACATTTCGTTTTAACCATTTCCTACCACCACCGCTGTATTTGCATAATTTTAATTTTGTTTCATATTAAATACTTATTATGAGGCAATCCTCGTCAGCGATGAAAAGTTGTATGAAATAGAAGATTATAGAGAAAAGAGAAGATTTTACAGGTGCTTCCTAAAATTGGATTTGGAAATCGATTTCTTTTCAGGCGTTGATGCAGATTTATCTCAAAGTGTCCCAGAAAGCTTAAAATGGTAGCGCTAGAAATAGTATTTCATGTAACTAGGCTATGTTAAATAAATATATATTTAACCTCTGACGAAAAAACCGGTATGTTATAAGTTAGACCCAAAAGTCGGTTTCAAAGCGGTTTTTTATTAGATTTTCGTATTCTAAATTTAAGGAGGAAACGGATAACATATTATTATCATACATAATTAACATCGATTTAATTCCACATTAAAAAAACTCATTTAAATAGTAAAATATAGGTATTTTTCAGCGTTTGATACGTGACTTGACAAGAAATTTTTACTTACTTTTTGCAAAAACTGCTTATATTTTAGTCCCTTCACAACGTTTAACGTTGAAAGAACGGTGCTTGAAAAATTGGCAGTAAGCCAACTAAGTTTTTTCGAAGCGATATAAAATCCCACATCGCTAACTTATTTATACACTAAAAGAGAAAATGTTGCAACATTTTTTTATTAAACTGCGAATTCTGCGTAAAAAGACTTAAGCGCCTGAAGGTTTGCAGCTCACCTATAAATGAACTATGTCTTTAATCATGTCGGTCATTAGCGTTTTCGTTAAATGTTACCCTCTAGACATTGACATTAAATCACATACATACCACATTGACATTAAATTAATCAAAAATTGACAAAATCAAAAGTATTTTTTAATTTCTAGGTTATTTGACAATTTAATATATGGTATCGATACATAATAATTAATAAGGTTATAAAAAGTTCCACCTAAACCTCTTCATCCGTTTGATCCAACCTATTTGGTGTTGAATCCGAAGGCCGTGGATTCTATTCCAATGGCGAAAGAGAGTTAGTACATTTTTCTGTACAGAGGCCCTAATGCGAGTTTGTTTTAACGTTCTGCGTGTATTGCGACCAATAGGATCGCTTAATTTTCTAAGCCTGTCAAAATAAGCTAATCTAATTGGCGGTGAGTGCTCACTTACTATGATGAGAAAGTTAGAAAAAACTCGCAATGATGCCACAGTTTTTCATGGGCTGGACATATAGTACAAGCCTAGAGCTTAGTTTGTGACCAGTTTGTGTCATTCATATTACTCATAAATATATATATATATATATATATATATATATATATATATATATAAAATTGGTTACTACTATAGTACTCGCCCCTATAAAATGTTACTACATTTCTTGTTCAACCAGAACATTCTGCGTAATATCGAGTTTTTATTTAAGCGCCTTATGGTTTGTAACTAGCAAACCTGCCATAAATACGCCGTAAGCAGAGGAAAGCAATTGTGATGTAGGTCGACACACAATTTCCTGCCCATAGGCTCCTCTGGCCGATGCTCTTCCCGAGAGGTTTACCAGGACGCCTGACAACCTGTACTATAGCCCGGAAATAGGACGTCAAGTCGGGCAACCTTTATTCCCGGACTGAAATTGCTTCCTGCAAACGCATTGTGATGCTTGAAGTCAGGAAGTATTTTTAATTATTTTGGAACATATTGTTTTATTTAACTCTTATTTAGGTGTCTTAAGTCTCATGTCTGGAAACATTCCAGTTAACTCTCCTTCCTCCCAACCATATGATGGACTCGGCATCCGTACGGATAATCCGTATATATGCAACAATAAACCTCTCTCAAAAAGTGTCTCCCTCTCTCTCCCTCATAGGTCCTTACATAATCAAAGGCGATATATCAAGTTATATAACTTTAGTCAGTTATTTTTAGTAGTAGTTTTTTTATATGCAGTTTGACAGTCCGAAGCAATGGCTAAGTGCTAAGAGGCGACTATTAATCCTATCATAAGTTTGACAGTAGAGCCTTTCACTGTAGAGACAAAGCTCTACAGTGAAAGGCCGTTTGGCAGACCTACATTATATGTTTATTATTTTTTCTTAAATTTTACTTTTAAAGTCTTTTTTATTTTTAAAGTTTTTACACATATTGCCCTGCTGGTCATAAACTAAACAAAGCTTGTACTATGTGTATTAGAAATAATGATATTAAAATAAATTATCTTTTATACCAGACCGTGGCTAGCAGTACAGAAAACCGTACTAATATTTTTTTGCCATGGGTGGGAATCTAACCCACGAATTATTTAATTTTAACACCCTAAACCAATATTTTTAAATTAGAATTGCCACGTTTATAAAGTAGGAACCTGGATAGTTTTATTATGCACATACGGCCTGTATACGTATACAAATATACGTGTATACATATAAAAATAGTTAAGCTAATTAGTGCTCTTTCACTATCTCTCTCACGACTTATGTCAAACGAATACAAAAATAAAATATAATTATCTTGAACATCATTATTTTTATAAGTAAGAGTTGATTAAGTTTTATGTATGAGTAACAAATTAACAATGAATGATTGAATGAAAAATCTTTATTGAACAAAAGCTTAATACTATTGTACATAGACAAGCTTAATTAGGCATTATCTACCAGCTAACCTTTAATATTAATATTAATACCTGTTAAAATAACGCTAAGTAAGCAAATTCTATTAATTGAATTCTGAATTCTAGGATATATCTGAAACAAATAAAGTGTGTTAGATGTGTTTCTTATTAGGTAAAATATATAAATTAAAGATATACAATTTTATTGGCAAAAATAGAACAATTTAAATATGGCATAGACCACCATTTTCCTACTAATATTAATATAATATTTACAGCCCAATAAACAATAATCAGATGAACACCTAAATTAGAAAAGAAAGACACTATTTTAATAATTTATGCTCCAACAGTTCTGTCTATAAATCAAACAATACGAGTTTACGACCATACACAAAGCTACAATCTACACAAAGTGCTTTTTTATGTTTCTTCAGTAGCTTTTCCTGAGTGTATTTGCCTTTCGATAGGAGCATCAGTAAAATTACTACATAAATAATTCAGGCTCCGAGCGATCAGGCGCCATGTTCGTGCCGAACCGAGCCCGTCATGCACAATTATCTTATATTCTGTATACAATTAGTACACGGGGTATTTCAGCTTATGTATTTATAAATTTGTTGGAAATTATTATATATTTCGCGAGCGAGGTTGTATCCTGGGGTCGTATTGCCACTTATGGCTCTTAGTTTGTCTTCGTCTTGGTGTTTTAAAATATAACATTTATTAATATCGTTGTTTCTGGTAGGTACACTAGTACAAGCCTAGAGCTTATTTAGTAACTAGGACTAATAAGTGTGCATGTCTTTTATATCATATAAATAAATGAAGAGTTTAGAACTTGTCACTTTATTACAGCTGTTCGTTCGAAGTATTTATTGTCGAGGCGGTATTTTCCTTTCAGGGTGCGGTTACGAAGCGGATAGTTGATTTGATAATTAAGCAGCGAAGATACTTATATCTATAGCTTTATGTAGTTTATGTATTTTGTCATTACTCTGTGCACTCTATATTACAATTTTCACTTTCCTAAAGGTTAGCTGGTAGATAATACCTAAGGCTCGCAATTGACAAACCTTTTAGAAATAAAGAATGTTAAATAAATTTAAATAAAAGATAATAAAGTATAGATTTGAAAACCTTCTGAAAACCGTTAAACCCACAGATTAAAACAGATACATAACCACTTGACAGTTTTTACGTCTGTATGATGGATATTTTAGCAATAGAAAATATATTTAACTCTTAAAGTTCATAAAAAAATACAAGAATAAGTTAAACAACAATTATATTAGGTCTAGGAATATATCATTAAAAGCGGACTGTCGTAGGGTCATGTTGGAAGCCAAACAAAATAGTGACTATATAAAAAAAATAATGACAATGCATACCCTGATCGTAGTAATTATCTGTCAGTCACAGAACAGCTACTGAACAGTGAACAAACTCAATCATTCTTTGTTTTTGGCTTTCGTATATTTATTACCATGTTGGAGACATGGTTTCCAAATTCAATTAAAATGTTTGATTTTCGAATTCGCAAAACTATAGATCTTTTTTTCTCTAGTATCCTTAATAAACAACATTGCTCACTATGTTCAACAACAACCAACATTCTTTCTTATATTTTTACTAATCAATCGGATTCTTACTCTTTATCTGTTTGCCAGTTAAAAAAAATGTGTTCTTTTTCTTCGTTCATCCATCTTTAAATATTGAAAACATTTCATGATCACGCACTTTCTAAATTAACCAAAAACCAAATTTAAATCACCGTATTTCGCGATCGTTTGTGTGTTATATGTACGCGTGTGTATTATATATTTATTGCCCGCCTTATTTTTGTATAGTGTATAAGTTTATATATATATAGTAGAGTAGAGATGAAAGTAGAGGATGTAAATATTTTAAAATAATAATGAAATATTGTGCTTTAACGGCCTCCTGATTTACGACTTTGAACCTTATTTTATAGATCAAATTCGGCCGAAATACCTGCCGTTAAAAAGCTAAATATTTGTACAACCTACGTCCCATAACTGGTTCCTTACGGAGACTACGTAGACGAAATTATAGTACCCAGCGGAAGGGTTTTATTCTTATTCCGTCGTAGCCGATAGTATTTTGAACTACACCGAACAAGTGGCAAGCTGGTCGCGGTGCTTGTATGTACTTATAAACAGTTTCAGAAGTAGTTATAGTAAATCTGGAACCAATAGCTAAACGTGCTCTTTGAGGCACTATATAAATTAAATGTATATTTTAAAAAGTCTGTGGTTAAAACAACTTATCCACAACGTATATTTTGGACCAATTCGCATATAAATTTAACTATTTCTATAAAATACATTATATTAAACATCGAAGGTTTATTTATCTACTTCAAAATTCATTGTGATTTAAAATAAAAGATGAAAATATATGAAGTGCAGCTGCACGACCGCGTCGCCAATGTACTCTGAATGGCGCTCAGCTGGCTAGAATTTACAAAAATGACAATTTCACAATATTTTGCCCTCTCATTTTAAATCTCGTTTCCTGAAATTCATATTTAAAGGCTTATTCAACACCAGTTTGGAATAAGCCTTTTAATTAACGTTATTAATAAACTTTATATCTATTTATAAAAAATGAATTCCATTATAAAATGATAATTATTTATTTAAATTTATTAGTTTATTGATAAAATAAAAATAGGCATATATAAAGTTGTTATCTTGATAATATGCATTTCAAAAATTTTATATACAAGCCTTTAAACGTTTGTTCACTAAAAAACAGAATCACGCTTAAATAAAAGGTAATGTGATATGTGATTATGATGTGTAATCGATTATAATTGAAGTTACTAGATCGATAATACTTGTATTCTATGCAGTAATCTTATACACTATGAACAGTGTCCCACGATTTCGCCTGTCGTTTAGTTTCTCACTCGGCTTCTAAGGGTCGAAGCTTGATGTTAAATAATATATAACCTTTCTCTAAAACTGTATTATTAATTACAAAAATATTTTTTTCAAATCCGAATGCTAGTTAGCGCGTTCAAACAAACTCTTCAGTTTTATAAACCGCCTTCATGGACTAGTACGCCTTTGGCGCTGACCAGTTGTCGTGGGTTGGATTCATTCCACAAAACAGTATTTATAGTACGTTTTTCAGTACAGTTTGCCATGGGTTTATAACATGAAAATGATTATTAAAACTTAAAAATGATTATTAAAAAGGCTATTAAAATATACTCGTAATGCAATTCTGTCGCTACCCATTTCGTAATCGCATCATTTAAACAGCATAGTAGGAGCGATCAATGTTATTTAACAACATTTATTGATCGACCCCATTCATGGACTTTGTTCTGCTCAACGCAAGTCCATATGTCGAGCGTCAATAAAAGATATATAATATACAACATAAAAGTAAATAAAAAGTGTTTTTTTTTTAATTTGATTATGAACAGTATTAACAAGGATTTTGAGTAAAATTTTGATTCAGTTTGCTGTATAAGTATACATTTATACAGAATTTCATTTAGTAATTAACGCCCAGGCTCATGAATATCTGATCCTAATCTCTGACCCAGTAACGTGAAATACCGACGAGTATAACTAAATATATTAGTACGAATGTTTATATTCTGATCACGTTGAAATATTAATGAAACCCTTTGCAGGCGGGTTATGACGTTAGTTCGCTAGGTTTCCCTTTAATTTAGTTTTATTGTTTTCCAATATGAAATAACACTAGTCCTGGATTACAAAAAAAAAGTTATTAATTCACTTTAAAAATATATAAATAAATAGGCACAGAGTCTTCCAAATAGGTTTCTCTCTGTGAATTGGTATGTAAAGAAATGTAGGAACGTATTTAAAGATAGGTAGGCATGATACAAAATTTTAAAATATGTTTTTTTTTGTAATTAAATATATATAATGCAACCTTCATTATCTATACATTTCTGTCATGGGAAAGTTATAGAACTCTGAAGCCTTTGACTGCCCAAAGTCTATGAGGACATTTTATAGCGCTATTTGAGAATATTTTCCTAGCAGAAAATTGTTCAAACTGCGTCCGGGCTAGTACCGAAAATGACATATAATTTCTAACTGCAGGTCTTGCGGTGTTAAAATGTTTTGTCAAGGAAGGGTCCTGCCTCGTCATGAAGCATTAATGATGAAAATATACCATCGGTGTTAATTAAACACTTAATTAATCACATAAGTTTTTCAGAACTTAGAATAGATCGACTTATGTGTTCACTAACCAATTCATTATTATCCTTTGACATATAGGTATATCTCTCTACTTGCTGAGAGGCGCAACTTCGTCTGCGTAACTTTAATCGTTAACGCAGCGCACGCAACGGAAGCTCTCAAGAGGAACTTTCTCCGCTCCCATTGTTCGTAGCGTGATGTTATATAGTCTATAGCCTTTCTCGATAAATGGGCTATCCCATAATAAAATATTTCTTCAATTCGAACCAGTACTTCCTGATATTAGCGGGTTTAACCAAACAAACTGGTCAGTTTTATATAAATTATTACAAAAAGTAAATACAATTAGATTTATTATTTTATTTATAATTGTTTATGGTTAATTTACATAAAATTAAAGCTTTGCAGATAATAATAACAACAAGGAAGGTTTATTGTGAGTCAAGAGCAACTACTACGCCGTAGTCATGTTTCTAGTCTTATTTTTTTACTTAAAGAAAATTTTGTATCTATGTAGCTGAAAATAAGTTTATGAGTTTTAATTTCACCAAATAAGCGTTCAGAGAATAAATGGAGTTTTAAGAAGAAAAAAAAACTTTTTTATATTCGAAAGGCATTAAGACTTTTATTAAATAGACGCAGTATTACGACAAAATAAAAAACAAAATTAGTTGATATTAGTTAAATCAAGTTATAATTTAAATTAATGAATGAATTAGCTTCTATTTATAAGATTTACGTTATTAAAGGATTATTATTACTCTACCCTTTCTACTTATTAAATTATGTAGATACTTATTTTAAAATAGCCTTTTATGTTATGTAGATGAATTTAATCGTAATTATAATATTTTAATAAAATAACTATAAACCAAACAATTTATTGGAAAAAAAAATCAAAAATCAAAATTTATATTAACCTTAAAAAATTATCTTTGCGATGTTAATAAACGTAAAAATAAATGATAAAAAAGAAAGAAAATTTATCGTCAAACATTAAAATCACGTTTTAAATTATCTTTGAGAAAAAATGAATTATTTTGTTCCCTATAAAACGTCGGCGGTTCTCAGTTTTGTTTCGATCTCCACTTCCGTTTACTCTCTTTAGAAAGAAAAGCTTTGGGTTGTGACTCCCTCATTCATTCAGTGCTCTGAGTCTGCCTTTTATAAATTAAAAATATATTTGAATTTATAAAGAAAAACTTTCTTGTTATTTTTAGCTGGAGCCTTTTTAGGAATATTTTTTATTAGAAGCACGGCATATGACTTTGTATCTACCTGATGGTAAGCAGATCTACAAAGTCCATGATTGGGGTCGATTTGTTGTTGTTTAACAATATTGATCGCTTCCACTATGCCAGCTAAATGAAGCGATTACTAAATGGAAAAACATATTTGCATTACGAGTCTATTTTAGTATCGTCGCTTACATACTTACGTGAAAGTAATTGATTTTTATAGTGTTAAGGAATCTTAAGTTAGAATGATAGAAAACGAGTCCAATACCGAATAATAAGATGACTATAATGACTACGATATTCAGGTTTATATTATATTAAATGCCAAAATGTTCATGACTTTATCAGTAGAATAATTCTACAATGGAAATGTTTGAAATTTTGATGCTTCATATACATTTGTAATTTGTGAAAGGTCATTCCATTCAGCCAGCATTCGTACCAGCAGTAATATCAGATACCATCGTATTTGAATACGAAATATTTTGTTTGTAAAAGCCATAGCGGCATGTATCTCTGTATTCATGTTCATTGCTGTAAGGTTCAAATTAGTTTAAAAATGTATAACTTCTCTAGCTATATACGTGGTGGTCGAGTTAGTTAGACCTTGTACTTAAAACACTAAGGTCCCTGGTTCGAATCCCGGTATGTACAAATGAGTTTTTAATTAAAAAAAATATGTACATTTGTTTGACAACACCACTATAGTGCCTGGTTTCACTATACCAACTTGTGAAACTGTTTATAGATGAGTTATTGAGTCTATTCAAAAACATCGCGACGAGCTAGCCACTTGTTCGGTGTAGACTCATACCATCAGCTAAGACGAGGTGGGATTCAAAACCACTCAGCTGGGTACCCTGGGGCCGTTTAGACGGTCTCGGGCGCCGTAAGGCACCCGTGATGATATATATGTTAATGTATGTTCTCTTGCTGTCCACTGTACGACCACTTTAGTCTGATTACAAAATTTGTTCAATTATTCAAATACTCGTAGCACTTTACGAATTAATGATTTAGAGTGGCCACATCAAATAGATTCTCTGCCATTGCGGTTATAATAAACAAACTATAAATTAATATTACTTTAATTACAGAAATATTTACAGTAACTTGTTTTAATGATAAATATTTATTATTTATGCAATCAATTTTAAATGTAATATATTTTTTAATAATCAACATTAATCACATTTATTTGATACTGGCATTGACAAACACTGTTTTCTATATTTAAAAAAAAAAAATTTTTTTCGAAAAAAAAATCCACAACCCCGCTATAGGCTTCTCGGGGCCTTTTGCCGGAACCGACGTTAAATTGACGTAGGGCAAGAATTAAAGAAAAACATTTAACATATTACCTAATTAAATGTTTTTCTTTAATACGCAGTTTTGATCATTTTTTAAAATATTTTTATAGGAGCTCGGCATGTGACCTTACATCTACCTGATGGAAAGCAGTATGAAGGTCCAAGAACAAATGTAACCAACACTTAGATCTACGTAACCGTTTATTGCACCTATTATACCGACTTAAGATACCTAAACATACACGCTTCGTTTAAAGGACTCGAGATTATAAGAAGAAGAAAACACCAATGATATTTTATTATATTATAATATCATTGGGTTTAGCTAGACTTTGTTTATCGAAATATTTCGGAGTAGAGTCGTTAAACAGTAAGATGTTTTGATAATAAATGCGTCAGAGTGTTTTATACTTTAATATTAATTATGTTTATGCGTTAGTTTTATTGCAATTTATTACAATTATGATGATGCATAATATCAATAATTGACATAGTTTAATGATAACTGTGTTGTTTATTAGAATTGGTATTAGATAAGCTGTATGAGATGAGTTTAACAGTAAACAAGTTACGCTTTCTATAGCAGTGTTTTCTTTTATAATTTTATGTACCATCCCATATGCACCTTACGCTGCCCGAGACCGCCTAGATAGCCATTTACCACGTTGACATGGTATTCTGAGTACATGCTGAACAAGTGGCCAGCTCTTTATGGTCTATTTGTTTAATTTTGAATATTAAAAAATATTTATTGCGATTCGTCTACTTTAAACACTTATTAATATTGTTTTGTTTAAGTGTCTAAATTTTCCGCCAAGCAAAACGATTATCTTTGATAAACTAGGTTTATATTTTATTGCATTATACAAAAATAAAACTATTCAACTTATATCCACGATCCTATATTTTATCCACGATTTAGGCAAAAACAAAATTACTACTGGAGACTCCCTGAGCAAGGAGTACCTTTTTGTACCATCAGCATTACCATCCAGCGTGGTAATGCAGTTAGTGTCCTTGGTACACTGCGCCCATTTCTATCTATTAATTTGTGTTTATTTTTAGGTCGTAATATATGTTTTTATCATTATTAGATTATAAATTATATCATTTATTCTTGAAAATAAACTATTCCATTAATTAGGATTTCATGGATTTTCAAATTCTGCTATGCACAACATAAACTCTTTTCATATTAGTTGTGTAACCCGATGATTGCAGCACTTTCTGAAAGAACGTTTAATATTCACCCCCTGTAAACTGAACGGTTTCAATCAGTCGTTTGTGATGCAAAAGCCGATTTGTAGCTTTTGACCAAACTTTGGCGCTACAACGTATTCGAGCCACTTAAAGGTCCATAAATTAGCTGTGGCCGGCCGCAAATGCCCTGGCGGAGGGCTTTTGTACGTGACTAATGGCCTCGAAGAAGCCCCAACGATGGCAATAATGCTAACGTTAAAAATTTCAACCACGATTGTTATTTGAATTCTTTACCAAAATTCCAAGGATAATTGCGAATAACGGGGATCGTATATCCTGTATCCGCAAAATCGGTTTTCGACAGAAATTGGTTGTTCCCAATTGCCTGTCGCATAAAGTTTGTTCCATAAAACGTGTTATGCGTTTCGCGTGTTGATCCAGCTGTTTCATTAAGCCCCGTTGTTGTAACATTACGTTTTATATTTCGATATTAATTTTCGAAATAAATTCGCCAAGTGTATTCGAAAATATAAATATTATTCAAATTAAAACTTTTATTTGAAATCAATTTATTTACCTTTTTTGATATTATTGCGTAACATTTTCCTTTTTACATTCTAGAAAATTGAAATGATGAATATTTAATCAACCTTTTATAAGTAGAAATTAATAATTATTTTAATTACACAACTCATTAGCCGTAGTATAATCCTATGTTATCGTAACAAAGACGGATAAAGGTTAGCTGGTGAAGACGTCAGTGTTTCAACTAAGCCAGAGTATCTGATAGCCTGGCTAATTGGGCCAGACAGGGGCAAGGGTCAGTAGGTTTGTTCGTAGAACAGATAATATTCCGGCACGCGTCAGTTCTGCAACTGCAACTACGCAATACTTATTTTAAAATATAAGTAGATGATAAAAATGTAGAGACACTTTGAAAAATCTTCTTGAAGTTATAAAGTATTATGTTTATTAAAGGCAAACAAGCTGAAAGATTAAAGATAATTTTAATAAAAAAATATTCGTAATACAATTCTTAAGTAAACAGAAAACATTGAATTATCTTCCTCTTTTATTATTTTTCCACCTCGTGAATATTTATGGTATTCAGAATCAATACCGAACAAGTGGCAAGCTCGTCACGAAATTTACATAAACTGCTCTATTTTGAAACAAAGTCAAAAGTCAAAGTCAAAATCATTTATTTCATGTAAATCTTTACAGATATTTATGAATAGTCAAAAAAAAAAAAAAAGTTTAACAATGAGGTCTTAGAGTGCGTTAGGTTAGGCAGCTATTCATTAACAAAATAACGACAAATATTAATTGAACTTAGACACGATGGAATGGAAATCTTAATATGAAAATTACTACCGAACCGAACACACACTACATAACCAACTAGTGTAAGACTAGGTGGTTAGCTGATTCCATTGACCTGTCAATCATTATCTGCCATACAAGAGAGCCACCAAGGCGACCAACTTCACCGACCATATCCATGCCTTAAATATTTGTTGTAAATAAAAGCTAAGTAACCAATCACATATAAGTAAAGGTATAAGGATCGGTATTTTTAAGGGCATAAACACTAACTGTAAAGTCGATCCCCTCAGAGACACCCCGGAGAAAAAGAAACCAGCAAGTAAAAAACTCTAGTGCTTCACACAAACTAAAAGAGGGGTACAGCTATTGATTGACTTATGCTATATAGCATACATATATATAATATATATATATAGTAACATACTCAAAATGCACCCCACTGATCAGCATGCGCAGAACACCCTATGGCAGATTATTTGTTACGGTACCAATGTACATAACTACACAGTATACTATTAGTATAAATTAAGTATAAATAAATAGGTAATCATCAATGATTACCTTATCCAAAGACAAAATTTACATAATGTAATGAAAATAAATTATGTAATATAAAATTATTACAATATCGGACATTATATACCTACTAAACTAGGGTAGATTCTACATAAGCAATTTGTTTACTAGTTGCGAGACCTCAGTTGCATATCAGGACGGATCCAGACGTCTTTATCGTTAAGATAGTCTTTTACACTATAGTAAGCCTTATTGATTAATATGTGTTTTATACAATTTTTGAACTTTATTTCACTCAGATCTATAATGCTTTTAGGTAATTTATTAAATAACCTTATACTGTTAATGACGAAACATTTATTAGAACGATTCGTTAACAAATATTTTTCACTTTTGTACTATAGCAATGGATGGAGAAAATAGAGGTTTAGTTAGTCTTGCTTTTCCAAAACTTTTCTAATTAAATAAATATATATATATATCATCACGGGTGCCTTACGGCGCCAGAGACCACCTAGACGGCCTCTAGCGGAGGAGTTTTTAATACCACCTCGTCGTAGCCGATGGTATGAGTCTACACCGAACATGTGGCTAGCTCGTCGCGATGTTTTAAACAGGCTCAATAACATATCTATAATCTATATAAACAGTTTCACAAGTTGGTAGAGTTGGGACAGCTTAAAGTGTTCTCCGAGGCACTATAGTGGCGTTGTCAAATAAATGTACATATTTTTTTTAATTAAAAACTCATTGGTACACACCAGAATTTGAACCAGGGATTCTTTTCTGATTACAGGCAAAAATAGTATCAAAATACCTAATGAGCATTGTGCCTTTTTGAACTTAAATATCTCTACATTTTTACTACTAAATAAATTAAATTTTAAATGAAAATAATTTTAAGTACAGTAGATGGCAAAAACATAAACATCCTCCCACTCTAAGCCAGTATTAAAGGTTTTATTTACGTTCACCAAACTAGTCAACAAACCTTGCAATCTACTGTACAACATTATTAATCTTGATTGTTATTTGTTTCGAGTTTGTTTATCAACAAATATTATCTTGACAAGTGACCTCTGCTACTAATGAATTTTAGTTTAGTATACTTTATGCGTCATGATATTTATAAAACACTGAACGAAAATCTTTTACGCCTATTGCAGTTCATTGATAGACATTGCATGAGAGGGTAATTAAGATTTTTAATCGTGTTTTTTTAATTTTAGTTTTACCTACGTACCATCAAGGATATTTTATGGCGCCTAAAACCTCCTAGACGGCCTCAGAAAGGGGTTTATATTTCCTCGTCGTAACTGATATGGTTAAAGATTTTCTGATTCTACACCCAACAACGCTCATTGTGTTTTTTTTTTAATAGTTTTTTAAACAGTTTCACAATTTCTAAAAAGGTGACGCTGGGATTAACAACTTAACATACTCTCCGAGGTGCTAATAGTGGTGTTATCAAACAAATGTACATAGATATGTTTTTTTATTTAAACTCTTTGGTATACATACACACGTGGATTGAACCCGTGATCTTAGTATTTTTAATTCTTCTGCTGTATGTAACTCGCTCGCCACCACTTTAATTAAGTTCTGATTTTTTTTTTTGTATTTATCAAACAAAATTCTTGAGAAGAAAATGTTTTAAATTTGTTTTTTAACAATGTTACTAAATTAAAAATTAGATTTACGAATTTTAAACTAATTTCTAGAATGTCTGCCTTTAACTGCTAAGCGAACAGATAAAAAAAGGATTTATAGTAGTAGAGCTAGACAGTTTGCGCGTCTTACTCTCTATGTGTTGCTTGACTGTAGTATTTTCCCACAAGATGGCCGCCGGGTATTATCCTGAGGGCTTTCACAAGTGGGAAAAAAGAAACCAGCTTCCTTTTTCCTGTAGCTTTTAAGTTTTTGAAACTAGGACAGTCACAAAAATAATAAGCTTTTGTTAATACAGCTTTCTTAATCTTTGTCACAGTAGTAGAAGTTTAGAAAACAAAAGTCTTCCAAACTGTGCGACACATTTTTATTAGTTTGTTTAAAAAAAATTTTTACTCACGTTGCTTGTTTTTAAAAAAAAAACTTCACACGATTATTATACAGATGTCTAGATTTAAAAGTATACCGCCTCCGTAGACTTCTGGTTGCACCTTTGGCGTTGTATCAGGAGGTCGTGGGGTCAATTCCCACACATGGCAAATCGGTTCAGCCGTTTCGGAGTTACAAATATCCAAATTTCATATTTATAATATTAGTATTTATATATATTATATTAGAATAGTCTTCGTAATAGACGCGCATGTATGAAGAGGTGTATGGATGTTGAGGAAGCTAGAGAAGTATGTAGAGATCGTATTAAGTGGCGCATATAACCTAACCCTTAACAGGGAGACAGGCTTGATGGTATATATTTATGTATGTGGATATATATTATAATAAAAATTATAGACGACCTAAAATTATAGACGTCTAATATTGTTAAACTAATCGCAGGTAACTCTGTCTAACTTTGTGCATAATTATAAGATCAGTCTGAAACTGCAGGAGTAACTCTATCAAACACCTGCGTCCAAGATTCGCGCATCCAGATTAGTGCATCAAAAGTTTGTTAGTGAGTTCGGTACGTGGGAAGCCTGCAAGCTGCGTCCGTGCTTTTCCGACAACTTCTTGGAGTGCGGTTCGAATTCCCTAAGCGGGCATTATGAAAGTAAATTTCGGTATAACCTTGCTCCAATTTTGACAGCTTTTAAACAACTACTAGGTACTCAAGCTTCCTTAGGATAAGACAAATGTGAACTTAAAATATCTATGAACTTAATTCAAAGGCAATCTTTAAAACTTTACAAGACAATCAGTATTTTTGGTATTTCTTTATGCATTGTTCATTATCTATTGACATAATAGTAATTTAGATTTTTTGTATTTCTTTATGCATTATTCTGTTAAGATAAATGGTAATTTGTGGTAGATAATAAACAATGGATAAAGAAATACCAAAAAATCTTGATTGTCTTGCTTAGTTTTAAAGATTGCCAAGGTGAGATAATTTTAAGAATAATTCAGTAAAGGTATGAATATGTTAATATTTTAGATGAAATATTCCATCAGTAAAGTAGAAATTTTACTGAGTATTTTAGATATTAACATTTTAATAAAAATACAGAAATATCATAGGAAATAAGTATCTATTACTCGATAGATGCTTATGAGCACTCAAAGGCTATATCGGACCGCAGCCTAAGACTTTCGCCCACGGAAATCGCATAAATGTTAATGAAAGTCTGACGACCCTAATGAGATTACTGCTGCTGTGAAATTGGATCGCACAGGACTTCTTTAATTTTCATTTGACTTGAAAATTCGAGTAAATGTGTATGTAGAAGTTAGCTATTTTATTTGCCAGGGGAAAATTCTTTTCGTGTAAGAATTCTTGCTGAGTAAATGAGTGTAATGAAATCATGCGTCTTTTTTTTCCTATTTTAAAATGTTAACCAGGTTACCTACCATTACTTATTTATGAAAAAAAGACTTAATGTCTTTTTACAACGATAATATATTCATTTTCAATAATAAATAATAAAGTATATTTTTCAAATAAAAGAAAAACCAATTAAAAGGTTAATCAATTTTATTTACATGCATCTAAATTGACAAACGCTTAATTTTAATGCATTTACATTTTGTTTTGTAAAGATAATACATAAAATAAAAACTAAACATATGAGTTTTTGCGTTAATTCGATGAAACGTTTTATAAACACGAAAATACACCCAAATAAATAATAGATTTTCAATATACTCCAATATTTATCAAGCGTTAAAATTCTAATTAACTTTAGGCTCGCTCAGGTACCTGCGCAGTAGGTTTTTAAAGATTTGCTCTACTAGCCTGCCAAGGTATTCGAGGTAGGTTATTCCAGAACTTATCAGCCATTGCAGTAAGGGGTAATATTAAGGTTGTCAGAGGAGAAGAGCCATGAGAAAAGAATCTGCTTTTACATGTGATAACATTCATAATCATCGGCTGCATTATGTAGATATTTTGTTGTATTTAGTTTCACCATTGTTAGATTTACAGCAATGACTATTAGCACAATTCATTTCGAAAAAAAAACTTTGTCAAAACGCACGATTTAAAATACTTACATGTTTTCTAACCGTTAACCATTGTTCTTTAAATAAAGTACACGTTCATTTACTTATAATAGATATTCAATTTGTTGTTTTTTTTTTTAGTAAATTAAAGTTGTGTTTCCCTCGTATTTATATATTTTGTAATTCAAATAGCTTTTTAGTGTACCTACACCTACGTAAAAGTCATTGAACCTTATAATTATGTTATTCAAACGTCTAGTCGGTTATTAAAAATAACTAAATATTTAAAAAAGTAATAGATATTAAGAAGATATTTATGAAATTATCCATTGGGGTCCATGAATTAATAAATTTTAATAAATTATAGTTTACTATTCGATTTCGGAATGCAAGCCCTTAATTTAATTCAGGTAAAACTAGTAATCTATAATTTAATAAAATTTATTAATCATGGACCCCATTAATGGACTTGATAGGTATGTTTAGCATCAGGTAGATGCAAAGTCACACGCCGTAATAAATATAAATAATCAAAAGTTTTAACTTTTGCATTTATAATATTAAAATTAATTAAAAAAAACATATTCCTATAGCTTTTAGACAGTTTTATATTCAATTATTAACAAAGTTCTCCATGCTCAACGATCGTATGCTGCAGAGTGTGCTAGCTCTCCCAAACGTCCCTGAGGCTCTTTACCCGACAATGCTGTCTTCTCACACAATAACGCTTTTACACGCTTTTTTAACATCCTTATTCTTCTATAGGTATTGAGACAGCTTTTTCCCTTGACTAAGGATATAAATTTAATTATGCCGCGACGGTTAACAAAGCCATATTGCAATTAGATTTTATACACGACATTTCATATTTAAATAACCAAATTTTAATATTATTTCAAATAAATCCAAACGGATAAAAGTTACAATGGTAGATTTAATATTAATATAAATAAATCACAATTGAAAGCAAAACATTCGATTAAAGTTATATTTTGCGACTATATAATGGAATTTTCGTGTTATTTAACAAAATTCAATTTTCAAACCGGGGTCGAGGAAATAACGTTAGCCGATTTTCCTTGTTTTTGTTCAGGAAAATATTTTTGTTCTTTGTATTCCGAGTGTCACGTGCTTGCTTTAATAAAGTAAAAATCACGACGCCATCACTCTTACTTTTGCGAATTTCTCAAAAGATTTAGGGGCGGTGATTTAAATAGGTCTAGGTAGATTTGTTTGCATTTGTAGTTCATTTCGTATTCAGCGACGGCGTTTGTTTTTAACAAGGTCACCTTTATTCTTTTAAAATTAAGTACTTACCTATTTCTTTTTTAATTCGCCGAAATCAAATTGCTATGTTTATTTTACCTACAGTTTTGCCCGCATTAAAATAGCGGTTTATTCCAATAATCCAAAAGAAAGATTTTGTGAGATGAAAGTATTCTAATTTGTTTATTTGGTGTTGTATCCAGATATCGTGAGTCCCATTCCTTTGGAAAAACAAAAAAATATATATCTTATCGTTGTGTCTGTATATTAGTACAAACCCAGGGCTTAGTTTGTGCGCTGAACAATATGTGTAAAATGTCCTACATATTATTTTTGTTATTATAAGAGGCCCTAATAATAATAAATATATTAGAATATTTCACGCATATTGTTCTGCTATATAGGTACGTGGTGGCCGAGTTGGTTAGACCTTAGACTAAAAACACTTAGGTCCCTGGTTCAAACCCCGGTGTCTACCAAAGAGATTTTAATCTAAAAATGTATGTACATTTGTTTTACAACACCACTATAGTGCCTCGGAGAGCACTTTAGCTTTCAGTGAAACTTTTTATAGATAGGTTATTAAATCTATCCAATCGTCGCGACGAGCTAGCCACTTGTTCGGTGTCGACTCATACCATCGGCTACGACGAGGCGGGATTAAAAACCCCTCCGCTGTTTACCCTCAAAGTCAAAGTCAAAGTCAAAAATATTTATTTCATGTAAACCTTTACAGGTATTTATGCATAGTCAAAAAAAAAAAACTATATTTAGTATAAGGTCTAAGTGTGCGCTTGGTTAGGCTTTTGCATACATAAAATAATTAGAAACCAAACCGAACATACACCACATAACCAACCAGTGTAAGACTAGGTGGTTAGCTGGTTCCATTGACCTGTCCATCGTTATCTGCCATGCAAAGGCGCCACCGAGCCGACCAACCTAACAGAGGTCGTGATGATATTTATAGGCGCTATTGAAAACCACGACTTCCAAAATAGCCAAATATACTAAAAATACACCTTTCCCATTTATAATATTAGTGTAGATTTAAGCAAGCAGGTATTTCAATAACATGGGTGGATTGATTAATCATGCCTAGATTAGGATGTAAGACGATCCAGTTTGTGAACCCACGGTGGAATGCTCCGTTAGCCGCAAATCGAGTGCCCGGGGATCGGTGCAAATTGAAAGCGCCTTCAAATTGCAGCCAACCTTTGTATATGCGAACTACAAGCTAAACCTTGCACAGAATCAATCGACATAATGGAGGTCCCAATCCGCCAGGATTACTCACTGTGACGACCATTTCGATAAAGCTCCACCTTTGACGCGTTTTTTGCAACCCTCTTTTGTGCAATCGACTGTAAAGCTGATCAGGCAAGTAGATATGTAGCCTCCAAATACTGCAAGAATAGGTATAGCGTGTTTAGGTATTTTTTTTATTTTATTAACCTTATTTTAAATTTAATAGTTTTTGCCAGTGTAGAAACGTAACTTTTTCACAATTATCCGGATCACGGAGATTTCTTACTTTTTACTGTGACAAATAAACGTTTTTTTAAATTGCTTATACCGTTACGTTGTCTAAAAAAATACCTAACTAGCAATAATAACCATTATAGTACATTATGATACGAGGTTGGTAAGTAGGTTTTTACAAACGAGTTGACGTCTTGTAAGCCAGAGCCGGAGGCGAGGGTTTATAATCGGCACGAGTTTGTAAAAACCTTACCAACCGTGTACCATACGACGTTTTCAATACATTTGCGAGAAAATAGATACTTAAATAAAAAAACTAAGCAAAACCATTTTTTTTGACAATAAGAAATCTATATCTATATACATAGGTATATTAATATTGATTAATTGTTGAAATAGAAATTAAAAAAAATACTGTAAACAAATCGCACGGCGCGGTAAAATCAACTTTCGAGGCATATGGAAATAATGGATGAAACCAGCTCTTACAACACAATTCTAAGAGCTGGTTGCATTCATTCTTGGACCTGCATACTGCTTTCGATCAGGTGGATGTAGGGTCACATGCCGAGCTCCTATAAAAAAAAAAAAAAAAAAATATGGAAAGAACTGTAAACAAAATCGCACGGCGTGCGTAATAATCAACTTTCGAGGCATATGCCATCGAAAGTACACTCGAGCAACTGTATTTAAAAAAAAGTAACAATAGTGAACAGTGAATAAATTTTTTTTTTTGTTCCCCGCTGTCTCATTTATATCTCTGGTTCCGATAAAGAATATAAAGCCCAAGAATAACATTTCTAGATAGGGAAATGCTACTGGACTCATACTCTTACCCCCGTATTCTAGTGCTAACTCGTGTTTTCCACTTCACTCAACTCAGGGATAGGCTGTCTCATTTTATCTTTCTTGATTTGATATGACGTGAAAAGAGATAGACGTTCCTTGAGCGAAAGTGGAATGGAAAACACGACCAAGAATACGGTGGTTAGTCCCGGTCCGTCAGCCTTTACTCTAGATATTAAAAAGCAAGACGTTGAACTAGCATGCAAACTATATATATACCATCTGGGGTTCCTTAGTGCCATACGGGTCATATGATACGTACATAAAGTCTACTAGGTAGCACAAAAACCACCATAGGTTTTTTTTTATTGTTTAATATGTATATTTAATTGAATCAGGCGTTATTTTGCGGAAGTCCATTTTATAATGATTAAAATTGGAAATTATTATGCAGTGGTCGCTCCTTCAACACTAGATTTAAAGAACACATCGCAGCAATAAAGAACAATAAACCAGATAAATCCCATTTCGCACAACATATTTTAGATACAGACCACCAATTTGATATAAATAAATTCGAAATTCTACATTCCAATCAAAATAAAGGTTTGCATTTAAATATATTAGAGCAGTTAGAAATAATTAAAAATTCTATTCCAACTTTACTAAATGACCAAATTAACATTTCCAGCTCTCCAATTCTAAATTTATTTAAACCCACACCCATGAACCATACCAACCAGTCCTGAAGATGCCTCGTTAAGAGGCGAAACACGTGTCGAAGACTACAGTGTTCGTTTGTTGGTGATATTTCTTTGTGTTGTTACATGTAACATATAATTTAATACACCAACATTATAAGCGGAAGAAACTGCATAATAATTTCCAATTTTAATCGTTTAATATGTAGTACATTTTTATTGCACGTCACAAACTAAGCTCTAAGTTTGTACTATCTTTACTAGAAAAATCGACACTATGGCAAACTATACAGAAAAATGTATTATGTCGACCCATGACCTGCGTATACAATGCCAAAGGCACAACCACTAGTTCAAAGAAATTATTAATTTTATTTATTATTCTTTATACATTTCCTCATTATCCTAAATTAGGTACTCCAGTAAAGAACCGCCGACGAACGCAACCATTGTAATATTCGGGGCAACAACCGCCGATTTAGTTTTTCTCTTTATTTACCAACATTAGTTACCTATCGTATTTAACCCTGACTTTGGTCAAGTATACAATATACGTATCACTAACAAGAACGAGTAGCATACTATTGCAGGATTGAAGCCTGTATTTGATGTAAGTAGGAAAATCTTCTATAATTAATTATAAATGAGCCTAAAAACATTATATTATAAACAGCGTAATTTAACTATTTTAACAAAAGAGCCAAGTGGCTCAGCACTTAATATTTAAGGCAATTATTGAATCGAATAATGGTTTGATTTCGTATTACAACTAGACATTTAAAAATTGATTCTAAAAGGAGAGTTTTTTAGGCCACAAAATTTGAAATATACATTAAAATGATTTTAATGAAAACTACAATCATCATATAATAACAAATAAGATAAGAAAGACTAACCGAAATTCTAAATTATCTCCTTTCATATAGTACATTTGAAAGTAATGAAGTTTAAAAGATCAACTATCTGGATTCCGAATAATTTAACTGCTACAAACGATACGTTTGAAATGGAAGCCTTTACATATTCGATATTTGATTCTTACTGTCTTCTGTCTTATCCTAAACTATTCCAAAACAGGACAGCATTATTCAAACTGCAACGTGGGGAAAGATACGATTTTCCTCGCCGCGTCGTCGCTTCCAAACGTTTATTTGGACGAAACTCTAACAGATAGAGAATGCAAGAAAAGTTTACTTTTAATAATTTATAATAATATCCTGAACATAACATTGATTAATTTAAATAATATTGTGTACTATGTAACTAACAGACAGTGATTTGGAAGAATTTTTTAATTTATAGGTAAGTAATTTTTTGTATTTAATTATTTTATAGGTATTATTTATAATTAGTTATTATTATTTGTTTTGTTTTAGGTTTAATTTAAACTTTATTTCGATATTCTTTTATATGTAATTATAGTTTTAAAATATTTTATTGAAATTGTGGTTATAATATAAAAAATCATTTATTTGCATTTCAACAATAATACATATTACAAAATAACAATTATATTTAAAAACTAATTATAAAAAATACCTATAAATTTTTTTTTTTTAAATACTTACCTATAAATTAAAATAGTCTTCGTAAATCACTGTCTGTTAGTGGCATGGTACCCAATACGATGGCAGCATTTCCTCTTTGAATTAATATACTCAGTTTTTGTATGAAATAGCTGCCAGCTTTATTGTTTCCTGAAACGTCGACGAGCCTAGGGGCAATTTCCTTATAAAAGGCTTTTGCCTCAGACCCCCACGGACCCATCGTCTGCCGAAAATATATAATCTTTAATAATTGATTGATATCTTCGACGCTTGCTTAGTTGCGCCTGTTCCGCCGCAGCCCCTGCTTTCCCTGAGGTACCTTGGAGATGGAAGGAAGCCAGTGTATCACAACAAGTAAAATCCCATACAAGAGACTGTCCCAAACTCCAAGGTACCAAAGTCATCCCGCCTGGTCGCTTGCCATTGTCTTGACTTAAGCCGTTGGGTTCCAAAATAGACGGAATCGAGACCATAGCAAGCGTCCTACGGATAAGGTCATTACAGGCACTGTGACGGAAAAATCGGCCAGCACTTCTAGAATACGAGAGTCCGTGGTGACCCAACTCACCGACATCTTTGCCACACAGACAGCGATGAGGTTCGCACACCTTTAATCGCAAGCGTAGGCAAACGGATGTTCTTAGTGTACTGTTATCCAATAACGTACCCAAATTTTTTGAAGATGACTTCATGTTGAGATAGTATTCTTCTTCTAGAGTGCATGAAATAATAATAGATAATAAATTTAAGGGTATAATAAATTATTTTAATTGTATGTACTACACTGATGTTAATTTATTTATCTATCATCATAAGTAGACACTAACCCCCGTATTCTAAATACGTATACTAACCTGTCTCTTTCCACCAAATGCCAAATTGAGAAAGATCAAAAGAGTGAGACGTTGCTTGAATGAAAAGTAGAGTTAAGGATACAACTTAGAATACGGGGATAAACGCTTTAAAACTTTTGAATAAATATAAGTCAATAGGTAATTAAAGGTAATAAAAACTATAGTAGGTATAATATAGAAGCAAACATGATATTTTCTTTCATGTTTTCAGTCTCTAGATGTTGTAACTTATCTCTCTCTATCGGATAACCTAGATATTTCAGTGCAAGTCGCGTCTTCGTCTAAATGTTAATGTAGCCGGAGTTACGAGGCAGTTCGAATCTATCGAAGTTCCAAACTCGTTTTCGGGAACATAATACCATCGCCAGACAATCCGAATACGAAATGCGATACAATGAATAACTCAATATTTCTCACAAACTAGACAGTGTAATAAATATTATTTAAATAAAAACATAGTTTGTAAACCTACTCCAGTATCGTAAATAACTATTGTTTTGTTTAAAACTTGATTGTATGGTAGTAACTAACTTCGCGAAACTTGTACGTTGTTGCCAAATTATCTTTGCTTCCATAATAGACAATTACTTGCGGTATATTGGAAATATACTATAGAACATTTCGTTGGTTCTATAACTATCATTTATAAGTGTACCATCACGGATGCCTTGGAAAGGTGTTAGAGACTGCGTAGATGGCCTCAGAGTACCTATCAGTGGGGTTTTAATCCCACCTCGTTGTAACAGATGGTACACTCAGTCTACACCGAGCAAGTGGTTAGTTTGTATAATGAAACTGTAACCTTAATGTTGCTCTCCGAGGCACTATAGTGGTGTTATCAAATAAATGTTTTATCTATATAAAATATATTGCCTTTTTACACAAAAGCCTAATTAATTGAGAGAAAAATTATAACAATGTAGAAGGAAAAAGAGCCAATTAACAAGGGATTTATACGCCATGCAAAAAAGAGTAAACAAGGTCTAATTGACAACAAGATCACTCTGCGTGCTCTTGATACTGAAGTCCATGAAAAATTATATAACCCCTTTTAGTTCCCGTCCCTTGAAAAAGGAGCGGTCAGATTGACGACACATTTTTGCTGACGGCCGGAAGCCGCCCCAAGGGACAAAGGATCGCCCCGACAATGCGGTCACCCTTAGTTTTTGTAAAC
Source organism: Monopis laevigella (assembly GCA_947458855.1). Lineage (NCBI taxonomy): Eukaryota > Metazoa > Arthropoda > Insecta > Lepidoptera > Tineidae > Monopis > Monopis laevigella. The sequence goes on along the minus strand of OX381577.1, from coordinate 17,546,884 downwards.
CAAACGTCAGGTTTTAGAGTTTGTTTAGAAAATTTTCTGAAGCAAAAAATAAAGTGCTAAAAGGACAAAGCCGTTGATTGATGTACACAAAAAGTCACTTTACGGGAAGCTTGCTCTCGGCCGATCTGTTGTTGTACACTGTTTGTACACAATTTGCTAATAAAACCAATTTTTGCTTCCAAAATGTCAGTACAAATATCCGAATGAAAAATGTAGTAAAACAAAACTTTGACTACAATATTGTTTAAATAATATCAAAGGAAATTCTAAAGTTAAGTAATTTATTACACAAAAGATTATTTTGCAAATAGTAAAAGTTATTTCAGGATTGTCTTGAAACATTTTATGAACGTCGGCGGACGGAAGGCCATTTCAGGCCTCCCCGAGCCCTAAGGAAGCTGTCAAGACGGCAAATTGCTGCGGGGAGATCGTCGGGAACTAAACGCGATCGTAAAATCGACTATTACTCGTACCACTGCTGTTTTCTCAATATACCCACCCATTACTAATGTATTACGTACATCACCTTCTAAGGTCACAGCTTATTTAATATACACATCAATTATTTACAATGTTTTAAAAGTAATTTTATTTTTGTTTATTTTTTATATTACTTTCATAGCACTTTTTTTTTATAGAGCGCGGCATGTGACTTTGAATCTACCTTTTACCGTTAATAATGTTAAGCAGACCTCCAAAGTCCATAAATGGAGTCAATCTATACATTATTGTTTAACAATATTGATCGCTCCCACTATGCCGGCTAAATGATGCGGTTAGGAAATCGGCGGCGACATGGATGTATTTGCTTTAAGGATCTATTTTAATATCCTCGCGGCTTTATCTTCAAATCATTCGCCCCTTTCGTAACCGTACCATGAAAGAAACTACTAGACAAAAATCGATGCTCTCCAGAAAATATAGTCTCCGAAAAATCGGTGAACCCACATACTACATTATTTACCTACATTTTCAAATACATTTGAGTTAGATCCATCGATGTAAAGTTTTCAGACGAGCTTATGTCTAAAGTTTATGTCTCCTAACCTTGTTAAACTCAAATGTCTCATCATAGAATAATTAACAGCAACCTAATAACAATTAATATTTCGGAATTTATATTAATACTATTTAAGTTAGAGTCCAATTATTTATTACATCAAACGAATTAACCGCTAGCACAGGTTTACTATCTATCAGTATTATTTAAGTTAAAATAATAACTCTAGCAGAAAAATGCTGTTTCATGTTTAGAATTCCATTGAAAAATATGCGCTGAAATTCCCCAAGCGAAATAAATATTAACTGAGAAATTATGGATTTTTCTCTCCCTAAAGATTTAGCGAGCTCTTCACGAGCCGTTTACCTCTTTATAAGGTGTTCTGGTTTGTACAATTCTAAAGGCATTACATACACAAAGAAAATGAATCCTAACTGCGCAGTTCACGTGGTCTCGGCCAATTTATTTGGCGTTAAGTGCGCGCAATATATTTCTCAAATGGGGCGTGCTTACACCGCCGAAGCCTGTCGCTATTTATTCCCTGAAGTCCGAGCTTTTAGTGTCAAACCTGCGGACTTGTTGTACATTAGTGTACTGATATTTGTATAGCAGCTGAATTAGCTTACATGGTGCCCGTTTCATCTAGATTATGAGTGCATATACCGCGTAAGTGGTGCTTTATGTCTCTGCAAAATGGAGGTGGTTTGTATACTGTACACAATTTGTTTTGTTTGAAACGTCTTGTTATAAATATTAAAGTTTGCTATATATTATTTTATACTTCGGCATGTTAATATTCTTTATTAAGTATATTTACACTTATATCACTTCGATTGTCCCAATGAGAATACCTAATCTTTCATTTTTGTGCAAAAAGATTTAAATAAAATAAAAAATATATAAATATTATTTGAGATTACCTAAGAATATTAGGTATATTAAAAGCATGTCAAACAAGTTAACGATCTAACGCTAGAAATAAACTTTATCGTAGGTGTATATTGTATAACCTGTGTAATAAGAGATGAGATCTCTTAACGACAATCTGTACTTTATTAATAAAACAATCTTACTCGAGTATATTTATAGGTAAGTACGCCCACACGTGTATGCGTGATAAAGGACTTACCATATGACCTTTTTGAAAATCTGATTTTGAATGAATTTTATGTAAATCTGTATCTATAAGTATTTTAATGTAGCACATCATCGATAGACAGCCAATACGCGACGTGCCATTTATTTATGTATTATAAAGATGACCCTTGAACAGCTTTTACACGTAATCTTATTATTAAAATGTTTAGCAACAAATTTATCATTGTGCTTTCTTTTTATAATCTGTGGGTCTAATAACAACTCCTCTCTTATATAACTAATAGTTAAAATACCTAAATAGTTTTTATGTGCTGCTTTCTGAAATAATAAATATTTATTTTTTGGGACATCTCGTTAATCAATAATTAACTTTTTACAAAAGAAATGAAATTCCAATCGACCAATCACCGACTGCCTATTGTTGATGTTTGATTTTTTTTTAACCAGTTTAATCAATTTTAAGAAATAACTTTCTTTTTGCTGTTAAAAACGTTCTTAACTTGTAAACTGTCTCTTGTATTTTTTTTATACAAAAGTTGAATTTTAAAATAATTAAATAGAATTTAACTACATAATTGGTATGTTTTTGGTTCAAATTAATAATACCACCAGGCCAGCAGGTAGGTAGATATAAACCTTTTACTTCTAAACAATAAAGTTTATAAGTCACGGGTTTAAACCTTAGTGTTTTGGACTTTATAAAACCTAAACGTTTTGGAATTATATTATTTAGTATAGATTTGGGGGATCCAATATTGTTAAACCTATTATATATATACTTTTTTATTAGTATATATGCTACATTTATCATTTTACGTTTTTTACATTCAAAGTGTTTTTTTTTTTTTAATTTTTGTACATTTGTTTGACAACACCACTATAGTGCCTCGGAGAGCACGTTAAGCTGTCGGTCCCGGTTTCACTATACCAACTTGTGAAACTGTTTATAGATGGGTTATTGAGTCTATTCAAAACATCGCAACGAGCTAGCCACTTGTTCGGTGTAGACTCATACCATCGGCTACGACGAGGTGGGATTAAAACCCCTCCGCTGGGTACCCTGGGGCCGTCTAGGCGGTCTCGGGTGCCGTAAGGCACCCGTGATGATACATACATACATACAGATTTGGGGGATCCAATATTGTTAAACCTATTATATATATACTTTTTTATTAGTATATATGCTACATTTATCATTTTACGTTTTTTACATTCAAAGTGTTTTTTTTCAGTGCTCTTTGTTAATGTAGCAAAAGCTCGCTTTATTCGTATGCACTTATTGTATGTTCTTCCTTTGAGCTTTGTTCGCATGCGATGATCGCATTAAACACCATTAGGAATTGTCGTATAGTATCTGCATGCCATCTCACTTTAACAGAATTTAAAAGCTAAAGTTCTGTGGACACCTCGTATTTACGTAAAAGCCTCCTGGTTACGCCATTGGCGTTATACAGGATTACTTTGAAAGATTGTACTTTGGGCTAATCTGAATCTACTAACTTTTTCCATGGAACCATGTATCGCAAATTTTTGGGTTCCCCATACAAATTGGTAATTTTAATATTACTTACTAGTTTGTATGGAGAAGGCATTTTTTTTTCATTTGCGACACATGGTACCAACGGAAAAGTTGTTCGATTTCATAAGTAAAACCTTATATTGTACAACAACCCTTTAAAGTCATCTACGGAGACAATTCAAATGCAATGCAGGCAAAATAATATACGAGTAAGTACGATTTTCTGTGCAGTATTTCTTGGTCTGGACGTTTATAAAACATAACAATTTAGTATCGTTGTTTCTGGAACAAATAGTACAAGCTTACTTTGCGACCAGGCAATATGTGTGCAATGTACTGCACATAACGAACGAAAGTTTATTTTATCTAAGTAAAATACGGCCGCTGAGAGGAAATAATTTCGTACCCAAGAGTACTTGTTTATACTGATAGCATTCAAATATAGAGCCGATTCTCTTTCACAAAGAAAATTCGAAGAGAACATTGCTCAAAAGCTTAAAATACTATTAGACTATTAGACCTGAGAGTGACAGGGATAAGTACTGTGGGGTCAACTTACGAAATTATTTCTCTCCAGGGACTGTACTTTAATAACAATTAAATTATTAGTACTACGCCGGTTCTACTATACTTGTAAAACTGTTAATACAGTTATTAAGTCTAACAAAACACTACGATGAGCCATTTGGTTGGTGTAGACTCATACCATCGACTACGATGAAGTATGGATAAAACTCCACCGTTAAATACCCTGAGGTCATCTAGTCTCGAGCGCAACCGTGATTATATTTTCTTTTTTAACAACAACCAAAACTTTTTTTTTCAGTTAATTTTTCTTTTTTTTATCGGTTCAATAACAATAATAGAAAGGTGGCATTTCCTTGTTAAAAGATTTCTATAGTGCTATTTGGTTAGTGTAGACTCATACCATCGACTACGATGAAGTATGGATAAAACTCCACCGTTGGCTACCCTGAGGTCATCTAGTCTCAAGCGCAACCGTGGTTGATTTTTTTTTTTTTAATAACAATCAAAACTTTTTTTTTTCTTTTTTTTATCGGTTCAATAACAATAATAGAAAGGTGGCATTTCCTTGTTAAAAGATTTCTATAATCACAAATAGCTAAATACACCCTAATAGGTTCACAGTCGTTATAGTATAGGTAAATATATAGTTTTATTAAAAGGCTTAACATATAATATTTATTTATTTATTTTAAATTCTTTATTGCACAAAATTGTACATAGGCGAGCTTAATGCCTTAGGCATTTTCTACCAGCTATCCTTTGAGAGAGTGAAATATGCTTAGGGTGCGGAACTTTCGATAGAAGGATATACATATAATTTTAACAATGATGCATAACAATACTTAAACTACTTAAATACTGTATATAATATAATAAATGTAATACATAAACATACATACCATACCATACAAAAATTGTCACTATAATACGTACGAACATTAAAGCAAAGGACCGATGCCTGCACATGGCGCAGTGCAGCGGATGCGTGCGGCTGAAACATTTAAAACTTTGAAATTAATATCCAGTTTTATAATTTGCTCACGTCCTGTTACTCGGTCCTAACGCTGTTAACTAGTGTTTACTTTCACAACTATAATGTATTTATCAAATTCCTAGCATTTTGGTGTTAAGCTCTGCATATGGTGAGGAAATGGACAAACTTTTATGCAATTAGAAATTTTCAACTAATTTACATCAAAATTCACATTTGTTGTTTGTTTCTGCGGTTGTTTTTTGTGGTTGTTTTTTCAGTGTTTTATTTTATTAAAAATTCGAGCTTTTTACATAGACATTTTTGGGGTAGTAAGTGCATTTATTTGTTATTTTTAGGGGTTTCTTTAAATTGTTCAAAATAATTTAAAGGAAAACGGTACTCTTATGAGATCAATCCGCTTGTCTGTTGTTCTAGACTCTAGACCGATATTTGGAATATAGGTTGAGGTAGAGACTTGGAATTCAAAATAGTAGAAGAATCATAATATTTAATTCAGGGTTTAGTAGTATTTAAATTAATTAACTCAAAAACTATCCTCAACATCGGAAAAATTATAATCAAATAGAAATATTTATAGTACAAATATTTAAAAAAAAAAACCTATATCAAACTGTGACTGAGGTCACTAAATTAGTTCTGAAACCAAACTTACCCTCTTTTTCCCCATAGATTATATTTTATTGTACGGAACAGCATTAGCACGAATTGTTTTTTTATGGCATTACATGTCGTGCCCAAAAAGAACGGAGATCTCAGACCATCTGGCGATTGTTGTAGACTGAACGCATCACGATTGAAGGCAATTACAGAATATCCATAACTGAAAAACCATCGAAGATATAATTCTACGGCAAGCTCTGTTAAATGTCAACATTTAAAACGTAAAGAAAAAAGACAAAACTGTTATAAAATGGAACAATGAAGCAAATCAAACATTCGCAGCCTACAAAGCTGAAATACTGTCAGCGCTTAAATAAGTCTAATATTAGCTTGTAATGCATACCCACTTGAAATAAGACGTATGAAGCAAGTCGTATATCACCCACGCTTTGTTAGTTACCTACCTACATGTTATACTGGTACATATAATTAAAAGTACATACATACATACATATCAATACGGGTGCCTTACGGGGCCCGAGACCGCCTAGACGGCCCAAGGGTACCCATCGGAGGGGTTTTTAATCCCACCTCGTCGTAGCCGATAGTATGAGTCTACACCGAACAAGTGGCTAGCTCGTCGCGATGTTTTGAATAGATTCAATAACCCATCTATAAACAGTTTCACAAGTTGGTATAGTGAAACCGGGACCGACAGCTTAACGTGCTCTCCGAGGAACTAGTGGTGTTGTCAAACAAATGTACATAATTTTTTTAAATAAAAACTTTTGGTACACACCGGGATTCGAACTAGGGACCTGTGTGTTTTTAAGTCAAAGGTTGTGAATATTAAATATATACAGTAAGTCAGGATTTTTTATTCTGGCTTACTTTAATAGCAAATCAACGCGGCAATGTTATGGTTACTTGGGTTACTTGGTTCTTTGTCGCTCCTAATTAATTTACCAATAGTTAGTTAATAGATGGTATTATTTTTCTAATAAAATCTTAAAATTGGTCCACTACTGTTACTAATATTGCTAACATAAAATGTCTACTATTATTATTGTTTTTTTTTTTTGACTGACTAATACAGGGAGCCTGAGGGGCATTATCTGTTTCGAACGGTGGCGTGGCTGCGAGATTCGCTAGCCGAAAAAGTTTAAATACTCGGTTTATCGGAACTTTCCCTGAGAGGGTGTGCTCCGACTTGGGTCACCGAGGAGGTAATGGGGTCAGCTCGGGCCTTCCACCATTAGGGAGTAAGGTGTCTTCTTGGAGACTACTGGAGTCGGTGAGGCCGACTCCGACCAAATGAGAGAGACTCTACCAGTACTTCACAAAAAGACACGTCGGTCAAAGAAGTACCAAGAAACCCGACGTATTGTCTGAGGTCTACTATTATAAATAACCCACCATATATACAATATTATTATTTTCGGTAATGTGATATTTAAGAATAAACACATTTCATTTCATTAAATGATAGAAAAATGCTTATACTAACGTGTTTCTGGGTACCTACATACGTGAATTATATCTACTATAATTTTTCAAATGTAAGAATTTTATTAAATTAAATACGTAACAAATTATAATATCTTCAAAACCTTTATATTATTTATTGTAATTTACAATATTTGTTTTCTTTCAGGTAATACATTGGAGGCCATACTGTACTTATACTGTAAGTTGTCTACAGGTAAAATAAATTAAGATATACCTACCTAAATATAAACCGCAGTAAGGTACAAAATTATAATATCAAAACATTTTCATTTATATTAATATAATCTACTATATCTATACTTAATTTCACTATATAATATATAATTACATAATATATTGTCGTAGTCTTCAACGCCGATTTTTCCAAAATATTTTAAATACCAAATGACTTTAGTCGACGGTTTCATTTTGTTGAGATTCTACGGGTAAACTAAATGCATAAACATCTAAACATTGTTTTCAGTGATATTAAAGTTTTTTTGGGAAAAAAGAACGACTTTTTGTAAACTTTTGAAGGCAATAAACGATTTATTATTATTTATTATTGATTATATTAGCTTGATCCTAATTACTTAGCCTCTTTATAAAAATAATTGTAAAAAAATAATTGACAACTGCAAATCGTACTTAAGTTGTCTTTTCAAATGTTAATGGATTTTTTATAAATTAGGATCTAGTACACCTACACGTATATATTTTTTCGAAAAATATTTAATTTAGCCGAAATTTTAAGCAAGATTAGGTTAGATATTTTAGACGTTTGAGTTCGTGAATCCATATTCTTGCTTCTTAACATGACAAAACAGAATACTTGGGAGTAAATAAAAATATTTATTCAAACGTATTTTATTAAATTCTGTGGGCAGAAGCTAATTTAATATAAGAAGATCAAGATTACGCAGCGTAAATTTTGTCTGCACTTGAGTTCTCAAGAAGGGCTGTAGCCTTGAGGTTAGAGCGCCCATGGGAGCCCTTGGGCAGGCAAATTGCCGTTGAATGACTATCCGATGCGGCCTGCCCTCGGGTCGAATCTTTCCTTATAACTTAGGGCATCTTTGTGGTTCAAATATATATACATCTACATTCGTATAGTAACTTCATTTTTATCTCTCTTTTTAGTAAGGTTGGAAAAGTTTTTTTTTTCATACAAATAAAGCCTAGACCTTATAATTGGGCAATACCCAAGCATAAGGTCTAGGCTTCTATGGTGCATAACAGATACAACGATACTATATACCTACATACTATATTTTATAAATACTCATAACTAGAATAACGTTCGATTCTCACTTTTAATAGGCGAAGTTAATGTATAAGGCATTAACTTTGCCTATGTACAATAGTATTAATATTTTGTGCAATAAATACTTTTTCATTCATTTATAAAAACACTTCCTATATAATCATTATTTTAATTAAAAACAGAAGCAGAACAATGTAAGGTAGTAAATAACTTCGTAACCTAGTCGTATCAGTTTTGTTTATTAGTGTGTTATGTTTAGTAATATAAGTTCTTTTCGTTGTCTATTCAGAAGTTAAAATTTAACTTCATAATTGATGTTATGTTCTAATTTCACGCTTTGTTTCGGATCCATTAATTGGTCAAACTTTTAGGCCATTAGCAGCCGGGACATTTTGAAAATTTCGTTGGACTTCACAAAATATACGACAAACTTTTGTATCCTAATTGAAAATCAACCATGTTGGTAAACAATAACTTTTATAAACCCCCTGTTGCCAAAACGATATTTTATTGCAGACTCGCAACTTCGTGTGCGCTATTTATTTTAAACAAAATAACCGAGCCACAACCGTATAACCAATCACTCGTGACTATGAGGTTTCAGTTTAAAAAAATACATCTTTCGATGTCGATTTTGGTGAAATAAACGCTAAATGTTACTCACAATAAAGCTTCTTATCTTTACCTCCTTCTTCTTTATTTTTTTTACCTTCTATTATTTATTTCTAGAGTCTTCTAGTATGTTTTTGCTAAAACCTTGAATGTATTTACAAATAGGGAAAGTCTACGATTTTATTATATGAAACATTAGTTTTTATGCAGTTATTGTGTTAAAAAAATGCTTAGGTATAGGTTTTTATATAGGTATAAAAAATGATTTTCATTGTACCTATAGATATTTATATATGTCGCAAAGATATGAAGATATCTTAATCATTATTTAGGGAAATCGCAAAATTACATGGATTTCGTCATTTACCTGCGATATTTAGCTTTTCATTAATGTAGTTCCGTTTTTAAGTTGAGCGATATGTCTTAGTTTTTGTTTGTTCATAAAAAAATTCCAACTAAACCAAAATTTCATTCCACACAAACTTTCTTGGTAAATGTTAAAAACGACGCAGCTTAAAGACGTCGCTTCGGCTAAAACTAGTTAACAAAACTAAACAAGTAAACATCGAAATGGAGAAGAACTCCCGTAGTAGCTAAAGTAAAGATGAAATTACTGAAAATGCTAATGAAAGTCGGCTGCTGAGACCAGATTAGCGTTTCTAACAAATTTAACCTGCTCAGACCACTTTCGATCTGGGCTTTGGCAATCATCCCTGTCGAGGGGACATTTTGTAATTGCGACGCCTGAGATACTTCTAGTTTTTATAAGTATATTTATTTATTTTCTCGTTTCATCTCATAATACTTTGAGTGCCTGGAGTTAAGTTTCTCTACAGAGTATTTCTCTTATTCACGAGTACATGATCTCTTTTATATTTATATTTACTTTATAATTGGACCAAATAATTGGTCGTTTTTTATTACTTCTAATTCTGATTAAATATTAGCTACATGATATGTATATAATACAGCCTATAATATATTGGATACCAAAATAAAAAATCCACTAATTTATACCACATAAACCTTAAACACTTAATAACTTTTGAATTGGTATAATAATAGAGAAGACATTTATTTTATAGTTTATACACTTAAAGTTTCCCTTTATTTATTTATTTAGTCGCCCTAACTACAAAGGTCATTAGCGACTACATTAAATTATATTTTTATCGATGGGTTTTCTATAAGTTTCCCTTTAGTTCGACATTAAATATTACTAAGTATAAAAACCAATAACTTGTTGACATTTCAAGATGGCGAAGTTAATAAAAATTCTTAAGTAAAATGTAAACAGACAATGTGTACAAATGCGAAAAGCAATCTAAACCAAGGTTTTGTTATCCGGTCACCGGGTAAAGTAATAAAAGACGCAATCCCTAATTTCTAACCCTCTGGCAGCCGCTGCGTTAATCTTCGGGGTCACGCGCTTAAGCCGGCTATGAGTGTTTATTTCATATTTATTCCGGAAAATGTCCCCACCGCTAATGAAACTTTCCTTTCCTTTGTTTGTCTGACACTGGCCCAGTAATATAGTACTGGCTTTGTCAAGGAAACAGTTAGGGACCCACTTCATTTAGATTTTATCATTGTCAGTTTAGTTTAATAAACAAAAATCTAATTTTGGGTTACGATGTCTCCTGATATCTTCCAGAAAATATATAAAATATATAATATACAAGTGAACAAACATATATAATATGTAATAAAGGTAAAGGATGGTTTTCAACCTCTTCTTATAATTTAAGAACAAAGCTTTTATCGGTGAAGTAATGTTAAGGACTCTTCTCAGTAAACCATCACAGGCCTTCTTGTTTAAAACGGAATTCAATTCATCTGTACAAAATATTTACGTCTTATAATTTTATTTATCTTATTATAGTTAAGTGTCATGGCGCATCTAGTATCTATTTTATTCTGAGTATTTGTCTTATCATTTGACATCATAATAACTTAAATATTGTTTTTTTACTTAATATGTTATTTATCCATAAATCATCGCGCGCTTCAATATTCTCACAATATATTTTCATTCGGTCATTGAAATTCCCATTTTAAACGTTATCGTTAACAAACATACACGTCACTCAAGCGAGCACTATTTCCGTCAATACTCGTCCACGTCACATTGATCTCGTCATTTCATCATTCCGCTAATACACAGCTGTCTGCATCACTCAGCCTGTATCGCATCGATTCATTGGACACAGCAGCCAAAAATATGCAGTCTCCTTTATTAGAATGACATTGCAATAGATATCAAAGACATTATGTTCTTAGTTTCTCAAGCAGACATAGTGGAATGGACCAATTGTAGTTGGAATGTGAAATCAACCAATTGAAGCAAGCACCATTACTACTATTGGTACACATAATATTCTTGGACGTTACATTGCCACTTACCATCAGGTGGATGTAGGGTCACATGTCCTGCTCTATTAAAAAATATTAAAAAAGCTGTCCTTGGACTTAGTAGGCTGATGTCGGATCATATGGAACGAAGGCAGTGATCGCAGTATTCCGGACTTGTGACCGAAGAATTGGTTTACAGGCCTTTTACGATTTTAACGCTAAACTCCAGTGCGTTTAGTGCCCGCTCTACACTATACGGTCATGTCTGCGCCACATTGGTAATTTATTCCGTTAAAGTTACGATTCAGTAGCCTGATATACCTTTCAATATTCACATGAAAGGTAAAAAGAGGCAAGACAATTTATCTATATTATATATCCTTTTGTGTGGTATGGGGCCCACTAAGAAGGTTTTGTGTTAGAATTTTTTTTTTTTTTTTGAATTTCAAGAGGTCTATCACTATAAGAAGAAAAAAACTGTAACCAAAGGTAGTGCTACAAACTTCAAATTTGTTACGCATACTAGTTTCCAGTATGAGAGGTGTAAAAAGTTGGGTAGATTTTCATTACTGTACTGTAATATATGGAACGACGGGTGCAATAAACTTTAAAAAAAGTTATATATATAATATGTTTATGGCGACTAAAAAATAATTGACCCGTTTTAATTTATTTTAAATTTTTCTTTTTGTATTACATCAGGAAAATGATAGATAAATTATGTTTTTCAATTATAAAATAGGAAACAAAATTATAAAAGCTAGTTGAAAATAGAAACAAACTTTTTTGTTTACAAAAATCATTACGATTGTGTCCACATATTAATACAACCGTCAATAAAATTGACCTAGTCATGTTTTGGTTTTAGTCTATGGTTTTTAGATAACTTTGCATTTCTATAGAGGTGGTATCTCCATTCAGGGTGCTGTTACGAAGGGACAGTTAACTTGGCTATAAATTAGTAAGGCTATTACAAAATCAGAATGCAAATTTGTCAATATATTTCGTAATCGCATTATTAAGCCGACAACGTATTGACTGATCCCATTCATGGATTTTGTAGGTCTGCTTACCATCCGGTCACAGATACAAAGTCACATGCCGTGATTTACTAACCAAACTCATTTATTAAATAACAGCATTATTTTAGTTTGGCACGAACGAATAGTAATAATTTCTTTATTTTCTCACAAAAAAATATACAGAAACAATAGTTACAACATTTAACAATAATTAGAGTGTGAGACTGGAGCCTGAACTAGGCAAAGCGCTCAGGTCTCCAGGATCTCACTCTATAATAAATAGTATTATGTACCCATGTGTTGTGACACACAACACATATGTACATATTATTAACATAAATTAAGCAATTCAACAAAATAATCATCCATAGTATCTAAGTTAAGTAAGCCTATATACAATTAAATTTACTCAAATATATTAAAGTATCCATAATAGGCTATTTGACTACATTAAAAATATACTATAAATTGAGGTCATCCTATCTGAAGATGGCGTAAAAAAAAATTTCACTTTATTTTAAACTAAATTATGTATATCTTTTGTAGATTACACGAAATAAAATTGAATATTTTTTACAATTTTATTTATAATAAAAATATCTTTGATTCGTTGATAACTGGTGACGTCACACGCAAGTAAACAAAACACAGATTATAAAGCATGTGGATGAAATAGAATAGAGTATAATATATAGAATATATAGGAGATGATTTAATCTGTGCTTGTTTGTTTACTTGCGTGTGACGTCACACTTGACATAGACTGCAAAACAGCGTTTTTAGCGCTATTGTGGAAATTCAAACTTTAACTGAAATATCAATGTAGTGTGATTTTTATTTAATGGAGAATCATATAAAATGGGTTTCAAAAAGAAGTCAAATACTCTATTATAGTACACATATTTAGCGACAAGGATAACAATAATAACAAAATTATTAAAATTAAAAGTGCATTAGTAATAATTTATGTAGATGAGTGTGTTTTATTGAGTGTGTTATGTTGTGAGTGTGTGTTGTGTTTGTGTTATGTCGTGGGTGTGTGGTAGGTACGATTAAATGTGTTTTGAATGTGTGTTATGTAGGTTTATTTTAGGGTTATTTAATTATTTTATATGTATGTTTTTACTTCTGGTATAGTAAAAGTAACTACTATCCTAAGACTACATCATTCTAGCAAAGTATTACCCAATGATGATCAAAGCCATTTGGTTTACGACCGGCAGCAGATTTTGCGGTCACAAATGCTCACAGGGCTTCTTTCGTCTGCTTTTGACGGCCCTGTGAGTTTACCGGCCTTTTGGCAGTTTACGGCAAACGATTCGTTTATGGAACATGCTTCATGCTCAATGAAATTCAGTATTATCTTGTTTATGATCCGTAATAATACCATTTATGATTTCTTGACCTTTTTATATAGTTCATTATTAATTTTTGTTTGAGTAGTTACTATTTAGTATTTATGTAGTAGAAGACCGATAAGAAATAAGGCCAAGCATTGATACGAATAAATTGACAATGTCAATGTTCAATAACGCGTTTTAACACTTTAACCATAAAATCAGATCAGGAAAATGTTTTTGTTAAAACTTAATTTGCAACAATGGTCATAATAAAAGATAAAAACTAGTTTATAATAACTCAAAGTTAGCCTTTCTCAATCCTTACCAATGCAATATACTGAAAAATACTCATGGACATTTCAGACGAACTAGCAGTTTTAGATTATGGAACCTAACAGTATCTTATATATTGTGTTGGGCAAAGAGCGTACTGAACACGTTGCTGTGTTATTAAACAAATGTACTTAATTATTTTAGATCAAAAACTTATTAGTATTTTCTTATCTTTGATAAAATTATAGATATGTACTTAATAAAAGCATATTTTGTTAACCAAAATACCAGATTAATATATGTTCATATTCAATTAAGTAGGTTGAAAATTGGACATTTCGATAATAATTGTACTAAATGTAACCTTAGTTAATTTCCTCTTCTTACAATGGCCAAGAACCAATTTTAAAAAAAAAACATTATTTTAAAAATATTTTTTTAATGTAATGTTAGTTGTTCTATTTGTTTTATCTGATACATAAAAGGTCAACTTATTTAAAGCTATAAACTCACCTAAAATCGTCACATTTAGTAGATGGGCGCACAATTTTAGATTAAAGGCGTCGTCTCTCGCGGGTTTAAATCTATGTAAACTTTTAGATATTATTATTATTTTTTAGTCGAAATAACAAAAGTAAACCTTCAGCTTCTAAAATTATTATTAAGTGATCAGATTTAAGTATAGAAAATTAACTTTTCACGGACAACTTTTCACCAATCATATGCCTGAGTAACTAATGTTGATCACAGATTAGTTCAAACAGCCTTTGAGAAACTGGAGCTTAGTCAATTGGATATCGGGTATCGAGATTATACTGAGATCGCTTTTCAGAAGCCGAACGTTGAATAATATTTCGACCATTATATATATAAACAGAATCTTGCCTATATTCAAAGGATATATACCAATATAAATTCATTTGCCTAGTATAAATAATAAAATATAGTTATCAAAACAATTTAGTTTTTTATCTACCAGCCTAATACTTACCACATTACTTTTTATTAAGATTTTAGATTCCAAAAAAAGTGTTGGCTAAATCATCCTTTACATGAAATACTAATAACAAAGTTATTGCCAACACAAAATAAATATTATTATATTAATAATATTTTAATTTGATGAAGCAGCAAAATATTCACTGTTGTTATAGAATATATAATGTGCACGCTCTATTAGAATGACGGGCCCTTTTATTTGTTCTAAAAACATCCCATACCTACTAAATTACCAAATGAACAAACACTTTTAAAACCCTTTCATGTTGTTCATAATTACACCCCCAGAATGTGGAATATCTACACCAAAATAAAGTATGCGCGTAATTCGTCGCGTCCCAACAACTTGAAGCACGCGGGGATGCGTCCAAACTTACTGATTAATTTACTTTGTCCGTACCTAATTTGTTACCGTCATTTTGTTAATTATCGTTGCGGGGTGACTTATATAGGTATTTGTAATTAAAAATTATTACATATACGGAAATTAAAATAGGCTATAAAACTGGAAGAAAGAAGAAATAATTAAAAACAAATCTATCATAGTTGTATTATTGATTTGTCGTTCAACTATAACTTGAGTTAAATTAATGCAAGTCTTTAAATCCATATTCTAACTAAAGAACTTTTAGAATAGAATATCTCGAAGAGACTAAACGAAGCTTGAGTTTGAAGAAAAGAAGTATTCGATAAAAATGGCATTGCTTTAGAACAATTCGATCAGAGAAATGGTCGAATAAACACTTGTTGTAATTATAGATTTCCATAATAAATACAAGAGCAAAATAAGCACGATAATCTAACGAGCAAATTGAGATAATAATGCACTACAGCAGTGCACAGGCCAGATTTTAATTACAATAAACCATATTTCTTCTAGCTGAAAGCTTAAACTACCAGAATGAAAAGTTACAACGGCAATTCCTTTGATTTATAAAACAAAACTGTTGAAATAGGGGAAGGAAGCAGACACTTGTCATTGTTTGTGTACATTCACTCATGTTGCAATATTTCATGTGCAGTATACCCGGGTACTCGGCGCGTCGAGTTAGGAACAAAGCGGTCGCCCGGGAGAGGAACCACGTCCGCTCGTGCCGACATCGTGTGCGTGCTTCTACTTACACTGCTTCTGACAACAACTCATTAATTTTACTGTAAACTTTCTTCAGGGGCTTTGCTTCAAAATTTTACTAAGCAAGTTTTTTTTCAGGAATTTTAAAAGCGTTGCGATTAAAATTATACGAATAATAAATGTTACTTTAAAAGGATTTTTAGTTGGGTCAAATTGACCGTTCTTATTTTCTAATAGTTTCCATTCACGTGATGAATTGATGAACAAAACTACATTAAAAGTTATATTATAAACAATTAATCATAACGATAAAGGGGATAATAAAACTAGTTGCACAGATAAATTAATAAAAGCTATTCATTGTAACAATAAACTGTTTGTTAAATAACCATTCTAGATAAGAAACTATTTCGCCGCACACATCCTTCCATAAAAAATAATTTATAGAGTGATTTTAATAATTTATTATGATTTCCATTTTTTTTTATTGTTTATTGCATCGTGCGATAACATTCTAATAGTTCTTTTACACCCGGGTTCAATTGGGTATTTTTATTTAATGTATTCTAATAAAAGTGACATATAGATATATTTTATGATCCTCGACCCACATAAATGATTGATTTACGTGTACAATCATATTTTGGTCATTGATCTTAAAGAAGTAAGCATTTTGTTGTGTGGAATATCTGAATTGTATAATATGCAAATTGTATTTAGGTTTATTTTTTAAATATAAAACCTCAGGATGGAGGACGACAAATATAAATTCATTAGTCTTAACAAAGGACATTCGAGCAAGCTAATGAAGAAAGACGCCTAATGTAATCACCCTTTGTAATTTTTCCACTAAGCCAGCGAGCGTATAATTAATTTTCTCGAAATGCCCTATATTTTACTTGTAGTGACTATCCTAATTAAACAACTTAATAATATTTTAATTGCGATAACTTTAACATTAAGAATTAGGTTTTTAATATTTAAATGCCTCAAAATTTCCAAACCTTTATTAGGTACAAAATTACTTTGTATAATTTATTATTGCTATTGATAGTATGTATTCTTGTTGTTCTATTTCCAGTTCTGCAACACATTCGACAGTCCCTTCAAGTGTGTTACCAACAAAAACTTTTTCAATATTTTTTTCATCACATTTGTCAACTCTCCCCGTGTTCGAGCCCGTATCACGTCGACAAACAAACAATATTTTCCCGACTGACTCAACTTTTTCAAACTCATTTCCATTCTGGAACGTGTCGTGAACAATTTATTGGCTTCGGAACTCAACATCAAGTTTGGTGAAAAGTCTTAGCGAAGTTAATCTTTCCCAGAACTAGTCCCATTGTGCAGACGTTCCGTCTTAGTTAGCGACACATCGCTTTTCATTAGCCAGTTCCTGAAGAAAAAGTTAATACCGTCACCTTGACGTATCACTTTTTGTTAATGTTTATAAATAAAAAAAATATGAATAACAAACCGATATCAGGAAACGTTGAGTTTTGACTCAAACGTAACCCAAATAAGTTGAACATTTATCGTGGTATTTTGAGCCCGACCTGACCTAGCCGTTCGCGGACGAGGTCGTTTGAAGTTGTGTCTTATCTTGTTATGTTACCTATATTTTTATTTAGAAGTATAATAAAATTTGTTACGATGCCATTAAAGTTGCTTCTATGTTTCTCAATGACAGGAATACTGAAGCTTTCAACCTTTATATAATACAATATTCTGCGGCTACGTAAAGTTTGAAACTATATTATACTCGTATAGGAAAATGGAGTAGTGGGTAGACGAGAGTGATGTGCCTACTTGGAAGTAGGTCGTGCGTATCCGGAGGGCAGCGATATCGATGATGCGGTGGTCTATGCATTATTTTGTTTTGTGTCTGTGTCACACTTCGATGAAATCGTGTCAGTCTTATATCTGACCTTTCTTATACTACAATAGAAACGATGATTCGCATTTTATTTTATAGGTTGATCTATTGTTTTTTTTTAATATATAAAATAAAATAACCAGATTTTAGTATAATTAATGAACTTTTTTTCATAAGATTTTTTAAGAGCTACAATTTTAATTACGGTTCTTATTGACGCCATATATTTTCGACAATTTTTTTAAACTTTAAATACAGGTTTTGGAGTCGGAGTATTTTTTTATAATTATTTTTTTACTTGTGGAAATAATGTTATAATGTTAAAATATTTAGATACATTTATTGGTACTACTACGTATATCTGTAGTAGTACTAACATATGTATCTATATATTTTTAATACTAAATACACGCGTACAAGGCGGCCACTACAGGCATAAAGAATTTTATTTATGTATTAACTAAGCTCTATAATTTCTCACTCGGCTTCTAAGGGTTGTAGTGTCATGTTGAAAAACCTCCCTATATTTTGCATTTGATAGCTCAAGGAATTGGGCTATCAAATACAAAAATATTTTCTCAAATCTGCTAGTTCCAAAAATTCGGATATTCAGCTTTAACTTTGTAAGTAATATAGATTATAAACATTACGTTAATGACTTGCACTTTTAGTATTTATTTAAATTATATGAGTTCATAGTAGGGGAGAGTCTTCCAGTACCGTCACCTTAAAGTTTATCAACAGAAACATCGCAATTTTTATGGTTACATGTTAAAAACCTCCTAATATGGGTAAAATAACTATTTGCGCTATCAATAGACATAATAAACAACCAGTATGTATAGAAATAATCTTTTTTCAACTTTATTATTGCAATTCGAAGACTCGGAACAATCAGACTTAAAAAAATTGGCCTCCAATACCGGCCAGTAATTAAGTAACCACTTATACAACACAATAATCGAAAATATACTGATCAGATAGCTCTGTGTGTTTGCACAAGCCTCATGAACCCAAATCTTGCAGTTTCCACACTGAATCCAATCCTTTTCGTTCAGATTCAGTACACAAAGCACAAACTGTTTCTATAATCGATCTAGGATTAAAGAAACTTAGGTTTATGTTTTTAATTTTATTGATTTTCTTTTTGACATCTCTTCCTGACATCATTCGTGTGACTTGACATTTTTGTATATCTGTAAATAAAAAAAAAAAAAAAAAAACGAACTACTTATTTAAAGATGAACGGAAAGAGTGGCCGGTACTGTAGGACAACGTAATGGCCGGTACTGTAGGACAACGTAATGGCCGGTACTGGAGGAAACGAAAAAATATTTTTTGATTTCAAACGAACACGAATGTACAAAGGCTGGTTATAAAAACACTTTTCTATTGCCATATAAGTACACTATACTTACCAGCAGTTATTTTTTTTAAACTCGATCTCTGAATTTCGAAAATCGCCAACAGATTTTTAATTACGTAGCGTACGTCTATTACACACAAAACAAAAATCTTTGTACAGGCAGAAAACTTGGCGCTGCAAGTTGACGCCATGAATGTATACTTGCATGAATGTATTACACAAACCGCGGTAAAAATCTTAGCGCCATCTGATGTCCAATTGTAGAATTTGAAACTGGCCGGTACTGGATGCCGGCCGGTACTGGAGGACTCTCTATTATTGTTGATTTTTCTTTTATAAAGGAATAAGATTGAATTAATTAAATCAGAGTCCGCAAAAGTAACTTACTGTTAAAGAAAATAACGAAACAAAGCTTTCTTTGCTTCAGTCACCAAAATAAATAGAGTAGTTTAACCAACCCTACGTGTGTAGGGTTGGTTAAACTACTCTATCTATTTACTCACTCCTAAATTTAAAATATTGATATGCTTACTTAGATAGAATATTATTATATAAATTTAAATTAGTAGGTATATTTTTTAAACCCAATTGTTATGTCAACATAAATACATAATCTTCTAGATTTTATGTTATTAAATATTTAAAATAACAAGAAAGTAAGTTTTATTATTTTATTTTATGAAAATAAATTGTTACGAAAAATATTATCATAAACGAAATTGAAATAAGTGAAATGACGCTGAAACTGTAAAAAGTAGATAGAAATAAATCCGTTGAAAATTAGATTTATACAAAATGGTGGACTGTAGACGCCGACCACGTTTATGGTTCCCAATCTTCTCTGGCAAGACGAGCAAATCCTGCGGGACTGAAAGAGAATATGAAGAAATCCTCTTCATACTTACTAGACATTTTTATCTCAAATGTAAACTGTAAAACACCGCCGATATTACAAAAGGGGAACGCGTGCGGACCCAAATTGTTAGACGCAGTTTTATTTACACGCGTAAGCTGATATCACTTTACTGTAAACATACTTTTAGGTAAAGATTAAATATAATTATTATTTTTATGGATCTACGTAAGAAAATGTTTTGAAAATGATTAGGAGTTGATGCGCATTTGTATTAGGAGAAATAATAATTAGGGCTCCGGTTTGTATTATTATTATTTTAATAAGTAAGACCTTTATAGTCCGATCGTCTATCCGTCTATCCGCATCAAATTGGTTCTTTCAATTTGATACTGGTCCGTTTACTTAAAATTTAGGAAGCTTATAGATCTTGTTTACACGCCGTTTATAAAAAATATATATAACTACTAAAATATTTAAAGGCTCATAGGACTTGGTAACTTGAAGTTTTTTGCACATTTGTATATAAGTATATACAAATGTGCAAAAAACTTCAAGTTACCTATGGGTACCAATGCAAAAACTGTCGAGTGACCTATTCATGTTTATATTTTTGACTATCAGTTGAACTGTTGAATATATAATATCAGAAGTCTACTCAGGGGCGTATTTAGGTTCGACGTCGTTCCGGGCCACTTACACCGGCTGCCATAGTAATTATTTTTTCACAACCCACTGATATTATAAATGTAAAAAAATATATGACAATTTAAACATTATTATTTTAAAATATTTTTTCACTCTTAATATTTTTTTATTGAGCGAGGTTTTTGACGCTGGCTAAGGCCGCCTATAATAAGCCGCCCTAGGTAATGACCCAATTGGCCCATTCGTAAATATGCAACTGAGCCTACTGCATCGTTTTCTTGCCTCTCCTTCATTTAGCAGGGTGGTTATTAAAGTAGACTCGTAATGCAAATTCGTCTCTATCGCCCTACATTTCGTAACTGCATTATTTAGACGGTATACAGAGAGCGACCATGAGTGATCCCATAAAGTTTCCTGTTTACTTCAGAACCCTAAAACAATAACAACACTTGTATTTCTGGTTAACTAAAAAGTTAAGAGACATGTAATTTATTATCTGAATATCCTAAATGTTGGTTAGAACTTGGACTTAGAACACTTAGGTCTCTGGTTCGAATCCCGGTGTGTACCAATGACTTTTCATTTTTTTTAAATGTACACTTATTTGACAATACCACGATAGTGCCTCGGAGAGCACGTTAAGCTGACGGTCCTGGTTTCACTATACTAACTTGTGAAACTGTTTATAGATGGGTTATTGAGTCTATTCAAAACATCGCGACGAGCTAGCCACTTGTTCGGTGTAGACTTTTACCATCGGCTACGACGGGGTGGGATTAAAAATCCCTTCGCTGGGTACCCTGGGGCCGTCTAGATGGTCTCGTGCTCAGTAAGTCACCCGTGATGATATGTATGTATTTATGTATCCTGAAATACTCTTTCCAATAGTAAATATAAAAAAGTTTACTAAAAGCTTTTGAACAATTAAATAACTACGTTAGGTTCGTCTCTAAAGCTCGCTGTACACTGGTGGATTAGAGTAAAGTCTAACTCTACCAGCACCAAGTACTCTAACAATTTTAGTAGAGCAACTGCTAGTACTCCTCTCCTATGGTGTTTACATTAGTACTCTACCATGCTACTATGCTATTTACTTCACTCGTGTACAGCAGGCTTTACTGTAGGGAGCTTTATAGATACGTCAGTGTAATCAAGTAGGTAGGTAGTGATAGTGAACAACCGAATCGTTTTAAGACAGGCTTTCTGTTACAAATTAACGAGGGCGTCAGTCATGTGTCGTGGACCACAGGATTCGTGGAGTGAGAGTACAGAATATAAAACTATACAGAATACACCATATTATAAAATCGAACTATGCAGTTATGCTAAGTATTCTGTTTTAATCAACATTAGGTACAATTGAATTTTTATTATGTAGATATTGCCCGCTGCATAATGTTTTTTTTTCCTTAAATATTCCTTATTTAAAGTTTATATTTCTAATGCTTGTTGAGGTTATAAATTATATCTCCTATTTTCTTTTTTAGGTCTATATTTTAATTTATATACCTAATAGCATTATTCTTTAATAATATTGTTTAACTGTTTATAATAAATTATAAGTTTAATAAGTTTTAAATAACTACTATACTGTAGTTGATCGCAACCTTTACTTACGCATAAAATTGTAGTTTTCTATCATATTAGTTTTAATTTTCCTTTTTTTACCAGGGCATTTTGAACCAATAACAAAATAATTCTAACTGTATTATTATTATATATTTAATTTCAGTAGTGCTCTGGTTTATAAAGTAGTTTCAGTTTGATGTAATAATTTTTAAAGCTCATTTAATGATCACTCACATGACACGAATATTCACAGACGGATCGATATCATGTTCTCTGTACGACTTCTTTACCCTGTGGTGGATACACGATGCTGTGTACCATGTCACTATACGTACACACAGATCTGTGGTCTTGTTTAATTTCGCTAGCTACGGAGATTGAGTTGTCTTTGTTTTAGATAAGCTAAATAGAAAACATTATCTTATTTCAACTCACTTTGTTTAATATCAAAACGATTAAGTGCTTAATATTATTTTGTATTAAAAAGCGGCCCCTAGTGGTTAAGTCAATGCGCAACTGATAACAAGGTCTAGCAGATAACAACAAGGCCGGACAGGGGATGGGTGATCGCTTTTTACAACGAGGCTATACCGTCATAATCGCCGCAACGAGCTTGCTACGTGTTAGGTGTTTTCGGGAGCCAAAAAAGGCACCCGTGATAGTATTAAATTTATTTTTGCTATAACTTCGCTAGACCTACCTACCGGCTTTGTTACCACCGCCAAAATAGTTGCAAAAACCGCCATATATCAGGTTTTAGCCTGTGGGTACATCGGTTTTCAGAAGAATATTGCATCGTTTTCTTGTCTAGGTAGTAGTCTTCTTTCAGGATACGCAGCATACGGGCAGGCAATTTGAAAATAAAGCAGTGAGCCTATTAAATTAAACACGTAATGAAAATTCGTCTTTTTCGTCGCCCATTTTGTAACCGCTTTATTAACCAGGCATGGTGAAAGCGATTTATGCTGTTAACAACAATATATAGATCGTCCCCAATCATAGATTTTCTAGACCTTCTTATCATCAGCTAGATATATAGTCACATGCCTTGGTCGAATAAAACAATATTATTATATAATTTGTATGATAATACGGTTCCAGGATTTAATTTGGGGGAGAAGCACAGATCACTTTATAGGTGTTTTAGTTTTTGTCTTTGGTTTATTTATTTTATTTTATATATCAAACTTTATTGCATAATACAAAGGCGGATAATGCAGTTGGACATTATCGTTAGTCAAACCTTTAATTATTAAGCAGGACTGTTGTCCTATGTTTAGACCTATTATATTTCGATATGACTGCCTGAGCGATCCAATTCTGGTGTAGCTGGTTTTCTTAGAGACAATGGCCATCATGTAAACAAAAAAACAACAGAATATGTTTAATTACTATCTCACTTGCACGTTTTGTTTCATAAACATACCATCCCAGTCTTTCCTTATCAGAAATGTGGCATATAAATAAATTATTTCCATTTTATAAATATTCCTGTTATAATATATCTTTATCTATATGTGTATAAACCTAATGCTAAAGTCCACACAGCGTCTAGACTTTCTGCTTTACAGTTTTATTACTTAAACACAGGTCATAAAAGCTAGAAGTAAACCAATTTTATTTCCATAAGAACTGGATTATGTCCCCTAGCGCCTCATCTCACCGGTTCTGCAATTATTGTTAGAAATGTTTATTAATGTTAAGAGTCAACCCATTACAAAAGAAAGCGCAAAGTAAACAAGCTCAAATACCAGTGATGGGTAAAAATGACATCAAATAACAATGCAGTATCGTTTGATTCTTTTTAACTCCCCGTGAAGGGTTTAATTTTTTTTTTCGCTTTTCGGTAATTTTTCTTTGCATACTTTTCAATTACAAATGACCTACTTATACAATCCTTATTTATAAAAAATACCTAAGTGAACTTCGGACATAAGGGTTTAATTTTGGGTATAATTAACTTGGGAAGGTTGTATTTTGTTTGAGCTAATATAAAGCTCTACTAATAAAATCAAACAATTTTTTTCATATTGTGTCGCAAATAAAGAAAAAAATAAGCCTTCTCCATATAAGTAATGTGTAAGTGAGTGATAATAAGATAACCAATTTGTATGAAGAAGTTTTTTTTTATGTGCGACACATGGCTCCATGGTAAAAGTTGTTTCACTTTATTAGTACAGCCACATATTTGCCTAAATAACCTACCATGTTTTAACTAAAAAAAGTAATTATATATTAACATTAAAATAAGTTTATAAATTAGCAAAGGCTTACTACTAAATGGATAATACGACCTAATTGACTAATTTCAAATAAAGGAGACCAGTTGACAATAAAAGAGACCGATGTGATACCTGAGTCTCACTATCCCCTTTAAGGTATTTTTTAATTAAATATACTCGTAGTTATGTAATAGTTAGGTATATATCTCTATATATTTATTGTATTAAGTATAATATATTTAGGTATACTGTAAAAGTATATTTTGATGGAATTTATTAAAAACATAATAATTAATTAAAATAAAAGCTCATCTAGAGATTCATAATTTTAATTTAATTTGATTTATAACGCAACGAGGATAGTAAACTAATACAAATTCTTATTGACGCTACCCGTTTCGTAACAGCAGCATATATTAAGCTTTTAAACATTTTTTTTTGTTTATTACATTATGCCCTTAAGAGTAACTAAATAAAAACTGGTTGGAAGTAAGCCTGTCTGGCTACTCTAATTGCGGCTGATGTAATTTAGCACCGCTGCGGGTAAGCATTTATGCGCAGACGCAGCACGGGATAGCTATTTAGTCCTTCTGATGCAATGTATGCGGTTATTTACAGGTTACAATGTAAGGTAGGTATTTGTATATATTTTTTTGTAGTAAATTTATTCTCTAGTATCTAACTTATACTAATATGTGTCCAACAAAGTTTATGTATTAATTAAACCAAAAATGTTTGTGCAGTTGTGGCTACGCATAGACCAATTATGCTAATTTGATACGGGCGTAGCAAAGCAAAATAATATTAAATTTGAATTTAAATTAACCGAAACGCAACGTGATACCTATTCAAAACACAAAGTGTCGCATTATTTATTAATATATTTGAACGTTGCCGCTCTATATACCCGTAGCTACCAAATTCGTTGCGAAAATAATAGAATACCGCGCACTATTTGGGTTCAAAGGCTACCATACAATCAATTTATTGTATGGTAATTCACCGGATAATAAAACAGTGCAGATATGTATGCGTACTTATAATTTATATCTACTCTAAATTTCCCTTCGCTGTAAAATGTAACCTTTTAGAAAATTCTTATAAACGTTTCTATTCAGCGAAATCGTTTTCTTTATACGCGATAATGACACAAAGTTCAGACCTCGTTACATATTCAAGAAAAGATTAGACGACTGCGACTACGAATGAGATCGAGCTAGCAATACTAATCTCGATAAAGCATCGATTTTCTCACAAAGCGAGGTTAGTGGCGCAACAGCGACCCCTTTTCAATAAAAATCACATTTTCTTTCGGCCTGGGTGACATTCATGACGGAGTTTAGTGACTTCCGAAGTACCAGGTTATCAGACGAGAGCGGTGGTAGTCAGGGCGGGGTGCAGACTGGAGGCTGAAGGGCTCCGCTCGGGCTCCATTCGTGTCCCGTCGGCCGGCGCACTCGCCCGCCTGCTCCGCGTTATATCGCACCCTCGACGCGATCTAAATATAATCGTAGATATAAAAAGATATATTATTTTTTTCGGTGTGCTGGAGGTTTATTAAGGAGTGTAGAACAGTGGTACGGTGATTTGTACGGTTCACGGGTAAATTATTTCAGCGAAATTGTTTCCGTAATGGAAAAGCTCTTGGTGTTTTCATTTCTTTGTCCTAGGAAAATTGTTGTATTTTTTTTTTACTTTTGTGCTATTTTAAAATATAATCAAATTTACCTTTAATAATTAGAACTTTACGATTCCTAATTGTGAAGAATTTAATTAATTTCATAACAATTAAAGCAGAGAATCAGCTTCAACTTTTAAAGCTCGTAGTCAGCAATTTTGTTTTCATAATAACACACTTTAACTTGTAGTTTCAGAAAATCATACATTCATTTATTTACTACTATATTTAATTAATTTACATTACAGAAGCTATAACAACATTTGATATCTCATTACAGTTAATAAATTTAAATGATATTATGTTTTCTGATAAGGGAATTAATATATTGGTGATAACTTTCCGTCTAAAACTCGTATGTATTCAATTATTGTTAAAGTTATCTGATAAATTTTATCATAATTCTTTAATCCAAATTAACTATGTAATATTGTAAGTACCTACTATATTGCATATATATAAGTATCTAGCTGTACCGCATGGTTTCATCCGACATCATAATTTAAAAGAAATGGAATCGAAATTTAAAAAAAAAACATGGTGATAATGTAGCTTTCTAAAAGTTAATAAATATAACAGGGGTTTAAGCTTTTTTTGAGTTTATCCATTACAAACGAATTATCAAATCTTTTCTCATTATAATATTTGTAGGTATAGATATATAGCGAGGTAGGTTATATACAAATATTGGTATCTCAAAAACTTATGTATACCCTTTGCCGTCTTACCATTTTAAATATTAATAATATATAACTAAATTGGCATTATTTATTATTAATAACTTATATCTTTTTCTTTTATTTACTAGCCAATATTATGTTGTCAAATTCGAACAACAAACATAATTTCGTAATTTTATTTTCTGTATTAATAGAAGCAGATTTAGACTTTGTAGGTCTGTATACCATCAGCATACAAAGCAATATAATTTCGTGCTCGACTGTCTCTTTCTTTATTCTACTTATTTATCTTTACCTAAATGATTTTCAACTAAAATTAAGTTTCGATTAAGTAAACTGTGAAATGTTTTCAGTTAGTCTTCTTCACCTTTGGCAACTCCTGTATCTAGATGATAACATCTCTGAATAAAAAACATTTTTAGTTAGCCAGTGAGCATATTAAAAGCGTCTTTGTTTAAATACAATCAGTAATGATGATATTCTTACGATTGTAATTTAGATTAATTACAATTACTTTTGCTCAAATAGCAAGGTATATTTTCCGGTGGAGAAAACTACATTTTGTCAGATTTTCGTTACCATGCAAAATCCTTCTACTGCACCATTTTATTGTTGAGGTGGTAGTCTACTTTTATGGCGCGGGCCAAACAGCCGGTTGATTAGACGATAAGACAGCAAATATATTAAAAAGATTCAAACTTAGCAGGTCTGTTTACTATCAAGTACATACAAAGCAACATGCTGTGCCCCAATGAAAAAATAGCTTTAGCGATTATAAAGCTATAATGACGCAGATGATGTCTGCATTATTAATTATATTATTTGATTTCTATATTTATTATTTTAAACTATAACATGAAATTCATAATAAACTAAATTGATTATTTTATCTGTCACAAAGGCCAGTTCATTATTATTCACTACCTGACAGTTATGCCTATTATCATTCATTATTAATATTGCTTTTTAGTCTATAAAGTTAATAGATAATAATTTATTCTCTTGTCTATATATAGAAACCTCATATTATATTCTAAATTCAATATGGCCAACCTCAATTCGATTTAATTATTACTCAACTCTGACGATTAGACTATACTGTGTGAATAATTTGATTTGACCAACGTGCATCTACTCACACATATTCAATTAGTAATGAATTGATTTATATCTTCCTAGTTGTGGAGACGCATTTTAATTTACTTTAATAAATTTAACTACTATTTTATTTTTATTACAATCAATTTCGTTTTAAATTTAAATAATTAAACCTAACATCATAGTGCATTATTATTAATAAAAAAAATAACTTTAATCGTTTTGTTTGATAAATAATAACCTGCGTTAGTAATTTCATTTCATTAAGTTTGTCTTTAGGTTTTAAATATTCTGCTATATTTCGAATTTATCTACGACTTATTTATTAAAACTTTCTGATGGCAGAAAATGTAACAAAAAATATTTAGAAAAACTTTAATTTTACTGTAGAAACGGAATTCTGAATATTTTACTCCATTTGATGTACCTAAATATTCTCTATTCAATTCAACGCAAAATAAGAATTGTTTTCTTATAAATAATTTACCGCCTCCGTAGACTAGGGTTGCACCTTTGGCGTTGTTTTCGGAGGTCGCTGGTTCAATTCCCACCCATCGCAAAAATATATAGTACGTTTTTATGTACAGTTTTTCGTGGACTGGGTGTTTATAAAATATAATATGTATAATACCGTTGTTTCTGGTACACATAGTTCAAGCTTAGAGCTTAGTTTTGGAATGAAGATTCTCTAAATAAAATATAGCAGATAGAAAACCACTAGGTTGTTGTATACTATTGGTTGTTGTATATTGGTTGTATGTTGAGTTTAAATTTAAAATTACATAAAACTGCGAATGCTATTCGTGTACTTAGGGTTTCGTACAAAAAAAGAAGAGAAGGCAATATAAAGGAATGTATTATTACAGAAATGATTATCTTTAATAACTTAAAATAATATTATCTTAGCACTTCAGATAAAACTTTGGAATTTTAAATCAAAATAAATATTGTTTAAAGAGAGTATTTCATTATCGTATTAAATAGGTATGTATTATCACCATTTCATAATATTTACCATATACCCATCGAAAGATTTAATAAGTATTTATTATGAACTCGAAGATATTATAGGTACCTATATTATTATTTGTTAGTTGTAATTTCTAAACCCTAAAGGATTCGCTACATGATTATATTAGCTTTTAAATGCTTGATTGTTTTCTATCTAACCTTACTGACACATATTTATTCAGATTTTTTTTTTAAGGTTCCAGGCATCTTTAATAATAATAATATGTAGGACAACCCACGACCTCCAAATACAACGCCAATTGAGAAATCAAGGCGTTCAAGTTTATTTACAACAAAATTAGTTTTCATGGACCGTTCTGGGTGTTTATAAAATACTAGATGTGCCCCGCGGTTTTACCCGCCCGTTTAATTTAAAAGAAATTGTATTTGAAATAAAATACAGCTCATATTACTCGCTGATGTTAAATATTTCTATTGGTGAAAGATTTTTTAAAATCGGTTTATTAGTTTTTGAGTTTATCCGAAACAAACAAGCAAACAAATCTTTTCTCTCTATAATATTTGAATAAATAATATCTATTAATATCATTGTTTCTGGTACACATCGAGTCTAGAGCTTAGGTTGTGACCAGGGCAATATGTGTTTAATGCCCTTTTATATTATTAATATTCATAAATATATTTGTTGTAAATATTATTATCTAGCCTATTAACTTTAAATAGTAGGCAAGTGTCATCGGCAAACTGCACTATCTACGGCATTTCCTGTAGTATTAGGTCATTGAGGCCATTGGGCATTGGGCCCAACATTGAACCCTGTGGAGTACCAGTGTTCAAAACCTTTTATAATCAGTTTTTTATCTATACTAATATTATAAAAAAAAAAAAAGATTGTTTGTTTATTTCGGATAAACAAAAA
Source organism: Monopis laevigella (assembly GCA_947458855.1). NCBI lineage: Eukaryota > Metazoa > Arthropoda > Insecta > Lepidoptera > Tineidae > Monopis > Monopis laevigella. The sequence continues at coordinate 17,516,842 of OX381577.1, read as the reverse complement.
ATCTACTGAACCGATTTTAATAGTTATTTTACCAATAGAAACTTCTCTCTTTAGCGAGTGGTTATAAACGGTAGTAGAATGCTTAAAACCATTTCTAATCAATTTCTTATAACTACCAAATAAATCAGAATTAGTTAATGTCGTGTTTAATAATGGACCTTTGGACTATCGTCTGGTTCCTGAACTACGCAATTTGTTTTAGTAGAGGGTCGGGTGTTGACCGTTTATCATTATGATGACCTTATTATAATGGACCTTGCGACTATGGACTTTAGATAGAATATGGTAAAATGAAAAGACAATATGCAATAAAGCTACCTTTAGAAGGTATGAAAGTAGATGATAATAATAATAATAAGTAGGGAGTTTTACACATATTTCCCTAGTCTGGTTAAATGCACCTAAGTCAAAAATAGTAATAATAAATATAGCTAACTCTACAGAAAACTGGCAAACTTGTTGCCATGAGTGGTATATGAACCAACGACCTCTGGATACACCGGCATGCCAGCGGCACAACCACTATTCCATGGATGCGGTCAACGTATATTGACTAAATAAAGTAACTACTATATATAATATTAAACCTCCCTCCCACACGGAATCAGACCCCTCCACAGGGAACCCAGCGGAGGGGTTTTTCTCCCATCTCGTCAGAAAGGTTCTTACAGTTTAAACTGCACAGTAGGTAAAAGATGTTAAAAACAACTTACGGTAGAACTACTGGGCCTATCTAAATGTTGGAACTCAACTGCACGTCAAAGTTAAAATTTGATACAATTCCCATACAAATTGTCTCAATTTTAAACTTTCATACGACCGTGATACATAATCGATTTAGTAGAATATGGCCCCAGTGGCCATATTCTGTTTCTTTTTAAAGTAACATTAGATTGTCAAAATAACGAAATATATATATACAATGGTCAAGACACTGAATACTAAAAACTTTTAAGCCAAATGTACCTATAATACAAAGGCTATTCCCTTGTTTCTACATGGCTTTTTTAGTGTCTGTTATTGGAGATTCTTTAATGTCATATTTATAGGATTTCATTATTTTGATAACCTAACGTTTACGTTCTATGAAACAGGTCAAGTGTATAATGTAGATCAAGTCCCTAAATTTAAAGCCCTAAAAGATCGTCGTTACAATAGTGGAGTCTGTTCTTAGAACTGCTAATGATAGAAAGTTGTAAACTTCAGTTTTGTATACATTATCCGAGAATAAAGTGAAGTTGGAATGCGTTTTTTTATGCCATACGTTTTCTTTTATTTGTAGGTCGCTACAAAGTCTTAGCTATGTTATAATAAAAACTTAACTTTCAATGCAAGCAAACTGACAAGTTTCCATGTAGGGTGACTTGTACTAGCGCGTACACTCAGGATCAAAAGCTTAAGATAATAATAATAAATCCGTGGTCTAGTGGTTACACCGTTGGCGTTATATCCATAGGTCGTGGGATCGATTCCTACGCATGGCAAAGCATTATAAGTACGTTTATCTGTACAATTTTCCATGGTCATCGCTGTTTCTGGTAGACATTATAAGCCTTTGTGATCATGGCAATGTGTTTAAAATATCACACATATTATTAATATTTATTTATAATTACGTCTGCCCCTCTGTTATATTACCACCTCGTTGTCTATGGTTTTCAGAATCTAGATCGAATAAGTGGCAAGCTCGTCACGATGTTTATATAAATACTCTGAAATAATAAATATCTTAAATAATAATACAAAATACTTAATTAACCATAAAATTAATACCCAGAATAATAAGTAATAAGCTACGAGCTTTTCGGAATATAGATACAATATTATATACCTTAATAGTAATACCTACATTTAAATTAAAAATATTTAACTCTCTCATAAAGATTGTTAAAAATTTTCAGTCAGTTTTTTTTTTTTTATTTAATAAAAATAATTTTAACAGAGATTGTCTCAATCTATCAAGTTAGTATAATTTATAAGAAATATTGCTTCCATGAAACACTACGGACCTTATAGAGGAATGAACAGGTTTTACAACTTTCTTGAAACTAAGTTATAAACTCCTAGACTTTGAGATTGAGCATGATTTTCTCGCCTAACATGCATTAAGTACCTTTTTTTCTAGGTCTTCATTATTTAATTACAATAGCATCAATAACGTGTTTATATTAACATTTAAACATAGACTACCTACCGCTAAGGCTCCAAATTTTGCTTTCGGCAAATATATTTTTTCAGTCGCCTCTATCAGCAAATACTCTTAGTAGGTTGATATTTTGTTATGTTTCATTGGAGCATAGCATGTGCCTTTATATGGTAAGACTTAGAATATCCATTCCATCATTTGTTAAACAGCATTGGTCCGCTCCAACTATGCCGGCAAAATTATGCGGTTACTAAAAGGGCGACGACAAAGACGAAATCAAATTACGAGTCTACTTTAATGTTCTTGCTACTTTATTGTTAAATAAGCTGACCGTTTCGTAATTGTACACTGAAACGAGATTACTACCTTGACATGAAATTAATGTAGTATGCTCCTGACAACCCGTGAATCCACAGACTAAAATCGAAACATGACTAGTCACTTTGCCAAAAAATAAAATATAATGCATTATGTACGTACTTAATACATTTATGGCACACTAAAGGGTAGTCTCCACGCGAAGACTCGTCTGCTCTAATTGTTTCCATTCCAAGGTAGACATGATCACCCCAAACTCCAAAAAATACAAAATTTTAAGTCTGTAATTACTAATTCCTTCGGCGCTCCCATAAAATTATCCAATTATTATTGCTTCACCCTCGTTATTCTTTGAGACCGTAAAAGAAATTGAGGGACACTTGGGCAGAATATATTTTATCTAAACCGTTATATTTTATGTGCAATAATATTTTATCAAGCTCTAAAAATCTAAATGGATTTTAGTGATATTACATCATTGGCTCTATGAAAATATACAATACATTATTGGTATTATGTTTAAACTTAAAACGCACAGTGCGTTCACTTAAGATCCAGAGAGCTGTACCATACGTCTTTGATATAGCGTTGGTGCTACAACGAAACTTGTATTCGAAAAAGTCGAGTAATAAAAATTTTTCCTAGGTCACAGAAACAACCAAAGAAAAATCGAACGACGGGAAGGCAAATAAACATTTGTTTTTATTTCTTTAAAAAATATAATATGGGCATTATAAAATCATTCTACAGTTAACTTGTATGAAGAACTGTCAAATTTATTTATTCTTAATAAAAGTTATCTTTGGAATAACTAAAACTAACGATTAAAAAATCAACCCTTAAACGAATAAATAGTTAATAAACACATAATTATATAAATAAAATAAAAATAAAACAAACTAAGAGTCATTTATTTCGATTTCATATTTAGCATTCTTTTATTTTCATACACCATGTAAGTAATAATAATATAATTTAATTTTATAAAAACCAATTCGCCACTCATTCATCTCTTAATCAAAATGGAAGAGAATCAATCCCCGCCCACCTCGTTGATAACGAAGTGAGATTGATTAATGTGCGCAAATCAGAGATTCCGAGCTATAGTGGACCTATTATATTCTGTTAATTAGAAAGCTCAACGGAATCGAATCGAAACTTGCGATATCCATTTTATACCCATAATTCTTAAACAGAAGATATCGTTTGCACGCCTTTCAATTCTCTCTCTGAGATCGCCACGAATTCTATTCAAAGGTAAATTTACAAGGGGAAGGCTGGCACCGAGAGCGAGAGTGATAGCTGTGAGTTTGACAGAGGTTGTTAATTATGTGCCCTCCACAGACTCATTGTGTGCGACGCCCCGCACAACCTAACCGCTTTCATGAAATTCCACCCAACATATTCCTTTTAAACAAGTACCGTATCGCCAATTAAATTCAAATTACATAGTATTTCATGCCTTACCTTTTACAATGGAAATTAATTAGACCTATTTCAACTTTATGCAGGTCTCTATATCAACATAAATTATGTAATTGTATTCTAATTTAGCAACAAAAAAAGAAAAAAGCGCTGGGATCGCGTCTTTCCAACGTTTATTTGATTTATGTCATTTAACTTTGTTTTGTAACAAAAAATATTTATACCACCTAAATTGTGATGTTAAAAGTTTTTTCATTTAAACTTTGTATCCGTGTACAAAGTCACAAAGGCAAACGCATTAAAAGCTAAACCGCAAAATATAAAAAGAAAAGAAAAACGATAATCTCAAACATTGATTTTATAATATTAACAGACGGCCTTTTTAAGTAGATCTTTGGAATGTTTTGTTGCCATAAAGCTCTGCTGTTTCTTATTGATGGCCAATCGATGACTGTTAATTGCTTAATTCGGCTTGGTCCCTCAACTTAGCCTCAAATATCGGTCAAGTTAGACAAGAATAATGGCATTCTGTAAATGACGGGACCCTGAAGTTTGTAATTAATATTCGACTCACCCACGATCTATCGATGCCGCTATCGCTTAAACTGGAGCTTAATTGGAAACTTTGTCCGTCAAATGGACAAAGTAAAGAGCCTAGATAGATATTTTAAACTTTCTCAACTTGGTTAACAATCTTTCATTTTCAAATTTTGATAACTTTGGATATCATCCAAAATTCTTTTCTGATATTGATAAATATAATTATCTTTGCTTTATATTTTTTATTATTATTATCTAAAATTAAACGTGCAGTACTTTATGAAACGTTTATCATAGTTTAATCTATTTAGGTACGGCTAACAATTCTATATTTCCTTTACTAACTTTAACCGTCTTCAACCAAACCTACATCAGGGAAATTAAACTTGATCGTACAGATACAATGGATATCAAAAGGCCTAATCTAAATTAAATTGCTGCATATAGTTAGCTAGGAACTAGCATCGAACTCCAAAGTACAGTTTTGGTTACCCAAGCAAACGGACAGACTGGCCCCGATGCATAGAATTAATTTCCGTAATTGCTCCCGGTTTATATTAACTCGTTTAGCGCTTGTGGCGCAGTAGTTACACCACTCTCCAAGATTATTAAATTCCTAATTTGTATCCTATATAGCTTGCAACAGCAACACATACACCTTTTTAGATTCACTTGTACAGATGAGCTATATCATAATAAAACCCACTTAGAAAATTTTGAGTTAATTTTTGATTAATCTGACAAGGCACATAATTTACGTTGCATCAATTGTGTGCCGTGTTAGCTTGATTAAATTTGTATTTGATCAATGTTGCTTATACAGAACATAAAATCCATAATCTCATTAAAAAAAAATAACATCTATTTTAAATTAACTTGTAGGTAAACGAGGAACATCATTAACGGCTAGAAATTAAATTAACCCCCCGTTTCTAGAAAGTCAATCAAGTTATTCCATTATAAAAATTTGCTTCAAAACAAAAGATTGGTGTAATATCAGGTCACGTAAATTTTCTATCAATCATCTAATTTGTTAGCAAATTTTTATTTCATCAATATTCTATTAACTGGGGGTTAGTCTATTTTAAAATTGCCAAAAGTCTTTGAAATTTATATTCCAGTTTATACGTTTTACAATATTCCAAAAATGAAAGCATATTATTAATCATATTTCGACCCAAGGTACAGTCCCTTCATCAAGTATACTAATTATAATTAGCGGTCAGACCAATTTTAATTAAGGTAACTCTACAAATTCATTATACATTATAATTATTTAATTCTCGGTTTCATCAACTAATTCCTCTCATTTCCATAACTTTCATCATTCCTGTCCTACAACTAGATTTATTCCCGAAACCACATCATAGACTATCTTCTCATCTACAAATGTAAACAGGGATTCTAATCTGGGTAATATTTTATGCCCATAAAACTTTGTGAAGCGACCTTCCGCGGGAGACAAAGGGTCCAGGGGATAATCCAGACTAGTTACCTGCTTTTAATTCAGGTTGTTCCCAAAGGATTCATATTTTAACCTAGTCCGGTGTGTTACTTTTACACTAAAATAAATTAAATTCTCTCTCTTTTTCTATTTTGCTCATCAATTACGGAAACCTTTCAAAAGTTACTTTAATTAATGCTACACTGTTTTCAATTACATCAGGATGTTTTTGTTTTCTTTTTTTTATATTAATACCTACTTTAATTAAATACGTGTTTACTGTAAATAATTGAAAAAAAAAACATAAATATAATGATAGCTTTGAATTGAACCGTACTAATCACCATATTAACATAATTGTTTTTTTTTTGTTAATCAGTGTTGAACTTATGTAAGAGTGTGTTATCAAGTGAAGTGAAATAAATAATATACCTATTTGAAAAGATAGTACCTACCTACTAACAATATGGCGATGCCATCAGCGAAGTTGCTTATGACTGTCTGCTGCATCATCGGTGGCATTAATGCTTCCATATATGACGACGACTATGATTCCTACATAAAAGCTTATGACTTCAAGACTGCAGGTAAGGTCATAAATTATATAATTACTATATTTGATTGAATCTGTTTTTGCAGAATTTTGTTATATAAATGATTGTAAATAATGATTTTTTTCAAAAATAAGATTATTGATACTTATTTTATATGTATATATTTTACAATGTGATATTTTATCATATTATCGACACTATATACCTACTAGCGAATAAAAAGTTAGTAAGTTAAATTATTGCAACTATACAACTAGCTTTTTTAAAGACGCGTCACTAAAATAGAGTAGACAGAACTTTAATAACCAGTAAAAAACAAAACTATAATTAGTCAATAAGTATAGTATTGCATGCATAAGTGCCAAAACAAATTGCTTAATATAACCATAACCCCGCGTGCAAGTACACTTCGTCGTAACGAATGCACTCATCGCCTTGAAAACAACCCGAACCAGACAATTTGGAGCGGCTTGTCCTCTCATTGCTACCTTGGGAACACTTCGGACTAATGCTTGTGCATCTAACAATGATCCTTCTATTTCCACAAAATGTTGTCGGAATATTCCTCTTCCCATTTTCTCTACACCCACTACAAGTTTCCTCACCCTTTCTACGGTATTGTAAAAGCGTATAGAATTTCCAATTACCGTACGAAAATGTACGCTTTTTGTTTTGTATTTTTAGCCTTCTTTTCCACATGTGAAACGAGTTCTCGATTTTTACCGACCTATTACTGTAGCTACTTGCTCGGTTTACTGCTAAGTAACTACAAAAAACTTCGCTTTATTTTCTAACTTTGGATAAAATTGGAAAACGTAGCCGGTTAATAGGATATGTATTACAAATAATGTTTTTATACTAAAAATTCTGTTGATAATGCAGGAAATGTTATATACTTGTAATAAGAGCCATAGAAGACATATGCATACATAGTGCCACACTTCATAAAATTTTGTTTTTTTTAAATTGTTTCATAGGTAATCTTTCATTATTAATGAATAATTATAGAATACTTGAAAACTTAAAAGTTTAAAATCAATTACTCTTAATATTAAAATTAAACTTTTTCATTTCATAAACTTTATTTTCCGTTTACCTCAACTTCCCTGGCGAAAATGTATAATGGCTTGCACTGTAGTGTGACAGGTAGAATAGGCACAATTATACTAAAAACAAAATAAACCAATATAGTTTCCTTGTAGTACAATTTTTTATTTAAGTAATTCAGGGTCCATGATACTCGATTACTAATTCAGTCGGTTTCGGTTAGGAGCTGTGTTGGTATCTATTGCTTTGGGACCGACTGGGTCCATTCCGGTAATGGTGCTAGTCCCAATGGATTAATTAGGAGCGAAATGGTGAATAGTCGTGGTTTAATTCATGTTAGATGCGAATTAATTTAATTTACGGTCGCATCAGAAATCTTGCTTCTTTAGAAGGCGCGGTAATTATACTGTGACTTATATTACAGGTCGTTTTTATAATTTTAATAAAGGCTTAACATTTTTTAAGATTATATATTTACCTTAAGATAAAAATAGTGACTTTTAAGAGACTTAAGGAGTGAGATCCCGAACAATCTTAAGTGTCTATTTTAATTACTATTGTTTTACATATTAAGACTTAAAAGTAATACTTAACTTGCGGTATATGCGTTCTTAAGGTGAAAATTGTTATAGAACCTTCTGTATAAAATACCCACTTTATAAAAAAAAATATAATTAAAAATAATATTTAAACCATTGATATATATTACAAGATTATTTATTTTACATTATTCTCTTCACGAAAAATACAATATATTTTTAAAACATTTTACTTTTATTTTATATACGTATAGTAAGCAAAATTTAGATTGGAATATTTAATTTGTCTATTTTATATTAATTCAATAGTTAAAGAACAAGATAATAATATCGGACTTATGAGCTGAAAAAAAGAAAAAAAAACGTCGTATTCGTGCATTTTTAAATTAATTTGAGCTTTTTTCGCTTTTTTGGTATTTTTTCTGCCAGTTTTTTTATACACTGAAACCTAGGGGTGCCTTCACTCTTTTTATATTAGGTGTTATTGCCTACTCGTAATCTTGTTTATTTATATATATATGAAATATTTTCCTCATCATCCTATTTCTTCCGCAAGAAATACGCCATCAATATATTAAATAGGAGATAAAAATATTTTCTATCAAATTTGTTTTCAGCAGGTAACGTCGGTACCCTGGTACATGTTTTCCTTTTAAATTGCCCTGTTCTCATTCTGAAGGCGATAAGGCGCCAGGACGTACCCTGAAGGAAGGTAATTTGTAAGTAGGATGTTCAGTAAACACGAATTAGTGTCTCGATTATGTATAAAGAGAATCGGAATTTAAAATATCTTTGGAGAGCGCAAATCAAAATATTTATACATACATACAGATGAAAAAACTGTCTTAAGTTTCGGTTTAAGTCTGTGGGTTCACGCGTGCTTACCATCAGGTAGATACAAAGTTACATGCCGTGCTCCAATAAAAAAAAAATTAACTACATGCGAAAGTTTTATAGTATAATATAATATGAAGGACCAGACACACATATTGCCCTAGACACAAACTAAGCTTTAGGTCTGTACTTTGTGTACTAGAAACAACAATACTAATACATATTAAATGTTTATAAGCACCCTCGGTAAACTGTGCAGGAAAACATGCTAACTATTTTTTTTTACCATCAATGGAAATCGAACCCACGACCTCCGGAGATACAACGCCCAAGGCGCAACCACCAAACTACGGAGGCAGTCAACTGATCCCAAATAAGTGAAAGCATAATATCGAGCCATGTATCATACTTACCTATATGGTAGATAAGGTATCATTTCATGTGTTGATTTCGTGATCCACTTGTTTACCTATCTACAATAAATATTGTTCTTCAATATTAATTATGAAAATAAGCTTTCATTAATAACTATGTAGTTTATACCTATCGTTATTTCTCAAAAACCGTGTAATAGGACTTACTCTGTTAAACTAAAATGGAATATTTAATTACCTTCCCTTACACTTCTGGTTAGTTCCGAGAAACCGTCCGTTTTCTTTTTTTTATTAGACTACGGCATGTGACTTTGTATCTACCCAATGGAGAACTACAAGTTACATGAATGGGGTCGATGAATACATTGTTGTTTAACACTATTGATTGCTCCCGCTATGCCGGCTAAATGATGCGGTTACGAAATAGGCTGCGACAAAGATGCATTACGAGGTTATTTTAATATTTTCGGTTCAGTATCGTCAAATCAATCGCTGGTTTCGTAACCGCACTATGAAAGGCAAGAAATTGATTCAATAGTCTCCGGAAAACCGGTGAACCCACAGACTAAAACCGAAACTTTACATGGTCACTTGACGGATTTGAAATATTTGAGTTTCTAGTATTAGTAAAAGCAGAGCTTGGCCCATTTCGTAATCGCAGCATATCGGAACCGACTAAAGAAAATTTTTTTTTTTTTGTTGACCCTATTGATGGACGTTTGTTATAGATTCTGCTTACCACCAGAAAGATACGAGTACATACAATGATCATTCCATTAAAATTAAAAAAAAACTATCTTTTAAGTAATTTATAGCCGTTAGTGTTATACATGGATTTGGCACCATCAACAATCAGGTAACTTAGCTTAAATTCTATTTTTATATGTAGTATTTAAGCTTTACACCCATATAGTAACAAACATGCGCTCTCTAACATACTAAGCTCGGTTAAAGAGGGATGATGGCGAGATAAGCAGGCCCAACGAGCGGTAAGATACAGCCGAAGAAAGCGCTGCTATGCATTAAGATTCCTTCAGCATAGCAGCCCTAATGTTCAGGAAACATGGGGAACGTTTTAGAGAAGCAAACAGCGCTGAACATTTGGTAGAAATCCCCGCGGAACTGCCAGTACGAGCTACTGAATTGTAAACTCTTGGATTAACGGCATAGCACTATGAGATTGAACTGAAAACGGAAATAAAAAAACTAGTTGTTTCGAGTTTGGATCTAAGGTTGTTGGAAATTCAATTTTATTTATTTCTGGTTTATTTAGACTGATAGATTTCGCTTTTATATAAGGTATACGGTATAATATATATTATAATTTAAATAGGATTGATTATTCGAAAGGAATATAATGTCCTTAAGTAATTTTGTTACTGCTTAAAAAAATATTGTATATATCTGAGATAAAGATACATATATTATATTTTCAGATAATTTAGTTCATAATATCCATTTCATTATCAAACCTAACAAAATCGGTCCACTCCATGTACGAGTTTTAGCACACTTATTTATCTATATTACAAAACATACTAGTCTTATAAATAATCTTATTATAACAAACTCTACATACCTAAAAGCTTAGTCTCTTATATCACACGTAAGACATCGAGTTTACATACAAGAAGGTAAATAACTAAAAAATATCATAATAAATGTATATTAAAAATGCATCAACGTAGAACGCTATCTTCATGAATATCACGTCGCTGATGCATCCACACGAAACAGCATAATTAAGCTGCATGCTTCAGCAGCGACTCCGTATCAACCCGCATTAGCGTTGCTATGATTAAACAAGATCAAAATTCTTGTACGTACAGTTGACTACAAATATAATTATCTATTTATTTTAGATTTGTACCTGTATAAGGAAGAAAGGGAAAAATGTAAACAATATAAATCAAGGAAAAAATATAAAGAATAAACAGAAATTCGATAATATAATATATGAATAGATACCAAACGAAAAATGCTAGATTCTGGACGTGTTAAAGTCTTATTTTTTAATAAAAGAGTCTTAGAAGTTATTTTAAATAATAGATAAGAGTTTTTTTTTCTAAACCCAGAACAACGCCAGTTTTACACATTATGTGGATATATATTTCATATTATTTTATTGAATCTATAAACACAGTTTAGAATACAATAAGCGACAACGAAGTGGGAATGAACCGGCTGATTAATAATAATATAACTAAATTTATTCAGTGACCAAATATATTTCTCAACACAATTAAACTATAGGCCGGGCTGCTCCTTTTAAGTTATAATGACCTGAATTAGGAGCAGTTACAGTTAAAACTTAATATCTAATTACACCTGTACTTTAAAAATCATAATAAGTATAATCTAAGACAAAGTTAAAAGGTGTGAGTGACTTGTGTGTGTGGTATGTGCATATGCGTCTGAGTAAGTATGGCCTGGTAGTGTGGCCTGGTAGTGTGTGTGTGTGTTGAATAATTTAAATGATTTATAATTATGAAGATACATTTATAAATTACTTAAAAAAAAATATATAATAAAATGAGTTATGTATTTAACAAGGTCTTATGAATTTTAGTAATATTATTATTGTTATTACTATCTAAATATTAAGTGTACGATTTCATTTTTATTAAGTATATTAGACGGATATAAAAAATATATAAATCGTAGATATGGCATTTTTTTAGAGGACTCGCAATGAAAAATATATGTTGCCGACTGTACCTACCTGAATTATTTCAAATACATATATATACGAAGCTTCAGCGCTTCAATAATTGTGACTTAATGAGAAAATTTGTTTCACGCGTTTAATATTCTCCTCGTTTAACCACTAATTCGTGTTACAGAGAATGTAAATTGCCGCGCAAGTCATCTGTCGGAAGGCACCTTTATTTCATCATTATTCAGCGTAAAAGCATATATTATTGGAATTGTTGGTATATTAAATTTTATTTTAATTTTATAAATAATAATAAAGTGTAATTATAAAATATTGTATTAATGCAATTGATTAACTGTTGTAGATGAAGGCCTCTATAACTTAGCTAGGCCGACCGAAAGGTCTCGTTATACAGATACAAAAACAGTCAAGTGAACTAGTCATGTTTCGGTATTAGTCTGTGAGTTCGACGGTTTTCAGGAGGCTACTGCATCGATTTGTTGTCGAGGTGGTAGTCTTCTTTTAGGGTGCTATTACGAAACGACTAATTTGGCGATAGCAGGACATTATATATGCTTGTAATGCAAATTCATCTTCATTTCCACCCATTTCGTATCCGCATCGTTTAGCCGGCATAGTGGGAGCGATAAATACTATTAAAAAATAATTTATTGATCGTCTCCATTCATGGAATTTGTAGTGCTACTTACTACCAGGTAGGAACAAAATCAATGCCTGCTCCAATAAAAAAAAATTAAAAAAAATAAAATAAAAAAATGCGTTGTTAGTTTTATTACCACCTCGTTGTAGCTTTTGAGTATACACGTATAGGTGCGAAATTTGGATAGACTCAATAATATTCATCTATAGATGGGTTAATGAGCCTATCCAAAGACATGAACTGCTGGGTGATTACGCTCTCAACGCTAAGCTAAACTTTAATCGATATGATGCCATTCTGACGTAATGCGAACTTGGAGACATTGAAAATTGATAGACAACTACGTCATTTTGGTTAAAGTTTAGATTAACATTGTAAGGCGTAATATAAAAAAAAAAACTGACCACTTGTTCTGTGTAAACTCACAATACTATCGGTTACTTACTTGGTAAATAACCTTGGTTATAAACCTCACCGGGCGTACCGTAAGGCCGTTTGGGGGGTCTTGGGCGCAGAAAGACACCCGTGATAGTACATTTATATAATAAACTAAAATTAGAATAATGAAAAAAAATTTAAGGAATTCCTCGTTATGCGAAATTATATAAATAAACTAATAATCTAAATATATATAACTCAAAGGTGACTAACTGACTGACATAGTGATCTATCAATGCACAGCCCAAACCACTGGACGAATCGGGCTGACATTTGGCATGCAGGTAAATGTTATGACGTAGGCATCCGCTAAGAAAGGATTTTGATAAATTATACCCCCAAGGGGATAAAATAGGGGATGAAAGTTTGTATGATAAAAAAATAAGTATTCCACGCGGACGAAGTCGCGAGCACAGCTAGTAAATAATAAAATTTTAAAGTTTGAACAACTAATATTTGATAATTGTAATATTAAAGCTTCTGCGAAAGCTACAAAGAAGAAGGTTCTTGAAATGTCTAGTATCTCTAGCAGGAAAATGTCTGAAGGATAGCAATTAAATGAATATTATTAGACTTAAGAAGCCAGGAAAAGGATTCGCGATCTCGAATTTCTAAATGTTAATTTAAAAAAAAACGCGTAAATGTTGTTTTCAGTGATACCAAAGTTCTTTTTAATTAAAAAAAAACGTAGAGGTGTAAATATTACTTACTCGATCCTAATTAAATAGTCTTAAAAAAATCTATTAACTTTTGAAAGGACACCCATAGTTTGATTTATGGTTCTAAAAATATCACTTTAGTTGTCATTTTAATATTTAACATTTTTTTTATATAATATACATGGTGGCCAAATTGGTTAGACCTTGGACTTAAAAACACTTAGGTCCCTGGTTCGAATCCCGATGTGTACCAATGAGTTTTTAATTAAAAAAATTATGTACATTTGTTTGACAACACAACTATAGTCCCTCGGAGAGCACGTTAAGCTGTCGGTCCCGTTATCACTATACCAACTTGTGAAACTGTTTATAGATGGGTTATTGAGTCTATTCATAACATCGCGACGAGCTAGCCACTTGTTCGGTGTAGACCATCGGCTACGACGAGGTGGGATTTAAAACCCCTCCACTGGGTACCCTGGGGCCGTCTAGGCGGTCTCAGGCGCCGTAAGGCACCCGTGATGATATGTATGTATGTACTTTTTTTATAAAGAAATTATGTAATTAGGATCGATTAAATAAAATATTTTTAATTTCTTTTGTTTCCAAAAAAAAACAGTAAATTCACTGAAAACAATATTTAGATGTTTTTAGATGCTCAAGTTCGCAAATTATTTTTCTGTACACTTAAGGCATTTTATAAATAAGCGTAAAGAAAATTAAATTGCATAAAATACCTCTTTTATAATTTAGGAGTGCGTTTCAAATTAGGGACAATAAATAACTCTTACTCTTTCTCAAGAGATCGCACCTTTTGGGAAAAAGGAAAGATATGGATGAGATGTAATTTATGTAAATTCTATCTTTTTCATTTCTCCGAGAGATCGAACGGGTAACGAAATTTACAATCAAAAGTAATCTAAAAAAAAATTGTAACTCAATCTGTCGGACTATTAAAATGTGGAATGCTCTACCTGTCCTTCACCTTATAACGTAAAGTTATTTAAACGAAGGTAAATTAAGCCGGCATGGTAGGTGCAAATAATGGTTTCGAAGCTCGTAATTGTTGGTTGCATTAGTTCTTGTACCTTCACATTGCTTTCCATCAAGGTGGATTTGAAATTCTAATAAGCAGACTTTAGCATATGTTTCAGTTAAAGTTTAGAGCAGATCCCGATTAGTGATGTAAGCCCGTGAAACGATAGTTATGATTTCGAGATCCAGCGGCCTTACAGAACACTATATTTGTTAGATGGAATCCCTCTCAGTCAAAAAATTAAGGTATTTGACAGTTGATAGCATAGATCACGCCTAGAGTAGGTGCCGACCGAAAATGTCAAATCCATAATATTTTTACTTATTGCGTTTCCATTAATGGAATCACCGAAATTCTAGATCACCAGGTGTACGTAGGATTACTGGTTCGCGATAAACAGAATGGTCTTATAAGGTCTCAAAGGGCATTAAGGTTAAATAAATAATTGTAACGTCATCTGGGTACAATTACAAGACTAGACTACTAGACTGCAAGATTTAGAAGAAAGTTATATTTTTAATACAGAAGTATTAAAAACAAATATCCACTGTATTTACCAAATATTATATTAGATTCAGTTGATTTACTGTCAGGAAAGAAAAAAAATAAAAAAAAAAATGTTTATCTAAAGCAGAAATAATTAAGGGTATCTCTGTCGATGTAAAACAGCCACCTTATCATGTAGGATTAGCCGCGACATTATCCTGGCTTCGTGTGATCTCGATGTTCCTTGACGATTTAATTTGCCAAAGAAAGCCTTCTTTAGAAAAGGTTTTTTTAATTTGCGTACTTCTTATATTTGATGTTAATATTTTTATATAAGAATTTTATATAAGATTCATTGTCAATATTTTTTTTTATTTGAGTATATTATTCAGTCAGTTATTCTATAAGAGTATTTCATATAAATACTTTGCTCTTGATATTTTTTTATAGCCGCGCGATTACAATCCCAGAGCGCACAACGCACAAATAAAATAAAACTTATCGTTTGGTATTTACAAATTGAATTTTTGAAATGGAAAATATTTATTTTCAAAATTCTGAATAAAATTTTGTTGGGGTTAGTAAATACATTTAGAGAATTTGCGTAATAAAGAGCGCATTTTTTAAAACTTATAATATATGTTGAGCAAAAAATAAAACACTATCATTACCATTGGTCTTGTATAACGTATTAAGATTTTCTGTATTTATAACCATATATCAACTGATTAGTGTTGTTTTAAAAAACTTTTTTTTTAACTGGGAGGAGGGGGGGGGGCTCTGTAACTTCACTAGGCCGTCAGGCCGATTTCGTTACCACCGCCTATACAGATGCTAAACCCGTGACCTAATAGTTTTTAGGTTTTAGTCTTTTGATTCACCGGTTTTTCAAAAGACTACTGCATCGGTTTCTTGTCGATACTTTCCTTTTAGGTTATGCGATACTTGCGGTTGATTTGACGATAATGCAGCAAAGCTATTAAATAGCCGCTAATTTCGTAACCTCACATTTTAACCTTCATATTAGGAGTGAGAAGTGTAGCATTTACGCAGTGATCTCAGTGTTTGTGTTATCTCAAATAATCCCACAATCTTCAGTAAAGTGGCGGTACCCATTTTACTGTCGATTTCTTTTTCCTCCTTCACTTGATATTGGCAAGACTATACCGTATGCTTTCATACGGTCATGTCGCCATTCCTTTTTCTACCCTAGTCCTTTCCCGGTTCCTTTCTATCCTATTATCCCACTTTTACTTTGTAAATCTTTATAATCGCACTTGATATTGGCAAAATTACGCCTATACTGCGTAGAGGCCACGAATAAAAGAAGAAGAAGAAGTATAAAGGTAAAAGTACAAAAAAATATCAAAACTAATCTTAACTTTTCTTCTTGTCCCCAGAAACTCGCACGTGTGTTGCTTCGGAGTTCAGGTGCACCAGCGGCCGTTGCATACCCGCATCATGGCGATGCGACAACGAAAAAGATTGCTCCGACAGCTCCGATGAGGACCCAACTGTCTGCAGTATGTATACATAGGTTTATAGGTTTACACATACTCCTGATGGATAACTAATAAGAGCATACGATGTAAAGTTTAGGTTATGATCCTAAAAATTAATAAATTTTGGGCTTAACAAATAGAAGAAAAAATAATACAAAAATATGGTTAAAAATAATAATATTGTTTTTAAAATATTCCCTTTAATTCCTGTGACTACGACGTGACGTTACAAGTCACTTTTTCAATATTTAAACCAGTTTTATAAATACAAAAAAAAAACTAAACTTAAATAACTATTATGTTTTTGTTTGTCAAAAAATCATTGTTCCATCTGTCTTACATAAACTTTATCTGAAAAAATAAAATTTAGGTAAAATATTGTACCAAACAGATATATCAAATTGAATAATCAGCTGCTAGTTTTTTTCAGGAACAATCCGTCTAAACTGGGATAAGCGATAATGACTTGTATAAACGTCAAATTAATCTAAAGAATTAAACTAAGACTAATTATTTATGGTTGATCTTATAATTTCTAACTTATCAGAGTTTGGTCGAATCTTTTCTTAGTGGTTCGTTCGTACGATTGAATTCGAATGCTTAAGTAATTAGTTTTCTAATTAAAATATGAAAATAAAGCCAAAATTTGAATACTTTACTAGATGAATTTACTTCTACAAAAGCTAAATGGATTATATTATAGTCCTCGTTAAGATGTTTACTAACTGCATTTACCTAAAGGATTTTTGTATGAATAAATTTATATACTTTGTAAACATTTTTATACGTCAGTATAACATTTATTATATTACAGAATACTATATAAATACAACCTTTACACAACACTTTTTTTTTGTAGAATAGGTATGAAAGAAAGATTGAAAAATTATTATTGTACAAAAGCTTAATTATATCATAATATATTAATTAACTATTGTACATAGGCGAGCTTAATGCCTTAGTCCGTTATCTACCAGTTAATCTTTAGGAGATCGACATATGACAGGAAATGTGCCAACCCAACAATAAATATATACTTACGAGAGAACAACATATACAACCCATATGCAAAACATATACAATGGGTAAAATAACCTAATGTATGTTTACACCTTCAGGATTTTTAAACACGCAATACTCACGATTTTTGGTGAGCAATCATAAAAAATCAACATCGTCACCTGTTCGGGGGGGGGTTTCTACCTACAAACACTCAACATACGCCGCCCCATGTGTACTACCCCATACAAATTTATCTATTTCCAAACATTTCGGGGCGAGATTTGAACCCATGATAGGTATTTATTATAATATTAAAAGTGAGTTGGATTTTGGGTAAAAAAAAATTTAATCATGTATATATAGAACACATCACACGGTTGAGAAATGAAATACATGGTACAATATTTATAATATTATAATTAATCTTGTTTTAGTAGAAAGTAATGACTGCAGAACAAAACAACGTTAACAAGTTACAAAAAATATACTTATATAAAAATAACATAAAACAAAACCAAATATATTATAATATAAATAATAAATAAATTATGTCGGCCTTTGTAGTCTTATGACCGCCTCCGTAGACTAGTGCAACCACTAGTTTACGGCGGCCTTTGGCGTTGTATTCGGAGGTCGTGGGTTGGATTCCCACCCATCGCAAAACAATATTAGTCCGTTTTTCTGTACAATGTGTCATGGTCTGGGTGTTTATAAAATATAATATGTATTACACATAGTACAAGCCTAGAGCTTAGTTTATGACCAGAGCAATATGAGCAAATTGTCTTACATATAAAAAAATAAAAATAAAAAAATATATTTTTTTGGGTTGTAACTAAATCTTATTTCCGTACATTAAAGCAGAAACAGAAAAACAATCACATTTAAGTAAATAAATTCCTGAACAATCGTTAAAGTCAAACAGAAAAGCAGCTACGGCGGAATTTGTGACGAAATGCAAACACTATACTTCGGTACATTTTGCTGTAAGTAGTCGAGTTGGTTAGGAGCTTAACTGTTTGCTGTTTCGAATCAAATAATATATCTACATTTAAACTTAGCTATTTAGGTATAATGTAATTAAAGAAAACAATTTTCATATAGCCTGGACACGTACCACCATCTCTTAGAGCGAGTTAAAAATATGACGTCGAATGTACCAATTATTAAATATTTTAAAGGAATAAATAATAATCAAATGTTTATATAACTCCACAATAAAAAGATCATTCAACTATGTGGTAAATGAAGAAAAATAATTAATCGCTAAAAAAATACCTGTTCATTTATGTGTGAACTACCTGTTCATTTACGTGTGAACTATTTATATTGAGGTGTGAAAATTTTGCATGCTCCTTTAAATAATAAGTATTAATTAAATAGTGAACAAAATTTCACTTTGGTGATCTGAAACATTTTTTAATCCTGAAATATAAAGTAATGTTAATCACATAAATCACAGTTATCAAGCCTCTACTTTTGCTAAAAAAACTGATAATTTAAGTAAAAACTTTTAAGTAGCACGCGCTTTGGTCCCGCGGGAGCTTCCAGCCTAAATTAAAACCTTAATTACGATTCAAAGTTTTGAGGATAAATTACATAATCTTTAACCCTTTTCTTTATCTTTCTCGTAAACTTGTTAAAGTTTAATATTTGAGCAAAATCTAAGAACTCATAAATGTGTAAAATATTATAATTATTTATTGACTACGAATCCATAGGCACTTATATAAACTTTTTAATTAATTTCATATACAAATACAGACTTCTCAAATTAATTTTCTCGGAACTTAAATCCATTGTAAAATTTTGTTAATTCAAAAGAATTTTGTTTTTGTATTTTTTTAATAATAAATCGTATTTTGCAGAACAATACTTTATGATTCATCAAACAACGACTCTCCAGGGAAATATCGCTCTGACATTGTGAAATGAATACGAAATATTATTGTCCACAGGCAAAATATAAACAGTTGATTCACTCGCTTTTGTTAGTCTAGGACCCGCACTAATAATATACTAGACACCGCACTTAATTTATTTTTACCTACCTACTAGTAAAAATAAAGTAAAAACAACTAGTTTGTTTAAATTCGCTATTAAGAGGAGCGTCTGATGAGACTGTTCGATGCTCATGCTGATTCAACTGCAAAGAACCTCTCCCCGCGCACGACGGGAATCGGTAATGCTACCATGCATGTGTATGTAAACCTTCCGCCGACCCTCAATAAGAGAAAGAACACGTATGAGATTATACCTAAAATTTAGGCAGTAAAACGACTTTCGGGCTAAAACCGTTTTCTACCCCTAAACTTAAAAGGATTTGAAATGGAAATGGACTCAAAAATAAACGATGACGGTGACCTACGTTTTCCTTTTTTTTATTTTCTGTCTTAATTTTATAGGAATTATTTTAATATGAGGGATTTTTTAGCGATTTATTTCGGATTTCAGGGGTGGTTTTTTTTCCTATACACAACTTAAAAAAAAGGATATACGAGCCTAAATATCATATTTATTACGCCTACAAAAATCTTAAAAATATATGAATGTTTAGAGGGGGTATATTTGATCAGACGATCCTGTTAAGGCTTATTTAATTTGTTTAAAAAAACCTTATTGGCGAATTTAAACCACAAATTGCATCTAAAAGTTTGCATACGTAATATACTTACTTACCATACTCTGGACTTATACCTACTATGCATACCATGAAATATATATATATATATTTCATGGTATGCATAGTAGGTATAAGTCCAGAGTATGGTTTGTAAACAGGACCATATTATTATTATTTTACAGTTTGAGCCTTTATTTTTTGGTACCTAATAAACAATATGAAATTTGATAAACAATTAACTTCCAAACACAAGAAGCTATTCAAACAGAAATCTTACAGAAACTTTACAGAAATCTTGGTTAATGTATTCGTAAGGTTTCCTTCGCATAGGCAATACGTCACTACTTATTGAGTCACCATTGTTTTATTTAATTTAATGTGTAAACAATTTTACCAAACAGTAAGAACAAATGCGGTCTCCACCTAATAAACTACAAACTAAGCTTCGGTCTAAAAGCATAAAAAACAAAGTAACTGAAACGGATTTCTACTTAGGTATTGTGTACAGCAAGCTCCGTTTTACGACCAACATTCTTGAAATCTGTTTTCGGATTTATTTTTACGGGAAAATGTAGGCAAAAGGGTTTGTCTGGGCTCGATAGCTTTACAAATAAACATCGGAATGCAATCTCTTTGAATGGGAAACCCTCCTTCTGTGGAGAAATCAACAACCAATTTCAATGAATCTAACAACAGTGCTTGTTTCTAGACTTCTATATAGGTCATCTATGTTCAGCTCAGTTTATTTAGAATAACGCACATTACTTTTATAAATAATTAATATTTAAATCCTTTAAAATAAATGCTTATTTGATTGTGTATTGTGTTTCCCAATACCCTAAAATAATACTTAGTTGAGTACATCTGGAGGCCAGCCAGGTGCAGATAGCTGATTTAAAAATCTAATTTGAATATCTGTTTAATCAAAGTAGAATTTGTATTATGCACTCTGATTATCACAATGATGCCTTTTTTTGTAAGCTATATTTTTTGTCGCCAATTGATTCAAAATGATTGTTATTTTTAACATTGGTTTCTTATGTATATTTTTATTAAAAAAACAGACGACGCCGGTCCTTTAAAATAACGCTTGAAAGTAAAAGCGTTAATAGGTTGACCTCCGTTTGATTCTACTAATGTTGAATAAGATTAAGATACATTTATTCCTAGTTTCACTTTTAGGCTTTTAGAGTAAAACTAGAAATAATTGTATATTAATCTTTACCCTTAAAATATTTTAGCGCATGTTGACTGGGTTATATTTTAACATTAATTTCAATTTGGCTCACTGTAGCTCTACATAAGTTTATTTTTTAGGTCGGTATTTGATAATGAGACATTAAAAACTAAATTAATTTTATCCCATACCAGAAACAACAATACATTTTTTATTACCAATAAATTTATATTACTAATACTTTTTTTTTCATATCTAGAACAATTTACACATATAGCTCTAGTCACTAGGCTTGTACTATGTGTACCAAAAACAATCATATAATATGTATATTACCTATATGTTATAAACTCCCAGGCCATGACAAACTGTACAAAAAAACGTTCTATTTTTTTTTGCCAAATAATCACGACCTCTGGATCCTTTATTTTGATGGTGTTGTTGTTCACTAACTGAACTGTGAATTTAACCACACTTACTGTAAACATAATTATTTTATGAAGAAACTGAAGCTTAGTAAACTAGATAACCGTGGTGTTAAACTTCAATTGCACTAGTGCATCCCAACCTAAGTCACAACTACCTACTTAATAAAACCTAACTGTAACAAATCAAGGAGTACAAACACGCTTATTTATTTTAACTCCAGCTTCTCTCTCTAACTCTGTTGTAACAATGTATATAAAAAAGCTTGCAAAAGTTTTATTTCCTCGCCGAGAAGGTAGTTATGGCAACCGCGGCCCACAACTTTCTACACTTAGCAGTAGCCGTAAGTCTCCCAAACGTAATGGAAGCTCGGTTTTTATTTCTCTGAAACACGCGGCCCGAGAGCCGGAATGGATTAGCTCCTAAGTTACAATATATAATGTACATAAATAATGTTGTATACAAATATTTTGTAGTTAATTCTACAAAATTTATGTACATTTGTTTGACAACACCACTATAGTGCCTCGGAGAGCACGTTAAGCTGTCGGTCCTGGTTTCACTATACCAACTTGTAAAACAAAGACTCAAAAACCCATCTTGGGTTATTGAGTTTATTCAAAACATCGCGACGAGCTAGCCACTGGTTCGGTGTAGACATACCATCGACTACGACGAGGTGAGATTAAAACCCCTCCGCGCGCTGGGTCGTCTAGGCGGTGATGATATGTATGTAATACTACTAAGCAATTAAATATTGCTGGATGCAAGCCGCTTTCAACCGGTCTTTTTTGGAAATCTAAGGGAGAGGCTTATGTGGTATATGGACTTCCTATGGCTGATTATGATGATGATTAAAATATTATAATTATTTTTTTATATCTAAAGATTTGTAGATAGTTATTATAGTTATTAGTATCTAATGGTATTTTGCTGTAGACCTTCTCTAAGATAAAATAATTAAAAAAAAATATATCACAAATTTTAAGGGTAAGTCCATCGCTTATCCATCGCAATAGTCATAACAACTTTTAATTACTCCTCATTATTATATAAGGTTAATTAAATTAAGGTAAAATATTTTGTAATAGAAGCCCCAGAAAGCCAGAAAGTATAAGCTTCTTAAAGCTTATAAGTTAATATAGGTACTTATGCACAAATGTCATAAAGTTCATACTCGATCGATGAAGTTAAGCATTTAACTAGTACGTACACATTACCATTTATACACAAATATAATAATAACAACTGATTTAAAATTCTTGGTAAAGTATTCAAAAGTTGGTAAATTTACTTTAGAAATTATTTATTCATTTTAAAATCTTGTTGTTTAGCAACATTTTCACGAATCCAGTATGCGGTTTGCTTTGTTTTATAATGCAGATAGGTTTATAAACCCAAGTGAAGTACCGCACCGGAAAATTTATTTGTTTATTAAATTCACAATTTTATTTTAAAACTTTAACAAGCTACGCAAAATAATAACTTAAAACAATTTTTAGTAAAACTTTTTAGGAAGCTATCAGGTATTAATGAAAAATTAATTTACCTTTATATATCCCAAAACTTTACAGATATGAACAGAATTATAAATTTAATCCATTTTGTAATTATCTTCATCTTAAATTCATACACCATTTAACTTAGAACAAAAGTTAATAAAAGAGTTTTCTGTACAGCTTCACGAAAATGTACCAATCACAAGTTTTTGTGCGGTTCTGGACATTGTATTCCAGCCTCATGGAAGTGTGATGGTAATGCGGACTGCCCAGATGGTTCGGACGAACATAGCTGTGGTAAGAGGCATGCCGAGTCTCGCCGGCATGGAATCTTTGGCCACATAATAGCATGCCGACATTCAGCTATTGAGAGTTATCAGATTTGATTGTTACTTACATACATTTATAAGTCTTGATGAGTGGCATGAACATTTCAGTAAAATAAACAACATTGCATTTTTTTTTTCAGAGAAACGTTTGCTGTGACTGCGTTTTAAATTTAATTCATTTATCATTGACCGTTATCTAGTACATACAAAAAGCAGGACATACGTATTATTTATTTTAACGCATTACTATATTTTATTTAAATTTGTGTCGTTTTTACGTTTATTTTCAAAATAAACCATTAATTTTATCATTTAATTTATGTAATGCAATTTAATAAACATACGAATGTTAAACGGAAACACATTTTAAAATGAAATTGTGATGAATTTACTAATTTAAATATTCAAATTACATTACAAACTAATAATATTAAATTGCGTTGTGATGAAAATTAAGAACAATTTTATTTTACATGTTTTTTTATTTTACCTGTGCGTGCAAATTACGGTAGCGGTCATAAGTTTCATCATAAGCATATTATTATGATGTTTATGCTGTAAATTGATCATAAGTTAGCATGAGCATGTTTTGGGGTGTGCAGAAGTGGAGACTTGCAGTCCGGAAGAGTTCACCTGCAGGGGGAAGCCAGGCGAATGTGTGCCCCTAACTTGGATGTGCGACGACAATTTTGACTGCTCCGATGGATCTGATGAAAAAGCATGCAGTAAGGCATTTATTTCATACAGTGGAAAGGCTGCCAACTTTATTTGGGTTTATCTTCGTAATCTTTTACGATAATTTATTTTTTACTTAATTCTATATATAGCCAGATGTTTTTTTTTTAAATATAATTTTCCAGTAATTAAGTCTTAAATATAACTAATGATATTTTTGTTTTTTAGAACCGATGTAATTTATAATATGCCAATTATCACCAAACCAGAAAATGAATAGAAATATCCTTATTTGCTTTAAAATGTGAAACGCAAGTACGTTTTGCAATAGAAGAATATTTATGCAATTATGGCCTGAATTCTTATATATCGGTGCAAAATCATTCTTGAATCAGATTGCCGAACATAAACTCATTTCAAGCGATCCCAAACATCATACTATTAGGTTAACATGTTATTTGAAAACAGAACCCAACATAGCAAAAGCCGTTGTCAGTTACTGTAAACAATTTCTCAACTTATAATAACTTGGATAGAATATTGAGTCTGCGGCTCAATTCGTTAGCAAGTTGATTTGACAGTACACCGCACAGCCTAACTGAAGTGACCGCTCTGAAAGTGTAGCCAGTCGTCCATATAGCGAGCTCACAACCCCTAAGGCTTTATCTTTTACGTATGAGTAGGTATATTCACAACTTGAATCTAGAGACGTAGCTTATAATATTCTTTTCATAAAGTAAGTTGATTTTCACAAAGTAAAACTTCGATCGAATAACTTTATTCTACTAGTACTTGTTTTAGTACTTGTACTTATTTATTTATAATTGAACATCGTTGGCAGCTTTACCACATCATAGATCATAAGAGGAAACCTACTTAAATTGTTTGTTCATTTTCACCAATGCTACCGAATTTGATAATTAAATTGAATGTAAATAAATGAGCTAGATGTTTGAATCGTGCATAATATTTTGTTTACATTATAACAAAATATATTCAATTTGTTTTCGTTTGATGTTTTGATTTAACTTTTTTGTTTTATGTTTAATATTTATTACTAATACTAATTTATATTTAAAGTCTAAAATTTATTAAGTAAAAAAGCACCATTACAATTTGTTTATTCGTGTATAATGCAAAGTAATATAGGTTTATCTTTATATATTCGATTCCCCAGTTCTTGGTACTCGTTATTTTCACGACATTCAATCACACGAGGCGGCGACGCGTCCCGACGTGACGTTTTATCCACTGAAAGAAAACAGTGTTTGTTTTCTAGATCACTGAGCCGAGGTCGATGTTTAACTATTCCTTCGCCACCACCGTCAATCAATCATTCCGGTTTCCTTTCGCAGCAAAACACTCTGTATTCTATCAACGCCGGGCCCATCCGTCTATAAATTCTTATCTTCTCGCTACCGGACCCTCGCGCTTGAGTTGAGCGATGACGTTGCGTGTGTGCTTTTGCTTCAATGCCACACTTTTCTCACCAACGCCTCTCGGGGTCTATTCACAAGCTTTTCAATATACATTTGTACTAAACGTTATCTTTACAACTATATATCGGATTCTCAATCTATTTGCAGCAATTGAAATATTTCTAAAGCTGTTTGGGTTGATGTATAACTTTCATGCTGGAATTTCATAAATTTTATCATCACAAAAGTTATATTTTTCTTACTTAGTTCTTATTAATTACAAGATTTAATTAAAAAAGTACAAATTACTTCACATTTAACAAGGTACCCCTTTGCTTATACTCTTCAAACTAATTGTAATATTTCTTATTACTTGTTTTCTTCTTCCCTCGGTAGAGATACTTTTTTATTTGAAATTCTTGCATTGCGTCTTGAGTACGCGCTGCAGAGAATTTTAATGACGCTTTTTATTCCAGAGTTTGTAAGTGGAATAATTATTTTTTCTACAAGTTTTTCATAATGATCTAGTTGAGCAGCGCGGGGTACAAAAAAAGTTTTTATGTGATGTTTAGATGAAACATGCCGTACGGATGAGTTTACGTGTGGGAATGGGAAGTGCATTCAGCAGAGATGGGTGTGCGACGGTGATGACGACTGCGGTGACGGGACTGACGAAGTGAAGTGTCCTCCTCGCACGTGTCAGCCACATACTCACTTCGCTTGCTCTAATGGCCATTGCGTGTCTGCGAGATGGCGATGCGACGGAGATGTTGATTGCCCAGACGGCAGTGATGAATTGGTAAGCATTAATAAAATATTATTTGCATTTTAATTCAATTAAAATTTTAAAGATAAAATGCAATGATAAAATCCTGATGGGCCATTTAGCATTAGAAACTAGGACTTCTAACTTCACTCTAAAGAGTAATTAGAAGCAAAGCACATAGGCGTCTGTGTATAAAAGTGTATAAACAATCAATTACAAATTTCGTGAGGTCCCAATCTGGTTGGCTCAGTGGTTGAGTACCTTGCCGATAAAGCAACGATCTTGGGTTCGAGTCCCGCCCACCAGGATTCATTGCATTTTACCTTTAAAAATTTCAATTTAATGTTATCCTAATTGGGAAATTATAACAATGTATTATAAATATTTGCAATTTTGTAATTGTCTAGAAAAAAATGTTTTATTTACTAACAAAGTCTTAAGGAAAACCAGTTTTTAGGAAACTATTGCATCGATTTCTTGTCGAGGTGGTACGAGGTCTCCTTTTAGGGGTGCGGTTACAAAGCAGGCGGTAGATTAAACGATAAAGAAGCGAGGATATTATTAAAATAGTCTAGTAATGTTATTCATTCTTGTTCCCGCCCATTTCGTAACTGGCTCATTTTGCCGGCGAAGTGGGAACGATCAATGCTGTTAAACAATATTGATCGACCTCATTCATGGTTTTTGTAGGTCTGCTTACCATTAGGTAGCTACTAAGCACACACAAAAAAAACAAATTTATTAATAATAACACGAGTAAATTGTTTAGAAATAGTATCTTTATTATTACTTTTGTATAGCCATAATATGGAGAACTTGTATGCCGATTAACCCCTAATGTACCCCATATTCCTACCAATAAATTATTTTACTATTAGGTTCTAAGTTATGTATTAAATTGTTAAGGGATGCGCATCACCTCCCAAAGTCACCACACCGTGTCTGTCCACGGAGTTTGAGTGCCGCGACCGCATCACATGCGTCCACAAAGCCTGGGTGTGTGACGGCGACAAGGACTGCCCTGACGGCGGCGATGAGGCCCAGGACATCTGCAGGGGGAACATTACGTGCCGTTTGGATCAGTTCCAGTGCAAAGATCACAGCTGCATCCCCGGCGCTCTATATTGCAACGGAATCAAAGATTGTCCCGACGGAACCGATGAACTCAATTGCAGTACGTACTTATCCCCATTTCATTTCACTTAAAATAAGATTAATTCACTTTCGGTCTGAATATAGACTTGAATATTCATGACAGATTTACGTAAAACCTTTATACTTTTTTAAAAGTGCTGGATTTTTGCTGTATATTTAAATATTTAAGAACTTTTATCCAAGCGCAGGCCAAATCTGTCTGTGGATTCAGAGTTACAAAGAATATATATTTGGAAAAATTACCTTTTAAATATTTAACCTGGCTAATGAAAGTATGTATTAGCTACAACTGTATTATATGACCGCCTCTGTAGGCTAGTGTCGCAAACAAACCTTTGGCGTTGTATCCGGAAGTCGTGGATTCGATTCCCACCAGAGCAATATGTATAATTTGTCCTACATATTATTATTATTTAGCGATTTAAGTAAAATTTAAAAACAAATTTATATATTTTTTCAGCAAAACCAAAAACAGTATGCGATAAAAGAACCGAGTTCGATTGCGGAGGCGGTATGTGCATACCTCTATCCAAGGTGTGTGACAAGAAACCTGATTGTCCTAACTTCGAAGATGAACCCAGAAACGGGTGTGGCGAAAATGAATGTGCCAAAAACAACGGAGGCTGCAGTCAGCGCTGTGTCGATACTCCAGTGGGATATTACTGTGATTGCCACAAAGGCTTCAAGCTGGTGGATAACAGTACTTGTGAAGGTAATGTAATATTTTTTGAAAATATTAATATATCAATAACTGAAATGACTATATTTGGCAGTGGACTGCAATAACTGTAGTGATGATAATAATGGTTAATGTGGTTCATTTAGCGTCGTTAACGTTATGTAATATGTACTCCACGTGAAATCTGGTAAGCTGAAAACAATAATATTAATATGATTTCACGTTTAATTAGATGGAAGTCATGGCTATAAATATATACTACTACCGAGAAGAAAAACAAAATTAATTGCAATCTTAATTAAAAACCACTGAAAAGGCTTTTATGGAAATTAAGGTGATTAGCCCAAAGTAAAAAAGGCTTGCAAGCTGCTACAATATAACAATTTTAATCTCATTGTTATAATTCCCATATTTTTTTAGAGGGTGTACCTCTTAAATTATGAGAAAGAAAGTGGTATACTGATAGACCTAACCGTGTTAGTAATAGTATACTATTCATTACAGATATCGACGAGTGCGCAGACCCAGGAGCGTGTTCTCAAATTTGTATTAATGAAAAAGGCACCTTCAAATGCGAATGCCACTCCGGATATGCCCGCGATCCTCGAGATCGAACCCGTTGCAAAGCCACTGAAGGACACCCATCTTTACTCTTTGCAAGACGATTTGATATCAGGAAGATTAGCTTGGACCACCATGAAATGGTTGCCATCGTTAATGATACCAAGTCTGCTACAGCTCTTGATTATGTCTTTAGAACCGGAATGATCTTCTGGAGCGATGTTACTGATGAGAAAATCTATAAGTAAGTTTTTCTTCTGTAATTCTTTTATATTTAGATATATGCTTTTATTTTCAATAAAAAGTTCATAAACAGAAAAAGTAGACAAAGTACTCGAACATTGATCCTACACAAATATTTTGTTTTATGTAAAAATACGTACTTGTTAGGATGTGATTTTTTTTTTAAGAAAAAAATTGTCACGTTCGACCAAATGTTGGTCAGCTTTACAATGAATACGCCATTGGTGAAAGTTATAAATTTTATTTTTGATTTGCTATTTTTTCAACACGAAGACAACAATAAGACTTGTTTTACAAATAAAAGTTTATTTGTATAATGGATCTATAACTACCTACCTATATTATATCAATTATTCTGCATCTAAGCATATTTCACTGCTCCAAATGTTAGCTTTAAGAAAATTCCTAAGGCATTTGTACCTAGACTATGTCTAAATATAAACACAATTATTTAAATTGATACATAAATATCAATGACATTATTA
This sequence comes from Monopis laevigella, assembly GCA_947458855.1. Lineage (NCBI taxonomy): Eukaryota > Metazoa > Arthropoda > Insecta > Lepidoptera > Tineidae > Monopis > Monopis laevigella. The sequence goes on along the minus strand of OX381577.1, from coordinate 17,487,145 downwards.
AGTAGTTCAGATAATAATAACTCGTTTAAACCATCATTTCCATTCTACTAAGGGTTGTTTTTAAATTATCAGATACAGTTATTCGACAGTTAACTTCTATGAAAAACTCTCTCAAATTTATTCATACTCCAATTAACTTTTCAGACGATTGAAAAATCAGCCCTAAAATCTACATTACTATGGAATATTATACTATTTACTACCTTATCAACTAGATACAGTTATCCAATATATCTTGTTGTACTTTACTTGTGACAGTTCCTTAGTTGATAGTTGTAGGAACTATCAACTATTGTGTGGGCGCGAGATTTGTTGCAACATTTTTGCGATTTGTATTGACTTTACTTGTGACAGTTCCTTAAGTTTTAATAATTTCTAGCTAGATATTATTAAAACTTAAGGAACTGTCACAAGTAAAGTCAATACAAATCGCAAAATCTAGCTAGATATTATTAAAACTTAAGGAACTGTCACAAGTAATGTCAATACAAATCGCAAAAACGTTGCAACAAATCTCGCGCCTACACAATAGTTGATAGTTCCTATAATCTACGAGTCCTTATTATTTATCTTGTTAGGAAATAATAAGGAACAAAGAGAAGCAAATATAAATAAGTATTTTTGCAAATATGATTTAAATAGTTTATGAATATAGTTACTCGTATCTATACCTAATAATATACTATATCTATAGCAATATTTTCTCTTTATTTATGATATCATATATTTAATGATTTTAAAAACTCTTTCACCAATAGAAAACTCTATTATCAGCGAGTTTTTGATCCGATTTCTTTAAAATTAAACGGAGGGCATAGCTATTTAGTAAGGACTAATTAATATTATTTTTTTAAACTACTAAACCATGATGGCAAACAGCGAAAAAGTACTAATATTCATTACATAACGTATTTTTTTAAATATTACTCAAATATCAACTTCTAATTCGGCAGTGTGCCAGTATAGCCCCACCATAAATATTTATACACCTTAAATCTATAATATCAATTTTTATTCCAGAGCTCCCATTGATGAAGGAAGCCAAAGAACAGTAGTGATAGGAGATCAGCTTATTACATCAGACGGCTTGGCAGTGGACTGGATCTACAACCATCTCTACTGGACAGATACCGGCAAGAACCACATCGAACTGTCAGACCTTCAGGGCAACATGCGGAAGGTCCTCATAAGGGACAGACTTGAAGAACCAAGGTCTATTGCCTTGAATCCACTTGACGGGTATGTTAGAGTTAATATTTTCTAGGATCTTTTAAAAAATATAAATAAAATTACTTAATAAAAAAAATATTTAATAAATAAATAAAGTTATAGTTTATTACGATCAATAGAATCACAGTAAGGGTTCTTTTTGACTAAGTATTTAACTCGTAAACATCATCAACATCCCAGCGGGAGATCTTAACACCTACCGCGTGGATGAAATAGGTTTGTTTGAGATAATAATGATTAGGTGTTTAACTCATTGTGAAAAATTATGTAACGCTTCCTTAGTAAACCTGGCTGAAAGTTACAATTTTATAATTTGTAATATTTTTTTGCAAGAAATATCCACTTTGAAATTTCAATACTTTAACATTAACTTACCTAGTCACAGTTTAACAGCTCTCGGACAAAAAATATGTGATTCAATCTATTGTGGCCCTATTGGGAGATGTAATCAAGGACTTTTCAATAATCACATTCGATTATTTTTGTAAACGGTAGATACTAATAAATTATTATTAGTTAACGCGTAAACACCCCTAACATAATTCCCATTCAACGTTTAGCCATAATTTAGTCATTAAAGCTTTGTTAGTTTAATCGAAGCACGGTGTGTACCTGAAAACCTGGGATACAGAATTGAAACAGAACAGCTATCTGGATAACAAGAAACCCTTCCAGAAATGTTTAATTATATCTTATTGTTTATTATTTTTATATATTTTAGATGGATGTACTGGACTGACTGGGGCCAGTCACCAAAGATCGAACGTGCTGGCATGGATGGATCTCACAGGCAGCCCATTGTTACTTTTGACGTTAAATGGCCTAACGGACTGACCCTTGACCTTGTTAGGAAACGAGTATACTGGGTAAGCTACTTATTAAAACTGCCTGGAGATAAACTTCTTGAGTGATAGTCTTTCGATACGTAAAATCTATTTAATACTTGCTGGAGAACCCGGCTTTACTCAGGGAGTTGATATGAGATGATGGGGTAGTTGCAATAAAAGTATAAACTTTAAAAAATACTAGTTATTTTCCTTCATTCATCTTCCTCTCATCTAATATTTTCCGATAATGTAATACCTTCTATTTCCGGTTGCCAACAAGGCGATCCTCTTGGCCCTTTTCTTTTTAGCCTTACTATCCAGTCAATAATTGAACATTTAAATTCAGAACTCAATATTTGGTATTTGGATGATGGTAATCTTGGAGGAACTGTCACTGAAGTTATGCATGACATAGAAAACATTATTGATAAATTTAATAACATTGGCCTTAAATTAAATTCAGCTAAATGTGAAATATTTTTTAATTGTCAGGATTCTGATTTAGATATTTTTTCAAAATTTGAAGAACTATTACCTAATCTGAAAATTATGAATAAAGAAAATCTTTTCCTTCTTGGTTCACCAATTTTTGATAATGCTATACCACCATTCATCGAAATGAAACAAAATGTATTTATTGATAATTCTGACAAACTTTTTAAAATTCAAAATCACATAGCACTTTACATTATTCGGTTTTGCATTTTTATCCCAAAATTTACTTATTACATTAGAAGTACACCTATGTGGAAATTTACAAAAATATTAAATGAATTAGACAATAATTTAAAAAGTATATTTCAACAAATATTTAATATTAATTTTGAACAAAATTCTTGGGACCAAGTCACCCTTCCTATTAAATATGGGGGACTTGGAATAAGAAAAATTTCTGATATAGCTACTCCAGCTTATATTGCTTCCTCATTTGCTGCACGAGATCTCATTGGTAAAATCCTACATCCATCACTAAAAAGTGATTTTGATATTCCGTGGAGCAGTGAAGCTATAGAAGCATGGAAAGTTGTTTCTATGACCTCTGACTTGCCAATAAAATTAAATATACAGAAACAGTGGGACGAACCCATAATTTTAAAAAATAGGGATAATTTATTGCGTATTTCCTCAATGAAAGATAAAGCTCGTCTTCTTGCTTCAGCGGAGAAAGAATCCGGAGCCTGGGTGGAGGCTTTTCCTTCCCCCAACATAGGCACATTATTAAATAATAGCTCAATTAGGATTGCCATTTGTTTACGGGTAGGCGCAAAATTATGTGAACCTCATGTTTGTCATTGTGGTAGTAGCGTTGATTCGCATGGACTTCATGGATTATCTTGTATAAAAAGTGCCGGCCGATTTCGTAGACATGCTGAGATTAATGACATCCTACGCAGGTCTCTTATTACAGCAAATATGCCTTCGATCCTGGAGCCCAAAGGCCTCTCGAGAACTGATGGTAAGAGACCTGATGGGATGACATTAATTCCTTGGAGGTCTGGCAAAGCTATGGTGTGGGATGCAACATGCGTAGACACCATGGCTTTGTCACACTTATCGGGAACAGCATGTCGAGCGGGATCTGCTGCATCTACCGCGGAAGCCAATAAACATAAAAAATACATTAATCTGAAATATATTTATGATTTTATGGCTTTCGCGGTGGAGACACTTGGTCCATGGAGTTCTGACGCTAAGGCTTTTTACAAAACCTTGGCTCCACTCCTAATCGACGCTACTGGTGACCCAAGGGCTGGCGTGTATTTCAAACAAAGAATATCTTTAGCAATTCAAAAAGGAAATGCCGTCAGCATCTTGGGCACCATGCCACTTGACAAACTAGAGGAATACTTTAATTTATTTTAGTTTAGTTTATAATTCTTACATAAAAAAAAAATATATATTGTAATGTTATTTTTTGTTTATAAAAAAAATATATTCGTTTATTCGAAGTAATATTTTACAAAATAATAAAAACTAACTAATAAATTAAATAAAAACCCTATATAATAAATATCCTATAAAAAAAAAAAAAAAAAACTTATAAATAATATATTTCCTCCATATCGCCGTCAATAGGGAGGGTCCCCAAAAGACTGGCTGCGTTCCCTCGTTGTATTGCAATACTGATACGCTGTCCGAGGAACGAGCCAGCCCTTCGGTCACCAGATGCGTCGACCAAACGCTTGGAAATATGGTTGTAGATTTTATGTGCTCCTGGTCCCCACGGCCCCATAGTTTCGACCCCAAACGGCTCAAATACATAGTCCCTGCTGAGAACTGCGTATTTGCGCCGTTTGAGACTTTCTACCGTAGAAGCGGCGGCGCCAGCTTTTAGTGAAGTCCCTGGCAGATGTGACGGCGCAAAAGTATCGGCACAGGTTGCGTCCCATACCAAGCACCGCCCACCTGCCCAGGGCACTAATGTTATTCCATCGGGTCTTTTGCCATCGCCTCTAGCTAAGCCGTTTGGTTCCAGAATGGCAGGAATAGAGGCGCTGGCAAGAGCCCGATGAATTATTTGATTTAAGCTGGCGTGACGCGATATTCTACCGCCGCTCCTACTGCATGATAGACCGTGGCGACCAAGTTGGTCGACCATGTCTCCACATTGACAGCGATGTGGAAGAAATAGGGATGCACCCAGTCGCAAGCAAATTGCTAGACGCAATGAACTTTCGTCCAGCAATGTACCAATTTTTGATGAAGGCAACGCCTGCAACCAAAGTCCAGATTCCCATTGGGCGACCGCTAAGAGACGAGCACGCTCTGCAGGTGTACTGGCAGATGTTAATAAATTATTTTGTACTATTTTACAGAGCGGCTCGTCCCATGATTTTTGAGAATTTTCAGAAATGGATAAAGTTATTGATGAACATTGCTCATACCAAGCATTTCTGGCTTCGGACAAGTATGAGACCTCGAAATCACTATGACGTGATGGTAATAATATTTTTCCTACGAGGTCCTTCACACTATAGGCCGAAGAGAGAAATGCTGGTAGAGCGACACTGGAAATTTTTCTGATACCCAAACCTCCATATCGAATTGGTAAGGAGGCTTGGGTAAACATTTGATCATCCAAATTGATATTAAGTAATTTTGATAAAAAACTATGTAATATATCATCTATGTTTTGTAAAATATTTTGAAATTTCCAAATTTGAGAACAACGTAGATAGTAAATGAATTTAGGAACGAAAAGACAATGCCGGATAATGAATAAAGCCATATGAGTGTTAATTTGGAATATGCGGTCTAAAATTGAATTAAAATTTTGAATTTTTTCATGAATAAAATTAGGGATAGCATCGTCAAAGACAGGGGACCCTAAGAGACGAAGATCAGTTTTTGTTATAATTTTGATGCCCGATGCCAAATTATTAAATTCATTTGCTATTTCATCTGTTGGTGTGTGAGAATTTGGTAAGTATAATTCACATTTTGTAAAGTTTAAATTTAGACCGATTTCCCCAAATTTGTTAATTATGGTTTTCAAATCATTAAGAACAGTGTTAGTGTCGCCTGCTAGAGTCCCATCGTCTAAGTACCATGCGTTAAAGTTTGATGAGAGATTTTGAATGATTGGATGAATGCCTAGACTGAATATAGCGGGCCCAAGGGGATCGCCCTGCTGACATCCAACAGATGAATATAAAAGATTATTGTTATAGATTAATTTAGAATTTTGAGAGTAGCATTGCCAAAGGAAACCATAAACATTGGGTATTTTATCTTTTATTTGGGTCAGCAAGACGCCTCTGTCTATCGAATTGAATGCGTTTTTTAAATCTACCTTTAATATAACACTGTCACTATTGTTTTCTGAAAAAGTTCTAAGCGCGTGTACCGCCGCCTCGCAGCCACCTTTTGAGCCAAATCCTAATTGTTGTGGTTGAAAATAATTGGTCAAATTTAATGATTTGACGCATAATTTGGCTGCAATACGGCGGTACGTCGTACCTACAGCAATGGGCCTGATACCACCATCTTTTTTTAATAATGCACAGAGATTGGCGCCATATAATATGTCTATAATGTTATTATTAATATTTCCAGATAACATAAGGTTAACCAGTGCAGTAATATCTTTCAAAAGTGTTTCGCCGGCTTCGCCGCAGCTCCCTTGAAGAAGGTCTTTTAGGTGCTGCGGCATTAGGCCGTCTAGACCACCGGCAGAACCACTTTTGAAAGAAAATATAGCTCTTGATATATTATCAATAGTAGCTGTTAAAGTAGCGTCTAAAGGATTTGGTGGATCAGGCCAATGGCTGTCGTTGGTATGACTGGATGGATGTTTGTCTTTCAGGTTAGACAGAGTATCCGGACAATTTGGTGCGAAGACGTCACTGGAGAATAAAAGTTGGGCAGCTCCATTAATATCACCATCACTTAATTTTGATTCTATTAAATTATTTAAATTACTATTATGTTTATGTGGAGTATATTGAATGCCAGAAATTTGTCGGATATTATTGCAATTTTGTTTGATCAAATAGGTTAAAGATTTTTTGTTTTCTTTTTTAACATTCAAAATTTTATATGGTAAAACTAATAGATTCTCCCAAGCCTTTTGAGAATTTTCCGATACTGTTTCTTTTATATAATGTGAAAACGTACGTGCGACAGTAATTCGTGCCCCTCTAGGGATACGTTTCACTATTGGTACTGATGATTTAAGATTTGATAATGTTTGCCAAAATGGTTGAGTGTAGTTTACGTCTGTGGATGGTGGTGGGACAACAGAAGCCGGGGAATGTATTAGGGGTAAAGGTTTATGTACTTTTCCTATATGAATCTTTAATCCCCTTTGACCTTTGAAAAACCGAGGTTGGATGCATTTTCGACATTGTAGTAAATTATCCAGTGACATACTTAAAGCGTTGCCATCATCAAAAAAACTATTTACATTGCTATTTACATGCTGGGACATCGGAATAGTGAACTGAAATATATACTAAAAAGTAGAAAAATAAACCCTATATAAACAAACTAATAATATCAAATAAAATCTAAAGTAGGTAAATAAATTATTTTCTAATATTATTTTAAAATAAACTAACAAACTCTTGTAAAATAAATAATTCATGGGTATACAATATTATTCTTGGTAGCATCACTCTTCGAGGGTTTTACGGAATGGGTTACGGTTAGCGTGTAGGTCTATTTTTAATAATTTCTATTAAGTTTTCAATGTTATTCTTGTTAGGCACCAAGTAGAAAATATTATTACATCTGATTATTAATATAATATCAGAATCTTTTTCATATATTGCTTTAATTTCAGTATTTACCAAAATTTTACTTGACGTAAATATATTTGACATTTCATATAATTCCTCCACCAAACAATATTTCGTATTTATTCAATAATTACGTGATTTTTCTGCAATAATTAATATTTATATTTAAGTCTGTATTATTATCTGAAAATATATCTGTAAAAGGTGTTGAAATATTTCGTTTATCTATTTTATTTTGTAATTAAATTTATATTTTATATTTATATTTTGTAAAAAAATATAAATATAGTTCCACCATCACGGGTGCCTATTTGGCTCCCGAAAACCGTTTAAACGGCCTCCGCTATAAAGCGGAGGGATTAACCAGTCCTCATTTCGCCGATGGTATTCGGAGGCAACACGTGTTTATGATGAAATAGCCGGTATAAAGCGGTCACCCATCCCAGGCCTGCCTATTTGTCACCTGCTTAACTTTGTTATCAGATGCGGAGTGACTAATAACCACTTGGCTGGGGCCGCATTTATTGTTTATTGAAAACATGTTCACAATACTTGTTTATAAAGAACATTTTTTTATTATGGAAATCGCAGTCTCTTAAATTGGAATGGCAGTTTAGTAGATTCTGGGGATAAATATTATATGTACTTTGTCCTTTCAAATTTCTAACATCATTGTAGCCAAGTTCGGCTACAATGATGTTATTCGTTACCGTTATCTCGTTCTCTTTTACGATTGGGCATTGCATAAAATATAAATCAATACACTTACCAATGGGTAGCCATATCCATACAAAAAGATATTAAAAACGGCTACAATGTTCCAGAACATTTCACAACATCGAGAGTTTTATTGTATATTCCACAATAGTTTAAGATATTCCCGACGCTCTAGCTATTCCCAAACATTCCACAACTTTCGAGAGTATTATGGTATTTTCCACAATTATTTGGGATGTTCCCGAACGTTCCAGACTATTCTCGAGCAGACCACAATATTTGAGTGTTCTGGGATGTTCCACAATGATTTGGGATATTTCCGAACGCTCAAGATATATACCCCAATATTTTTTAATATTCGAGAGTGTTCTGGAATGTTCCATAATGAACTATTCCCGAACATTCCAACATTCTGGACTGTTTTAGAAATTTTTAGAGGGCGAAACATCCAGCCCAATACCGAAACCTTATTCATGGATGGGGAATAGAGGGCTACTGCACTACCCTTGATCGTACAACACAACTTCGCTTTTTTGTATGTTTCTATAGGCATCACTATGTTCATGTAGTATTCCACATTAAGTAGGTATTATTGAAGTCTAATGATTAGTGTCAGAACCACATAAGGTGGTTCAATGATGAGAAATTGGACAAAAACATCTCTCAGTAAAATGCAGGTAAGGCGGTGAAGTGGAATACGCCTTCGGTGCCCGGCATGGGTTTTCACGGGTTTACATACGCTAAATGTAAGAAATACTCTTATAAACGCGTTTCAATCGAAGCACCGGTCTATAGTCGTAGCCTTACCTTAATTTTATTATTTCAATATCCTGATGAAGTAATTTATAAAAATAACAAAAATATGTAAAAGTGGATAATAAAATAATATAATAATACTCTTTATTTATATATAGGACACATCACTTGAATCTGGATGGCTCAGCGATTACCTTGCCGCGAATCCTTGTTTGGAATTTATAAAATAACATCATTAAAGAAGAGTAAAAGTAGAAGTATTGTCAACAAATAAGTATAACTCCCATATAACTCCCGTATTACGTCAATTAAATGCACTCTTAACTGTACGACGTCAATTCTGGGTAGCATGTGACAAGAACACATAACTACACCCGACTGCAGATATTTTACAGAAAGAATTCTGCGTGCCGCCAAAATGTCTGTTTATTAGTGCTTCTTTGTCTGACGTGTCTACTTGTACTATTATTTCTTTTGTGGTACCTACCGGTTAAGTCATTCTTCTCTAATTGGGGAAGACGCAATTTCAGCCGTCTCCTAGGAGACATATAATATACCAAATAATGGAAGACTTGCGCTACGAGTAACTCCATTGTGTCCTCGGTAACAAGTCGTATCCACACAGGGTAATCTTTGATAAAACAAGTTTTTAACTTCACAATACAGGAAAATCATATCAGAGATGAGGGACCAGAGCTATTTGTAATCGTCAGTCAAAAAAACACCGGTATAAGTTCAATTTTAATATTTTGTTAGGTATTGTGATCGTCTGTTTCTAAAATTATGATCAAGCAACTAAGACTCATTGGTTCCCGTTAATTACACTTCCATCGGTAATTACTATGTTAAATAAGTACACATACCAAGCCACTGACCCTTCTATAAAGTCAAGGTACATATAGGTACCATGACACTGAACGATTTTTACCGCTGTTATACAAATCTGACTTTCTTTCTAAAGGTGGACGCTAAACTGAACACAATTTCCTCGTGCCACTACGATGGGTCTTCTCGCCGAGTGGTCCTCTACTCCACCGATGTGCTGCGTCATCCCTTCTCTATCACCACCTTCGAGGACTCTGTCTACTGGACCGACTGGGATAAGGCTGCCGTATATAGAGCTAACAAGTTTAATGGAAAGGATATTGAAGCTATCACTTCAACACATACAGTACGATTTTTTTTCTTTTAAATGGATAAAAAAAGAGGTGAAATAGAGTAACTATTTGGTTCAATATGCAAATTTTAAATAAGCTTTTGAAGAGTAAATTAAAATTACCTACTATTAAAGGACATATAAAAAAGGATGACAAAGATAATTAGTAGAATAATAATTAATAGAAGTAAAATAATTATATGTTTTGTCAATTACCAAAGTATTGCGCGCCTTCTTATCAAGGGAATTAATAATAATTTAACCTATTAAAATATGCTAGTAATTTAATCATATCTATTAGGTACTAAAAACCAAACAAAGTCCAATAAAATTGCGTTTTAAATAAATAAACTATCGTCTGATGAAATCGGTACCTACATAATTTAATTGATAATTTATTATTATTATTATTATATAAATAACACAGGCTTTAGATAAGAAAAAACTATGGTTGTAGTAGGTCTTTATTTATACCTATATTTTTCATTCATTCCTTTAGTTATCATCACACGCGCATTAGCTGCAGATTAAATAAGTACATTAAATCAAATATCCGATTACATATCTAATCAAACTTTCCAAAATCCGATCGGTGAAGCTTGTATCCTTAATCGATGTAATTTAGATTTTTAATATTGATATTATTGTACTGTCACGGCAATTTTTTAGTTGCCAACTCTATTGTTCCAAAATTTGTAATAATTTAATATGCTAAACAAGCATCAATCAAATTTTATCGTTTTCATACCTTCAATCTTCATTAAAATTGTGGACATATGAATGAAAAATAAATTTGACCTTATCATTTTCTTCAAATCCTCTATTATCGCTTATTTTATGATTGTTAATCCTATTTGGGTTGATGTATCGTTTGGTATTAAATTTTAAGTCAGGATTTGCGTCAATTATCAATTCTGCACTGATTTTTAAATAAACAAGTCTCACTTTCGGAATTATTTTATATCCATCCATTTACGCTTTTTAATCTCAAATTAGTTATTAGAGATTTTGTTTAAAATCCTTCCTTTCAAATTATGAATATTTAAAGAAAGTGATTGAATGTATTCTGATAATATCCAGTAAAACAATCAATAGGTATTATAGTATAGCAATATTATGGATTAGAAAAGGTTACAAAGAGTTATTACTTAATTTTCTAAATATGATAGATAATATAGTATACATATAATTTAACTATACGGATGTTATTATAATAATTAGAAATAAAATATTATTATTATTAATTGTTTGCTACAAATGGATTTGATATGATTATATTATTGTAATGATTTCAGCTAATTATTGTCACTTTTAAATACGTATTTATTTTTTGGTGAAACAGCTCCAAAACCCAATGGTAATTCATGTTTACCATCCATACCGGCAACCTGACGGCGAAAACCACTGTGCTGCCGTCAATGGTCACTGCTCCCATCTATGTCTACCGGCCCCACGCATGGGACCCCGGTCGCCTCTAGTCGCCTGCGCCTGCCCCACTGGACTACGACTCTTGCCTGATAACCAGATGTGCGTCGAGGACAGTAAGTCGATTTTCTATTGTTTTTTTAATTATTTTACTTGTTTTTATTTCATCTTATACCTACAACGAGAAGTACCACAGAATGGTCTTTATAGTTAAGGAGGAAGTGTTTTCTTGAATGGAGATTTGAAATTGCTGCCTAATTGAAAGATCGATACCTAGAACGAGTTAATGTCTAGAAGAAACATTTAGGTATCTGTATCATTACAATTATGTGTCAATGAATGTTCTTTGTGTACCTGTAAAGAGAGGAAACAATAATTAGTGAAAAGAAAAATTGCCAAATGATCTGTAGTTAGATTTGGTAACATTATTATTACTTTCATGGTAACTACATGTTAACGTGGAATCAGTTAAAATTCATCGAAATAATCACTTAATGAAGCCTTTTAAAAAAGAAACATATTCGAAAGAGGAGAAGACAACCTATTTAAAAAAAAAATACAAGAGAAGAAAAAGACCAATAAAAACAATTCATTGGCATATTCTAAAACTAACGAAAATAGCGTTGTCGATTTTTATCTAGAGTTTTTATTTATAGACGCTGGAAGCGTCAAAGGTTCTCCTACGTATCGCCAAGGCTGGGCAGATGTTAAAGGTCATATATACCTATTGGCTATCCTTCCTAGTCGACCTATAGTAAATCTTATTTATGTTTCGTGTGTGTTTATTTTCAACAAGAAAAATAAAATAACTAGGACTATCAATAAGGACATTTGGTGCTGAAAAGTATGTTTTACAGATTTGTTCTTATCATACCTACCTAATAGGAATTTAACAGAAAGTAGCATTATAACAGTAACTAAACTCGACTAAGTAATCGTTTCTCATTGAACAGGACAAATATCTAATTTGATTTTAGAATTGGACTAAATTCTTAATTAATATATATCAGGAAATACCTACGAAAAGTTCCAATTTAATTAGTTGCATTAAAAATCAATTTATTTTATATTATGTTTGTTTGTCTATCACCGATGTTTAGGTATAAAATAAAAGGAATACATAAGTATCAAGATAAATGATATCTAACCTTTTAACAAATTAATTCAATAATAAAATAACAACTTAAATTTCTTATTAAAAAAAGTGTAAATACTAAAAGTATATTTATTAATCTTAGTTAATGAGTAATAAAATGAGTCATTAAAAGAATAAACGGCGGTTGTTACAATACCAGCATTGCGTAGCGATCAACAATGAACAAATCTACAATCACGGAAGTTTACAGAATTCTGTTGTTGTTTAGACCAATTAAAAGTGACCTAACTAACTTGACCCTAATGGGATATTCCTAAGAAATATAACATAAACAATAGGTACCTTTGTTATTCTCGATACCTAGTAAATATATTTATTTTGTATTGAATATTTTATTAATTGATGTGGAAAATTTATGTATTTAAAATTATCTTTCTTTGTCAGTTTTTTTTAATAGGTAAAAAACTAATTATTGTTTTTTAGCTTAATTAAGTTTAACAATGCCTTTGCTCCAGTTTATAGCTATAATAGTATACCGACGAAAATAATATACTCGTATATCGTCACCTAAAGCATAACATTGCCTTCGCAAGCACTAACTAATAATTTAATTGCTAATATAATATAATTTAGATAAAATATAAATAAGAAGAGTAACCTAGCTACTCTTCTATATGCAATTTTAAATAATACTTATAAAAGTAAATTATAATTTAATTATTTACAGGACGTGACGACATTATTATCATTATTGTCTTAGATTAAGACGTGCTAATCTAATTGTTATTATTCGATTTGTTGGATTTGATATCTCTTATCTATAGTCCCTAGACAATCTGTCGGTAAATAGAATCAATTAGCTAAATAGAATATCTTACATGCTCAATACATCCTTCATTTATTACATAAAGGAATACTTTCCAGACTAAAGCAAAACCAACACTAAAGTGACTCAGTTCAATTAATCGAAAATTCAACCAAATGAAAACGACTTTGCCTTTTAATTACGCACAATTCAATGAAGGCCAAACAGAATTGTTTGATCAATTAATAAGAATACCTACCTAAATCATTAATTTTGATTTAATAACAATGTAATTAATACCTTCAATAATAATAAAAATCTTCAAAGGTATTGAAAGGTTACGTGTATCTTAGGTTCAACCACAACAACTAACTACTTACGAACGAGATAAAATCTTCGGTATACGTAAAATTAAAGACGTTACTCGCAGAATATTTAGTTTTTTTTAATATACATACAATCAGAGTGACAGAATAAATTTTATGCAACGAAATTTATAAAAACTGATGAAGAATTGGTTACAAAAGTTCATGTCAATGGGTGAAGGCAAAAAAAGGCAACGGTTGTTGTGTATCAGGTTAAACAATTGTTGGCATTAATGTAACATTAATGCTAACAAAATATTTACGTTTTGCTCATCGACGTAAATCATAGAAGCTGTTAGATTTTTTATTTTTTCATTAAACTTATAGAAGTGTTTGACAATAGCGTTGTTAATTTGATATTTGAAATGGAATCCTGGATCCGCCCTTGTCTGACATTAATAATCTTAAAACTATGATTTTATGAACATGTTTTCCTCTGCGGTTAAATTTTGGTTGTAATTACCATAAGGTTTTTTAATAAATTAATATTTATCAATCAAAAATTGCATCCAGTTTTTGACACTACCCGTTAATAAGGTTCCAATTAGCCTTACTCTCCTCCACCGTATTTAATATCATATCAATTGCTTGATGAGAATAGGTCCCAGGGCGAGCAGCTTCATTGAAGCTATTGTTGAATTTAACAATGTCAATTCAGTGTTCCCGGTATCAATTGTCACTAACAATACTGATTGATTCCAGTCAACACCTAATAAGATCTATTGTGTGACGGCTTATTGAGTTATAAGCATTGAAACATAAAAAATATCAAATCTATTCTATGCTTCAATGTATTCTATGTAGGATGTCTGAGTATTTCGATTTTTTACAACATGATCTTGGTCATCTTAGGGAGGTGTTGGTTAAATAATTTCGTTCTTTTGGGTTTTGGGTATATCGTTCCTTATGGACCGCTCTACCATATCATCCAAAGCCGCATTTGTAAACTAACCCTATGACACTGGGTAATGTCACTACACTATATGCATCTCTTGTTCTCTAAGCATTTTTCAATATTTTTATCGCATTCTGTGACATTACCCAGTGTTTTGACGATATATCCGTGAGGGATATATCCTTCAGAAATCAGTATCGAGTTTTTGTGATAGTGATATACAATATATAGTGCCTATACAATAAATTATTAAATTATAAACAGGTACTTAGATGTTTTATGCAGTCCTTCGAAGTCGTAATAGGATTGCTGCAGGATACGGTCTTTACAATACAGACGGATTTATTTATTTATCTATTTGTCCTTATGTTAATTATTTTTTAACCGGCTAAAGAAAGAGGATATACTAGTCGACGCGTAGGTAGATATATATTTTTTATGTGTGACAACTTTAGTATACTGACTGATTTTGATATATTTTTTTGTTGATTGGGGAGCTTTTAAAATAAGCCAAAATGGAAAACCAAATTTTTAGTGGAACTCCTGCAATTCTAACAATAAGGTATCTCGGATTTTTTCGATACCTGACGATTGGATCTCAAGGTAAGTCCTCAAAGTGTTAATGCATACGCACAGTGTATGTGTTTTAAGGTATATTGATTATGCCTCAGATGCCAACAAAATAATGTATATTCATATTTAAAAAAAAGCATAAAAAAATAAAGCATTAAAAAGGTCTTGAATAATAGATATTGTCTATAGAAAATGTTTCTTTAGTACATTTTATGAGATAAAGGATTGATTAAACCAGCTTAGCTAAGTGATTATTAACGTTATTTGTTTTCTTATCAGTTCTATTCTACAACCTAAGTGCTTACCTACCTAGTGTAAGATTGAATATGAACAAGTAGGTAATATAAGGACCATTCAATGATTCAGCTATGGTACTTGAATCGCAAACAGCTGTTGACTCAATATGGTGTGACCTAGCAATAGGTAGGTATGTATGTTTCATTGACGAATTTTTTTCAAGAGCGATGATGACGCTATGCATAGTAAATAGTATAGTTACACGTTTATACTGTTCTCCCATTGTTATTGTAGAGTGTTTATTGCGGTCAAAGGACAATATGTCAGGTAGCGTGGTTAGACTAACAGTTCCAAGTATTTTGCCTTCGAGTTTAAAATATTCATGAAGTCGCATAAGGATAAAAGTTTTGGGTTAACTGCGCAATGTCTAGTTAGTAGGTTCTATGAAGAATTAAAACCTACATGGCTGAGGTTAGGTACACAATTAAGTAATGCTTTTAACCTACCTTTATTTATTTTTCTTTTTTGTTTTATAATTTTAGTGGCCTGTTAATGTTTATTATATTGCCCATAAGGCAAGAATCATTTAATTTTTAATTTAGGTTTATTTATTTGTAAAGGCAATATTTACAAACATACTTACGTATTCAAAAGGACCTAAGAAGTCGACATTTTTGAATAACACCTACGTATATAAGAGGTTAATATTTACCCAATACCTCTGAAGGTTACTTTAAATTGCAAATATATAACTTACCTTAGATCATACGATAAAATAGTTTCAATAGTAGAAGATATACTTGAAGTACCTATTCTAGGAATAGATTTCGCTTCTTAGCTAGGGCTGAAGTATCCTTGAATGAATGAGTATAGAATAGATAACTCTTTACATAACTATAGGAATAACGTATACTTGTTAGCTATATATAATTTGTCGGTAGCAACCTACCTACGTGATGAATGGCAGGCTAGGCCAAACATTATATATGATTAGTTTATGTATCTATGTATGTTTTTAGAAATAAATCTAGTTTCCTTTTACAATGCCTCCTATTTGAAATAGTAAATAATATTTAAAGTACACTAAATTATTATAAATAATTAATAACAATATATGTACCAACGTAATGAGTATTTAATTTTGAGGATTAAAATGCCCAATCCTCATGAAATAATTACCGCAATAGATACAAACTCACCTACTTTAATGAAGCTATCATGAAAATATATCATCGTGATGTCACTATGGCGAGCGACACACCTACTAGTATTCTAAAAATAAATCCGCTACAAACTGACCTTACACAAACTAAAATTACTCCGTTACTTCGGCTCGTTCGATAGCTCGCAAAATAAATTCTATTACCTAATTAAAACTTTATAATTTGATAGACAAACAAACATAATAAAAAATAGGTAGGTATAGTACCTAAAATAATCAACAATGCAACCATAATTTGTATGTAAAATTATATTGTATGGTTATACAATGTTGAGACAAATTACGGCTTACAATAAAATTATAAAAATACGTTAGAAAAAGTTATACCACCAATAAGTCATCGCAAATAGAATAAGTTATCGCAATTATATAACATACTATAGCATACCTATCTACGTAATGCAATAGAAAATTACGTGTCCCATAAACTTAGAAAACTGCTAATAAAATTGCATTCAATTTTCACAAAATACCAGATAATAAACAATAACTGAGTTAAATTATGTAATGGAATTACCCTTGTAATAATGGTATAAGTGACCATGCAATGATATCAGGTAAGGTAAGTAGGTACCAATTTATCATACCTACCTAAGATTATGACATTGCATTAAGAAAGCAATGGATACTGCTAGAAATGTGTAGAAATTGTATGCAAGCGCACAGATTTTAGAAGTCTAATGTTCAATGAATCATTCGTAAAGAACTAGAATGTTCTAACGGTAATGGTAAGTTTTAGAAGTTTCACTACGGATTCTTTTTCTATGTAACATGATTTAAATTACAGTTATTTAAAAAAAGGCGTATACATCCTGATTCCTTAGCTTTAAGGCGATCTTAAATTTAAGGTAGAACTAAATTACCGTTTCCTCGTATAATTTGGTTGTTTACCTACACCATCGAAGAATTTCTGTAATGTTAATTTCTGTAGAATAGGAGGATCCTAGAAATTGTTTGTTTACAAAAATATATAAACCAGTGACTGTGACACTACCTTTTTACGTCATGTTGAGTCTCGTCAACGAACATTCATAGGTCCCTATGTCGTCATCTCAATATAAACGTTCCACGTCATCTTAAAGTAGAGGTCACAACTTATTTCGTAAACAAGAGGCGAAACCATATTACAGCGAGCACATCAAATGGTTTCGAAATCTAAGTGAAGCCACAGAAGAAATAATAGTAGTGAAGCGTACAAAATACCAACTTAATACATAGGTATCAAAACATAATGAACATTTAATCTGAAAAGGTGTTGAATTCATTATCAATTTAATTTTATATGAAGTTGTGATAAACTAAATATATCAATCAATTACAAAACTCCATAGAAAATCTATTGCATTGCCTATTTAATTTAGTGTCTAACGCGTAACCTAAAAACATATCGAATTATTATTATCATAATGTTGCATGCGTTTATCATACCTTTACCAGTAATTCTACCGCACACAATCGACCACCAGCGGCTGTGGCAGGTTGGACCTATTGAATTCAATGCGTTTGAATTGCTCATTTCTCATTGGTTCCTCAGATATCGTGTTACAACATTCAACATCACGCCACCTTTCGCCACTTACTTATTTAGTAACGTGCATGCTTAGCTACTGCATTTATGCACTTTGGTATTTCTTTTTTATAGATATCAAGGGTCTACGAGATGCATTTCATTTATTTCTGAATTTGAAAATACAATCCTTTAAGTATCTAATGGTACCATTAAGTTTATGTATTGTATTCATTCGTGTGCCGTTCATTGACTCACACAGATGGTTTAAATTCTTAACCGACCCAATGCCGCAACGTGCGTAGTTAAAAATGTAAAAAGAAAGGGACGACAAACGCAACGCATGACCCACCAACCGAGCCTTGAGCGTAACCGGCAACACTATTGTCATTTTTGTATTGCATGTTGAAGGAGTGCAACGTATTCACCGCTGCATTTTCTGTTAAAAGTTTATTTATTTAATTTGTAGCGTCATCTTTAGTTCATTTATTTTTAAGTTGCAAAGTGTTTTAATTATTTTTGGGTTGCTTTATAAGTTCATTTTGTCGTACAATCTACAGATGAGTTAACACCGGATGTTGCAGTGATTGATACGATTGTTACCGATCATCCAGTAAATGCAACCGAGGGAATTTTAGTTAGTAAGTACATGTGTATTCTACAGTTTTATTTTTACTTCTTTCTGTTTTGTGTTTCGTTATTGTTTTTAAATTTTACATGGTTTAACAATGAAAACAAATAAATAGGTTGATAGTATTTTACCTGTGGTAACAATAATTGTGTAGATTTGATACAAGTGGCCTTTTATTTTTAAGTGAATTTTAGAAATATTTTATAATTTAACAATCACATTAGTTACCTATTACACTTAAATATAAACTAAGTTAACGTATAGTAGAACTATATTTTGTAATTACAACTACATTTCCTAACAAATTTGAATACAAAGCGCAGGTACCTACTTAGTTTGCATTTCCGACTTACAACTTGTAGTTTACCTTTATTTATTTTAAATGCCTAAATCTACATAACAATAAAGTCATTTACAACTTCAAAAGATAACTTAACAAAATTTTTGTCCACTAAATATTTGAAGTTATGAATTTACCTGCAAAAATGTTAACTAGACCATTTGTTATTATTGTTAAAATAAATGTAAATGTAGCACATCTACTTTCTTCCTTTCACTTCATTGCAAAAATATAACTTCGCGCTAGCTTTGTATATTTATAAAAGATTCTTATCCCAGATAAGATAAACTTCTTTTATAAATTGGGCAGCTGGTCATTATCTTTCATTAATTACTAATTAACATAATCACTAACAAGTGCTTTAATATGTTTTACATAAGTTTATATCTGTGTGTCTTCAATTGGGATTGATTGCTGCTTTCCAGGAAACAGTATACCCAAACGAAATACTAGTAGTGGTTTTATTTGTGTCGTTCCTGTCTACGTACACATATGGTGAACCTACAACAAGGAGGGCTAGGCCTTCTTCTGAAACTGGGACAGGCCTGGGTGCGGAGCGAACTCACAAGGACCACGCCTGATCAAGAAGTCACCACCACCACCACCACCGAAAGCTACATAGAGCCTCAAGTCCTCTTCTGGGAAAGTGCCAAGTTCGACCTGGACAAAAAACAAGAGCCCTATCTAGACTCATATGTGGACGACGTTGGTCTGGACACTATTCCGAATGCGACAGACGAAACTGTTGCGGAATACAGATACGATTTTGACGATCTAACCAGAACTTATTTGCCAGAATTTGTGTTTAATACAACATCGGGTAATGTTCATAATTATTTTATCTACCTGTCTATCAATTTCAAATTCGAGACACACAGATTGTATTTTTGTGTGCATGTATTGTCTTCTTTTGTTTTTGTTACTAAAGGCTTTATTTTAATTTTTGACATTAAATTCGATTTTATAGTGCATTAACTACAATAGGTACACTATTATTATTAAATTGTATCACTATTTGGTATTTCTAATAAATTGTATATTTTAACTATCAAATAACATTAAGGTGTTAAGGATACTTACTAGTAAAATTTTAATCCATAGGATATTTAATAAGACCGATAAGTTCCTATAAATTAGGCCAAGATATTTTAGTGGTGCATTGCTTGGCACGTCAGACGACATTGCAGCTATCTTTGTACATACAGTGACCTATCATATTTAGTAATTTTAAAATATACATTTAAGAAAAAATAAAAACTTATTTCATTGTATTTTGTTTTTGTAGTTTCTTGGCTTGTGACGGTTTGGTGATGGATGAGTTTGTGTATATTTTACTTGGTGATGGTAGACTTTTAGTTTAATTGTGTTGAAAGGTGTTCGAATCTGAATTTCAAATAACTTTTTAATCAGTTTTTAATTAACAAAAATAACAATCACTTCGTTTGAAAATTCAACACTTTTACTAAAAATAAAATTATTATGGTTAAACAAATATTAAATTTATGTTTTTGTTTAGGTGGAGTTGAAACACCTAAAGTGGGCACTGGAATCTCACCAAGTGGACGCAACGCGGGTGTCGTCGCCGGCATAGTGGTGGCTGCCATTACTGGTGTCATCATACTCGCTGGATTGGTATGTTGTTTTTATATAAGTAAATTACCTATTGTACGGAATATAATTCCTTTTATTTTATCGGAATTATGCCTTGCATACAATTTTAACTAAGGTTAAAAAAGCACCATATATATTTCAAGTAGGTACCTACTTATATTAAAATTTAATTAAATCGCAAATTTTGCAACGTCCATTTGAATTTACTTTTTTTCTTGAAATTCCGAGTTACAAGTTTTATTCTGACATTGTCATTTGTTAGCAAATTTTATTCTCAGAACTTAGCCGTAACAAGAATTGCCTTTTACAATACGTCGTTAAAATATTGGTACCTAGCTGCTTCATTCTTTAGAAGCGGGCTGTTTCACCTTATTAGATTTCGTTAACACGGGTTAATAAATTCTTGTCACTCATTAAGGACACTTCAGTTTGTAGGTCAAACCGCGTCGCAATCAATTATGCGTGACAGGAGATGTAAAAACGTCAGTTAAACGTTTTGTTAGATTATTAGGCAATACAATCTGACGCGCAACTAAAAAAATGACGTCAAGAAAAAACTATTGTAATTTGTTATTCAATGGAAGAATTACGAAAGCAATTCTAACTATAATAATAATATTATTGTTTTATTATCAAATGTTATTTTTATTTTTATATAACAAACTGAACACATACCATGATGTGCACTTAGATTAGTAGCCTCAATGATTTTTGCAAAAAAAAAACCAGCAGTTAAAAAAGCTTGTAAAACTTTAAATAAGTAAATAGTTATTGAAAATATAGTTGGTCCCTCAATCCTTATATCAGTATCGTCAATAAAAAAAATTGTATGATTATTTAGTTAAACAAAAAAAAACAAATTATACCTATCTTATATCTATTTAAATGTATTATCGTGATAATAAAATAAATGGTGGTGATTGATTGCCCTCTTTAGCCAAACCTTTATCCCGTTTAATTCCGAGGCAATTACAGATAACAATATATCAGATCCAGATAAATCACTGCAATCCATTTTATAAAAAGAGATTAATTTTATTAATTAAACGCAGCTGAGCATTGACTTGTGATATATTAATTAATTTTTCTTTTGAATAACATTAATATGTAGGACATTTTACACATATTGCTATCGTCACAAATTAAGCTCAGAGGCTCTACCATGGGTTTGCGCATTGTAGAAACGTAACGTATTCGTGAGGAACAGCCAATAGGATCGCTTTATTTTTGGCAACAGGATTGATTAAAGCGATCCTATTGGCTGTTGCTCAAGTATATGTAAATGAATACATATTGCATTTTATAAACACCCAACCGATGGTAAACTGTAGCTCTACCATGGGGTTTTGCAAACTGAGTTTATTATTAGGTAGTCAACTAATAGGATCGCTATATTTATCAAATTAAAGCTACTAACTGTAAAAACGTAGGTACTATAATATTAATTCCATGAGAATCGAATTGCGGACGCAACGCCAAATTTAAGCACTAGACCACGGACGCAGGCAACGAATATTTTTATCATTGATTTTATATAATAATTGTTTTATGTTTTTCAGATTGCTGCGCTTATGTACAGACACTACATGCACCGAAACATCACATCTATGAACTTCGACAATCCTGTATACCGCAAGACAACAGAGGAACATCAAATCGTGCTGGAGAAGCACCCTTATGCCCCAGGTGCAAAGCTGTACCCCAGCACTGTCGGAGATGAGGTGAGAGCCCTGACTGCTATGGACTGCACATTTAACATACAAAATAGTCTGAGATAAATATTCTCCAATCTTCTTTTAACTTCACTCGAAATAAAAATGGACCCCATATGAATAAATATATATATATATCTCAGTCAGGTTATATTGTTTAATTATCCATTTAATCGAACGGCTAGCCAACTAACTTAATGCCTTAACCTAAGAGCGTTACTACATTTAATCCGATCGACGTTGATGTTGTCGATCAATAACAAAAAAAATCGTAAACAGGCGTCGGTAATCAACAAATCTGACTACATGGAATTTTAGATCGCTCGACGATCGGACTGTCTATTGGAAAAAAACCAATAGACAGTCCTTAGATAGTCAATTGTTAGGTATATAGACTGTCGATCAGCTACCACATCACCCGATCGTAGTCGATATTTATGGACAGAGGTATTAGCGTCGCTTATCCTGATAGCGTTAGTTCAGTGCATAGAGAATAAATTATGGTAGACATGACCGGCAGAATTTGCTTTCACTAATAAATTTCTAACCCACTATTTAAAGTTTGACGGGCTGCATATATTATACCAGTATTCTATAGTGGGTCAGAAATTATCTCAACAGTCTGTAGGACCAATACCTAAATAAGTAGGTATATTAGTTAGAAGCTTTTTCTAGAGAAACATTGTAATTTTATTTGGCTAGACAACTAAATGGCTAATTAAATGACCTGGCTACAAGTTTCACAATTGTAAATAAAATTAATTTGCTGAATATGAAAAATAATATAGAAAATAAGTTTCGTGTAAAATCTTTTTAACTCGATGTACCTAGCATTAATAAATTAGTATTGACGTAAGAATTTTTAGTAATTTTATTTAGAATGTTAAGATATGGCAGTTGTTAAGATTGTGCCAAGCATTTTTACCGCATCAGTATTAAGATATAGTTGCCAAAATAATTAATTAATGTAGGTGTAAAATGCTGTAAATATTTAAAGTTTTTTATTTTATTTGATAAAATGCGCAAGTTTCAGATTTTTTAAATAGTTGTTGCCTAATATTCGCTTTCATAGGTATTTCAATATTATTTAAGTATAAAGTATTTTACTGCAAACTATTTATTTTTCATGCGTGGCGAGGGTTAAAACTTGGTAAGTTATAAGCATGAGGCTATTATATAATCTATATAAGCAAAGGCGTCACCAGCCAATGAGCAAAGTGGGTCAAGATTGCCAAAACAATGGATTTTTCTTATTTTGTTATTTTATACATGGTGTCTTTGGAAGATTGTACTTTGGGCTTATTTGAGGCTTTACTCATGAAATCAAACAACTGTTCCCATGAAACCTTGTGTCGTAAATGAAGGAATCATTTAGCTTCTACCATACAAATTTATTATTTTAACATTAATAGTTTGTATAGTTTTTTTTTCAGTTGCGATACATGGTTTTATAGGACAAGTTTTTTTATCTGATCATAAGAGATTCATATTAGCCCAAAGTGCATCTTCTAAATTCACCATGTGTAACACAATATTAATTTTAACAAAAAAATACAAAATTTTGGCACATTTGAAGCTAGGCCTTCAATATATCACCCATCCCAGCCTATTCTGGGGGCGCCACCGATGTATCTATAAGTACTTTTAGTATCACTAAAGATGTGTTAGTACAAATATAATACGTATTCAATGTGAAAATATACTAGGTATATTTGTACTAACAACACTTTTTTATAGTTTATTTTAGTAAGAGTGTATTACCTTCAAATGTAGTATCAATTATGCTCAGTAGAAGTCAGATTTAGCTATGGGATTTTAATAACAATGTCTTAAACAGAAACATTTCGTAATGACAATTAAGATATTCTATTTAAAATGTTTTACGGCTTTGAATCATTAAACGAAAAATAATATATGGGACCTTAGTCCTAAAGTAGCCTATAAAACGAAATGTCAAACATGTTCGTTGCCGCCATATTGTTCTCTTACTTCAACCAATCAACGCTCAATGATTGGTTATAATTTATTTTTGTTTTAATCTTTATTTTATTTGTATGGTGGCGGCCATCTTTTGTTCTCACGACTGAAAAGGTGATATTAGGCCTTAGGCCGACTACCTATATATATATCTCTGAAGTCTTTTTGATTAAGGTGTTGCGAGATTAAAATAATATAAATTAACTTGTTTTTATTTTTCTTTACAGGCCCAGCAACCTCTCAATACGCCCGCAACAAATGACTTTGTATAGTGTAAAAGCCGGGAGTAAATATAATTGTATGTCGTTAAGTGTGAAACGAAAAAGACGGACATGTGATAGTGAGCGTGCGCCGAGTGTGTAGTGACGTAAAGCTGCAGGTACAGTGGAACCAAGTTCTGGCCGAGTGTTTTGTATCTCTTATCTGTCTCTACTCACGTTATTTATAATATAATTTTCCTAACGAGAGATTAATATCGTCCCAAGAAAGAATGACACTAATTTTATTATTTAACCGAAATCTACAAATTAATTAGGCAACTACTTAATAAAATACCTCTATTACCTATAAAAATATTATAATTCATTTTCTATACTGTATCCATACAAATCTGTAAATCTAAAAATGCGATCGATCAATACCTATAAGTCGACAACAGTTTATTATTGTTATTGGTCGACTTAGGTATTGGTCGATCATATTTATGGACTTTGTAAATCAGTCAGATTACCAAAAGATAAAAAAAACTAACAAGTAATCTTATACATGGAGTCTGTTGAAGAGAACGAAAGTATCGTAAAAACAGACAGACATAGAGGAATACTTGATTATTTTTATTATTTATTTAAAAATTAGTGTACTATTATTTTTCCCAAATGTGCTTTCTTGAACTCTACTTATAGATGGGTCTAACTTAAATGAATTCGGATATTGAGAATAAATAAACATATTAAATAGTTCCAATTGCATAAAATACACGTATGTTTATCGACATAAGCTATATAGTTAAAATACAAATACACTACAATTTTGTGTTTCCCTTTATCTCCGAGTTCATTTACCCATCTGGAGCCCTACTGGGAAGCCACATTGACACACCGATCGACGCGTCGATTGACAAAAATGGAAAATTTGTCTATGGGTAGAGAACTCGATCGACGAGAAACTTCAAATCACATACCTACATTTAATTTTGGGTTTTGAAGCGTCGATCAGGGGCCTTAGCAAAGAGCCAATCGATAATCGAATCGTAATACCCATCAAAAGCCAAATGTATGGGATTTGACGTTTCTCGTCGATCAGAATTTTACTCTATGGGTAGACCATAGAGTAAAATTCCAGGCCCCAGTATGTCATGTGGTTTCTCGTTAGGGCCCTTGTTGCTTCATTCTTAGGGCGGCATTATACTTGTCATCTTATTTCTCTTAAGATTTCGTAGCATTAGTTTTATTAGACTGTGACTAGGTTAGATTTATTTGGCAATTGATGCCCGGTGCATTACGCGGAATTGTATTTGTTATTTCTTCCGTAATTATCTTACGAAGCTCAATTTTTTACTACACTAACCGTAAGCATAGTGCGAGTGCTTTAACTTCATCTCATGTAGTATCTTTGACCAATTGCACTGTACTTATTTTATATATGGATAATATTCAATTGTGATGTTAATTTCGTCAATATTTATTAAATACCGTTATGTACATACTTGTATACCTACAAATTAATTTGGGTTAATATTTATTTTCTGAATTAGGTTTATTATGTAATATGTAAGTAGATTGAAGCAATAGCTTAAAATGTTTCTTTCGCCAGTTGTAAATTATGTGCCAAACCTAGAAAATTTACTAAATCATGAAAATTAATATTTGTATTTTAAATATTGATTATTTATCGTTATTTCTTAATATTTAGATAAATAAATTGTAACTTCAGGCATTAATTATTTATATAAATTATATTATTTGTAATTGTTACGAAGCTCATAAGTTATTTGTAATTTTGAAAATGACTTTGTTAAGCAAAATCCTGCCAATCAATTTATATTATAAAGTTTTATATTTATATTGTAATGTAATTTGATTACATTATATACAATTGCACGTTTCATACAATATACCTAGCTGGATAAGTGTGGTCACTTTAACTATTGTACATATTGTCAGTAAAATAAAATATATGTAAACTGTGTTATTATGTAGTTTCAATATCCTTTTCTGAATAGCACTGATTTAGTACGCGGCTATACCTACCTGATTTAAAACAACGTTTCTGTTTTTTTTTATTGGAGCACGTTATGTGACCTTGTATTAAACAGACCTAATACAAAGATAGGGTCGTTCATTAATTGTTGTTAAATAACATTGATAGCTCCCACTGCTAAATGATGCAATTACAAAATGGGCAGTGGTAGAGACGAATTGCATTACGAGTCTATTTTAATATCCTCGCTGGCCTATTGTCAATTTAACCACCCGTTTCATAACCGCACCCTAAAAAGAGACTACCACCTCGACAAGAAATCGATGCAGTAGTTACCTGAAAACGTTTATACGACTATAAAAACACCGCGACGAGCTTCCCACTTGTAGACGAAGAATACTTACTATTGAATTGGCTACGATGAAGTGGGAATAAAACCTAGCCAATTCGGAAGGTTCCATCTCGACCCCCTGGGGTGTTCAACAAAAAACAAAATTCATGTTGAACACCCCAGGGGGTCCAGTAGCCCTAGTGTGAGTTTTTTTAACGTTTACTTTCGCGTTAACTATACTACCGCGTTAACATTTATACCAATCACACGACCGCATTTCTAGTTCTCCCGCTTGGAGCGCTGAACCATTTCCCATACAAATTTTAGTTAACTCAAACGCAAAGTAATAGTTAGAAAACTCACACTAGGGGTACTGGTCACAAATTAAGCTCTAAGCTTGTATTGTGTGTAGGTATATACCTACCACAAACGACGATATAATACTATTATAAACACCCAGACTGTACAGAAAAACGTACCTATCTATTAATATTTGTTTGTCATGGGTGGGAATCGAACCCACAACCTTCGGGTACAACGCCAAGAGCGCTACCACTAGTCTATATAAGTAAATAGTAACAAATGTGAAAAAAAAAATACTTAGGGTTTCTTTATAATGAAAAGGAAAACTCATCCGACAAGAAAGTAGCAGAGTGTGTAGTAGAGAGGGTATAGAAAGAGTATAGTAGAGAGCGTACAGTCAGCCCTAGTGTGAGTTTTTTTAACATTTACTTTCGCGTTAACTAAACTACTGCGTTAACATTTTGACCAATGACACGCTCGAATTTCTAGTTATCAAAATTTCCGCTTGGAGCGCTGAACTATATCCCACATAAAATTTTAGTTAACTCAAATGCAAAGTAATAGTTAGAAAACACACTAGGGGTACAGTACGGTAGCCCTTACTTTCGAGTTATAGTGCCACCGATCAATTCAGGCGGCAGCTTCGCTGTCGCGCTTTAAGTGTTGCCATTTATTGTTAGTTCATTCATTTATTCATTATTTCTCTATTTGTCCGCCTGAACAGATAATTCGGTCGCACCATAACATTTTTACCAACCACACTCTCGCATTTTTAGTTCTCAAAATTTCTGCTTGAAGCGTTAAACAATGTCCATGGATATATTTAGCGGCCGCCCCAAGGCCTAAACGCGTTGTGTTCTCACGTTTGGAGAACACAAAATAGCCGCCATCATACAAATTCAAAACAAAAACTGAAAACAAGAAAATTATATCTAACCAATCATATTGAATGGTTGAAATAAGAACACAATAGCGGCAATGAACATTTGTAATTTCGTATTATAATATAGGCGATTATAGGTATTAGGGTGGTTTCATAATTATATTCATGAATATTTCCCCATACGAATTTTAGTTAACTCGAACGCGAAGTAAAGAAAACACAAACACTACTCTGTTCACGATAAGAAAGGTCCTCTGAAGGTTGAAATGGACGATAGAACGTATTTTTTTACTTTGATAGATAATGTCAACGACATATCCGAAACGCATGAAAAAGGCGGTTACCAGAACCAACGATATAATACATACCTATCATAGTTTATAAACACCCAGACCATGACAAACTGTACAGAAAAAAAATTCACTATTTTTTTTTTGCCATGGGTGGGTAATCAAACCCACGACCTCAAGGCGCAACCAATAGTCTACGGAGGCTGTCATTTGATTATAAACTTCTAATCATTTTTTTTATGAAATATTTTTTCCCCTTTATTTTTAAATAAACTTGTTTATTATTAAACAAACAAGTTTATAAAATATAATATATTTCATTTTATTATAATACTTATATGAAAATCACTTTTCGTCCCAGAGAAGTGAATTTACGGTTGAATTCATCTTTGGGATGAATGGGCTTCCGACTAAAATAAAAATATGATAATTTTATTTTTTATTTCGAAAATATAGCCTATATATAACTAGAAACTAATTTCGTTTATTATTAAAATAATTACTCAACTGGTTTTTGATATATTTAAAATCTGAAATCTAAAAAAATTGCGTGACAAGCACGCTATCAAAGATTAAATAGAGCACATACACGCTGTAATAGACTAAAAGATGTTGAGAACAAACTTTTGGATAAATGTGGTGCGATGTGCATCTTTATTAAATGAATGCGTATTATAATAATAATAATAACCCAAATTTTCATTTCACTTCGCGGTAACCAATAGAAACGCTTGCTTATGACATTGACATTATTGTTCTAACTGAATGTCGCATCGACTTAAACAAACCCCTCCCTCAAAAAACAAACTACGTAACATATAATACTACAAACAAAGTTAATCAAAATGATGGCGTCGTAGTTTTTATAAAAAACGGTAAATCCGACATAAAGTTACTGAAATTAACCTTCATGGTGCATCATGTATCGTAGTTACGACCCCTTCTAATATTATCATATGCATATACCGCTCACCTTCCGAAAGAAACCCAGAGAAATTTATCTCCTCACTTGATAATTATCTTAAATCTCTAAACACTAATAATAATATTATCTTAACAGGCGACATTAATATAAATATTATGGAAGATTATTGCGATAACCACGCAGAGTCATACCTTGATATGTTAGCATCACACGGTCTCCTACCTGGCCACCGCCTGGACACGAGAAACGAGAGTTGCCTTGACCATATTTTTACGAAATTAACTCAAACCTCCTTAAATCCGATTATTGCTGTTCTCAACACTGCCATTACTGACCATAAAATGGTAACAATTTTTAACTACACAAATAAAACAATATGTAAACCCCCTAAATTCAAAATAATAACAAACTTTAATAACGCTTTAATCTCATTGCAAAATAACAATATATCCGAACTAATGACAATAGATGACCCTACTATATTAACAGAAAAATTGATATTTAAAATAACTGACTCTCTAAATACAAATACTAAAACAATAAAAATTCCAAACAATAAAAGAATAATAAAACCTTGGATCACCCCAGGAGTCCTAAAATGTATAAAAAATAGAAACAAACTACAATTACAATTAAAAAATGATGAACATAATGAAATACTAAAAATAACATATCGTAGATATAGAAATTATTGCAATAACCTAATTAAAAAGCTAAGGAAACAATATGAAGTTGAGTTACTAGATAAATCGAAAAATAATAATAAAATTCTATGGAAAAGTATAAAAACAATTACAAATTTAAACAAACAGCCTCAAAGTAATGCAGAATTACTTAACACTTGTAAAAGTCCTACTGACTCTGCGGATCAACTCAACACTCATTTCATTAATGTTGGTAAGACACTAGCACAGCAGATAAAAAAAGACTCTAGTGGAACCTCTGCATACTTGGCATCATTACCCACTCAACTAAATTCTATCGGAACTATAGAACCCGATTCCTCGGAAATAGAAATAATAATAAATACACTAAAAACTGAATCAGCACCTGGATTGGATAATATACCTACAAAATTCATAAAACTAGCAAAAAAAGAACTCATACCTGTTATAACTTATCTTAGTATTCTCTGTTTTCGACTAGGAATCTTTTCTAACAAACTTAAAAGCTCCATAGTTATCTATTTACAAAAGTGGTGACAAAAATGACTTTAATAATTACAGACCAATTTCGATTTTACCAGTCATATCCAAAATAGTTGAAAAATTAATTAATAACAGACTGATTGAATTTCTAAAAAACACTAACTTTCTTTCCAAAAGACAATACGGCTTTAGAGAGGGAATAAGTACTGAGGACGCTATTGTTGACTTGACAAATGACATCACTAATCACATTGACAATAAACAAAATGCATTATGTATATTTCTTGACTTGAAGAAGGCATTTGACACAGTCTCTGTTCCCATGCTTCTTTTAAAATTAGAAAAAGCCGGGATCAGAGGAAACTTTTTGACCTTACTAACTGACTATCTCCAAAATCGGACACAACGAGTTAAATTAGACAATAACTTCTATAGCAATGACGAGTACATGACTGACTATGGTATCCCACAAGGTAGCGTCCTCGGTCCAACCTTGTTCCTAATCTATATAAATGACTTGACAGACCTTTTATTACAAAATGGCCAGGCCTTTTCATATGCGGACGACACTGCCCTCCTTTTTCATGGTGATAACTGGCTAACTGTCTATAACTCAGCTGACGCAGGACTTCAAAAAGTTATTAATTGGCTAAAGCTTAATCTTCTTACCTTAAATCAAACGAAAACCTACTATATCCCCTTTTCTATGAATGACTCTAAAAAACCTAATCCCGACTTATATCTGACTGCACATATATGTAATAATAAATTAACAGACCCTTGCTCATGCACCCCAATCATTAAAGTTGAATCGATAAATTATTTAGGTATAAAAATTGATAAAAATCTGTCCTGGTATCCACAATTGGAATCAGTTGCATCTAGAGCTAGAAAACTGATTTGCATCTTTAAAAAACTACGTAGTGTAACAGATCAAAAATTATTGATTTTCATATATAAAACACTCTTTCAATCGATCTTACTCTATTGCATCGTTGTATGGGGAGGTACATACAAATCCAAATTCATAGGCATAGAACGCTCACAAAGACGGATCCTAAAAATAATGTTATGGAGGAGGAAACGATATTGTACTACCACACTGTACAACGAGGCAGAGGTGTTATCTGTGCGAAAACTATATATCCTTCAATGTATCCTAAGGATACATAAAAGAGAAACAATAGATCCTAACAAGCTCAGAAAACGCAATAGGGTAATATTTAGTATGAAAAGTGTTCGAACACAAATGGCGAAAAATCAGTTTTCAAATAAATCTGCTGATTTATATAATAAATTAAATAAAATATTAAATATTTATCCAATGACCTATTTTGAATGTAAAAAAACCTTAACTACATGGCTAAAAACGCAAAATTACAATGAAATAGAAAAAAATATTAAACAAAACTAAAATATGTACATATACAAATTATACCGGAACTTATATTGTCATGTTGTATGACAATATACTCACTCACACTCTCTCACACACACTCACACGAGGACCTACACATACAAACACCTAAATTTACCTAATGCTTACATAGTCACCAAAATGCATACAATTCTGTACTTAGTAATAATTATAAGTTATAAGTACCTACATTATATTTTAATTCCTCCGATTACCCACTTGTCTATTTATATAGCTTAATACTGAATTCCTAAAACTAATACCTACTTATATTGTATTAGTTTTTGATTTGTGTTTATTACTGTTACATTGCAAAGTTAGAAAACATAGCATTCTTATAATACTTGCTTAGTTAATGAAATGTAAAATACTTGTATTACAAAAAAAAAAACTGTATAGATTAAGATTAAATTAATTGTAACTAATTATAAGTATTACTACTGGGGAGACGGGCTGCTCCTAATACAGGTTATTATAACTTACAAGGAGCAGCCCAGCTGTACAGTAAAATTGAGTAAATTTGGTAAATGAATAAACATTATTATTATTATTATATTGTTATTATTATTGACATATGAACTTATTTTTTAAAAAGCAGCCTGTTTTCTTTGCTAGTGATAATGACGTATTACAAAAGTAATAGATTAAATTACTTAACTAATGTATTTGTAAAATCATTCGGGACTACTTTTTAGGAGTGAAAACCCAAAACTACACTATAGAAAATTCAAAAAGTATATAATGTCAAATTCGTTAAAATAAGTACTAATTCACCGTGGAATCTTTTCCATGGTGGATTAGTTTTTTAATGAATCAGCGCTATCCTGGAACACGATGACACGGCCGATCATGGAAAACCAGGGTCCTTCAAAAGACGATGCAGACTTTGCTGGAATTCCTATTACACCAACCATCACTGAATATTATATAATAAATTGAATATTAAAACCGTTTCTAGTACCTTCGTGAGATCAAAGTATTTGTTTGAATTGGTGTGGTTATCTGAAATGTAGTTTTTCTTGGAATGGTGAGTTCTAAAAGTACCTATTACTTTCTTCAAGCACCAAGAATGACAGTACGTTGCTGAAACTGCTACTTCGTCATATACCTATTAATATTTTATAACTTTATAAGGCAAAATATTATTAGTTATTTTGTCAGCTTTTATAGTTGTTAGATTTAGTTATTTATTTCCCAATAGATACTTTTAAAGGACTGCTAAATAAATAAAACGAACATATTAAGTAAATGTAATTATTTTATTATTTATTTTGGTCAAATACAATAAGTAGGTACAGCTATTGAAATTACAGTATTTTTTTTACAAAGGTTACACTGTTACAAAAATTGTTAAACACAAAATAGAGTTAAAACAGATAAAATTATCACAAACCTTAAAGCACTACTAAACAAAACTTAAAATATTAAGGTAGATAAATATATGGTTTCTAAATTCCCAAATTATAAAAAAAAAAAATGATTCTTAACTTCAAATCTAGCAACGTGTAATAAGTATACAACAGTGTCACTTGTTATTGAACGTTATTTAAAAGTCATGTAAAGTTTAGGAATTTCCGTTTTAAATACTCTCCTTCCAAAGTGTACAATTTTGTATTTGAATTTAGTAATTCATATAACATAATTTACAAGTATTTCGACACGCAAGTATCAAAAATATCATCCGAAGGTCTGTTGTTCGATGCCTTCCATACTAGAACCTCGAGGTTGTTTACGCCAATTCTATTTTTGAAAGTGCCTGACAGATGACGTTCGAAATGACACTTTATCTGTCTCTTTCCCACCTTTTTTTATTTCCTACGTGTGCTCGCAACGTTACCGCATCTTTGCATCGCATTTTTATATTTTAATAAGATTTATTATATTATTCGCATCAAACCGCAAAACACAGCAAATTACAAGGAATATAAATCAAATAATTGACACAAAGTAAACCTGGGCCCAGGAAGCATGAAACAATCGTCGTGGCACTGTGAGTAACATCCTTTCGTTCTTTTCCTAGTTATAAGCTTATTTAAGTATATATTTGCTGCTGTAAAGCAGCTGGTCCTTCGAAATCACTCTGCTGGGTCATTTCTTAATTAGGCTTGGCAGAACCGCATCTTCCTTTAATTTGAATCGTTTTTCGCCACTAGGTAACTTAGCCGCATCCGCATCCTTAATATCTACCTCCTAAACGCCCGCCCTATAACATACAGTCCTTTCGCATACAGAGGTATTTTTCGAAGCGATGGCAAGATGCCTGACAGGATGACTTTAGTTCCCTGGAAGAGGGGTAGAGCCTTAGTTTGAGATGCTACGCTACTTGTGTCGACACCACGGCCCAATCTCACATCCAAGGATCATCGTGTCAAGCAGGATCTGCCGCTACCACAGCGGAAGCCAACAAACGCCTAAAATATAATAATATTTTGAATAATTATGAGTTTGTTGCTTTCGCTGTGGAAACAAAGGGTCCATGGAGCGGAGATGCCAAACTTTTTTTAAAAACATTGGCACCCAAGCTTGTGGACCTAACAGGCGACTCGAGAGCTGGCGGTTATTTTAAACATATAAGTTTAGCCATAGATACAGAAGCAATGCCGCCAGCGTCTTGGGTACAATGCCGATGGACAGATTGGAAGAGTACTTTGAGCAGTAACTGCCAATATTTCCTTGTGATTTTCTATGTGTTAATTTTAGATAGGTTTTATAATTAGTAAATTATTTTTATTTATTTCTGTTTTTATTATTTTAAATATTAATACTGGCCTCGTGCTGAATTTCCCGATTTATCAGCATGGTGTTCATATTTGTTTAAATGTGCCATTAAATAAAAATATCTAGTTTTAATTTTGTGTTGACCTTTTTTGTTGTTTTAAGTACTCACATATACCTTCCTAAAATGAATCCAAAACGGAATAGTACCGCTAAAAATAAAAACAAAAACAATGTAGAAAAGGATATTCCCCATAAAAAGAAGCAATAGAAGCAGTCAATTTGACTGCTTCTATTGCTTCTTTTTATGGGGAATATCCTTTTCTACATTGTTTTTGTTTTTATTTTTAGCGGTACTATTCCGTTTTGGATTGTTTCGGTAGGCATGCCTAAAAAACAGCTTCAAAAGCATTTAATGTACTGAGGGCACCTTCATAAAATCCCGATTAAACAACGAAAACTGTAACAGATCCAAACTCGGTACTTGACAAAAATAAAGAACTGCAACTAGTACATTGGATGAAAGACTGTTGTTAGAAAGGATTTCCCAAAAGAAAACTAGATTTTTAGTTAAGCGAGGCTAACTTTATAAAAAAGGTGGGTCGCGTAAAGCCATAAAAAATGGCATACCGGGTTGAAAATGGTATGATTTATTTTTGCCCTGCCATTCTGCTCTTAGTGAGCGAACACCTGAATCAGTTTCGTCTGCCAGTGCAGCTGTATCTGAGCAAAGCAGGATATCAGGAATTGCTTTTCCAAAATTGAATAATTTTTAAAAGAGAACAACTACTTTCATATTTTTTTAGATTCTAATCGAGTTTTTAATGTCGACGAATCCAACTTTAAGTTGTGTCCTAAAAGTGGAAAGGTCGTTGCATTAAGAGGCGATAGAGACGACTATAAAGTAGAATCTAGTTATACTAGGTACCTAATTTAAATTTAAAGGTACTTAATTTAAGGTAATTTACCTGGGGCGTAAGATGATGATCAGCTTGGAATTCTCCTAATATAAAAAATCGTGATAAGGAAAGAAATAAAGTGAATAAAGATAAAACTATACAGATAAGAAAATTTGAAGTTTAAAAAACAAAATGAAATGTTGAAAAGAAAATATGAAAAATATAAGAAACGTTAAGTACCATAAAAATGTGGACAAAAAATAATGTACTTAAAAATATTTTTTAAAACATGTAGTAAAAGAATCGCTAGGATTAAAGGGAAAAATGAGAACAACAGTTAAAAAGCGTTCAACTATATAGTTCAACTAATTTGAAAAATATAATAACCATTATTTCCCTACGAAACAAAACTAATAATGGCAAAATGAACACAGGATTCCTACTCTGTAAAATATAGATAGCCTCTGTAAAAAAACTTTTAAGCAGTGAAATTCTGACAGAAAGTCCAACTATTATTTTACACGAAATCGACCCTTTAATGTTGTTATGCCTTCTATGTGTGAATGGGAAATGTGCCTACACATAAGAACTAACCATGCTTACAAAGCTAGTGCTTTAAAAAAATGCTCGTGATTATCACAGCAGACTTGAATATATTAATTTGTGCCACTGTTGGATTTATCCTTGTGATTTTGGGTGCAAAATCTTCCAAAAATGTTGTAACCAAATCATTGCATTAAGCTAGTAAAGGTAAAGAAATAGTAGAATGCAAAAATTGGTCCCTATTCTTAGGATAGAACAACAATATGACAAAGGCTGTAAAACAATTAGTGTTTAACAATATAAAACATTAATAAAGAAAAAATCCAACTAGAACGCGTACAAAATTTCTGGCCAGTTTATATTGGTTCATCAAATTATATTTTGAAACATGTAGCGACAAATGTGGCGAAAATTCGAACTTTTTTTGACATTCATTACAAAATGGCCGATGAGAAATTTACGACCTGTTGCTCAAATCATTAAATTTACCACATGAAAGGTAAGTTATTAATTTTTATGTTTATCAATTGTAATTATTATTTGACTTTGTATAATTATTTCAATTATCTAAAGAGTGAATTTGTTTTCCTGCTAATGGAAAGTCGAACTTGACAATGCTTGTAACCAATATTTTGTATGTGGCAATATAGCTGCCAGTGCCTAACTGTACCACATTTATTGACAGATATCTTACAAGAAAATACTGAAAAGCGAGAAAATTTGTTTTGAATTAAAACTGCCTGATGACTCAGAAGATGATTTTTCGACTACGATTCCGAGGAATTTGAGGATTATGGCGTTTTGTAGAACGTCTCTGAACAATGCAAGTACGTTTGATCAAATCCTAATTAATTCCAGTAATACGATTCCATTTGCCGATTTAGACCTACACCCAGAAATAACTATGCGCAATCAAGCTCTATATCAATTACAAAATCACAATCCATAAAAAAAAATAGGAAAATATACCAAGTATTTATGATATTAATCCTATATGCTTCAATGAATCTGATTCTGATGGGTCAATTCATTAAATTATCATTCCTCCAAATCATGAAGATGAGTCCAGTGATAATGATACGCTAGATGTTATAGATGTTGAAGATGGTAAAAGAGCTAGAATAGAAGTATTGTCTAATACACACCAAATAATTCCTTTTATTTTATAATAAAACCAACCTAGGCGTTTAGTGTAATGTCACCACCAGTACAGTATTTTGATAGATTTTTTGATGAAGAAAGAAAACGCATCATACTTTGTTACAAGCATCGTCGAAGTTGGCAATGTAAATGCTAACTTTCCAATTAGTTTTGATGAAGATATTCCTCTGAGTAACATTAAACTTCTGGAGATAACATCACCTTTGAAAAAGATTGGTTTACAGATTCTGATCAACCTCTAAAAAAAAGCTGTTACGACATTGTATACAATTCCCCAGATTTATCAGAAGACGAACAACCATCAAACTTTTTGAAAACCAACCTCATCAGGTAAAATCACGCTTCAAAAGGGAAATTTAACAAATATGCCTTGTGGATGTCGATATTAGAGTTACTTTTATGCGAAATGTATAAAACAGAAAATTATTCCATTTAGACATACCACTAGGAAGCCTTAACAGAGCGCAAAAGGTTTTAGTATTTTCCGAATAAGTCACCTCACATGCGATACTCATAACAGACGAAAATCAAGATTTTTTAGGCACAACTCTGGATCTTGATTGTACATAGACGAGCTTAATGCCTTAGGCATTATCTACCAGCTAACCTTTGGGAGATTGACCAAAAACAGCCAGAGTGCTAATTAATGCAATATATAATACAAGGATATATAGATAAATTATTAGGTAATATAACAATACATACTGTATTATAACATTTAATAGTATACATAAACTTACATAAATAATAATTGGGACAACACTAAGAATGATAGTTCATGCCCAGAAGACGGTTTCTTTACCAGTCAGTAAATCATATGGGCAGCTCTTTAACAATTATGGAATGGCCGTATTGTTCTTCAATAATTTGAACCTTGTCTATCGTCTCATAATAATATACCTTATACAAATTACTTAATTACTATTAGGTACTATTCTAATCTAAATTATTAAACTTTTTCTTTTTTTTTGCCTTTTCTTGGTCATTACTTGTTGTATCATTGTTTTCTTCTACTTTGGTCTGTGAAGATTTGTACAAGTTATATTGGGCAGTGACGTTTTCTCTGAAGTCCTGGAATGTATTTTCAGCTATGTGTCTTCTTACTTGTTGAAACATTTGATCGAAGTGATGTAGATTGTGACTGGAAAAATAATTCATTAATGAAAAACCTGAAGTTTTAAGTAGATAATCCAGTATTTGAGAAATGACATTTCAGGATTTTAATACTGGACAAACGGCCACAAAAGTACTTATGTTTAGGTTTTAGTCTGTGGGTTCACCGGTTTTCACGAGACTACTGCATTAATTCATTGTCAATAAAACAGCGACGATATTAATGTAGACTATTCCAAATCACAAGTAAAATCAATTGTATCTTTATTGCCGCCATGTTATTTTAAATAAGAGTAGGAAAAAACGTATTCAGGCATGTATTGAAAATAATGGCTATAATTTTGAACAATTTATTAGTTAGGGCATAGAAACATTAAACATGTTTTATTATAAACAGGGCCGTCTTTACCAGGGGGTGCAAGGGGTGCGGAGCACCCGGGCGCTCAGCGCCCGGGGGCGCCTGTCGAGCCCTGATTTTTGGATATTTCATTGAACTTAACGCCATTGCACAGTTTTATATACCTACTTGTTACTTACGACAAATGTATGCGCAAACAAAAAAAAAATAGTCATCAAAAATAATATTTTTTTACTTTTATTACGCTTTCGGCGCTTGTCATACCGCATTACTACTCATTAAAGTACTCAAATAACAATTTTATTTATTAAAACACGCGCGCGGCAAAATCTCTAATCCAAAGAGCAATGTTAAATATATATTTAACATTGCCTGTTACAGTAGCAGAAGGTGAAAGATCCGTTTCAAAATTAAAATTAATAAAAAATTATCTCTGTTCAACCATGACCCAAGACAGACTGACAAACTTAGCCATTATAAGTATAGAATCCAAAATTGATATAAAAATAAATATGTATCATCACGGGTGCCTTACGGCGCCCGAGACCGCCTAAACGGCCCCAGGGTACCCAGCGGAGGGGCTTTAATCCCACCTCGTCGTAGCCGATGGTATGAGTTTACACCGAACAAGTGGCTAGCTCGTTGCGATGTTTTGAATAGACTCAATAACCCATCTATAAACAGTTTCACAAGTTGGTATAGTGAAACCGGGACCGACAGCTTAACGTGCTCTCCGAGGCACTATAGTGGTGTTGTCAAACAAATGTACATAAATTTTTAATTTAAAAACTCATTGGTACACACCGGGATTCGAACCAGGGACCTAAGTGTTTTTAAGTCCAAGGTCTAACCAACTAGGCCACCACGTATACAATAAAATAAATGATTTAATTAAAATCTTTGCCAACTCAAAAGCAAGAAAAATTTAGTTTATTTGATGTATGTCATGTATGTACATGTAATTAGTAATCGAAGTTTAATTTTGTATTTTAGAGCAATATATAAATAAATTATCAAAATTACGTGTATTGTGTTTTCTTGGATGACTAGGACCCCTTTCATATTGCAGTGTGTAAATGCATGCTGCATTGTAAAAAAAACGAGGGCGCAGGCTGAGTCCCGCACCCTGGCGCTGAATAGACTTAAGACGGCCCTGATTATAAATGAGCCTTTTAATTAAATTTCCTTTAGTTTTCCATTTGAAGTTACATTCCACCATTTGATCCGTATAAGCGTCACTATCAGCTGGTGGTAATAATACAGGCTGAGTTTTTTTTTCAAAATCAACCGGTTCGATTCCCGGCAAGGAATAAATTTTTCAAAAATCTAATGCAGTTTTATTTTTTATCAAAATCGTTCCCGAGACTCCTTTGAGCATTTTTCGCTATTCCTTGTAGTTTAGGATTTGGCCTTGAAGGCACACTTGAAAAATTCACTTGTAGGTATATATAAAATACCAAAAAAGAAAATTATACAAAAATTGGGTAAATTCTGTGTACATACATGGATAATAGTACTGGAGCTAACAACTCTTTTGTCAGCAATAAGTGGTTGATATACGCCCGAGTGTGTTCTGTACAAGCGACGCAACAGCATCCCGCCAGCACTGGACCAAAGTCTTCTTTATATCTGAAACCATGCAATTATTAAACATTTATAAAAGTTGTTATACGTAAAATTGTTGTTGTTGTGATTTACGACTAAGATTTTGTGTGCCACAGATGGTTGAATGTAGTGAGTCATATCTTCGATAAGACCTTTTTGTAACCTACATTCCGAATACATGATTTATTATAGATATTATAGCTGTTGGGTATTTTTATTCAGTGACAATTTTTTTTGTTTGTTTTATACTTATTATAACGCTTAAAGCCAGTTTTAATGACATAACTCCACAATAGGCTATAGGGCACGGGGAGAGACAGGTAGCCATTGGCGTGTCAATACAATAAGTTAAATATAGACGAAACAATTGATAGCCATTACTATATCTCACAACACACACATATGTCCTTTATGTCTTATTACAAAGCTATTGACATATCTATAATTATCAACAGTTTGTATGTGCCCTTGGCATGTAACAAGATCCGTCTGCATAACTATGCTTTTTAAATTCATTGTTAATGTTTTCCTAGCATTGTGGTAACAACCAATACTGTAGTGATGTTTTTTACTCTATTAATTATTAGGTTTGCTCATCAAATAAACTAAAATTTACCTTTCATCATTCAAATCGAGAATACATAATTCATCTGTTCCTGATGGTTGTTTTATATTCAAATTAATAGCCAAGGCATGTCCAGCATTGGTGAGTTTAGCAGGATAAGTTCCATCAAACACATCCCATCCACAGGAAATGGCAGACAAAATCACTGCAGGGTTCCAGCATCCCTCGATCACCCGTACCAATTTGTCAGGTAATGATTTCTAAAAAAACATTATTTTTAGTTCCAGCAACAGGTTCTTACTAGGACAGATTTATGGGTTAACCCATAAATCTGTCCTAGTAAGATCCTGTTATATATGGGTGTGTGTTACGTGTATGAATCTTAAAACACCAGTGCACCAGAAACAATGAAAAAATACATATTATATTTTACATTCAGACCATGACAAACTGTACAGAAAAACATACTAATACATCGAACCCATGACCTCTGGATACAATGTCAAAGACAACCACTAGTCTACGGAAGCGGTATTTTACACACACATAGCAAACATTGCATTCAATGCTTAAAAATATTTTTACAGAGCAGGAAAATGAAAATGTAAATAAGAAAATAATGTATAAAATTATTAAGATTAATTTTAGAATCGCATTTACACATCTCTGCCTACCCAAACAATTCTTCTTTTCTATAAAAAAATCCTAATATTTTGCTACAATAAAAATAATTCTTGACCACTAACAGCAACATCTTCAAATATAGGTCCCACTTGTTCTGAGGAAACTTGCATGGTTGATGGTCCACCTTCAGTAATACCGGCTAAAGCAACACCACTTAATACATCTTTATGGGCTAAAATAGTTTGCAAACACTTTTTCCTTTCAAATGTATTTGAACCCCCAACCAGGACACCTAAAATAAAAATAGACATATTTTTATAAACCTAAAATAACTTCTATGTTAGCCCTTAATTAATAAAGACCAAGATCATAAAACTCTCTTCAATTTACTCTATTATTATAACTTTGGCAATGGACTAGTGCAGGAGTCACCAATGTAATGTAAATAAAAGTAATACTTAATGTCAGTAACATTAATATGGAAATTATTATTTTTTGCTTTGAACTATACTAGTATGTCTAAAGTTTGGAGTAAAGTTGGTGCAAGCTATTGCCATCAAATTCTGGAGATGTTTGGTGATTGAAGATCAAAATTTATTTTTAATGGAGTTCATGTTGGAAAATGCTGCCTCACAGATATATCTTGACCCAAAGTTTCAAAGCATTTTTTTTTAGTTCTGGTTACTTATTTACACACTTAAATTTTATCCAAAATTCTTGGCAACTTCCATATTTTCGTGTTTTTAAACCGTGTTACAATAATATATATCAGAAACTCTGTAATTTACTTAAGGTCTGCATAAAATAGGTTGGCGGTCCAGATCCAGACCGCCACTTGGTGACCCCTGCGGCCACATTCTGTTTTTTATAACGTGAGCGTTAGATTGTCAAAATAACGATTTCCGCTATTAGCG
Source organism: Monopis laevigella (assembly GCA_947458855.1). Lineage (NCBI taxonomy): Eukaryota > Metazoa > Arthropoda > Insecta > Lepidoptera > Tineidae > Monopis > Monopis laevigella. The sequence goes on along the minus strand of OX381577.1, from coordinate 17,444,830 downwards.
CGCTCTCCTCCAATCAGAGTATTTTATTAATCTTCGCTGATTGGAGGAGAGAGCGCTAATAACGGAATTCGTTATTTTGACAATCCAACGCTCACGTTATAAGAAACAGAATATGGCCACTGGTCTAGTGGTTAAAGAAAGGTATAAGTCTAGAGCTTAGTTGGTTTCCATAAGTTTTGGCTTTGTATTCCTTAAAGTTAAATAGGAGGAACCACCCATAGAATCAATTTATTAAATTGTGCAATAATAAAGCTATTGGCGGTTCCTCAGAAAATAAAAACCTACAGATGGGTACCCTGAGGTAATGTAGGGAGCAGCTTAGGCTATGATGATATGTAAATTTAATTATATAATTTTATTTATGTTATAGTTGATTTAAAAAAAAAAAACTACTATAATATAATACAAGTGAACATGTTGTTGTAATACTATGCTATTTTTTTAATGGACTATCTTTTTTTTTTCTTCTATACTATCAGTACCTATAAGCTGTCTAAATAATAGATATTTTGTGAGTTTTATTGAAACACACTATTTAGAGGCTGTTCCATAATTCAAATATTATTACCCATGCAATCTCTCAGGGAAAAGAAAGGGATACAAAGAAGAACAATTATACACATATTACATATCTCAATCTCTTTATTTTTCACACAGATTAATAATATTTAAATTTTGGAACAGCCCCTTATTAATATTTATTCCCACTTTCTCATTGCCAATGTTATTCTGAGCCTACAGCATTGAGTTTTAATATTATAAAAGACTATTAATGAAACCAGGGGCATCATACCTATCAAGGCACTGTGCTTTAATTTTGATGAAGATTTGATTTTTTCAACACAAATATCAAACATTCTCAATGTCCTTTCTACTGATTTAGATAGTCTTTTAGACCCATCTCCCATATCAGTTCGGCTGTCAGCTATAGCAAGAAGTAAATCCGGTTTGAAGCTTTCCATTGTTTCTATATACCTAAAAACTCAGTGGATTAATGACAGATTAATTAATACATGGCAAATAAATTCTTATTGGGTTAGCTAGGTATGTCTTTGTATTACTAATTTTAGTTGACCTCTCACTTATTCTCTTGTTAAATAAATAAATATCATTAAAGGTGTGTTATGGCTCCTAAGACCACCTAGGAAACCATCAGAGGGGTTTCGATCTCATCTCATTATTGTAGGCGATGGTATCAGGTCTAACAAAGTCGGCCACCATATTTATTAGTACAACCTGAAGTTTTTATTTAGTAATTTTAAGTAGTAGTCCTTAGACATGCCACTATTAAAGTATGTGCTTCTCAGAACAGTAATTCTAGAGAAAATCACCTTAATGGCAAATTGTACAATTTACCAGATGATATTATAGTTAAAGTGATCAAAGGCTAACATGATCTATCCAGGAAAATATTTGAGTTGCTTTTATTTCTAATTAATTATTTTGAATGAAATAAAAAAAAAATACCAAGAAACACTCACTGTTCTGCTGTTATCATTTGTTTTCCATTCCGAGTCCACAGTGGAACCTTATCAGTCTCAAAGTGACCACTTTGTGTAATTTCACTGAGATCCTGCAGAGTAGTACATGCAATGTGTCCTGACAAACCAGCAAATTTTGTGATGCCTTCATCTTGCAACTTACAACCAGTCTCTAGTTTTTTTGAGTTAGAAAGAGGAACCCATAAGAGTTGTGGTGACGAAAAAACACGATCCAGTACATCTGCAGTCAGATGTGCAACGCTACCACCCTGAAAATAGACCCATAAAAGTAAACTTTAACAGCTATAAATAATAAAATTTGCATATTTAGAAGGAATTTTAATTGGACTGCACAAAATAAGAGTTGAAAATCAACTTTTACACAAGGTAAGTAATCTATCTATCTAGTTACTATTTTTTAATAATGGTAATAATAAAAAGAAAGAACATTTAATTGAATATATATCAGGGACAGGACCTATATCCCCTTTAGGGGTTAATGAATGGGTTTTTAATAAGGGTTTGCTTAACATACCCATTGCACCTCAAAAGTCAATTATAAAGGACTAACCTATTGAAATTAAAACCCCTATCAAATGCCTTTAAAAGTGTAACCCAATGAAGGGAAATTCTTCATGTTTTTAAGACTTTTAAATGATTTTGATATTACTGTATGTATAATATAATAAGTCATTTCTGCTTAAATATATTTTTGTCAGTGAAATGTTCAATGATAATCAACTGCAATAACCATCAACTTATTTCTTTCTCCCTCCCCACTTCCAAAGTTCAAAAATAATTGCACCATAATTTTGCTGGGTGTTTAAGAATAAGTCATAGAGGCTAACCTTTTAAACATAGGGGTTTCCCTTTCAAAAGGGTTACCTAAATGTATAGGATACCAGTTGAATTGGGTAAGCAAGTTCACGGGGTAATTCGTCGTAAGAGGTACACCGTTTAAAGACTTAAGCCGGGGAACGGGTTTTCCGGTCCCTGATATATATGCTGTAAAATACCTTCGTATACAATGCCGCAGTTGGCGTTTCAATAACAGCGTTTGGAGAACGATGAAACTCTGATAAAATACATATTCTTTCTCCCCCAGCGTTTGCCTGCTTTACTATAAACCTCATTTTCATAATAAACACAGATTAAATAAAGATAATAAATAAATAACATTTATTAATTGTCTGTTTAAAATAGGTTATTATAATTTATTTAAGTTAGTGGCCTCTACGCTTAGAGAGTACTATTGCCAATTTAAGTAAGGTGGATAAAAACGCCGTGAATTTTTGTGATGTTGGACCTTAAACTTTGGTGTAACCACGCGCGATAATTTGACAAAGGTATTCATATTGCCGTTTAACTCAAGATGCGGTCTCTCTGGTTCTGTGGATTTAATGCGAAAAACAATGCGGCCGCACTCACTTGTAGGAACTAAAAATTTTGACAAAAATTGACGTAGTTTTCAGTATAATTTTATCTGATTCCATAACATATACTGTATAACTTATTTATTTACTTCTAATTAGTTACGAACGGTGCGCAGGCGGCGCAAACTACCTATTCGTGATACATACTCGACTAGTAGGGTGGGTTGGTTAACAATGAGCCAGGCGTTTACAATGAGTCATTGAGTTTATTCTAAAGCGCGACATTGCAGCTCTGTTCATTCGACATCGTTGAAAGTATTCCCGAACGCACTTCTGCCATACCAGTTGCCAGTCAGTTTGCGTGCAAAATAGATTAATTACGACAAATTATTTGTTTTATAGTGTGAAAATTAATAAATCAAACGTGAGTATTTTTTTATATAATGTTTTTTCTTTTTACCATAGGATAATTTAAGTAAGATTTAAGTTTAATGTGCTTATTAGAGCTTCATATAAAAGAAGCATAGCTTTTCCCACGTGTTTCTGTGTAGAAGTAATATAACCTCAAATATTTGGGTAGGTGGTTGTACACAATGAGACACTTTTATTGCGTATACAATGAGCCACTGACTCAATGTATAACATCCATGAACTATTGTGTACAACTGTATTTTTTTTTAAATCGTAGGATGGGTCGTCCTGTAGCTGGTCGAACTCTCAAAAAAGCGACATTGCATCCGAAGTGATGCAAAAGACAATTGTTGTAGTATATATAATTTATGGTTAGTATCACGGAATAGAAAAAAACAAGTGGAAATGCTATAAAGCACCAAATGTATTAGAACACGTGTCGCCAAAATCATATATCTATAAGTGTTGAATCTATAACCACTTCGTCCTGATTGGTTACAAATATACACAGCAATTTAAAACACTATTCTCCAAATAATTAGATTTAAATTCACATAAAAATATTATCATGCCATCTATCAGAATTTCATAAGAAACTGCTATAAAAGGTTCTGCTATTCCTAGACAGATGGCGTGATTACTTCAACATTCGAATAAATATTTTGTTCAGTCGGCATAAGGCATAATATCGTTTATAATAAAGAAGAAAGCACAATGGTGAGAAAGCACTTTTGTGAAGCTAAACGCATTGAAATTTTACAATCAGATAATAAAATCAAAACTGCTTGGTCCATCATAAAAAAACTTACTGGCAAAAATATAAATACTCAATCAAATGATAGTGAGTTAAAGATTAATGAATGTTTTGTAAATGACAAGGGCACATTAGCTAACTACTTCAATAATTTCTTCAGCAACACAGCAACAGACACAACCAAATCAATAAATGTTAATATAATAAAGCTATCCTATTAAATTAGAAAGAGAAAATTCTAGACGAAAGTCAAGGATTCCTTTACCTATACATAGGCTTTCAAAATTTTTTAAAAGTTTCTTGTGTAACTGCATTAATTTATATAACATTTTAGATGACCAGCTAAAACAGTTGGAATAAACAGAATTCAAATCATCATTTACCAAACAATCATTAATCTTTAACTCACTATCATTTGTTTGAGTATTTATATTTTTGCCAGTAAGATTTTTTATGATGGATCAAGCAGTTTTGATTTTATTATCTGATTCTAAAATTCTATCTCTAAGTTCAATACGTTTAGCTTCTATACACACGTTTTTGTATATTTTATTATATTTTAGGACGTATTTTTTTATTAGTGTGTTATCCACATATTGTATATATTCAAAAAGACTTCAACCTTGTTCTAGATTTTAATATACCCGGTGTTATCCATTTGTTATTCGTTGATGTTGTCGTGTGGTGTTGTCAAACAAATGAACATATTTTTTTTAAATTTAAAACTCATTGGTACACACCGGTATTCGAACCAGGGACCTAAGTGTTACATAAATAACCTATTTATCGTATTCCTTTAGGTGACCCATTATGTGCCACCTACGCTCATTGTGTACCATGCCCTGACTCAATGGGTACCAAGCGGTGTACACAATATGCAATTATCATATTTTTATTAGTAATTATTTACTCTTTGTATAGTGCATTCCTCTCAAATCTGATTTTTTTTACTATTTTATATTTCCACTTAAATTCAGTTAAATTACCCGTAAATTGACGTATAAAACACCATTCTCGAGTACTTGGGTGACAAATTATAGCGAGTTAAAAAAAAAGGTGGCTCAATGTCAACCAACCCACCGGAGGGTAGTATGAACTACGTGATGCATCGGCTGATACTTTGTTATTGTAAACAATGAATTTATGTATTATTGTTGTATTGGCTTGTTATTGAAACAATAAACGTTTATTATTATTATCACATATATAACATTATTAATATAATCAATTTTCTCTAAGTTATTAGATTTAGAGTCAGACTAACCAGACTCACAATCATCCAACCTCTGTATTAAAATTTTGTTCAGTCTGCTGGCGCTAATGGTACTAAAATCAGCTGGCAAAATAGAGATGGCTGACTCCCTCACGATTAGCTCGCGCGAAAATTCAAAAATGAATTAAATCAAATATTCAGCATATTATAAGTATATACACCCAAGTTTATTTGACTCAGTGAACTTTCTTACGATAAAAAACAGACACAAGCAAGCTTATTAGGTTAGGCTACATGGTGATGCTTGCTAACATTATTAGTAAATAAAATTTAAATGATCGGTAAGCAATTTTATTGTACTTGTCCTGAATACTGGCACTGAGCGTTTCTTTTATTGCAGTCTAAAGTCTAATTAGTATTGTTTTAAATGATTCGAGTCCACAGTGAAACCTTATCTGTCTCAGAGTAACCACTTTGTGATATACGATATATCGGAATTTTACACACAATAAGAGTTGAAAATCGGCTTTTGCACAAGGTAAGATTGAATCCAGGCATCATTATTTATCTAACTAGCAAATATATGGTAAATGTGATATTTTTTAATAATGGTAATAATAAAAAGAAAGGACATTTAATAATAAATAAATACCTTAAGGAAATAATAATAACCTATTTTTGACAGACAGTCAAAAATAGGTTATTATTATTTCCTTAAGTTAGTGGCCTCTACGTATAGTGTGTACTTTTGCCAATTTCAAGTAGGGTGGGTAGAAAACGCCGTTAATTATCGCGATGTTGGACCTTAAACGTTGGTGTAACCACGCGCGATAATTTGACAACGGTATTCATATTCCGGTTTGTCGTTAGGCGATAACTCAAAAGACGGTCTCTGTGGTTCTATGGATTTAACTCGAGAAATAATGCGTTGAACCGGCCACACTACGTTTGCCATGAGTGAGCCGGCGATGGGAGTGCACATGTTTGTTTTTTTTTATATTTAAGTAGGTACTCTATATACTAATATAATAAAGAGCAAAAAAAATAGTATTTGTTAATACAGGATAAACTTAAAACCGAATGAACAGATCATTGGAACAGATTAAAAAAATATTTCACCTTTTTAAAACTAAGTACATTATCAGCGAGAAAAATATAATTTTTTATCAGATTTCTTTCAAATTAAACGGTAGTTGAAACCGCGGTACACGGCGAATTTTCGATAAATACCTAACTACCGCATCGAATAAGTAATTGACTAACGAGAAAATCAATGCGTTTTTCATAGCAGCTACGTCAATCTTACCTAAAATTCAATGAACATTATTGCCAATTGTATCACCAAGAATTGACGTTGATCGTTCAAGCGTGGCCACTCAATTTATGGCGATAATAATTAACGCAATAATTATCGCGATGATGGGCATTGAGTATTGACGTTTCCCGTTAGTATGGCCGCAGCATGAGGCATTTTGACCAATCAACGCTCAGTGATTGTATTTGTTCTCACTTTATTTTTAATTTGTACGCGTCGGTCATCTTGTGTTCTCACGACTGGAAAGGTTTAAGACTCATGGGTGCCTCCCTATGTTAATCTCCATAGGTTCACTTAAGTAAAAAAGGGGTTAATAGAATAAAAAAGAAGCGGAAAAGGGGAAAGGGTCATATGGAATTTCTGCCAATGCTTAGTGAAGGAGGAAAATTTATCATAAGTAAAATGGCGGTTCTAGGTACTCATTTTACTTGTAGGTACTATTATTTCTTCTATGCTATTGCTTAAAATTTTCGTAACGGCATCATTTAGCCGGTAGTGGGAGCGATCAATACAGTTAAAACTACCTAACTACGACCTAATTCATGGATTTTGTAGATATATTTACTGTTAGATAGATCCAAAGTCACATGCTGTGCTTCAGTAAAAAATGTAGACTAATAGTAGATACTGTTTCATTTAGCCGGTATAGTGGGAACGATCAATAAAAAAAAGCTTTAATAACAATTTATACCAAAATTAACGTAGTTTTCAATATTCTCTAAGTTATTAGATTTATTGTCAGACTAACCAGACATTTATTGTCAGAGTTAACCAGACTCACTATCATTCAACCCTGTATTAAAATTTCAGTCTGCTGGCGCCTTAGAATATAAAGGAAAAGCTGGCGCTAATGATACTAAAATCAGCTGGCAAAACAGAGATGGCTGACTCCTTCGCGATTAGCTCGCACGAAAATTCAAAAATGAATTAGGATATCAAATATTCAGCATATAAGTACCTATATCTTTCCTCTATTCATTCCGTCCGAGCGACTCGATGTAGGCAGACGTCTAAACTGTAAAGGTTGATCTTTTGATCATATAATAGTAGTCTGTAGATACGCAACTCTTTTAAAAGTTTTTTTTTTTTTTTTTTTTTTTTTGTGACTTGTTTTATTTATATATAAATACATATATATTGTATTGAGATGCAAAGATCACCACCCAAATCAGATCACTATGGATCAAACCCGGAGTTATCTCTAAAACCAAATTTAAACATAATTTAATGGTTTACGGATGCTCAACATGGATTTCTACCAGGAAGGTCTACTACCTCTAATTTGTTGTCCTTCGTGACCTTTGCTACGCCCGTTGTGGACGCTCGTATGCAGGTAGATGTGGCTTATTTTGATTTTCAAAAAGCTTTTGACAGAGTAGATAATGACATATTACTAAGAAAAATGGCTTCTGCAGGTTTTAAGCCGCAGCTCTTACGCCTCTTTGCTAGTTATTTTTCAAATCGTATGCAGTATGTCCATTATGGTAACTCAAAGTCTAAACCGTTTTACACCAGATCTGGCATAAGTCAGGGCAGTAACTTAGGGCCTTTGGAGTTCTTAATTTTTATAAATGATATCGCACAAGCAATCCCTAAAGAATGTCTAGTACTGCTATTCGCTGATGATGTTAAGTTGGCAACATCTGTGAAGACTCAACTGGACTGTGAGCGGTTTCAGCAGTGCATTGATAAAATACACCAATGGAGTATCGAGAACTGTCTTGATCTGAACATTGGAAAGTGTTCACTCATGACATTCTCGCGCTCTGAAAATCGTATTTGTCACCAGTACACACTTGCTGGAGCCCCGCTTTTTCGCACTACCGAAACGGTTAAGGATTTAGGAGTGTTATTTAGCAGCGATTTGAGTTTTCACACGCATAAAGATGTGTGTGAGAGCTAGAAGAAATTTAGGCTGGGTAATGAGACAGGCTCGTGATTTTTCTGACCCGGGAACATTTGCAGTGTTGTACAACTCCTACGTTCGCAGTATCTTGGAGTTTAACGCCGTGATATGGAACCCAAGAGAATGTACATACACACTAATGGTAGAAAAGGTACAAAAAATGTTTCTAAGAAGCATGTATAAGAAAGTTTATGGTTACTACCCGTTCATGTATCCCACATTATTTATTTTGGGAATGCTCAATTACAACTCTTTGGAAGTCAGGCGTAATGTTGCGTTGGTCACTTATATTTTAAAAAATTTAAGAGGTTATATTAGTCTGCCAACAATATTAAAACAAATTTCTCTGTTTGTACCAAATAACTACTTGCGTGCGCGCAGACATTCGCTATTTGCCGAGATGAGTGCTCGCACATACCTACAACAGCGTGCTCCGGTGCCTCGCGCGATTAGTTTGTTGAACAGAATAGGGCAAAAATATGAGGAATTTGATGTATTTGCATCATCTAATGCTGAAACCAACCGGTTCGTACTGAGATGCTTGGAGCCATTATAGTCAATATAATTGTATTATTTAGAATAAGTAAGTTCTGTTATGTACAATTTATAGTTTAATAAATAAATAAATAAATAAATAACCTTCAGAAAACAAAACAAGGATATAGAAGGATTGGATTTTAAGAAATTTAAAGAAGAAATTATAGGATTGCTTAAATCATGGAAGACAGAACAGAATGTAAAGTTTGTAAATTGAATAGTGATATTCAAGACATCAAGAGATCTAACACTGACATTGAAAATGCCATGAAGTATTTTTCAGACCAATACGATCATTTGAAGAATAGAATAGAAGCACTGGAGAGGGAGCAACAGAACTACCAAGCAACTGTTTGTAGTCTTGAAGATCAACTAGAAGATATTGGGCGAAAACAAAGATCTAAGTCTATTGAAATTAGAAATTTGCCTTTTAATGAAAACGAAAATCTAAACAAAGTTATTAATAAGCTAACAGATACTCTTGAGATTCAAATAACGCCGAATTGTATAGATAATTTTTATCGCATACCTGGGAAAAATCAAGATAACAAAGCAGTTATTGTGGAGTTTTCGAAATCAACTACAAGGGCATCGATTATAAAAGCATTTCGGAAGTATAATAATGATAACAAACGAGATAGATTGTCTTCAAGCACATTAGGTATAGATAGAAGTAAGTCTTTAATATATATATCTGAACACTTAACACCCAAAGCTAATAGACTGTTTTACTTTGCTAGAAATTTCGCCAAACAGTGTCAGTATAAATTTTGCTGGACTAGCGGTGGCCGAATTTATATAAGAAAGGACGAAGGTCATAAATATATCTTTATAAAGACCGAGGAACAACTAAGGGCTTTGGAGTCTAGCACTGAATAACATTTATTTTAAACTTACACTAAACTGTAACATTGTAATCCTTTTCAACAAATTTTATTTTATTATCTAATGCATAGATACTAGGCAATTATGAATGGTGTAATAGATATAGCCACTGATATAGATGACCTTAAACCCTTGTCTTACAGCTGCCTCCCTGAAGATTGTTTTCAATACACTAAAAATACTAAAAAGGCATTTAAAGCATTAACCATTAACATACGTAGCATACAACATAGCTTCGATGAAATCCCCATTCTACTCTCGCGAATTAATTTAGACATAGATGTTGTGGCTTTAACTGAATGCTGGGTTAACAAATCCTCTACTATTCCACAGTTGAAGGGTTTCAATGTTATTGAAACAACTTCGCATTATAACCAAAATGATGGTTTAATTGTCTATATAAGAAATACAATAGCATTTACGTACACAGAACCAACATTTAATGAGGCTAACTGCTTGTTGATAAAACTTGGTGATTGTAAAGTAATTGTTATTTATCGACCACCATGTTTTAAGAATATTACGAAATTTATAAATTCTCTTGATCATCTTCTCCGGTCCATTCAGGCATCTTCTAATATTATAATAGTTGGAGATATGAATATAAATATTGAAACTACTTCATTTAATAATAATGCAATAGAATATCTCGATACGGCAGCGATTCATGGCTTGTCTCCAACACACTATCTGCCTACTCGTGAAAAAAATTGCTTGGACCATGTTCTTTTGAAAAGTAAGCTGGATTCTACTACTCTAATCCTAAAAACTGATATAACAGATCATGCTCCAGTTATCTTTATTCTTAATAAATATGTTCCAAATGTAAATTATAGCAAACCTCGTACAATTTTGAAAATAAATCATAAAGCTGTAAATTCTGAACTGGCAGATACCGATTTTTCTAATATTTTGCAATGTAATGATGCAAATGAAATGGCTAGTAATATTGTCAATCAACTACGAATAGTGCTCGATAGAAACTCTTATTTACATAAGATAGCTTGTTCAAAAATAGTTCTTAAGGAATGGATAACACCTGGTCTTATTAAATGTATCAAAAAACGTGATAGACTGCACAGAAATTCTATAAAACTCCCGAATGACACTGTTTTGGCTATAGAATATAAGAGGTATAGAAATATGTGTAACAGTATACTAAAAAGAATTAAGCGTCAATACCAAAAAGATAAACTTACAGAAAGTTCTAATAATGTTAAAAATACTTGGTCTATAATTAAAGAAATCTGCAACTTTAAACCGAAAATGTCAGATGCTGTATCTTTATTATCCTCTACATTAACACCAGTAGATAGTCTGAATATAATAAATAAATCATTTGCTGATACTGGGGCAAATCTAGCAGATACTATACTTAAAAGAATTAATAAAACCCAATCGGAACTTGCTGATATGATATCACTCTCTTCAGTAAGCCCTTCAAATAGCCTTCTACTTTGGCCAACTGACGAACATGAAGTTTTATCTTTAATAAAAAGTCTCAAAAATAAAGGTGCCACTGGCTGGGATGGAATAGGATCAACTGTCTTAAAGAACAACATAAGTAAGTTACTGGTTCCCCTAACCCATCTTTACAATGTGTGTTTGAGCACGGGTGTGTTTCCAAATTCATTTAAAAAATCGGTAATAACACCGGTTCATAAAAGTGGGGATTGGGACAGTGTCGCCAATTATAGGCCAATATCCGTGTTAATTTCACTATCTAAAGTACTTGAAAAAATTATCAATAAAAGGCTTATTCACTACCTGGAGTCAAAAAATTTACTATCTCCCAACCAATATGGATTTCGTAGAAACAAATCAACTGCGGATGCAGCTCTCTCTCTTACTGAATTTGTTACAGAAAAAATTGATAACAAAATAAAGTGCAATACAGTATTTTTAGACCTTGCTAAGGCATTTGACACTGTCTTGATTCCCATTCTCATCAAAAAACTAGAACTTATAGGTATAAGAGGTTTAACACTAAAGTTATTCACTGACTATCTTTATAACAGAACTCAAACAGTAAAAATCACCAATTATATTAGTCACGAATATCCAGTATCATTTGGAGTACCCCAGGGTAGCGTATTGGGTCCAACCCTCTTTTTAATTTACATTAATGAATTATGTGAACTGAATCTTCCAAACTCTAAAATAACAACATTTGCTGATGACACTTCTCTAACATTCTATGGTAATAATTGGGATGAGGTGGAAGAATACACAAATAATGGATTAAGAGCTGTTAGAGAGTGGTTGGATTTGAACTTACTAACTTTAAATGTAAAAAAGACTAAATTTATCACTTTCTCTATAAACAAAACAGGTCAACCTGCACAAGAACCTGTATTAAAAATTCATTCCTGTTTAGGTAACACATTTTTGCGATGTAACTGTGATGTAATTGAGAGCGTGTCTAAAGTTAAGTACCTGGGTATACCAATAGACAGACACCTGTCATGGGATGACCATATAAACTCTACGTCAAACCGTATTAGACGTCTTGTATATGTGTTTAGAACTTTACGATATGTAGCTGAGAGTGAACTAATAAAAACTGTGTACTTTGCATTGGCACAATCAGTTATAAGTTATGCCATTCTGGTGTGGGGTGGAGCAGCAAAAACTAAACTAATAACACTCGAAAGAGCTCAACGACTTATATTAAAAATAATATATTTTAAACCTGCTCAATATCCTACACAAGACCTATACTCTCATAGTTCCGTACTAACAGTTAGACAATTATTTATTCTTTCTTGTATTCAATATAGTCATAAATCATTAAAATTTAGTCCTTTAATAGCACAAAAACGTAACAAAATAGTATGTGTTACAAAAACTGTTAAAACTATGTTTGCAAAAAGAAGTACAATTTTTCTTGGTCCTTTCCTGTATAATGAGCTAAATAAAAGGCTAGATATTTATTCCTGTACAATTATCCAGTGTAAGAGAAAAGTAAAAGAATTTCTAATGTTATTAACCTATGCACAAACAGAAGAACTTTTACTAGTATGCGAATGATGAATGTATAATACATATCTATGTATTTAATTATTATTATTATTTTTGCACTAAAATGTTAAAAAACGTCGAGTTACGCATAAAATCAAACCTACCTGCCAAATATTACCATTTATTTATTTATTTTATTTATTACTTATTTTTTATTGATTATGAATTTCCTTGCATAGTTTAATATTGTTTATTGTTATATATATATATATTTATATATATATGTATATATGTGTTGCTGTTATAGTTGTAGTTTTTGTTTTATTTTAATTTTGTTCATTTTCATTTTAATTTAATTTTTATTTAAGGTAAGCAACTCTTTTTACTTTTGGTTTCTATGATTTATGAATACATTTTATTTGTACCTACTATCTTGGGTATAATTAAGTTACAAATTGCACGAAATTACTTATTGTTGCCATAATATATATATATATATATATTTGTAACACTATTAAATTTAAGTTAGTAAATTTTGTAGTAGGTATATATTTTAAGCTATGATTTTAAGTATTGTTTTATATTACCTATTGTGATAGTATGATCGTTCGTGACGGGCATCACTGTACCCCGTAGGTAACACAGGGCGACCTAGCACGGGGGACAGGGAACCAAACCTTCTAACACATACTCACTTACTTTTTTTGATGTACATTACCTTATACTGATGTATTTTTGTTTGGTATCAATAAACATATATTTCATTTCATTTCATATATACACCCAAGTATATTTGACTCAGTGAACTTTCTTACGATAAAAAAAATAGACACAAGCAAGTTTAGTTTACATGGTGATGCTTGCTTGTAATAATTAACATTCTTGTAAATGAAATTTAAATGATCGGTAAGCAATTTTATTGTATCTACGTTTCGTGAATACTGGCACGGCAATGAGTTTTTCTTTTATTGCTATCTATTTAGTATGTTTTTTTATGATTTCAATCTCAAAAATCCCGGGATCAGGTAAATTTGATCCCAGACTTCCGGGACTAAAAACCGGTCGGGAAGCGAAGCCCAAAATTCGGGATCTCAGGATCGATTAACGACAGAGCCCAGAAGGCCTAAAATCGAATTTCTAAACGTGAGAAGATGGAGATGACCGCATAAAAGTCCAAAACGAAAAGTCTGGATCAAAAAATATTAAAAAAATATCATTGTGTATTTTCTTTTTTGAAGATCTCTGTTCAAATACCTATAGACGGTGTGTTTATACACTTTTACTGTTATTTCTTCTGTGGTTATACTTATAATAGGATAAAAATACTCTATGTAGGTACAATTTTATTTTATTTGAAATAAAGGGTTCAAAATACCTTCAAATTATTTATATACGTTACCTACTGAGGCTCTACCATGGGTTTGCGCATTGTAGAAACGCGGCCCTATTGGTTGTTGCTCACGTATACATAAATGAATACGTTACGTTTCTACAATGTGCAAACCCATGGTAGAGCCTCTGGTCCCAATTAAGCTTTAGGCTTGTACTTCGTGTGCCAGAAGCAACCATACTAACACAACCTAGACCATGATAAACTACGGAGAAATTGTAACTAATATTATTTGCCATAAGTGCAAATCGAACCCGAACGACCTCCAAAGGCGCAATCACTAGATCACGGAGGCAGTCATAATGCTTCTGTTGTAAAAATGCTCAGTGACTGTCTATTTTATACTAGGTAAAAAAAAAACTATTTGGGACCCAATTATCTAATAAGTAGGTAGGTACACAGGTAAAAACCACAGTCCTAGGATGTTGCCTACTGTCTATGATAAAAAGAAACAAATAAAATAAAATAACAATTAAAACTCTGAAAAGAAATTAAACAACCTCGATTACTTAGGAAAGAGTTAAGAAATGCTATAAGTAATTACAAAGAAGGTAAATCTTCTGAAAGCTGAAAACATAAAATTGTAAAGCATCATCAGAGAACCCACAACCTCCAAAGGCGCAATAAAAAAAAAACAAAAATATTTATAATTTCTCATTATAAAAGTTACAATCACTAGATCACGGAGGCAGTCATAATGTTCTGCTGTAAAAATCCTCAGTGAGTGTCTATTTTACACTAATAAGTAGGTAAAAGACCCATTTGGGACCTAATAAGTAGGTACACACAGGTAAACACTACGTCTAGGATGTTGCCTACTGACTATGATAAAACAAACAAATAAAAAAAAAAAGATATTAAACAACCTCGATTACTTAGGAAAGAGTTAAGAAATGCTATAAGTAATTACAAAGAAGGTAAATCTTCTGAAAGCTAAAAACATAAAATTTCAAAGCATCATTAAGCTAAAATTCAAACAGCAACCGAAATAATATCCTAACGCTTTGCTAAATATGATAGAATATGGTTAGACTTAAGATATAAAACTAAATAAGTTATAATAAAAGACGGGAAAGGTGACCTGTGGCAAATTATTTAATTTTGTATCTTACCCCTTAAACAAATATTGAGAATATACTCGTAGATAAATGTTAAAAGGCTTACTCGCCCTTCAATAAAAACAGATTACCTACTAGGTACATTAACTTTACCTATCTATTCTTAAGCTGGTTTCACTAAACATTATTGCTTTAAACAATATTTTATTAGAGTACATTTCCGAGTAGGTCTTATTCAGTCTAGAACATTTTTTTTTTATGAAATATAAGTACTTTGAGTTTTTTTTTAAAGTGGCAATTAATTATTTAAGTACTTATCATTTATATTTTTATATAAATTTTGTAAATAGTTACAAAGTCCAAGTACAAATGACCTGCTTCCATAACAAAATAGTTATTTTAGCTGATTTATCTTAGTATTCTACATATACTGTTTGAAAATGTTCTACAACAAAGAGTTGTATTCAAATTTAGCTTTTTATTTTCAACATCTTTCCGACAATATTCAGACTTTATTATTTAAGATAGGTGGGTAGATATTAATTACAAATCTGAGTTTTTTTTTGTCAAAAACATTTTTAAAATGTTAGTGACGAAAGAATTCTAGTAGCGAATATCATTTATTCATTTACCTATACATAATTGTGTTAGGTATGTGAAGTTCACATAACTGTACTTTCCTAGGGTAGGTATGGCCAGACCAATATTTTCAAAATATAAATACACTAATAATAATATTGTATACCTATATTTATATATATTTTTTTAAATAATATGTAGGACAAATTACACATATTGCTCTGGTCAGAAACTAAGCTCTAGGCTTGTACTATGTGTACCAGAAGCAACGATATAATACATATTATATTTTATAAACACCCAGACCATGACAAACTGTACAGAAAAAAACGTACTAATATTTTTTGCAATGGGTGGGAATCGAACCCACGATCTCCGGATACAACGCCAAAGGCGCAACCACTAGTCTACGGAGGCTGTCAAAATAATGGATATACGTGGTAGCAGAGTTGGTTAGACCTTATTCTTAAAAATATTTAGGTCCCTGGTTCAAACCCTGGTGTGTACTGTGTACCAATGAGTTTTTAATAATAATAAAAAAAGTACATTTTTAATACAGTTGCTCAAAAAGTGGCGTATTGCAGGGACGTATAGCGTTCGGGATGTGGGCTACATACATACTCGAGGTTTTATTACCTTTACCGAACTCGTGCGTTCCCTTTCCCAACTGTCAAAATAATGTCTATTAAAAAGAAAAAAAAAACAAACACAAAGTTTTTACTAAAAAAAATCATAGAAGTTTTTATGATTCATGCAAATATTTCTAAAAAGAAACTACTAATTGTTTCAATATCAGATTTAATGATTTGATTCAATGAGTTAGGTTAGGTTTCATTTCATTTCATCTTATTAAATTTCATTTTCATTTCATATCAATAAAAAAAATCTACTGAAGACTTGGCAGAATGGGCATAGTTCCCTTTGCCTACCCAGAATGGGTGAAGAAAACAAAAAAAAAATCTCTGCTTATATTCTTTTACGGTTGGCGCCATTTTCCAGAAATTTTCTTTGCGAGCTTAGTTGTGTTTTTATTATTTTATTAAATTGCTTTATTGTTTCGCAACTGTATTAAAATAGTTGTTCAGTACACGTGCGGAACCGTCATTGCAACTTGTTCCGACTGTCAACCGAAACTCTTTACAATGACAGGCTTTCCGCACTTGTAATGAAATATACTATTTTTTAACAACACCACCTGAGGCTCTACCATGGGTTTGCGCATTGTAGAAACATGTATACGCGAGCAACAACCAATACGATCGCTTTATTCAACCCTGTTACCAAAAATCAAGCGATCCTATTGGTTGTTGCTCACGTATACCTACGTAAATAAATACGTTAAGTTTCTACAATGCGCAACCCCATGTTCTTAAAATACGAATATCCCATATAGTTACGAATATCTTAGCTCGCTCTATAAAAATAAAATATTTTAATAGTCTATTCATAGCGAGGAAGGTTTTAACCTTCCTCGCTATGAATAGACTATATAGAATTTAATATATGTAACAGTTTAAACAGGATTTATAACACAAAAACAATTTTTCAAATCGGACTAATAATAAATAAATAATAAAAAAATTAAAATGATTTATTTCCTTGAACTTAAAATTAAAACATTTCTTAGGGTGGGGTACCTACACATTTTAGGTACATAAGCACCTATGTTAGGTGGCCCGCTCTTTATAAATATTAGGTATTAACTTAACAGTAAATAAAGAAAGACAATTACATCTATATAAACCCTAAAACACAATTTTTTTAAAGTGAGTAAGAGTTATGGTCTATTATGCCATTATTTATTAATTTTAAACAATATTCATTTAATGGATAACAAATATCAGAAGGTAGCAGTATGCAAAAGTAAACAATATTGGAAATGCTTCAACGGTTTTGTTCACTTTTACAGACTACTATTTGTTAAAGTTAATTTAGATTTTATCAGTTTAACAGATTTATGATAGCATTTTTGTGGTTATGTTATTTAAATGGGTTATATTTTAGAAAGATGGTTATATGTGTGTGTGAGTAAACATGTAGGTGTAGGTAGAGGTGTGTGGGTGTGTATCAAAATTATCCAAACAGAACAATCAATGTTTAATTTCTAGTAACGATTCAACTTGAGCATAGCTTAGGGTTTTAAGCCATTTTATTATTTCTTTTTTACTTTCATAAAATGTAATGGGATAAAAGTTAATTTTTTATTTATTTCATTATACAGTTTTTGCCTCAAAAATTGTCGTCTAGCAAACTCAGTAAAAACAGGGAAACACATCGCATAAGTTATAGATTTGTGAATTTTTAAAATACTATGCAATATATATAATTTTCTTACTGATAGAAATAGTTCTTGAGATTAACGCGTTCAAACATAACAAAGACATCCAGACAAACAAAATCTTCAGCTTAATAATATAAGTATTAAATATAGATAATAATAACCTTTATTAAAGATTCACACTTTTTCATTCGAATTTTGTTTGAGACATCTCTTATTGTATTCAATCATGAAGGTAAAAACCGGGCGCGTTTTTTTAGCTTCATGTATTCAATATAAGTATTCTAGGCGTCTAATAACCTACTTTTTTTTAAAACATTTAAATATGAAATTTTCTACTATCCGATGATTAGAAATATTGGTTTTGTTGAACTTTGTCGAGTAATTTGCGCACCCTTTTACTACATAATATGATCTTGGGATATATGGGATCTTGGCAAGTTATTTAGAGTACTTTTCGGTGCCGCTGCTTGACATAGACTGACTCTCGTAGAGAGTATTATGTTCCTTGGACTGACGCACTGAACAAATAAAGACTGACGCATCGTCGGTGCTTATTTAGCACCAAAGTACGTAAGAAACCGATTTTGAGGCCCGTCCTTACTATTTACGTCAATGAATTTGTCCTACATATTATTATTATTATTAAGTTGTTTGATGATTTCTCATCAAACTTCCATAAAAATTTTCATCGCAATAGTTATTAGAATTAGGTACCTACCTACAAATGTTATAGGATTACATTACACTTCACTTCATAGCAATATGTAATATTTGGTTATTTACAACAAAAGTACATTACCTACTTTATGTATACAAAGCAAGGTAAGTAGATTCTACCTTATCCAGCATTAATGCAACCACGTGCATGAGAGGGACTTGTTATTATGCAGGTTTTTCATGAGTTTCGTAATTTCAAAATGCGGTGAAGTACATTACTTCGTGCTCAACTATCTCTGCTTTCATGAGAAAATGTTTTTCATAAAAAAAGATTGTGCGAAGCCTGTGGGGTTGCATAAATTATTTATCTTGTTCTATTTATAAAGAAAGAAAAACTTTATTCATACACCAAATACCGCTCATATAAGTACCCAAATTTGACAAATTATTATATCTTATAACTAGCGGCCCGTCCCGGCTTCGCACAGGTTTGTATAACTTTAACTATATGCTCAGCGCACGCCACGGAAGGCCTCAGAAACGATACTTTTCCCCCGTTTTTAAAACATTTTTGGTTACTGCTCCACAACTATAGGACCTAGCGTGATATTATATAGCCTATGTTACTTCTGAATAATGCAGCTTTCTAATGGTGAAAAAATTATTGCAATCGGTCCAGTAGTTTTTGAGTTTATTCATTACAAACATACAAAAATACAAAAATACAAATCTTTCCTCTTTATTATATTAGTATAGAAGTATAGATAGTATAGATAGTATAGATTAGTATAGACTATGAACAGATTGAGAAGCGTATAGCGTGGTGATAAATAGGTAATCGGCTCAGCACAAGCTACAAGAGGTGCTGTAGCGCCGATTTTTATTTAGGGTTGCTAGTAATTTAATGATGTTAATGACTTATTAATTTATTTAATAATGTAAGAATTTTCTACTTTGTAAAATAAGTAAGGTACAGAATCATGAAAATCATGCGACTAAATTGTTTACCCACATTCAAACACTAGGTACAAATAGAATACGTAGTAGATAAGTACCGACAAATTGTTACCTATAGCAATTGAAAACTAATGATATACGTAGCGAACATTAAACGTTTGATACGAGTATGTAGAGTCAGGAGTCAGGACCACCACTCAAGTCATATGACTAAAACTGTAGCTAAAATTTTGTCTTGTAGTTTAACAGAATTGTGCAACTTTAATTTATATGATATAATTCTGACGTAATGTAAACCTGGTGACATTAAAAATTGACAGACAAAAAAGTCATTTTGGTTAAAGTTTAGCTTAATGTGTACGGCGTAATATGTCTACAGTAGCTCTACCACAAGTTTTTCTTCTGTTTTCCAACTGTTTATTCTATAGTCGCTATTAAGTTTAGATAGGTACGGATCGACCAATTGAATGGCTTTATTCTTTAAATAAACCTCTCTTATTGGTTGATTCTTTTCTATAGTTACTAGAGACTATACTGTTTGCAAAAACTTGTGGTAGAGTTACTGATAACAAAAGCTCCATGGTTTGACTTGATTGGTGGTTTCGACTCTATCAATTTTATTATTATTATACCTACCGTACTTTCTGTTATAAAATTTCTGTGGTGTAAATACTTAAGTACCTGTAGGTAGGTATCTAACTACTAATCACCTATTTATCAAGTATATATACGTGGTGGCCTAGTTGGTTAGACCTTGGACTTAAAAACACTTAGGTCCCTGGTTTGAATCCCGGTGTGTACCAATGAGTTTAAAAATTTATGTACATTTTTTTGACAACACCACTATAGTGCCTCGGTGAGCACGTTAAGCTGTCGGTCCCGGTTTCACTATACCAACTTGTGAAACTGTGTATAGATGGGTTATTGAGTCTATCCAAAACATCGCGACGAGCTAGCCACTTGTTCGGTGTAGACTCATACCATCGGCTTCGACGAGGTGGGATTAAAAACCCCTCCGCTGGGTACCCTGGGGCAGTCTAGGCGGTCTCGGGCGCCGTATGGCACCCGTGATGATACATACATACATAATATCAAGTATATTAGTATCGTACATAAACCTCTATCTTTTATAAACCCTGTCATGATGATATCAAATTTACAAAGACTCATAAACTAGATATTCATTCTTATTTTCTATTCTCCAAACGCATATTATTACGATACTATGTGCGTTGTTTTATTAGTTCTCTGTGAAAAGCTTGTTTGGCTGCGATCGTGAAACAAGTGTTTTTACCAAATATTTCAAATAAATTCCGATAGATGTCACTTTTCCTACAACAGAGTATTTTTTTTATTCTAATGTAATTAAAGGGTATTATAATAAAATTAAAAAAAAAATAGTTAAATATTATTGTAATATATTATATAGTAAAAATATTTTCTTATTTTATTAGGCACATAATAAAATAAGTAATGCTATAGATTCTAAAGTGAATTTTCGAACGCCTTATGTTAGGTGGGAGGTTTCCATGTAACCACAAATGAGGACAAAAAATCTAGAGCAAAGGATTTGACAAGAGTGCATATTTTGCTTTAGTGCATGTAGCGACATAAGTGCAAGATGCATTAGCGATGCAGCTGGCACGTCGCCGGCGGACATCCGCTATTAAGAGATGGAATCCCCCTTTAACATCCAGATAAACATGAATATTATGTTAATGCATTTACATTAGGTTACCAGCTATATTTATATATAAACTGTACCGTGTACCTACTGAAGTGGTCCTTCTCTAAAAAGTGCCTACTTAAAATCGAGCCTCACCTAAGTTGCTATTAAAATACATTCAGGCGTCATTATTTTTATGTATTTTGAAATTATCAATAATATTTATTAGATATAATTTTTTTAAAATTTAGAATGATATTGAATATTATTATTAAAAAAAAAAAACTAAAATAAAAGTAAAAAAAAATATTACTCTCCGGCGGGGAATCGAACCCCGGTCTCCCGCGTGACAGGCGGGGATACTTACCACTATACTACCGAAGATGTTGTAAGGGCGATCGAATTTATGGATCTCATTATTAAAAGTGTAGCTATTTTATTCAGCGTTCTAATCCATGCTCGGTTAGAATTATTAATAACATAGCTTTTTATAGATTGTTTTCAAAATAAGACCTAGGTGCTTATAATTTGACTTACTACTTACATAAAGTGATTCAAAAAGACCCATAAATTTGAAAACACTATTATTATTTAGGTTTAGCAGCGAGATGATAATATTATTTATATTATATATTTTTTTATGTTATATACTTACGCACACATAATTATTTATTTGTTTGTGTCCTATTTTTATTTATTTTTCTTAAAATATTTTTTTTAACTCGTTTTACTTAGGTTTACATAGTATTTTATGAAACCTACAAATAAAAAAATAATATTAAAACTGACCAAGAAGGAATATGAATGGAAAAAAGTTAATATGTAAGTCCGCACTCGCGTCGGGAGAAAAAAAAGATGGATGCGAGTGAATAATGTCCGGTCGCGAACTCTAGTAATGGACAGCACTAAATATTGCACCAAGGGGAAATAAATTACAGCACTTTTTCAGAGCCACAAAAAGTGCTCTTCGTTTTCTCTTTCGGCGGATGCGGGAATAGAAGAAGTTTAATATAACCCAGATACTGATTACCTACATTTTTGCACGTCCATAAATCTTTTTGAACTTCACGTGGATTAGTGGTAAATATATATTGGGGTTTATAAGGTTTTGGGTTTAAAATGCGAAGCTTTTTTTATTTTTCAACAGTACGTTCACGCTGTACTACTGTGGTTACTCGTGATTTAAGTGGGTAGTCAATTCATTATTATTTTCTTAAAGCTGTAGCCCTTAGTGTGAGTTTTTTTAACGTTAACCTTCGGGTTAACTATACTACTGCGTTAACATTTTCATCAATCGCACGCTCGCATTTTCAGTTTTCAAAATATCCGCTTGGGGCGCTGAACTATTTTCATACAAATTTTAGCAAAGTAATTGTTAGTAAACTCACACTATGGCTACTGATTCTTTGTGTGTACGCTATGTCCCCTTTAATATGTCTTCGAAATCATAATTGAGCCATCTTTTAAAGACCGTAATTAATTAAATTAAAAATTGGGCCCATAACCGCTATGGGTTTATCTATTTTACACCAGATGGCGCTACTATCCATATAAATTTTAAGAAGTTATAACTGTAGCTCTACCACAAGTTTATGCAAAACTTTTTACCATAGTCGCTAGTTACTAGCGACTACAGTGTTTGCCAAAAAGCTCTGCCACTAGGGTAGAACTACAGATCAACTGATACTTTACGTAACCACTATATTATTGTGCCGTTTTCAATAATTAAAAATATTTATATTCTGTACCCCTAGTGTGAGTTTTCTAACTATTACTTTGCGTTTAAGTTAACTAAAATTTGTATGGGAAATGGTTCAGCGCTCCAAGTGGAAATTTTGAGAACTAGAAATGCGGTCGTGTGATTGGTCAAAATGTTAACGCGGTAGCATAGTTAACGCGAAAGTAAACGTTAAAAAACTAACACTAATGCTACTGTACCCCTAGTGTGAGTTTTCTAACTATTACTTTGCTTTTGAGTTAACTAAAATTTGTATGGGAAATGGTTCAGCGCTCCAAGCGGAAATTTTGAGAACTAGAAATGCGTTCGTGTGATTGGTCAAAATGTTAACGCGGTAGTATAGTTAACGCGAAAGTAAATGTTAAAAAAACTCACACTAGGGTTACTGATCTCTTTTATTTAACTATCCGATAGTTAATATTAAACTAATAATGGCGAATTCGTATTAATACTGTAACGTACATTTTTACTTCAGCATGGGCTTCCATAGTGAATTGAGCACAGGTTCATCTTACTTTGCTCATACTTAAACTTGTATAATTTAAAATGATATATAAATTTAAACATAAATAAAAATACAACCAAATCAATTGAAATATGTAATCTGATTATAGAAATCCGCATTAAAAGTACCGTGAGAAAGTAGTTATGATAACTATAATTACTATCCTTAAAAAAAAATCTATCAAACAACATACAACATCCAATAACAACACAATGGAATTTGTTTGATAAGATACCTTTTTTTTAGGACCATTCATATATATTATACATTTTAATAAGAACAAAACGACACGTAGGAACTTTGTATCACCTTGGTCAAGGTTGACAAAAAAAATTTCTTTTTTTCTCTCTGGGAGTTGAGCTTTTAGTTGGTACCTAAAAATATACGTATTATTGTAATATAAAATAATCCAAAAACATCTTAATTTCAGCGCGACAATTCTCATCGGCTAATAAGAGTAATTGCCTAAATCCACCTGAACCGGCTCAGGTAATAAATTTAGTTAGGGATGAAGGAGGCACTGATTTTCACTGGAAAACTTAGTCTTGGAAGTTCCTGAAAAGTCAATAATAAAGAGATTTATGCTCTTACGATTCCCTCTCAAGTTACCTAAAGTTTCAGGCGCCTATCTTTAAGGTACTGAATTTGAGGTTTAATTCTGTCGACATTGTATGTTTGTTTTATCTTAGTTTTTAATTGTTATCTATATACATGGTGACTTTAAAAGGATGTACTTTGGGCTAATATGAGGTTCTACTGATCAACACGAACAAATTTTCCCATGAAACCATGTGCCGCAAATGAAGAAAAAATTGCCGTCTCCATACAAACTAGTAATGTTAAAATGACCAATTTGTATGGGGAAACCAAAATTTTTTTTCATTTGCGACACATGGTTCCATGGGAAAAGTTGTTCGATTTGATCAGCATAACCTCATATTAGCCCAAAGTACAACCTTTCAAATTCACCCTGTATATACAGTTTTTAGGTCCCCGGTTCAAACCCCGGTGTTTATCAATTATTTTTTTAATTAAAAATATATGTACATTTCTTTGACACACCACTATAGTGTCTCAGAGAGCATGTTAAGCTGTTGGTCCCAATTTTACTAGACCAATGTCTGAAATTGTTTATAGATGGGTTATTAAGTATATTCAAATATCGCGGCGAACTAGCCACATGTTCAATGTAGGTAGACTTTTACCATCGGTTACGACGAGGTGGGCTTAAAACTCCTCTATTCTCTCCGATATTTATTTACACCTATTTATTTACTTTATATTTACACTTTATTTCAATAATTTATTCAACTTATTTCAAATAAAAATATTTAGAGTAAGCAGTAAATTTATAAATCGCAGTTTTTTTATTTATTTGTCACTAAAGCACGCCATGTTACTTTGTAAGTATTCCTGATTGTAAGCACCATGCAAAGTACATGAATGTATAACATTTATGGACTTTGCATGGATACCTATTTTTATTTATTTATTTATTTATTACATTTCAGGTAAACTTACGGCTAACAAATTTATAGTTAGTTATAGTATTTTAATATAAGGCCATTAATAAGTTTACACATATAAATGTAACGTAATGCATAATAATAGTCTTATACCAAATAAAAATAATACAAAGAAAATAACAAATAACAATAATGAAGTTCAAACAAAATTACCAATTATACCTAAAACTAAAATCTCTCACAGAATGATCCGGCCAGGGTTTTTCGCGCAAAAGACGGCTTCGTACAGAATAGGTCTAAATCAGAACAATTACTATTAAAGAAACTGCACGTCCTCCAAATATATGCATTTTGCCTAAAATTTGTATAAGCAATAGGCAGATGGAAGATGGCAGAACTCCTAGTTCTCAAGCCAGTGGTCCTTAAGTTTAATTGACTAATCAATTCAGGGGAATCCACCTTACCGCGGAATACATCAATAAGGTAGGTTACATCTGCAATATTTCGCCTAATTGTCAAAGGCAAAAAGTGATGTTTAATACACTTTTGCTCATAAGTTAAGTTCCTTTGACCAGTTCTAAAACATAAATATCGCATGAATCTTTTTTGAACATTCTCTACACGTGCTCTGTGTACCTCATATCTGGGATTCCATATTTGTGATGCGTACTCCAAGAGGCTACGAACATACGAACAATATAAAATTTTGATGGTTTTGACGTTTTTAAAATTTGAAGACATTCTTATAACAAAACCCAGAGCCTTTGATGCTTTGGTTACAACGCTATCAATGTGACTGTCAAAAAGTAATTTAGAGTCATGTACGACACCAAGGTCTTTAACCTCCGAAATACGTGAGAGCTCCCTTCCTTTCAAATAATACCTTGAACAAGTTGGCGACCTCCTGCGAGTAAACGAAATACAGATGCATTTGGAAACATTTAGATCTAGTCTATTAAGCTGGCAGTATTCATCTAATCGCAAGAGATCCGCCTGTAGATTAAAGGTGTCTATATCAGCTATTATTGGTTTTAAAATTTTCATGTCATCAGCAAATAATAATACCTTAGAATGGCGGAAACATGAATCAATATCCTGAACGAATATTATAAATAATAGGGGGCCCAGTATAGATCCCTGCGGTACTCCAGAGGGAATATGCGTCCAAGATGACATGTATCCGCCAAGAGCCACGGCTTGAGATCGATTCTCAACGTAAGACGTAAACCATCGATAAAGACTACCATGAATACCAGAATTACTTAATTTCCAAAGGAGGATATTGTGGTCTATGCGATCAAATGCCTTACTATAATCTGTATATATAGCATCCACCTGACCACCCCTTTCCATATGATTAACAATATATTCATTGGAAAGAATAAGATTCGAAACCGTGGATCTGCCATTCAGAAATCCATGTTGGTTCGGACTAAAAGATGATTTTAATGCAGCGTAAGTTTGAACATATACAATTCTTTCCAATACCTTTGCAAATATGCAGAGTTTAGAGATAGGCCGATAGTTTGAAACATCATTCTTTTGACCTTTTTTAAATATGGGTGTTACGAAAGCAGATTTCCATATATTAGGTACAATTCCTTCATTGATGGATCTATGAAATAACAGGGCTAATGGAAATTGCAAACTCCGGGCACAGGCTATAACAAATACTGGAGAGATATGATCAGGACCCGCAGACTTATAAGGATCAATAGATAATAATAACTTAAGTAATTCTTCTGAGTTTATAGATATCGACCCAATGCTGGACGAATTATAAGGTGTAATATTAGGATTAGGATAGGTTCCAGGTTGTGTAAAATTTTCGGAGAAGTATGAAGAGAACAAATTAC
This sequence comes from Monopis laevigella, assembly GCA_947458855.1. Classification (NCBI taxonomy): domain Eukaryota; kingdom Metazoa; phylum Arthropoda; class Insecta; order Lepidoptera; family Tineidae; genus Monopis; species Monopis laevigella. The sequence continues at coordinate 17,417,841 of OX381577.1, read as the reverse complement.
ATATATCTTCTCCAGTACTTGCCACAGCAGTACCATAAGTCATTGTAGAGGGAATCGACACAGTTTTTCTCCTCTGCTTGATAAACGACCAGAAAAAACGTGGATTACTTTTTATAGAATCTTCAACTCTAATTATATATTTTTTGTAAAGCTCAGATTCCAGATGTTTAGCCCTACTGCGCAGTAGCACAAAACATTCATAATCGCAAAGGTTTTTGTATATTTTAAATTTACGATGATATTTATATTTTTCCTTTAATACCTTTTTGAGTACTGTATCATACCATGGTGGAAATTTAGAGGACAAGCATCTTTTAGAGGGAATGAACTTGTCACGAACGGAATAGAGAACATTATAAAAATTATTTACAGCATCAGAAAATCTACATGTGAGCAATTTGGAAGACCAATCAACTTCATTCAATTCAGCACACACAGAATTATAGTCACCGGAGTTGTATAAATATTTGATTCTGGGGGCCTCATTTAGAAAACGAAGTTCTATAAAGTCAGCGTCAATAAGTAGGGCCTTGTGGTGGGGATCCTCCTCTACCAGTGGATCCAAACACGGGACTACGGATACTGAATCATTTGAGAATACCAAATCTAATATTCGGTCATAATTATTTTTTGCATTGTTATATTGGCCGAAATTACATGAATTAACTATGTCAAAGAAATGCGTTATGTGGTGACTGACAATATTAGATGGCGATAGTTCGTTCGAATTGGAGTTGGGTAGCCAAATAACTTCACTTATATTAAAATCACCAACAACGATAAATTTATCTAAGGGCGATGTTAGGACCACATCACCCAATTTAGAACTAAACGCATTCATCTGTTCACGAAATGATTTCCCGTTATTCTGAGCACACAAATATAAGGAACAGATATTTAACTTAAACGAAGACTTTTTCTTTCCATGCAATGAAAGCGTAAGCCACAAATCCTCTGCCGTCGATTGCCAATCTGACCGCTCAGTAGATGTGATCTCCCGCCTTACAGCGATAAGAACACCTCCACCCAGCGACTGGCCAGTTTTTTCATAATCGCGGTCGCGGCGGTAAACAATGTATCGATCGTCGAAATACTCTTCGTCTCTGATACCATCTAGAAGCCACGTCTCCACCAGACAAACCACATCAAAATCATTTAATAAAATATTTCTTAAGAAGACATTAGATTTCGTCCGTAAGCCTCTTACGTTCTGAAAGTATATCTTCAGGGACTTATCTATATTTGCGTTTTAAATGACAAAAGTAAAAAAAATTAAAGGAACGTAAGGGTACGCGTATAAATAGATTAGGTTTAAGAATAATTCCAAATGAGGATACAAATAGCTGGTGAAGATTTAAATTGTACAACTTATAAAAAAATATTAGATATTTCTTTATCTTATTAGAGAACAGTAATAAAAATAACCAATTACAAGCGAAAGCGTAAATAAAATGATAAAAGAAACAAACATCATATAGCTTAATATTGCAGATTAGTAACAATGAAAATAGTATTATATTAGGAAAGCAATTGTATTTTAGGGATATACTCGCACAATAGCTAAAAGCACTTATAGCCTTGAGCATTATAAATAGGCAATCTGAAGGTAACAAAAACCCTAAAAAAGCAAAAGCAGTAATCAGACCCAGTCTGCACAAACGAGCGATAGCAAAATAATGAATAATCATAGTGACCTCACTATGATTATTCATTATTTTAAAATTTGTTCTAGCCAGATCAATATATAAGACAAATATAATAAAAAATAATCTAAAAAAAACACTTAAATATAGTAAAAAAAACGAGACTAAACAATTTTTTTCAAATCTCGCTCTGTTTTGACAAAAAAAGAGGGACATGAGGCGTCTTTTCGAACATACAATCTGCAATTCTTCACCCACACGAATTGATGTCCTCGTTCTTTCGCCAACAACTTTGTCTTTGTAAGAAGCTGTTTGTTTGCGACGGTCAGATGGTCGTTTACGTATACTCTACGATCCCCCTCAAATCCCAGGTGATGGCCACTGAGGTTCCTAAACAATCTCGAAGCTGACACGAAATTCTCCTTAACATACCTATTGACAAAGCATGCAATAATCGTTTTGTCATCTTTTGGACCACGAGTTCTGATTCTGGTCACATAATTTATGTTGTGATCCGTTATAGGGCAGTTTATTAAGACGCCGATCTTGGAGACTAAGTCAAGGAGATTCTCTCCCCTAGTCAGAGGAACACCCTTTATTTCCACGTTGTTGGATCTCATAAATTGCTGCCTTTCGTTAGAATCTTCTTCAGACTTTTCCAATTTGTGCTTAATATCATTCAGCTCCATATTAACCTCTTCAACCGCAGTGACGCGTTCTTCAAGCAGGTTAAGTCTAGCAGAGATATCCTCGATCCTAGACTGAACGCTATCCACGCTAGACACTAAAGCAGCGAAATCCGACTTAAGAGAGCGAATGTCCTCGGCCAGTCCCGGAAGGATGGCAAGCTGGAGCTGCATTTTCTTCATCTCCTCCAAGATGCGGTCATTGGATAGTACAGGGGTGGGAGATACGGCCGGTGATGCACCTGCCAGCTTACAACCAGAGCAACGCCATGAAGACTTACGGTCTCCCAATTTCCTGTATCCAGATTCGGTTATACCCCCACATTGGAAGTCGAATAGGCTCCGACAAGCACTGCACTGGATAGCATCATTTACTTGCGACTTGCACTTCATACAAGTGAACATTGTAAAAATATAGTCCTCACTGAGGAAAAGAAAAAATAGGCATAAAACAATTGTATGGAGTAGTATAAACTCTTTGACCGCAGTGACGTAGAAGTCACACGGGCAAGCGCTGGCAAGTCGTCACTCAAAAATACACTGTAATGCGTTCATATAATGTTCAATTTGTATTGGCCGTAGAAATCAGCTGTGCCGCGCGACGATGACACTCAAAAATATTTTTATTAAATAAAGTTACGATTTCCCCAAACTATAGTAATCCCGTATATAAGTTACTTAGCGGGACACACTACAATGAATTATAACTAAACTATCACAATAACAGGGCACTTTTACTAATAGTTAGTGAATAAAAACCAGAGACTATAAAACTATGCAGTATGTATGCGGTTGTCAAAGACTAAACTCTGAAGCTGAAACAATTCTTATTTATTTATTTAAATATTTATTGCATACAAAATACAAAGGCGGACTTAATGCCGGTAGGCATTCTCTACCAGTCAACCCTTCGGGACAATAAAAGCAGTTAATAAGTGAGTAGGTGCAATACAGTAACTGAGTATATAATGCAGTGAATATTATATAACATGCTTACAATCTATTATACACCACTTAAATATTATATATATATATATATACACACATACATAAACTACATATACACAATACTACCAACTACACAATGAGAAAGGAGAAGTAACAAAGTGTAAAGGAATAGAATAATGAAAGATAAATAAAAACTACCTATGAATTTAAATAGTAATCATACTCTTTTTTTAAAATATGACTCTATTTGGTGATTGTCTTATTTTGACCGGTAAATCATTCCAAAGTCTTGCATCTCAACACTTAACAACTTATTTTGAGAGAAAAAAATACTTGAATGATTTTGTAGGGGTCATGTATGTTTCATTGGACCCTTTTTCCACATAACTTTACTTCCTATTATGAATTTTCTTTAAGGTTATACTTTAAGTATTTCTTTCCCCAGGTCCCTCATTATTCTTTGTCCCAAGGACCTAGTGTGCTAATTGCCCGTCACTCAGTCACTTGTCGTTTTGACGTAAGCAACGCTCTTCTACACTAATGTTTATAAATGTAAAATGTTAAGCTATTTTCCTTTCTTAAACATAGTTTACATATGTAATATATATATTTATTTATTTTAAATTCCTAATTGTACAAAATTGTAGAGCCGAGCTTATGCCTTAGGCATTATGTGCATCTGGATTGAGAGATCTTATCAAAACAAAACAAAATGACTATGTTGGCATTTCGTAGCATAATGTAGAAACTTATATATGAAATATTTTAATTTGTAAAGGCGAGGAAAAAAAGTTAGGGTCCAAAAATAGGAGCTCTCAATCCTGACGTTTTTGAAAAAATAAAAAATAAAATTTTTAGAAGTATTTACTCTATGTAATATTTTTTTGTACAAACATTCAGTACACACATCGTAAGAAATAATCAGAAGAATTCAAAAAATTTGGAGGTAAAATGAAGAAGATATAAGGCAAAACATGGATCTCTCAATCCAGACGTTTTAGATTGAGTGATCCTTTGAAACACCATGGTAGGCTGAGTAGAAGCAAAAGTTGACTATGCGAGCATTTAATAGTACTTCTCGACATATTCGCAAAAAATAAATAAATATCCAAATGATAACCGTTAAAAAGTTATAGCAACTTCGTCATTTTTAAAAAATCAGGACTGAGTGATCTATATTTTCACATATATCTACTTTTACTTTCATCGCACGGAAAATCTAAAATTCTACGAATTATTAAAAATCATCTTCTAAATCCTGGCATTTAAACAATTTGTGTAAAGGTTGCACTTTATTAGATTTATAGATTCCAAATTTACCCATACAGCAGTCGTGTAGGGTGACCATGTTTTGTTTATAATTTTTATAAAGCATGGCATATTATTTTGTAAATATGTATAGATTAACTTTAATTTTAATGCAGTAAAATTACAAGTTGTGTGTAAATCAATGCTAAAAAATACATAATAAACCATTTGATTTGCCTATTGATTTAAGTGTATGGGTTTCATCACTACAAATTACTGTCACTGATGACGCCGCTCCCCTGAGAGGCGAAGTAACTTAGATATTAATATATTTCGTTTTGACGTTAATTTAAGCACAGAAGACTGGAATACTATATTGTGTGAAGGTACTATGGAAGTATAAATATCAAGAAAATGCTGTAATAATTTTCACAAAGTACAAATTACTTGTTAAACGTTTCTCTGCGTCCAGTAATCCATTTTGGATTATCACTTTTTGAGCATTGAATGGTTATAATCATCAGTGTTCTCATTAGGGTTCCGAATTTATTTATTTTTTCAAAAAAAGAACTCTTCTTAGGTGTCTGTTTGTTTGTCGGCATGAATATCTCGAGAACCGCTGGTCGGATATACTTGAAATTTGTGGTATTTATATTATATATATATATATATATATATATATATATATATATATATATATATATATATATATATATATATATATATATATATATATATATATATATATATAGTAAAATATCTCCTAATAGGTGTAAGTGTAAAAGGGTCCAAGTCAAAGATAAGCGCACGTTAGGCTGTCGGTCCTAGTTTCACTATATAAACTTGTGAAACTGTTTACCGATGGGTGATTAAGTCTAAACAAATACCGCTATGAGTTTACCACTTGTTCAGTGTAGTGTAGACTCACAATTTGCTACGAGGTAGAAATAAAACCCCTCCGCTACCTTCGGAACACTCCGCGGGCGAGTTTTCGCACTTGTCATTTTTTTGTATTGACTTTGTGTCGCGGGTGGCTATATTGTGCACTCATTTTTAGACAGGCTATTTTGTGGCTTAGGGTACTTCCTGGTTATTTATAATATCTTTTTTTTTAATACATTACCGTTTTAAAGAAATTTCAAAATACTAGGTTTTAAATCTATGTTAAAAAAAGTTTTTTTTAAACACATTATTAGTGTTTACGGGTTTTCAGGAGATTCGACGGTTATGTTACGTGATTAGTCTGAGTTTAGGTACCGCTTTTCAGGTAGCTCGAAAATTTGAGATCAGTCGTAATTGTAACGGTATCCAGATTTATTTTTAAGGCAACAATCTGTGGGTTTACCATTTTTCAACGTTAGTCTATGGAGTTACTGGTATTAGTAAACACTAAAATTTGTTTCGGAATCAATCTGAAAAATAAAACATGGTCACCCTACACGACTTGCTGTATGGGTAAAATTGAAACCTAAAAATATAATAAAGTGCAATCTTTACACAAATAGTTTAAATGCCAGGATTTAGAAGATAATTTTTTAATTATTCGTAGAATTTTAGATTTTCTGTGCGATGAAAGTGAAAGTAGATATATGTAAAAATATAGGTCACTCAGTCCTGATGTTTTAAAAATGACGAAGTTGCTATAACTTTTTAACGGTTATCATTTGGATATTTATTTATTTTTTGCGAATATGTCGAGAAGTACTATTAAATGCTCGCATAGTCAACTTTTGCTTCTACTCAGCCTAACATAGTGTTTCAAAGGATCACTCAATCTAAAACGTCTGGATTGAGAGATCCATGTTTTGCCTTATATCTTCTTCATTTTACTACCAAATTTTTTGAATTCTTCTGATTATTTCTTACGATGTGTGTACTGAATGTTAGTACAAAAAAATATTACAATACGAAATGCCAACATAGCCATTTTGCTTGGTTTTGATTAGATCTCTCAATCCAGATGCACATTTAGGCATTGTCTACTAGATTGCTTTGAGGGATCCCTCCCTCAAAGCAATCTATATGATGTTTAACAATTTTGATAATAAAAAAATAAGTAATAACATAGATGAGGCATAATAATATATTTACTGGTTGGTCACTTCACATTCTTTAAATAATTTTCTTAATTACCAGAACGCCAAAATCGTGTAGTCATATTTTCTATTTGGTTTAGAAGCCTATAAGGACCACGGATTTAAGGCGCTATAAAAAAAAATATGGTGAAAGGGATAGCTTAGCTTAAATTTGAGTAAATATATTATACAGGGTGACTTTGAAAAGATGTTCCGTGGGAAAAGTTGTTCGATTTGATCAGCGAACCTTATATTAGTTCGCTGATCAAATTGAACAACTTTTCCCATGGAACCATGTGCTGCAAATGAAAAAAAAATCCTTCTCCATTCAAACTACGGGTTATGTTAAAATGACCAATTTGTATGGGGAAAAGTTGCTCGATTTGATCAGCATAACCTCATATTAGTCCAAAGTAGGTACATTCTTCCAAATTCGTGTATATTATTTTTACGCATCCTATGACCTACTAACCACAGTGCATTCCGCTCAAGCAACATCTATCTCTTTCCACCGTATGTCAAATCGAGAAAGATCGAACGAGTGAGATGTTACTTGAATGAAAAGTGGAGAATACGACTTAGAATACGGTGGTCGTTTGGCTTTGATAAACCCTTAGCCCGTTTTTATCCAAATTTAATGTGGCAGGGCGATGACGAGTAAGAGCGTTTGCGCACTGCATCCGATTCAAATCCGAGAAATATGTCCGAAGTAGCAGTAGTATTCAAAATCCGTCATATTTCTTTGCGTCGTGGTGAATCTAGTGTGCAAGCTATCATATAAGTAGTACCTAGTACTTAATGCTATTTTAGATGCGATTTTTTTGGATTCAGATCAGACGCAGTGCGTAAACGCTCTAAATCACTCAGGCACACGCTTTTATAAACTACAGCTTTTATAAAGACAAACGCTTGGACCTTTCATAATAACATGAGAGATTAGATCCATATGGAGCGATTGGTAGGTTAAAATTAAAAATAAATAGTTTTTGCATATCTGCCTATTCAATTACCGATAAGAGAACTGAAAAATAAAATAAAAACAATGTAGTTATTATTCTTGAGTATTCTCAATGTAGTTCTATTCGTAAAAAAATAAGATATAGTAAAAAAATAATTACCTATGAAAGAAATTTGAAAATAAATAATAATATTTAAAGTACCCCTTTGATCTTCCACCCTGTACATACTGGGTGTTTTTTTAACATGATAATATTTTTTTTGATGCATCCAGTATTACTTTTAGAACCCATTTTTAAAATAAAAAAAGTATGTATTTTTTTTTTCAAAAAAAAGTCTGAAAAATAAATTATTATATGAACAAACGTCTATATGCTTAAAATTACTTCTACAAATACATAATAAGTCTTCGTATCTAACAAGTAAAACACAATTAGACAAGTGATAGGTAAAGTCTATCACTTGTCTAATAGTTTAGTATGAAAGTTAACGGATTTGAAGTTTTTTTTTTGTTACTTATCTTTGTACAAAAATCATCCAATATATGTATAGATAACTAAAGATGACATTGGTAAACAAATAAATTTTGTATTTACCTATTGGCTTTAATAAAATAAAATCAGTTTAATGAAATTCAGCACTGGGTCAATTCAATGTTTCATATATAGTACCTATATAGTTAATATGTAGGACAATGGGCTTCCGAGAAAAATGTAAGATGGTAATTTTTATTTCGAAAATATAGGTTAAAATAAGAAATCAATTTCGTTTTTATCAATTTAAAAAACTGTTCTTTAAGATACTCATGTTTGAAAATTTTAATCGATTATTTTTGTGATAGGTACTTATCACGATGGCAATGAAAATAGGCTGGTTTAAAAAAATATGATTGGAAGTTGACATAGTCAATGTCACAAGCAAGCGTTTCTATTAGTTACCGCGAAGTAAAATGAAAATTTGGGTCCGATGATACTCTACAGTATATTAAGCGGTATACTTATTTTTAGAAATTCATCTTCTATACAAGAAATCTTGGGAAGCTTTATTATTATTATCATTACCTATAAGAATAGCAATAAAATTAAAAAATAATACTTTTTTTCTTATTAAAATGCTGTAAGTTACATAAAAAATAATATTATATTATATTATACGTCGCCACATTTTTCCAATAGCACAGAAGAAGTAATAGTACCAATAGTTTGTTTTCAACATCTTTTAATATAGCGTGCTTGTGACGTCACGCAGATTTTTTAGATTTCAGATTAAAAATATAAATGTCTCAAAAACCAGTTAATTATTTTAAAATTAAACGAAAATTAGTTTCTTATTTATATTATTTATATTTAGGCTATATTTTTTATTTTCATTTTTTTTTCGTCGGAAGCCCATTTTACTCAAGTCACAAACTAGGCTTGAATATCTTTATTATTAATGTTTAAATTACCTTTTACCTACTCTATCCATTGTTTAATTTCACATAATCCTTTAAAAGAGGTAAATACAGCAGGAATTGTGGGATTCAACGACCTTAGACTGTTTAGTATGCATTAATCAGTGTCGACGAAGCTGATTGAAAATAAATCCCATCGGATCCCATCTGTGATCACTTTGAATACATACCTGGATTATTTGAATAAAATACAATAAGAGAAAAGAGATTTAGGTAGATATTGTAAGTCAGTGGCAGTTACAACACCATCGAACTATCCTTAAATTTACTAATTTTTAAGTTTTTACAGAAGAATTTGAACTGCTTATGGATTAAGGACATTAGGTACATATCAGTAAAAGTTCTGTAGCCTTACCAAGATATTTTACTAACAACATATAGGATCGTATAGGGGTTTTGAGTACTGATGTGTTGTGAAATAAAACTCTTGATTTGTTGTTTTCGAGTGATCAATACTGAATGATTTAATTAATTTTTATTTCTATATGTATACACAATAAAATAATATTATTCCCGCCATTTCTACGGCGCATACGCAGCATATAGGTACTAGGGCTTACGAATACCGGATTTTTTCAATACCGGTATTAATACCGAAATTTTTTTCTTAATACCGGGATCCCGGGATACCGGTATTGAAAAAAATAGCGATTTTTTTTTTAAGTCTTTGTTTTGGAAGTAGGTATTTCTGTAGAAGGATTTTTCTTGACTAAATGAAAAATAACAAGTTTTTAATTTAAAATCATCATTTATTTACGTATATTAAAATAATTTTACGTGTCAGTCATGCCAGTTTTTTTTTACGATAATTCGTGTTATACAAATTATCACTAAAATTCCGGAAATAATCAGGTTAATCTGTTATCATTTGACGTTGAAGCTCTACTTGCTGTTTTATTGGAACCACCTTTTCTTAGGTGGAAGGTTCTCTATAACTTCGTTAGGCTAACCGACCGGTCTCGTTACCACCGCCCATACAGATGCAAAAACTGTCAAGTGACCTAGTCATGTTTCGGTTTTTGTCTGTGGGTTCACCGGTTTTCAGGAGACTACTGCATCGATTTCTTGTCGAGGTGGTAGTCTCCTTTTAGGGTACGGTTACGAACTGGGTAGACGATAAGGCAGCGAGTAAATTAAAATATACTCGTAATGCAATTCGTTATTGTCGCCCCCCATTTCGTAATCGCATCATTGGCATAGAGGGAGCGATCAATAAAGTTTAAGAACAATTATTGATTGACCCCATTCATGGACTTAGACAGAGAGATGTTCTGCTGACGCTGGAGTCGTGTTTTGTACGTGGCCGACAGTAATTGGTGCCACGCTGGTGCCGCGTAAGTAAAACGAGGACGGACGAAGGTCTTATACACACCTTGACCCCGGAGTGGGAGGGTGGGGATATCATTGGTGAATAGAGCATACAGTGCGGGTGAAAGGCGGCTTCCCTGGGGGACGCCTAAATAAATGGGGTGTTACAGTCACTGAGACCTTTCCCTCCACGGCTACGTGGAAGTGGCGGTTGTTGAGTAAGGACACCACTAACCGCGTGGCCATGGGGGCACAGGCGAGGAGTTGTACACGAGGCCGCAGTGTCAGACATGGTCGAAAGCCTTCTCGATGTCGAAGAAGACTCCGACCGAGGATCGGCCCGCGTTTAGCTCGCTCGCCATGTGGTGGAGCATCCGGACTGGTTGGAGCATGGTACTATGTCCCTCGCGGAAGCCAAATTGCTCCGGTCGAATTGCGACGTAGCTTAAAAAAACACTGTTTCACAACTAACAGCTTAGTGTTGCACTTGAAGGGAAGCCGGGAATTTTCCCTCACTGTACTGGAATGACTTAGGTTATTGTATATTACCGTTAAGTCGTTAAATCATTAAAATACCGGTATGTAGGTACAATTCCAAAATAAAATAAATGGGTAAAAATGTTTGTGTATAATAGTGATAGTGATAGTTTATTACTATGTGTTTAGTACTAAAAATGTTATAAAATCAGTAATACCGGGATCCCGGTATTGGACATTTCAATACCGGTATTGAAAATGTCTGAATAAAGTCCGGGATCCCGGTATTGCCGGATACCGGGATCCCGGTATTGGAAGCCCTAATAGGTACAGTAGTGAGGTCGCAGCTGCGTGGTAGTTGGATCCTATAAGCCCCGCAGTGCACGCGGTCATTTCTTGAGCGTGCGTCCGTTCAGCCGATACGAGACAACAGTAGCTCTACCACAAGTTTTTGAAAACAGTTTTTACTATAGTCGCTAGTGACTAAAGATAAGGATCAACTAATAGGATCGCTTTATTTTTCAAATAAACCTCTCTTATTGGTTGATCTGTAGTTACTAGCGACTATATTAAAGCCACTAGTAATAATTCATGGTAGAGCTACAAGCCTTTAACGACACAGCTTGCAACGGTGGATGTTGTTGATGTCGCTAAAATCGCTTTAATATTCAAATAAACCTGTGTGGTTGATCTCTATCTATCATTACTAGCTACTAGTATACAGGGTATGTGAAAGATCACTTGACGGTTTTTGCATGTATATGGGCGGTGGTAACGAGATCGGTCGGTCAGCCTGGCGAAGTTATAGAGGCTTTTCTCCCGCCCAAACATAATAAAATTATTAAATTTAACACAATCAAAGCTTATTTATTTATTATTAGCTGGTGGAGACTACTAGTTCGTGTAATTGATTATGCCTAAATAAATAAAAATACGGAATCGCTGATTTGAGTATATAGCGCTATGAGGTTTCGAACTATATTATAAAAACAACTCTTGGTTCTGTAGGTTGATGTTAGGTAAAATAAATGTCCAATAATGTGTGCACAAACGAATAAAAAGAAAAAATTTCAAAAAACATATTAATTGCTTATTTATTGCGTCTTCCAGCACTTTTTTTATGGCCTTATTCATAAAAACTTATCGAGTCCTTGAACAACACTTTAGTTAAAAAAGGGTTTTATCTTTTTTATACAAATTCATTGTTTTTGCTAATAAAAAGAGACAAAAAAGAAGGTTGTGTCTCTTTTTCACAAATTATTTTTAGTTGCTAAAAAAATTAACATAACCTTCTATAACTAAAGTGGTCATTAAGGACTCTATAAGTAATAATAATAATATTTTTATTATAAAACTTAATTAACTCAAAAAAAAAACCTGCACTTTCATGCTAGCCTAAGCTGTATTACCGAAGCTTTTATGAATCTCGGGGTTTAGATAATTATTTTTACTAATTTAATTTGAGTATAATATAATTAAATCTACTACTTTTAACTTAAAGAAAAACTTCTAACAAAAGGTCATTTAAAATTGTAAGTTGCACTCAAAAAAAAAAATCTAATAAAGAATAGGTAGGTAGGTAATTAATCAAATTTATAATAAGCCATCAACAAAAGCAACAGAAAATGGACAATAGACAATAAAAAAAAGTGTTCCACAGCGTTCCAGGCCTGAGCGTGATCGTTCGCAGCGTATATTGCAAACTTCCCGCGAAAGTTTAGTTACGGCAACTTTAATTTTCCGGCCTGAATTCCATCTCCACAGGCCACAATGCACCGGCTCCAATGGAGGCATAGCCTAGAGGTATCATTAAGGTATGCATACGTCCCAGCTGCAATGCACGACCATTATCCATTGTGCATCCTAGATGCTAGTGTAAATAATTTAGAGTTGGCATATTTCTTAAATAAGAATGTAAGCAAGATATTACTTATGAAACTTTATTTGTTTGCTATGCAAAATATTATAACAACGGGTTTCTGGGAAACTAACGGAAAAGTTTTCCTTGTAATAAATAATATCAAAATAAAAAAATAAAAAAAAAACTCTTTCAAAGGCAGGTTATATTTATAAAGAATCAAACTTTCAATTTATTTGTTCAATGTTGTGTAATATCGTACATATTATAAAATATTTTATAATACGTTGGAGACTGCTGAGATATATAGGTATTGCTATACATAGCAGTTTACTACTTATAAAGCAAGACGTATTTGTAAATTTAAATTGTATTATTATAATTAATGAAATGGGAATGGGCGGGACATATAGCGAGACTAGAGGACAGTAGATGGACAAAAAAAATAACGGAATGGACCGGACCAAAGAAAAAAATAAGACCACCAAAAGCGTTGGTTAGATGACATAGAGGAGACAGTGGGAGAAGAATGGATGGAAACAGCAAAAGACAGATTTAAGAGGAATAAATTGGAGGGGGCCTATACCCTCAAAGGGACCTTGTAAATAATAATAAAAAAATAAAAACAAAATAAAAAAGCAACTATGTTTTGTGATAATTTATATTGCAATGTATGTTTAATTTTAATTAACTTAATTGTAATTTTATAAGGAAATAAATGCCTTAATAATAATATATTATAATTAATATATAATGCAGTAAAATTGTATTCCTCTCTCAAAGATTAAGTTTGATAATCCAAAGAGGAAATGTCGCTAGCGTTCTGGGCACTATGCCGCGCGTTCATTGTGAGGATTTTTTATTTTTTTGAGCAGGTAGGATTTTTTTTTATTATTATTTTAATTTGGGTCAGATTTTATTATTTTGTAAAATGTTAATTCGAATTTAGAAACATAATAGTAAACTAGTCATTATATTATATTGCTTTTTTTTTATTATCGGGAAATTAGTTTTATTTATTTTTAACATTACACCTACGAGTACATAAAAACATAATGACAAAGGGCTGGGAAATTTTTTTTTTTTTATTGGCGCACGGCATGTGGCTTTGTATGAACCTGGTGGCGAGCAGAGCTAGTAGATAAGTCCATGAATGGGGTCAATCAATAATCGTTCTTAAACAACATTGATTGCTCCTACTATGCCGGCTAAATGATGCGATTACGAAATGGGCGGCGACAAAGACGAGTTAATGCCTTATCGTCAATTTATACACGCATTTAGTAACTGCACCCTGAAAGGAGACAGATCCAGTAATCTCCTGAAATCGGTGAACCGAAAGACCAAAACCGAAACATGACTAGGTCACTTGACGGTTTTTGCATCTGTATGGGCGGTTATAGAGACCTTTCTCCCACCTAAAACCCTCATAAATCATATACGTATAGGAAGACTTAAACTTGCACATACATTTATAAATTAAAAACTATGTTGAAACGAAGGGTTCGCAATTAAAACAGAAGAATGTAAAACAAAATCTAGTGTAATAAATTATCATTTAAATCTTGGCTAAATAGTAAAGTTTATTATTTATGTTTACAGTAATCTTTCATTGTTTCCTAGATATTTAGGTTTGTTGATTTTGCGCGTTACGTAGCAATGTACAGAAAGAATACGTTGTTTTCATGATCTGAAATTAAAATTTAATTAAAAAATAATAATAAATAGATATTAGTACTAATTTAAAACAGTTTAAAATGTTTGAGTGTTATGTGATGTGTGTGTATTAGGTGACGTGTGTGTGTGTGTTACGAGTATGTGATGTGTGGGTGTTATATGTTATAAGTTGTTATGGTATTAAAATACTCGTTTTTGTTAATTTTTATAATGTTATAAGCGATAAATACAGTATTTCTTTCTTTCTATCGTGTATTAGTGTTATGTAATATGTGGTTGTTATGTGACCTTTGGCTCTATGCCATGTGTGGGTTTTATGTGATATATGGGTGTTCTGTGATGTTAGGGTATTATTATGATATATGGGTCTCATATGTTTTATGGGTATTATTCAGTGTTAGTGTTATGTGATGTCTGGATGTTGTATTGTGATAATGTGTGGGTATTATGTGATGTGTGCATTTTATCAATACGCACTCCTAGGTGATGAACCAGTGAGTGTACGAGTAACCACTACTGGCCAATGATAGTAACTAAATAGATAACCTAATTACGACACATACTTGGATGTGTGTACATGTGATGAAAATGAGCGCAATTTCACATTAAGGGCTCTACAGTCGTCTTTGCGCCTAGAAAACATACTTCCAATATTACAACTTGGCTGTTAGGCGTACTTCAATCATTATTTACGCGAAAATCTTTCTGTTGCAGGTACATATTTTTGTACTATAATATTTTTAAAGTTTTTTCTGATAAAAAAAAAAATCCAACACATAAAGATTAATAAATATACGCAAACTTCGCGATTACGAATGCCTTAAGGAGGTTCTCCATACAAAGTGAGCTTTCGCATTTCCAGTAATACTCAACTAATGTTTTTCGCAGAGTAAAAACAAATATTTGTAGGGTTTTTTAAAATAACAAAAAAACTTTTTTTATATTAGACATAGGTAAACAAAAATATTTTTACGTATAATTACATAAACAATATAATTGAACTTGGATCTTATTCGAAGATCCAAAAGTTTGTATGGGTGTCAAAACGACTATAGAGGCCTTAAAATATCTACCAACATACCGAAGTAAATGTTCTTATATCAATATAGAAAAAATTACATCCTGTCAGAATTATTGGCTTATTAGCTCTTCTCATTAAAAATAGCAGGTTTTTCTTATAGATTTGTGACATCGGTATCCATTCACTGTCATAGGCTGAATATACAAGTCCTTGGCTCTGTAAATATATGTTTTTTTTATGGAACATGTAGGTATAAAGAAAATTAGGGTAAGTAAATTAATTTTTTTGTCCATCCATTAAGATATAAAGTTTTGATATGATAATTTTGTAAAGTGTTAATTAATTACACTTATATGTACTTAATATAAGTAAGTTTACATAATTTAATTAATTTACAAACCCGATAGTTCACTTGTGTCCCCATCCAACACGGTACAAAAATTTGTACCGTCATTGTAATTAGATAAAATACTAAATAAGCCTTTTCAGAAGATGGCTAAAAACAATAAATATTTAAAATTTAGAATAATATAAAACAGCACTGTAGGTACATTAACATTTTCATAAATAATATATATTTACCAAGAAAAGCAGACCGCATATTGTGACACATATAATACACGATGTCATACAAATTTGTGTGAACATAGTGCCACTCATGATATTTTGTGTATTTTCGCAAAACCTGAAAACACAGACAAATATTTTATTTACACTTTAACAAATTGGTTTCTGAAATAATAAAAAAACATTATAATATTTGCTTTATTATTTTTGTTAACATACCGCAACAACTGATGGTAATGTTTCAAAACATGAATTTGTTTTTTCATAAAAGATTCTTCCTCCTCATATTTTCTAGTTAAATCAAAACCTTTTTCATGGTTTTCACAGCTAATTATTTTCAATTTATGTCCTAGCAAATCGTATTGTATTACCGCCATAAGCATTAGCCCAGCAATAAAAGAATCTATATTTATGTTGTAGGTCATAATAAGATATATTCCTAGTGATTGATAGACATATAATTCTCCAATGTACTTTTGGCGAATCTCGTCCGATAAAAAGTTATAATTGCAGATTGGTAAAACAAGAACATTTCCCAAAACAAAATGTATTATTATCGGAGAAATGATCAGAATGACATAAGTTGTGTGAGAAATTAAAAAATACCACTTCCACGAAATTTTGTAAAATTCTAATCCTTTAATTACAATTTGTTTGCCTTTTTCGTCACTAGATTGAAATAAATCTGAAGATAACATTTCAAATGTATGTACAATTTTCTTTTCAAATACCAGTATAGTAATTACTTTTGCGGAAACTGCTATTGCAGTAAAATAAAATATAACCTCATGGACAACAGCTTCTACAGTCAAAGGTGTGTAAAATAAGTTGACTGTTAACAATATATTATAGGTCACTAACAACATAATACACGTGCCAGCGTAAAATTTGTAAAGGAGGCTTCGATTGTCAAACCAAATACCACAAAACCTCCACCAAAATAAGTTGACTTCAAAACAATTACTTGTTGTGTCTACCATGTTTAAAGACTATTTGCTGTCGACGTCAAGTGTGCATATACTGTCTAGTTATTACGAAACTACGAACTACTGCATATTTTTTAATGATGACAAGTCGTTAACGAGTTCGTTAATAATTTATAAGCATATTTTATTCGTTAAAAGAGATAGACGGCTTCTATTTCACTTAATATTTATTTCTGGTATTTAATTTGGTGCTTTTCTAGAACCTAAATAAGGGAAAAGTTATATATAATTATATTTTTACTGATTGTTTATCTTGCATATGTCTTACTAAAGTAAATAAAGAATATGTGGTTTTCATTATCTGGAAAATCAAAATAACAAAGTATGTATATATATATATATAATAACAAAACATTAGAAATAAATGAAAAATTATTGGTAAAAATTAACTTACCGAAGTAAATGTCCCAAGTGATAAAGGAAACATTTTGAAGGCTCGGAGACGAATTGGTGAATTTGCTCGTTCAGAGAAAAGATTTAAACTTTTTTTGAATTCAAGAGATCGGCTTATCCAATCGCTATGGTATGCGGCTGAAACTAGTTGTTGGCTCTGAAAGATAAATTATTTACTTATATATCCTTGTATTATATATTATATTTTGCATTAATTAGCACTCTGTCTGTTATTGGTCAATCTCCCAAAGGTTAGCTGGTAGATAATGCCTAAGACATTAAGCTCGCCCATGTACAATAGTATTAAGCTTTTGTTTCATTCATAAATATTTTGAGACATAAATTAAAATTATATAAAACAAATTAAAACACAAAAAAACTTAAATATAAATCGCTGCTACAAGAAAGAGTGCCGCTAAGGCTGGCTGATCCCTCAATTGTCCAAGGAATCGGCCAGCCCAATTTATTTATAAATTGCATCCGCTCCCGATCCTTACGCCACTATGTTCTCAACCTAAAACTGCTTAAATACACTTTCCTGTGAGATTCGAGTATTTGCCCCGCCATTTGAGGTTTTCTGCAGAACAAGCAGCAGCGCTAACCTTTTGTGAAGTTTCGCATCGCATCCTAGTGGGCGACGCATCATCCACTCTTCCAGGGTATTAAAGTCATTTCATTAGGTCTTTGCTCTTGCTTTTAAGATAAGCCAATTAGTTCTAAAGAAGAAGCCACCAAAATAGTTATAAGGGTCGATGAATAATTTTATTAAGGTTTAGGTGCCGTTTTAATCTGCCTGCGTTTTTACAGCATGATATGCTGTAATCTAAGTTGGTTCACTTTGGCAGCATCGTGAAAGGTTGCAATTTATTATAGTATGGCCTATATTAAAAATAGAGAAAGTTCTAATTTCTTAAATAAAAAATAAGAAAGTTTTAAACAAGTTTGTAATTGTTTAATATTAACAGTTTTACATCAATGCTTATAGAAATTACAACTAAATTTAAATTTTGGTGGATATAATATTTATTATAAACTTACTTTTAACAAAATATCAGAGCCCAACCAACAAGGAACAAATATCTGACTGAGCATGGCCGACAAATAAAATCCCATAAAGAGAATAGCGTTCATAGAAGGGTTCTGAAATCAAATATATAATATAACTATATATTAATTAATTTGTATTAAAATACATTATTATACAATGTACATTTATAAATAAGAAAAAAAGCTAAATATATCTTACGGTTAATACAATTCCTCCCAAAACTACACATATTATTATAGAAGCCATACTGAATTGTACAAAGAGTGTAAGTCCTATGACATCTTCTATCTCTCGGGAATATCTGGAAACGAATAATTCAAAATATTTATTTAAAATCAAAGATTTAATAAATATAAATAATATTCTACATACCTCAATAGAAGTTCATAATGCTTTAAACATTTTTTTAGCTGAAACATTTTAACCTTTTCCACTCTTGGATTATAGATTTCTTTCGAATTAATATTTCTTAATTTCAATTGTAATAATTCTAGTTGAGTAACTACAGAGTACTTAAAGCCCCACATAAATGAATCTATGTTTATATTATAATGCATGTGAACATATATTGCTATCGATTGGTACAAAAATATGATATAAATATATTTTTCACGTATTTCGTTTGTTAAGAAGTAATAATTGCTTACAGGTAAGGTTAAATTTACTCCCATTAAAATGTGTGCCATAAAAGAACCGACAACTAAGGATAAAAATGAAAAGTGACAAATTAACACATATAATTTCCAACCGGTAATGTAATGCTGTATTGATTGTTTACGTATGTTTTCACCAACATCATCGTCTGCTTCGAATATTTCACAGTCCATAATTTTATAAACATAAAATATTTTATTTCTTTTAAACAGCATCATTAATATTTTAAATAGCATTGCTATTTCTGTAAAATAAAATACGACTTCTCGTAAGAGTACTTCTATTTTTCTTGGAGCAAAAAATAAATTAATTGTCAGAAGTAAATTAAAAAAGAAAAATATGAAACCGAGAAATATCGTACAATATACTCGGTATGGTACGGTCCAATTTTCTCCTGGCCATACTGCAAACAATTTAAACAGTATTACGTTATATTTAAATTTATTCGTTAATTTAACAGCCGCCATCGTTCCAAGTTCGATACATAATGAAAGAGTAAGTCTTGTCACACAGATACTTTTATAATCATACAGCCGGTTAAGGAGAGTTTACTTTTAATTCTATATTCTATTTGTAATTAAATAATTAAACATAACCGGCATTAAATAACAAAATAAAATAATAAGTATAAATAATATTATTTCTATGAATAAGTATGTTATTTTATCTAATGAAAGTATATTAATCATATGTACCATAATTTAAAGTAAAATTCATTACCGCCATTAATTAACTATTAATTATTTATTAATTACTAATTTATATATTAAAATCTTTTAGATATAAAAAAAAAACTGTTATTAAACTTTAACTTAAAATTAATGGGCTTAAAGAAACAAAAAGCAACTTAAAAATTATATTATGTTACAGAATACCACTTAGCTTAGCCATCTCAATGAGTTCGGGAAAGAGCTAAATTACGGTCTCTAAGTAGGTAAAATCGGCATGGTCCTGAAATATTATGAAATTATTTTAGTCGCAGTCATTCATACCTGCCGCAAAACACTCAGAAAAGTTCTAATGTGAAAGCCGTGTAAAGAACCAACGACCAACGCAAGTGTATCATCCCATATTTTAAAATAAAAATGCAAATAATGTGTTTATCACCCAATACAAGGTAAAATAAATATACATTCTACTTTGCCTTTGTATTGAAATGAAATTTATGTAGAAAAAATATTTTAAAAATGCCATCAATACATATTTTGAAGATTACGTTTCTATTTAATTGTTTGCGTTAATTTTACACCCGCTATTGTTTCAAGTTAGATACATAATAAAAAAGTCTCGTCACAGAGTAGGCATAATTCTCAGCTAACTACTCTATCTGAGAAGTTCTCCTGAAAGCAGGAATCTGGATAAAGAATTCGAATTTACAAAGAGTGATATATAATATTTTAATTAAAAAAAAAATATTTAAGTATTTAAAACCGCTCTTAATGGTGCTAGTTAAATATGTAGTTAGATTTTTAACCCTCTTATAATAAAAGTGCTAAATTGATACCAATTAGACACTTTCAAAGAGATATTATTAGGCAATATATCGACTGCTTTATTTGAGAGAAAAGTTTTAAATATTTTATTACTTGATGATACATAATAGGCTGCAATTTAAAAATGATAAAAGCGGTTAATAGTTAGTTGTGTGATGATGAAAATAATGGCTGCTTTTCTGTATTTTTTTTTAATAAGAGATACACACATAGTAGGTATACTATCTGGTTTGTTTAAACTTTATTTAATTGAATTCATCTTATACAAAATTTGCACAAGATCATTTGCAAAGTTTGTGGAGGACATTGGGAATTTGGGGGAAAAGGGTACATTTAGAAGATTTTTTTTTTCATTATTTTGGATACTAGATACTAAACATAAATGAAATATATAATAGTATGTATTATATATGGTGACTTTGGAAGGTTATACTTTGGGCTAATATGAGGTTTTAATGATCAAATCGAACAACTTTCCCCATGGAATCATGTGTCGCTAATGAAAAAAAAAATTGCCTTCTCCATAAAAAAACTAATAGATATTAAAAAATACCAATTTGTATAGGCAAGCTAAAATTTTATTTTTCTCGATTTGATCAGTATGGCCTCCTATTAGCCCAAAGTACAACTTTTCAAATTCATCCTGTATAGTTCTAATTTAATAACGTAATTAGTTTTTTGGTTTTGTACAGTGGATAAATTATTTATTTTTATATATTTAGGTATTTTAAAGATTCAAGTTAAAATATGATCACAGTAAGTTGAAATCGCGCACTTCACTATAGGCAAGCCCGTGCCGCCGGAGTAAATAATTTAAAGATGCACTCGTATTTGTTATTTCCTTTGAATTGTAAACCAGAATTACAAATTGAATAATAGGTACATTGTTTTATAATATATTTATGCATATTTATAAATTCCTTATCAGGTTAATTTTTTTTTTTTTAAGATACATACATATCATCACGGGTGCCTTACGGCGCCCGAGACCGCCTGGACGGTCCCAGGGTACCCAGCGGAGGGGTTTTAATCCCACCTCGTCGTAGCCTATGGTATAAGTCTACACCGAACAAGTGGCTAGCTCATCGCGATGTTTTGAATAGACTCACTAACTCAGTTTCACAAGTTGGTATAGTGAAACCGGGACCGACAGCTTAACGTGCTTTCCGAGGCACTATAGAGGTGTTGTCAAACAAAAGTACATATTTTTTTTTTATTAATAACTCATTGCTACACACCGGGATTCGAACCAGGGACCTAAGTGTTTTTAAGTCCAAGGTCTAACCAACTCGGCCACCACGTATATTTTTAAAGATTAAATGCAATGAAAAAAAAAATCTGGTGGGCGGGACTCGAACCCAGGAACCAATACATAAATATAAAATACTGAAAAAACTAAATACAAAAAACAGACTCCTCTGCCATCTAGTATTAAAAAAGCTAATAGAGGGCGTCTGTTTATAGGTAGATAACAAGCAATGACAAAATTCGTAAAAAAACCAGATTTTTTTAATTTGTTATACATATATATATATTATCAAGCAATACCAAAATTTATTAACAATGTATTATTCAATTTGTAATTCTGGTTTACAATTCAAAGGAAACAACAAATACGTTGTTAAATAAGAACTAATTACGTGGCCCCCTAGTCATTTTGACTTAGGGTTACGACCCCTTTCAAAATTAATATTTCAATCAAGTGACTTCCATATCGCTCTAGATTCCAACAACGGCGTAGATTAAAACAATGAACGTGTTTGCAATATTAGACGAGAAATGCAACCCTTAGGGTATATGCTTTTAATTGCAAGGGGCCTTTCTAAACCCACCTAAAACCTTTACTACATAGTATCACGAAAAACCTTTATAATATGGTACTCTTTAAATAATTGCAAAGGATACCAAAATTTAAGTTTGTATGTTTTATGTTATTTATATATTACTAGCTTTTGCCCGCGGCTTCGTTTTCATTAATTAGTTGAAAGCGGCGTCGTCCCAGTAAAAAAAAATGTTGCTTTAATAATTGCTAATATGAGTGTAAAATATCTTTAAGTACATAGTATAAAACAAAGTCGCTTCTCGTGTCTGTGCCTCCTTCTGTACGCTTAAGATCTTCTAAACTAACCGGATGTGGCGATGAAGGTTTCGGGGTTCACCATTATTTAGATTATTTATTGTGGTTATACATATAATTAGTAGTAATCTGTGTGAAGCCGGTCACTAGTATTAAATAAAACAACAGCATTGTTGTTAAATTTTAAAAGACACTTTGCTATATTATAATAGTGCATTGTTGTACAAGTATTCAATGTAGTATTCAATTATATTTTATTACAATAATAATGCTATAAGAGGTGGTAGTATGCCTTTAGTTGTTTTACTATCATATCTAGACGGCCTCAGAGTAGTCATAGCCGATGGTATTCTGAGTCTGCACAGAACAAGTTCACGGCGTTTATTTAGACTCTATAACTTATTTAAAAACAATATCACAAGTTGGTGGCCGTGCTCTCCGACTTTTAGTGATGTTGTCAAATTTGTTTTTTGGTGCACACCGGGTTTTATATCCATGACCAAAAATCTGTATAAGTATTTTTATAAGTCTAAGGTAAAATATAATTATTAACAATAAAACATAACTGTTTAGTATAAAAAATAGATATTTATACGAATAGAATGGCCGCTATGCTACTCGAAAATTTATTAATCGCTATTTAAGTAAGATAGAATTACGGAATCTAAAGTTTGTGGGTTTATGGGTTTGTGAGTTTGTGGGTTTATGGGTTTGTGAGTTTGTGGGTTTATGGGTTTGTGAGTTTGTGATGTTGTAGGGGGTAACCTCTTGATCTACTGAACCGATTATGAAAATTATTTTAGTGTTAGCCCCATTTATCGGGGAAGGCTATAATTATTAACAATTTATATAACATTACGCTACGGCCAATAGGAGCGAATCATCAATGAAAAATGTAGGGAAAACGGGGAAACTTTGTTCCTTTTGAGAGTTTCCGTTGCGTTTGCTACGTAAACATGAAGCAGACGAAGTTGTGCGTGTCAGCTGATATATTATAAAAAAAATATTAGAGCATAAAGACCATGAATGGGGTCGATTAATTAATAACCATTATGGATTGATGAGTACTATACAAATGCAAATGATGTAGTTACAAAATGGGCGGCGCCAATATTAAAATAATTTTCTCTATCTCTAGATATTATTTTGCCTCATTCACAATCGTATCTCTTGGTACCTATATAGGCACGCTGATTTTGATCAACACAGTTTGAATAAATAAATATAAATAACATCACGGGTGCCTTACGGCGCCTGAGACCGCCTAGATTAATTCCACCTAATTCCACCTCGTCGTAGCCAATGAAATAAGCCTACACCGAACAAGTGGCCAGTTCGTCGCGATGTTGAATAGACTCAATAACTCATCTATAAACAGTTTCACAAGTTGGTATAGTGAAACTGGGACCGACAGCTTAACGTTCTCTCCGAGGCACTATAGTGGTGTTATTAAACAAATGTACATATTTTTTTAGATTAAAACCTCATTGGTAAACACCGGGGTTTAAACCAGGGACCTAAGTGTTTTTAAGTCTAAGGTCTAAACAACTCGGCCACCACGTAAGTTAGTTTGAGATAACTAAATTTTAAAATTAGTTATCAAGTTAGGTATAAGTTCCACTAAAACAAAAATGTTATTCACTTTAACCGCCTCCGTAGACTAGTGGTTGCGCCTTTGGCGTTATCTCCGGAGGTCGTGAGTTTGATTCCCACCTATGGCAAACAATATTAGTACGTTTTTCTGTAAATATTAGTACGTTTTTCTGTACAGTTTGTCATGGTTTGGGTATTTATAAAATATAATATGTATTATATCATTGTTTCTGGTATACATAGTACAAGCCTAGAGCTTAGTTTGTGACCAGAGTAATATGTGTAAATTGTCCTACATATATATATTATTATTACTACTATTACTAACAATAAATAAATATGATCACCGTCCAGACGGCCTCAGGGTACCCAGCGGAGGGGATTTACTACCACTCGTCGTAGCCGATGGTATGAGTCTACACCGAACAAGTGGCTAGCTAGTCGCCGTGTTTGGATAGACTCAATAACCCATCAGATGCAAAAATCGTCAAGTGACATAGTCATGTTAGTCTGTAGGTTCTCGCGTTTTCAGGAGACTACTTTATCGATTTATCGAAGTAGTAGTCTCCTTTCAGCTACGAAACAGGCAGTTTATTTGACGATAAAGCACTGATGATATTAATTATAGATTCGTTATGTAAATTCGTCTTTATCGCTGACCATTTCATAACCGCATCATTTAGCCGGCGTAGTGGGAGCAAACAATGTTGTTAAACAACGATATATAAGGTAAATAAAAGTTTTAAAAGTTGGTTTTGTGAAACTGGAACCGAAAGCTTACCGTGCTCGAGGCACTATGGTGTTGTCAAACTAATGCTCATATATTTTTTAATTAAAAAAAATCATTGGTACGTATGTACACAACGGGGTATGAACCGGGGTCCTAAAAACTGAAGTCTGAAGTCTGCAAATCTGCCACCACGTATATTCACTAATAGTTCACGAAATGTAAAATTTCATCGAATTAGTCGGGTACTTAGTTCTAAATCATTAAAATTATTGTTACTAAGAGAAATTCCTAAATCTCACGTAGCTTAGTAATTAGTAGAACTGACGCCACCTGCAGCAGTAAACGAGGCTGCGAGGCGTAACTTTGAATTGTCGACTATTAAAATCACTAATGCGTTTATATTGAAGCGAATTACATTATTAATTTTAATGCAAGTGTTCATTTCTAGACTAATTTAAATAATTTATAAGGATTTTGCGTTATGGTGAACTGTGTCATCGAATTCGTACAGAGAAAGGACATGAGATGGCTAACTGTTCCGATATTACTGACGGCAAATCTTATTAAAAAAGTAGTATTAGTAGTAATCCCAGCGGTGGGGTTTTGTTACTGCGTCTCGTAGCCGATGGTGTTCTGAATAAGTGGCTCGGGTCGCGCTGTGTGGTTAGACTCAATAAGCCATAATTTATAAACAGTTTAACAAGTTGGTATAGTAAATGAAACTGGGGCCGGCAGCTTTACGTACTCTCCGAGGCACTATAGTGGTGTTGTCAAACAAATGTAGATATTTTTTTTAATTAAATATTTTAGTGTTGGATAGACCATTAATCGAGGAAGGCTATAGGCTACTTCACATCACGCTACGGCCAAGCGGAGCGGAGCGGAGTAACAATGAAAAATGTTGCATAAACGGGGGAAAATTATTTCTTTTGAGAGCGTACGCAGCGTTACTTAATATCCATGCACAGAAATATCCATGTAATGTTCTAATAGGAGTAGTCAACTATTAAGAGGAGTGTCTGATGAGGCTCTTCGATGCTTATGCAAATTCAACTGCAAAGTATTAACTGTCCCCCCGCATGACGGTGAGTTGGTAACGCTATCATACATTTATGTAAACCTTCCCCTCGACCCTCAATAAGAGAAAGAGCACGTATGAGATAAATACCTACAATTTAGACAGCAAAACGACTTTCGGCCAAAACTGTTTTCTACCCCTAAACTTTAATGGATTTGAAATATAATTCATTTTATTAAAGTTAATAACGATGACTGTACGTTGTTTAATTTTCGTTCCTGTCCCTTTTTTTAATTTTCTTTCTTGTTATTTTATAGGAATTATTTTAATGTGTTTTTCGCGATTTTTTCGTATTTCAGGGGTTGATTTTTTTTCATATACCAAACTTTATTAGTATGTGCGGTAAATTAATTTAAACTACGCTAACGAGCAATAAAAAGGAGAAACTGTGAAGTGTACGAAAAAAAGATCTCTCTTATCATAAAAAAAAACTTTGTTGAGCGTTTTAGTTAAAATGCGGATTTATCTCTTTTCTGTCAAAGATGAGAGACAATGTTCTTAGCAAACCATGGATTCACTGTGCGGGTGCCGGGTCCATCGCGTGGTTGAAAGGCAGGGGAATGAACTGAAGCGTTCCCGGACTTGAGACCGCGAAGTAGGTTTAAAGGCCTTTTGAACTCTCACCTGCACTGTGTTCACTACCCTCTCTACTCAACCAAATATTATATGATCCTGTTAGCGCCATCCTGGAAACACGCTCCATAAAAGTTCCGACGGCTGTTCTCATAAGGCCAAGATCATTTAATAGACGGTGCAAAGACTTTGCTGGAATTCCTCTTGCACGAACTTCCACTGCATCTTGGTATATGCATATGTGGATTCCGGAGGATAGTGCTCCACAAAGTAATTGTATACCGTAGACTGGAAGGTTTGTACCTGGCTGTTAATATCTTGCTTGGAACCAGGGCTATCGAGCAAGACTGCCAAATTAAGATCGTGCACCTTCCAAGTTGATTCTTTAATAGGGGGGATGCTAAGACGCGTCCTGATGTTGATGGACTCCTGGTTGGTTTCACATGTAGGTGTACCTTGGGACATATGAGAGTCAGCTCTATCCGCAGTACTGACCGAAGAACTTACAGACAACTGTCGTGCTTCGCTTCCTTCATGTAATTTTAAATGTTTCTTGAACCAGGCTTGTCTCTTGTAAATTTTCCCGCACGTAGGGCATTTCAATTCCGTGTTCTCGCCAAGGTCGTTGTTTAAAGACTCCTATGGACAGTTCTTCCGCCCCCTCCCCTCTCGGACTGTCCCGGGGGTATTATTCTTTTTTGACTTTTTAGCGAGAATATACAGGGACCTGGCTTGCTAGGCCTTAGCTCTCGGCTGTCTTTCCAAGCTGTCCGCTGTCTTTCCAGCAGCCAACTGTCTGTTCCAGTGTCACCTGTCTTTCCAGGGCCATCCCGTCTCTCCGGGCTGTCAGTAAGTATGAGACAATGTTCTTAGCAAACCATGGATTCACCGTGCGGGTGCCGGGTGCATCGCGTGGTTGAAAGGCAGGGAAATGAACTGCAGCGTTCCCGGACTTGAGACCGCGAAGTAGGTTTAAAGGCCTTTTGAACTCTCACCTGCACTGTGTTCACTACCCTCTCTACTCAACCAAATATTATATGATCCTGTTAGCGCCATCCTGGAAACACGCTCCATAAAAATTCCGACGGCTGTTCTCGGAAGGTAAGAAAAAGACGAACCAATATTTTAAAAAACGCTGCAAAAACGCATAAATAATATTATTGTATCTACTCGTATGACATAAACACATTGTTTAATTAGTGAGACTATCGAATTTATATAAAAGATTGATGGTTTAAGGCGCTTTGTATACTTGTGATTTTCTAACAGTATATCTACTGTTCAGTTGCCGATTGCCGCTACCGAATTTAGCAGTTTTCTGAATAAAAATTTCCAGTTGCTGTTCGAAAAGCTGCTACCTGTGAACAGCACCTCAACATCAGTTTACGACCTTGAGTAGGACCTTCATTAAAGTTAAGTATTTTAGTTATTTACATAAGAGTCCCAGTGAAACACCTACCCAAAAATGTAATGTCCTAAAATATATAAACATGGAATTTTTAATTATCACAAATGACAACTGAATTTTCATCCACACCCTACAGAATGTGTACATGGGGTCGTTATTAACATTGGGAAAAGTTCTAGGGTTACGTTACTATTCATGTCCACTATAAAAGACATGTTCACCTCAGGTTCTATTATCATACATACTTGATATAACCTGTAAAAATATATCGTAGGCTAATAAAAAATATAAAAAGATTATGTGCGGTAAATTATTTAAACTACACTAACGAAAAAAAAAAGGAGAAACTGCGAAGTGTCCGAAAAAAGTAACTCTCTTATTCATAAATTCTCACGTGACAGGAAAACCTAGTGTGGGAATCAGGGACTCACCCATCTTTGTTTATTTGTATTTCTTTTGTTAATTTTTAAATAAATAAATAAAATAAAAAAAATTGTTGTTGAGCGTTTTACTTAAAAAGTTGATTTATCTCTTTTCTGTCAAAGATGATTTTAATTGGTTCCATAAGTTTTTATGAATATGGCGGTAAGTAGATATGTAGGTAAGTACAGCACTTGACAAATAACCCGGTTGTACACATGATTGGTAGTGGGGCTTGAGTTTACATGCGCAATCGGTGCTATTTTCCGTTTAGTTATTTGGATAGTTAGATAGTTAGTGCATTAGAAAAATTTTTTTTTAGAGTTTTTAAATCGGAAGATTTAATTTATTTAAAAGGAACGCTAATGGTGTTTCGGCAAATAGTTTGTATGGAGTATCCAAAGAAAGCTATTATTTTGCTAATATTAAAACTTAAAAAAATATCCAATCTAATTTAGTTAGGTATAATAAAAAAGTTTCTTTAAAAATTATCTCATTTTTGATACTTTCGTATCCATATTTCCTAAAATAAGTTTGTAGTTCCATATTATTATTTTAATTTCTCGTAATAGGTCTTTAAGAAATATTTAATTTGTAAAAAAAAAATACACTCAATATAATTGTTGAAGCTAGGTGTAATTTTTTTTTGTTTAGTTAGATAGTGACTTAATATAATTTTTATTTTAAGAATCTATCATAGTAGTTTTGTAAATATTTCATGATAAATGAAATATAAATGTGCTTTCTTCTAATTACATTAATGTGCTTGATTCTAATTACTGCAGTATTTAAAATAAAGCGCATAGAGGGCGTCTGTTATCTATAATTAACAAGCAATGTCAAATTTTGTGAGGGGTAACTGGAACCTGTTAGGGTCAGTGGTTAAATACCTTGTCGCGAAAGTGAGAGTCGTGGGTTCGATTCCCACTCAGCAGGATTTTGTTCATTGAATTTTACCTTAAATAAAAAAAAGATTATCCTGATAGGAAATTTATAAAAATGTTAAATTAAATGTCCATTTTATATTGCTTGTATTGTGTTATTTTTCACGCTAATTAAAAGAAATGTTTCCTATGAATCTGTGGGTATAAAGATATTTTTTTATTTCCACGATAAGCAACTTTATTGTTTCTCTATTTCTCTTTTGGCACAGATACGTATTATATATATAACTTGTGTAGGTTAGCCGAATTTCTGTTTAGTGCTGCTAATGATTAAGCTCATTAGTGTAGGTAATCATAATATATACTATAACTAAGTAAATATATTGATTAACCTATGATTTTGCTTATTATTTTTAGTTACCAAATAAACAGGCTCTACTATGATAGTTTTTAACTTACTGTATAGTTTAAATCGTAGGGTAATCGTATCCAATAATTTCATACAATATATATATATATTGTATAACAAGTAAACTATTTTTTAACAATAGCGTTATATGGTTCCGAGGCGTGGACCTAAATGCAGAAAGATAGAGAGAGGCAGGAAGAATTTGAAATGTGGTGTTGGAGAAGAATGGAGAGAATCAGCTGGACAGAGAAGTCGAATAAAGAAGTGTTAACAATGATGAACGAGAGAAGAATATTATTGCAAGTAATATAAAACAGGAGGGGGAAGATGTTTGGGCATTTGTTACGGAATGACGCTTTAAATTTAAAAGCAATAATAGAACGAAAGATAGAAGGAAAGATTGAAGGAAAAAGTGGAAGAGGAAGGTTGAGAAGAAGAAGTAAAAGAGAAAATAAGTGTGACTTCGTACAGGGAGGTAAAGACGTTGACCGAGAATAGGCAGAAATGGTGATTGCTCCACCGACAAGAGCTTAGCTCTTAAATTTAAGAAGAAGAATAAATCTTGGTAGAGCTTCAGTAACTTATACTTAGATGGTTAATTCTATATACTATAAGGCTGTCTGCAGACTTATTTAATAAATGACTTATAACGGATTGCTATAAATTAATATTATAGTATCTAAATTTTCGATCATGCCTTAAAAAAATACAGGTCAAGTTACGACGAACGTTAGTTTAAGTATCCGTTATTTTTATATGGTAATATCAAAGTGTTACTTCAACCGTAGGTAGATCAGAGTACTTATTTGTAGCTGAAAAAAGCGTTTATTAATTTTTAGATGCTTTTTACAACATTTCAAACTCTTCCAGCCTTACTCTATTTTTCTGTGTTAAAGTCCACGTCTTGAAATTATGTATAGCGGTTATCGCTATACATGATTTATTGTTGAACAATATTTTACTTACTATACAATTTAAACTATGGGAAACCTTTTCCTGCCTTGTCCTCTTCTCCTCACTAGAGAATTCGTCAATCTGTACCGTTTGATGCTACGATGAATCGTTGATAACGATCGACGTAGTCTTGTTTCAATCGATCTGTAGGTTTGACCATTTCTTCTCATTTCATCTGCCCTGATGATTTCTGATAGCGTTAAATCAGGCATACTTAGATGTTCGTAACTTATCAATAAGCAAGAAAACACAAAAGTCTCATAAAACTACAATATAATGTTTTTCAAATGGAATGTATGAACTTTACGAAAACAGAAAATTTACTTCGAAGCAGTCGATAGAGATGTATGAATGAAAAATTAAAACAAAGGAATGAAAAAAAAGACTGTTGACATTTTCAAATTAGACGTTTTTAAAAATATATGTAAAAAATAAAAAAAAAGTAATGTAACCGGCCGGTGCTAGGAAAAAGATATATTAATTCTTCCTTTTTTATTGTGTTCCGCCAATTCTACTGGTGTGTGTAGTTAAATGGTATTTTGTTCTCTCTTCGAACTTTGACGAAAAAGAGATAAACCACCATTTTAATTAAAACGCTCAAAAAGTTATAATAAATAAATAAATCATCTACAGATGAGTCACATACTATAGGTACTTATATTATATTTACACAACAACAATAATTGTAGACTTTAGAATTTGCCATTATGGGTTATATTATGGGTTACATTTTCGTTCCTTGGGAAACAAGCATTCCTAGGACCACACCATCAAGTCGAACAAATATTTTGATCACAAATGAAATTACTAGAAACTTTTTTAAAACTCAACTATATGCAGTGGAAGTTGGTGTATGAGGAATTCCAGTAAAGTCTTTGTATCGTCTATTGACGGATTTTCGTCCGAGATAAGCCGTCGGAACTTTTATTGAACGTGTTTCTAAGATGGCGCTAACAGGATCATATAGTATTTGGTTGAGTAGAGAGGGTAGTGAATAAAGTGCAGATGAGAGTTAAAAGCCCTTTAAACCTAATTCGCGGTCTTAAGTCCGGGAACGCTGCAGTTCATTCAATCTAATGACGTGATGGTGATCCATGGATTCTCCCAGTGCGTGTGCACGCACGGAGAAACAACAGTAGCTAAGAACATTGTCTCTCTCTCATTCATAATAAAATATACAGTATTTTAAATAAAATGGTATGTTTTATCTGTCTAAGACAAGAAACACGATTTTAACTACTGACGCTTTATACAGTTTTATATATATTTTAAACTAAAATTAATTTATTATTATTGTTATGCAGTTGGATATAATGTTTTTACTCAAAAATGCATGTAATGTGGTCATTATTTTGGCAACCTTGTTTGAGCAAAGTCGACCTTGCCATTCTGTTTCAATGAGCGGCCAGCAAAGTTTTGCTGGTCGCTCTAACAGGCCGGCAAAACATTGCCGGCCGCTATTTTGACGTTTCAACATTTTAATGTCATTTTAATTAAATTTCTAGTTAATTAATATATATTTTATTTGAATTACTTGCTGGTTTTATTTAGATTAGGTACTTGCATTTTTAAGTAAAGCACTATACAAGCCTTGGCCCACTATGACTGCTTCCCTGGTCACGCTATGATTGCCTCGAGCTAGCCTAGCTACGCTCTAGGCCTTCCAGCTTGGCCATCATTGCAGCCCTTGCTGTCCTCACTGTAAAGGCCTCGACCTACCGTCTCGGCCTTTATCCCACCTCGTCCATCAAGTGCTGCACGCTAACCGCGCTGTGCCGGCCTGGAGCTGCGCTACGCTGCGCTGTCGGCCATCATCAGCGCGACTAGCAAAGCGGTCATTATAGACCGCGGCAGTAATGTACTATTGAAGCTGTATTCTATTTAACTAACTACTTATTTAACAACCAGGTAACTCAGCTTTGACTTTAACGGTAGTTTTCGTAATGTCTAGGTCTTAAGTTTTCTGACTAATGAGTCTCGTCATTACGTATTACATATGGTAACCTACTTCATTAAATGTTTCCTACTATATTGATATATTTTTCAACAAACTTTTGCAATTTATTTGAATATCTCATTTTATAAATGTAAAAAAATAAAAGTTAAATGTAGCAAATAAATAGAATTGTCAAATTACTAGAATCAAGTGATTTCTTTTCTTAAAACAATCATCACAAACCGCAGAATAGAGCTGTTTATTCGTAATTTCAGTTTTATAATCTTACTACTTACATATCTATATACTATTAAAATGTTAGCTTGAGTAAAGAGTATACTTGATTTAACTATAAGTTGATTAGTAATAATACATGTCTAATTATAGTGTTTCATTACTATGACAATATACTATGAGAGATATATTGCAATAAATAGTTATAGACAAAAACAAAATAAGGTTGATTTAACTTTTTTCCTGAAATTAGTATAGTTTAAAATAAGAAACACATTTTGTGTGTTGAAATAAAAAAAAATATCGAAACTGCGACAATAGCACAATATTAAATAGACAAAAATAAGAAACGTTAAAAAGTGTTGTGAGTTCGGGTTACAGAGTTTTGGTTGGCTGTGACGTCACTTAACTCACTTTTTAAATACATTTGATTTCAATGACCAGTTTCTTAATCTAAAACGAAATTAAGCCTGTTCTCTCTGCCATCTACTATTAGAAACTAGGACTTCTAACTTCAATTTAATATAGAGAAATTAGAAGAAAGAACATAGAGGCCTTATATTTATAAGTAGATATCAAGTTACCTTCTCTTTAAACAAAATAATTTTATTCATACATACTTTGCGTGAATAATGCATTGAAAATGAAAACAAGAAATAAATCAAAAGTAAAAATTGTAAATTCATGAATTGTATTATTTTACTTTACTAATAAATACTTAATCAGACTTTCTTAGCTTTACAAATTTTAATAACAGTAACTGAACCCCTCATTTCTTAACACGGAAAACAATAAAATTCTGCAGCGAACTGCTTAAAAATTCAAATTATCTCTTCTACGTGGCTACTTGCGGAAATTCTCAAATTAATATTTAAAATTGAGTTGCTCAAAGTTCCAGTTAAACGTTTATGATTCTAACAACGACCTTTGCGAAACAATAGAAGAGTTTAAACGAAGTAACCCTCCCATTCAGACATGATCCCACGGCGTAACGAAGCCCCGAAGGCTGTAGCTGTAGCATCCAAGTATTTTCAAGTCCATGTAGAATTGATTGAATTCGAAATATATTTATGTTTACCGCTTCGTATATGGTCTAGCTGTTATTTGTTCTGAAAGTCTAGACGTATATATTTTTAAGGATATTTTACGTTTCTATTTTTTATTATTATTTCCAAGCCAATTTTCATAACAGAGTAAGCAATGTCTCACTATCTTTTATTCGACAATTTCGAATAACAATTTCAAACTCACTTTTTGATTCAGTCTTATCTGTGTATTACTAATTACTTTTGATTGACTTATAATTTACTTTATTTCCACTTATAATTTATTTTATTTCCACTTAATTGTAGTTTTATTTTTGAATTCAAGTTCAAAAATTATTTATTTCTTGTACACTTTTACAGTTTATGAATAGCTAAAAATGAAAAAAAAAACACAATATGGTCTTAGAGTGATAGTAAAAAATATTAATAACATATTTAATTTCAGGTGTTATTTTGCGAAAGTCCATTTTATAATGATTACAATTGGAAATTATTTAGCAAATCCTCCGCTTATAATAATATTAATAAATAATTTCCAATTGTAATCATTATAATTAATAAAAATTGATCAATTTATATAGACTAGAACAAGAACATCGTGAATAAAACTTGACGTTGTGCTGATTATGTAAATATTTACTAGACAGTGAAAATGGACTGATTGCGAGAAATGTTCGGACTTGTTTGCTTCTATTAAGACTCAGCATTTAAGAGATAAAAGACAACCTGTTTCAATATTTAAAAGCAAATAGACCCAACTAACTATTAAGATAAATTTTGCATTTTCTACAGAATATTGTAGATATATTTTATTATACCTTGTAAAAAATATTTACATAGCAACCTACTAAGATTAAATGGTAAGAACTTGATTCATAGCATTTATGCGTCGTGTATGATACCAAATACCTACAAGTATGGGTACATAATATTAAACTTATAGTATGTTTAGATTTAGGTACTTCCCATTTAATCGTATAATATTTTTTATATGTGCATACATATAAAAAATATTTTACGACAGTAATTAGGGCAAATTCTTACCGTTTTGCGGCCAACAAGCGTCACCACTAATTGCATCTCATTAAAAATACTACGAAGCATTGCATAGGCATTCATTATTAAAATTCCCATAATTTCCATTTTTACTTAAATAAATAAACTTAATTGAACATAATTATTGTTTAAGTATGTAATTAACTCTCATGATGCAAGTATTTTTGATGGTATTCCTTTGTTATTTTATAGAAATATTTCACTGTTTGTGAATTGCTTCATCAGATATTTAGCATACCTACTTAATTGCATATTAATATATTTTGTTGTCAGGGCCTGGAACTCAATTCTGGTAGGATTTAAAAAAAAAAAACTTAACACGGCTATAGAGTACTTAAAGAAGCTCAATGACATTACTTTGATATCCTGGGTCTACCAAATGATTTTATTTTGGTCCTTAGACAAATTTTAAGTCAACCTTAAAATTAAGGAACAATTGAATTTCGACCCTTAATCAACATTGTATGTAAGTAATATAACAAAGAGCTAATTCGCTTTTATTTTATTTTCAGTTCTAATGGATGTCCAATGTTTAAAAGACGTGAATAAATTGTTGTTTGAGTGCCAGTTTTTTTGGAGCCCAAAAGCAAATGTCACATACAAGATTCACAGACAATGGGCCTGTTCAGCAGTTCATCTGTTAGCGGGTAGGAGTAATAAGAAGCTGTTTTTGCCAGAACACAACGAAAAAGGAAACAATGATTTTGGCCGTGACTAGATAAATAAGATGTCCGCACGTGACGAGGGTACAGGCACAGTTTTTATGGAATCTTTCAGTGGGTGTAACGTCGCGTACCAACCATCCACCTGCTTCTCTTTGTTTAGGATTCCTGAATACATTGTTAATGTTGGGATCGGGAAATTCAAAGCTCGACCTCAAATTTAGACGTCATGCAACTTAAGCACGAATATATTTATATTAGTACAATCCAAACCGTGAATAAGTTAAGGCTTTCGTAGAGTCCAAAGTGTATATTATTATGTTTGGAAGCTTGTGTACCTAATAACACAACTATAATTACTTTTATTGTAATTGGAAAAGCTATATTTGTTTTTTGAAAGAAAAGGGATAAAAGTCGCTCGCGAGCACGTTTCGAAGGTTGCAAACGATGATTTAGTGGCGATCCCGGGATTTATGGAGAGGCTCTCCCCCGCCCGCCGACTTCAATGAATAATATATTGAAGATCTTTTTCGATATTATTGATACTTTGGGTTTTCGGTCGTGATGTATGTTCGGGCGCGAATTGAAACCCTTTTATTAAAACATATATTATGAGACACGTCCCGCCGGTGACACTGAATAATATGCTCCTTGTGCCAACTATTCTTTGCGAGCTCTCTGCTTTTATTACACTGGATAATTTATAGCTAAATCTATATTAATATTTTTTTAATCGTGATTTAGTACAAAATATCTGCTATTAAAAACATTAAATCACTTAAACAATGACAAAATATATCCAATATCCATTTTATATACAATATCTGGGAAGGCATGTCAAGTTTTAGAGTCGAGAACATTCCAGTTTCGGATGTTTCAAGATCGTTGTGGTGTGCACTGTAATCTTGTTAAGGGCTTTGGTTAATTCAACGATGCTGCATGAGAGCGTGACTATGGTTATATGAGTATAACATAGATACACATAGCACCTAATGCTATCCAATTTTCTAGACCGTTCAATCTTAAAAGTAAATCTCTAGGCGAACCAGATCTAAGTGTCTAAAGTTGCGAGACATCTTGAATATTCCGAAAGAGGAAGAACTTCCCCAGTTAATTCTTAAGGGCGCACAAATATGGTGCGATGTTCTTGAGTACACTTTTGATGAGCAGCGGCAAAGAACTTTGCACTTTCTGCCTACGAAAATAGAGATTAAATAATTTGTGTCTTACACTCTTCGTACTTCTTTGGGGAACGCGAAAATTTGCAGTGCAAAGACATTCACTCGACGCGACGGTGGTAACACAAACATATGGTAGTGGGGTTAAAACTTGCCCTGCATGTAAAATTAGTTAAATAACTCCCTGGGAAATCTTCGTCTATATGAAAACACGTCTTTGCTCTAACGTTAGGCAAATTAGCGCGGACTCAAAATAAACTAAGGAACATTAAGCCCGTTTTCTAAATTAATTTACGTACTGTGTGTAATTATGAAAAAACTGTATGCTGTTAGTAGGAAATTTCTCTTAACACTTAGATGAGTTTTAGCTTAATTCGTAATGGCATTAAGTATAGTATTTTGCACTTCGTTGAAGTACCTACTTAATTTTAACTCCTACTTAGGAAAGTTATTCAAGCTTAAATAAGTATGTTAGTAGTAGCTAATGTTTATGTTCTTAATTATAATATTATTATAGAGTTGGTTAAGTTAGTTAAAGAGTTATTCATAAAATCTTTATTAAGCGTTTTTAGTTAAAATAGTATTTTAACTCATTTATGGCAAGAATTTACGTGGTGGCCGAGTTGGTTAGACCTTGGACTTAAAAAAACACTTAGGTCCCTGGTTCGAATCCCGGTGTGTACCGATGATTTTTTAATTAAAAAAAATATGTACATTTGTTTGACAACACCACTATAGTGCCTCGGAGAGCACGTTAAGCTGTCGGTCCCGTTTTCACTATACCAACTTGTGAAACTATTTATAGATGGGTTATTGAGTCTATTCAAAACATCGCGACGAGCTAGCCACTTGTTCGGTGTAGACTCATACCATCGGCTACGACGAGGTGGGATTAAAACCCCTCCGCTGGGAACCCTGGGGCCGTACAGGCGGTCTCGGGCGCCGTAAGGCACCCGTGAAGATATGTATGTATGTTATGTCAAGAATTCAAGATGATGGTCATTGGAATGGTAAAAAAAAGACGAAACACCATTTTCACTATACATATTATTATGTTTGATCACATATGTTTCTAATATTATCAGAATGCAAATTTTAATGTAGGTAGGCATAGCCATTAGTAATAATATAACATGAAGCTTTTATTATATATGTAATAATAATAATAATAATATCTTTATTTGCCAGAACATGGTACAGAAGAATGGTGTTACAAATGATTTTATGATCAGCATATTCTACCCCATTACAGGTGTGCAAAATATTAATAAGTACACAAAAGTTTACATAAACCCCAAAGGTGAACAAAAGCCGTATTTTACAAAGATTATACAATACAAAACAAATTAAAAAACACAAATATATTTCTAAAAAAAAAATTGCTTCAAAATGTCAAAATTCTATCAAAATCCATAATTATTTCATTAAATACACAATGTCATTAGAAATAATGAGAAATGAATTCAATATTATGATGTCTTATTAATAAATTCAATGTCCAAATCCAAAAATAAATAAAATTAAAGCATAACAAACAATTATAAAAATATGTTCTAAAATGTTATCATAATATAAATTAACTCAGTCATAGATGCTATTAACACTGTAACAACTACTATTGTATTAATGCATAATGTCAGTAGGAATAATGGAGCACAAAATCAAAAATAAACAAATCACTATGTCATAAATAAATTCAATCGCAAAATTATAAACTACTAAAAAATTAACTACAATATAGGTATATTTTGATGTCATATTATAATATGTCATGAGCACACACAATCAATAAATTACGTAGGTATACAAAAAAAAAAAAAAAAAAAATGTCTCAGTCTTACTAAATTAAAATATTAACAAACTTGTACAAATCACACATTTTTAATTTTATCACTAAGAAACTCCTTCACTGTATAATACATTTTATTTAACAAAAATTTAGACAATTTATTCTTAAACATTCCTAATGAAAGATCTTTGATATTATCAGGGACGTGATTATAAATTTTTATAGAAATTATGTAAACATTTCTTTGAAATAGTGTAAGACGTTGGGGAGGGGTGTATACTTTATTTTGGTATCTTGTACTTCTTCCTAATGATAAAATTTCAGAATTTCTTTTATATAAATTAAAGTGTTTCTTTACAAATACACAAATACTTAAGATGTACAGACAAGGAAGGGGTAAAATTTTTAGTTTCCTAAACAAAGGTTTACATGTATCAAGAAAACCAGCCCCAGATATTATTCTAATACATTTTTTTTGGATTTTAAATATTCTTTCTGCTTCAACGGAATTGCCCCATATGATTATTCCATATTTTAATACAGAGGATATGTATCCGTGGTAAGCTAGTAGGGCAGCTTGTACCGATACCGTATCCTTTGTGCGCCTTAATACATAAATGAAACTGTCCAATTTATTGGCAATTTTTTCAATGTGTTGTTTCCAGTTACATTCTTTATCGATTACTAAACCTAAAAATACTGTTGAATTAACCTGTTCTATGATTTTGTTATTATATATAATGTTAAGGATTTTATTATTACCATTTTGAGTCTGAAATTGTATTAATTTAGTTTTATCTATGTTTATAGAAAGGTTATTGCAATCAAGCCAATTAGTTATATTTTTAAGTGTATATGTGATATCACTTTCTAAAAGTTGTATGTCACTATTTTGAAAAATGAAAGTAGCGTCGTCGGTATATAATATACATTGATGCTTTGTAATGTCCGGTAGATCATTAATATATACCAAAAACAGCAGTGGTCCCAAGATACTTCCTTGTGGAACGCCTGTACTATTTTGATAGAAACTAGATCTGTATTGTTTTTTATATCCTTTTGTTATCCTAGTCAGTTCAACGCACTGTTGTCTTTCCTTTAGATAGCTTTCAAGCCATTGAAGGGCGTTGCCCCTAATACCATACTTAGATAACTTATCTAGTAGGATACTATGAGAGACACAGTCAAAAGCCTTACTCATTTCGATAAATAAAGCGGCTGTATTTAGTTTATTATTCAAGTTTTCTGTTACACACTTAACAAGATGAAAACATGCGAGTTTTTTGACCGGTCCTTTCTAAATCCGAATTGATAGTTATTAAGTATGTTGAAAGCATTCAGGAAACCATATATTTTATTATGCATAACCTTTTCAAAAATTTTAGATAATATGGGTACCAACGTGATAGGTCTGTAATTATTTAGATTATACTTATCACCTTTCTTATAAAGTGGTTTCACAATAGAAAACTTCAGGCGTGATGGGAAAAAACCTTGTAATAATGATAAATTAATTATATATGTCAAAGGGACTGAAAGCTGAAGCTGTATTATATCGTTGTTTCTGGTACACATAGTACAAGCTAAGAGCTTAGTTTGTGACCAGATCAATATGTGTAAGTTGTCCTACATATTATTATTATTATTATTATTATTATTATTATTATTATTATTATTATTGTTATTATTATTATACAATATTTTATTTAATAAAAAATGAATTTCAAAAACCTTTTTTTTACTTCTAATGAAAGACAGGATTTTATGAATTTACTTTACAATGAGAAATAAATATAGTCGATGAAATTTATATAAAATGTAAAAAAAAAAAAATGCTTATTTTCTTGTTATTCAGCTAAACAATATACGTCCATTTTTTTTCAGGCATTTTTTTTACGAAATTTGTAAAATAAAATGTCAATAAGCCGAGAAGAAGAAAGAGGATCCTCTTTCAATTTGCTACCAAGTCGGACCGTTTTTTCACCTTAGTTATCTTACGATTATTTCTTATCTATGATTTTACTAAATCATATATTGTTATTTTAATAGGTATTTTGTTATACTAATAGCCTATCGAAAATTGGATTAAACTTAGACGTACTACCCAATTATGTAGGCGGGTGTGTAGGCACATATT
Source organism: Monopis laevigella (assembly GCA_947458855.1). Lineage (NCBI taxonomy): Eukaryota > Metazoa > Arthropoda > Insecta > Lepidoptera > Tineidae > Monopis > Monopis laevigella. The sequence continues at coordinate 17,377,185 of OX381577.1, read as the reverse complement.
CAACACCTAAACCTAGAAGCAATTGCAGCAACCGAAGCTTGTTTCCGATACAAAGTGACCGCAACTTAGATGCCCACGAAGAGCTTAAACCCGTAGAATGAAACTTAAATTCCTTTATCCAATAAGTGACAAAAGGTATCACTTTATTTTATTTTTGACACTGTATGTATTTATTAATATCTTATTTGAAAATTAAAAGTAGTTTATATTTATAAGTAATCTATAGATGTAATAAAATTGTAAATGAAAAAATTCTGTACATTTACATTATTAAAACAAAAATGCGAGATGAACTTTACTTACTTATATCATCAAGGGTGCCTTACGGCGCCCGAGACCGCCTAGAAGGCCCCAGGGAACCCAGCGGAGGGGTTTTAATCCCACCTCGTCGTAGCTGATGGTATGAGTCTACACCGAAAGCCGACGAGCTAGCCACCCAAGTGGCTAGCTCGTCGCGATGTTTTAAATAGACTCAATAATCCATCTATAAACAGTTTCACAAGTTGGTATAGTGGAACCGGGACCGACAGCTTCGAGGCACTATAGTGGTGTTGTCAAACAAATGTATATACATTTTTTATTAAAAACTCATTGGTACACACCGGGATTCGAACCAGGGACCTTAGTGTTTTTAAGTCCAAGGTCTAACCAACTCGGCCACCACGTATATTGTATAAAGTTGACATTTTATGTCATGGCAACTGCATTGATTGGTAGGTAAGTAATAATTACGAAAACCCAAAATTGTAGTTTTACATCTGGATTTTATTTACATTATGAAGCGCGGGCATATAGTATCCATGGTCAACATGTTTTATTTAGTTTCGCATTAACAGGTATATATTGGAAAAACATAAATAAATAAAACCGCAGTTATGTGATTAAATCTGATTTATTAAAATCCTAAAATAATAATACACACTTCATAATGTGATTTTTGACAAAAGAAAAAAAGTGACAACTTCTACATGTCAGTTTGACGTTGTACTTTTTATGTTCTTAACAAATAGGTTTTCTTTTGTTTTAAAATAAATACGCACACGAAGTTGCGGGCAACAGCTATTAAGAGGAGCGTCTGATGAGGCTCTTCGATGCTCATGCTGATTCAACTGCAGAGTATTAATTCTCACTGCGCTTGACGTTGAGTCGGTAATGCTACCATACATACTTGTATGTACCTTTCCCCCAACCCTCAATAAGATAAAGAGCACGTATAAGCTTATACCTACAATTTAGGCAGTATAACGACTTTCGGTCATAACTATTTTCTTCTTAACCTTAAATGGATTTGAAAATTGGTATCATTTTATTAAAGAGAAAGTATACGATGACTGTAATCCCTTATCTTGATATTTTTTTAGGAATCATTTTAATATAAGGGAGTTTTTGGCGATTGCATTTAATAATAAAAATAATAATATGTAGGACAAATTATACATATTGCTCTGGTCACAAACTAAGCTCTAGGCTTGTAATATGTGTACCGGAAGCAACGATATAATACATATTATATTATATAAACACCCAGACCATGACAAACTGTAGAGAGAAAAAAGTACTAATATTTTTTGCCATTGGTGGGAATCGAACCCACGACCTCCGGATACAACGCCAAGGCGCATCCACTAGTCTACGGAGGATTTGGTTTTCAGGGGTGGATATTTTCTTTCCTATACGAAACTCAAAAAAAAAGGAAAACGTACGAGCCTAGATATCGGTTATATCTATGACGCCTCCATAAATCATAAAAATCCATGAATGTTTTATGTTAACAGTCATGGCCTTTTGTATGTGAAATCTGTCATCAAGCGTTTATATGGAAAACTGTCATCAGATGCTTGTGTATGGGAAATTGGTCATCAGATGCTTTTGTATGGGAAACCTGTCATCAGACGAAGAAGCCCCTACAAATAAACAAGGTCCCCTTCGAATTAATATTATGGATGAATAAATTTTCTGCCTAAATATACTAAGTTATGCGGTCTCTATCGAGTAGAGATTATATCAATGAATGCCCATAACTTAGTCCAGCTTCCTCCAACTAGTGTTGCTTGTAGACACTCCAACTAATCGATTGCTCAGCTTTAGAATTCAAGTAGAACTTATTGGGTTGACTGCTCCAAACGATAAGTTTCTGTTAATATTACTGAATTATTTTTATTCCAATACTAGCTGATGAACAACTGAACCTTAATTTGTCAATTCTGTCAATATTTAAAAGATTAAGAATAGAATTAGGACTATTTTCTGTTCACTGATTTTTTTATACGGAGATTTTTAAACATTTTATTCAAAAAACCTTATACTGACAATATTAACACAACAAAAAAATAATTAGTCAAATCGGTGCGCGCGTTCTCAAGTTATGACGTGAACAAGGGAAATAGGGATTTTTTTTAAATATAGATATTAACTTTGTCGGTACCTACTTATTTATTCCAATGTTTTAGGTCATAGGTGTAAATCCCGGTGTCCATTATTATGTTTTATTTTACAATAAAAATATGTACCTTGGTGCTTTCGTTTTAAATGGAATGATTAGTTTACATTTAAAGTATAAATTTGCTTTATTGAAATGTTTTATAATTGTTTTTATTGCTTAAAAAAATTTTCACCATCGAAATATTAATAAATACAATATTAATTTACAGGAGACATATTTAAAAGTATAAACTTGCCTTATTGAAATGTTTTGTACCCAATTATTTCTTTATTTGTATAAATAAATAAAAAATGTTCACAAAAAAAGAAAGATTAATAAAATGACCGATAAAAATATTATTTTATTTCTGCGACACATCAGTAGTGGATTTATACATACGCTTTTTTTACACTTCGAAGTGCGAAAGCTCATTTTGTATAAGAAACGTAAACTTCGCGATCGCGAATGGCGTGTTCTTACAATATAATTTAAAGCTTTAAGCTAGTTTAGCGAACAAAAAAAACATTTGGTTAAATTTCTGAAAAAAATAGTTAATCGCTATTCCGATGTCTAGAAGCCTCTAAATATATACCTTCAATCTCATTGGAAGCATGCATGATCCTTCAAAGGAAGTTTACGTCCGTTCAAAGAAACAGTGAGCCGAATTCAGTTTCAGTTGAAACTTTTCAACAACAGTTCAAACACTTTGTGGTTCTACGTACAGGATTCCCCTTTTAGACATGGCTGAGGAAGGCTGAATTTCAAATTCTGAATCATTCACCACGTTCATGTGGACTTCGATATTTTTACGTATTATTAGACTTTAAAAAAACACATAATATAATTTTAGGGGATTTCTTTTTTGATTTTTTTTTTAATATTTGTTAATTGAAAGGGTATTTCTTTCAGTTATCAAAAAGGGTTATTTATTATAGATTATATTAAAGTTACCTTAAGTTTTATACCATTCTTTTAATTATATTTATATTCAATAAAAATATATCTACATTGTTAGATTTATTATTAATCATTTTGTTTTATATTATAAAAAGTCGTAATTTTTGATTATGTACGTATTTGGTTGTATATAATTGTGACCAAAATTTTGTCCAAAAGTTAATTATTCGTTAAATATAAATGTCCCCTCTTAAAGCTTTCCTGTACACGTTATTAGCATTCACAAAGTATTTCTGAAAGAAAGGGTTGAAATATTTAACATTTTATGTTAATTAAACTTCTAAATGGAATTGAGTCTTACGTCGTTTAATTATGGTTTTATTTCTATTAGTCTGGACATTGTGGAGGGGATTTAGTAATTAATTTAGTGTAAGAAAATCAACTGCCTCCGTAATAACAATAATTTTTCATTCATTTTACGGTTATTCGGATATTTTCCTTTTGTGAAATATTAACTTTTATTTTGTAATAAAATAAAAATTAAATTAATAAATCAGATTACTATTTTATTTTCTACATTATCACGAGACCGCCAAGACGGCCTCAGGGTACCCAACGGAGGGGTTTTAGACCCACCTCGTCGTAGCCGATGGTATGAGTCTACACCGAACAAGTGGCTAACGTCGCGATGTTTTCGAATAGACTCAATAACCCATCTAAGTATAAACAGTTTCACAAGTTGGTATAGTGAAACTGGGACCAAAATCTTAACGTGCTCTCCGAGGCACTATAGTGGTCTCGTCAAACAATGTACATAATTTTTTTTTTTTTTTTATTAAAAACTCAATGCTACATACCTGGATTCGAAGCAGGGCCCTAAGTGTTTTTAAGTCCAAGGTCTAACAAACTCGGCCACTATTTTAATTATAAAGTAATATTAGACGTTTAAATGAATAGGTACAACCATAAAACATTATCTTTAAAATAAATAAAAGCCTTTTTTACCAGTAATCATGAAATCATTCCAGGTAGGGTAAAGCTCAGCAGACTAGAAAACGGGTGCTCCTCTGGGGCTGTTTCATGTGGCATGTCGTGGGATAGCTTCAATTTTAGATATGTTTTATACGAAAGTTTTTAAGGTATTTCAGGATAGTTTTTCGCAAATAGTTGTATAATGTCTTGTAAAAACAAGATATTAATTAAGTTTTGTAACATGTAATAAGTTACATGGTAGGATCTTTATAATAAGTAATATTTTACTCAGATTTATTTTCGAATTGCATTTTCTATTTTCAAAATCAAGAATATAAGTACTTTAGGAACCTCGGTGAATTTAGTATTATTTTTTTCAATATTATCCACTTTATTCTATAAATTTTAGTAAAATTTTGGTATATATTTTGTACGTTTCTTAGATAATAAGTAAGTATATACATTTTTGCTAAAATTCTTTAGTAGGTATAGTAATACTTTTTATTGTCTACTATTAATAATAATATTTATAGTACCTTTGAAAATTATATTCATAAACCAGGAATATATACCTAGAATAAGACAAACTACAAAAAACTAATTAATATTGCACAGAACATACATTTTATTATATTCTATGCTACACACCACCACATAAAACACAGAGGCAGCCACATTAATTCACGATAAAACAAAAAAATACAAACGTGTACTTCCACACGTTTAAAGACTACCACAAACACACAAATTAATCTGCTGTATCCACAGCAACATTGTGAAAAGTCGATTTTTGGAATTACTCGCTAGGCAGATTTTGTGTGTACAACGTTTACAGGCGGCAAAGTAAAGAAACATGTTTGTCCCAATCAAGACCGATTGTTCCCCGTAGTGCACCTGTGTCGTGGAGATTTGTTTTGTACCTGTTAGGCATTTCGCACGTCGGAGATTTGAACTTGGAACGGTCCTGAATTTCGAATTAAGAATTTTGTTTTTTCTTTATTTATAAATAAATATTAGCATTTGACTTTATCTACATATTTTATTTTCTAATACTTCGCTAGGCCGAGCTACCGGTTAAGTGACCTAGTTATGTTTCAGTTTTAGTCTATAGGTTCACCGATATTCAAAAGATTATTGAAACGATTTATTGTCGATGTGGTGATCCTTTTAGGTGCGGTTGCGAAATAGGCAGTTAATTTAATGATAAAGCAGTGAGGTTAAATGCAAATTCGTCGGTGTCATCGCCCATTTCGTAACCGCATTATTTAGCTGGTAGATATAGTGGAAGCGATGAAAGTTTAACATCAATATATTAATCAACCCTATTCAAATATGACTTTGTATCAAAGACAGTCACATGGCGAGCTTCAATAAAAAAATACCTAAAATAAATTTATAATTTCTCATATTGATCTCGTATTAAATATTAAAGTTCCGTAGACTAGTGGTTGCGCCTTTGGCGTTGTATCCGGAGGTCGTGGGTTCGATTCCCACCCATGGCAAAAAATATTAGTACATTTTTTTCTGTACAGTTTGTCATGGTCTGGGTGTTTATAAAATATAATATGTATTATATCGTTGTTTCTGGTACACATTGTACAAGCCCAGAGCTTAGTTTGTGACCAGAGCAATATGTGTAATTTGTCCTACATATTATTATTATCTACTTACATAAATACTAAATATAATATATTTTCCATATATTTTTTATTATAATATGTATGTATATGGGAATTGTTAATGGAATAAATTAATATTAACAGTACCTACCTACCTAATGAAATATTTAAAATAAAAAATACCAAAATAATGTTTTTATAATATATACCTACAATGACTTTAATATACCTACTGAATAAACTCTCATAATATTTTTTATGTAACAATAATATTTTCAAGAAAACGTTTCAAAACAAATTAAAAACAATATTAATTATAAGATTCTTAAAGGGGGAAAATGAAGACATTAATGAAAAAACCCTTTCCCTCAAGTTAAATGAACCATAATAGATACCCTCAGGTTTTCAATCTATTTCCAGAATTTGTTACCAAAGGGGAACTGACGAACAATGAAACAAAAAAGCACTTAGCGGTTACAAAGAATAAGAGAAATCAATTATTAATAATAATAAATCGGTATGGATTTCAGGACTTTGTGTCGAAAGATAGAAAAACATATATAATATTTAATACAGATAATAAAAAAATAAAGATAATAAATAAAACATGCTTATCTAAAACCCATAGGTGGTCTTGTGCCTTTGGTATTATATACAAAGGGTTCGGCTCACGGCAAACCAATATTTGTGCGTTTTTCGGTACGGTTTATTATGGCCTGGGTATACCAGACCAGTATAATAAAAAAATATTTTAAAAAAAAACTTATAGTTTTTTTTTGTTAATTATCTATAGAATGTAATACACACCTCTTAACACAAGGTTTTTTATTAATTTAAATTTATAATTGAAATTGGGGGCTCTAAAAAAAATTAAGTATCTAAGAATGGTTCTAGTATATACTTTTAGTTTTTATTCATTATAAGTACCTACTATATTTTTTATTGATTGAAAAAAAAAGTTAAAGTATCTAAGAATGGTTTAGTAGGTAAAAAAATAAATAAAAAACGAAAAGTACCTTACTTTTAGTTTTTTATTTATTTTTTTAGAGCTCCCAATTTTAATTACAATAATCCTATACTTTAAAATAAATAAAAAACCTTTTGTTAAGAGGTGTTGCTTCGAGCAATAAGTTCGATTCCGTGCAGCAAGAAGGTATTGCTTAACCAAGGTGATTTCTATATTTTATGTATTTGTTTTCATAATTCACAAAATGAGATTAAGACATTTTTCTCTCATATCATAGTTTTTTGGTAGCGTTCTCCCCCTGCAATAAATTGTATATAAAGGCGCCATGCACGCTAGTCACGCATAGCATCTCCTAGATTTATTTCCCACACTTCTGTCCAAATTTAGATTTAGTGTTATGTTTAGTCGTAATTCACGCCAATTCTGGCAATCCACTTTTTTAGGATTAATGTAGTATTGTATGTGTGTGGTCTAAGAAAAATAATATTGCCCAGAGGTTAATACTTAGTAAGCATAAGGTTTGTACGGTCTACATATATTAAACCCATTCTATTCCTAAAAAATCTCAAATTCATAAATTCCCAAAAAAAGGACATATCTTTCATTTACATTTTCAAGTTAAATTTTAATTTATTAATATTTATCATAGATAGAGAATAATAAAACTTTGTGTAGGTACTAAACGAGGTATTTTTAATTATAAATACTACATTTGGAAAATATTTAAACTAGAACAGATTTTCACGCTTTGAATTCGAGTTTTAAATAAAAAATCGCCTTTTATAATAAATGTAGTTTTGATGCATTCACGCATAATATGATATTTCCATTCATACGTACGAGTATAAAACGATTTCGTAATAAATATTTACAGGATTCCCAACTTATAATAAAATTTATACTTTTATTACAATTCTGTGAGTTACTATGATAAAATGTTATATTGAAATGACGAACTGAAATAAAATTGGAGGGAAATTCGTTCAATTTTCCTTACTTCAAACTTAAAAAGTTTTTTTTTAAAGAGAATTCGACATGTTAACAAATCGCTGAGCAGAGCGCATTCAGTTTAACCTCATACAGCAGTATATTTTATTATAGTAATAATGTTACCGTGTATTGACGTAGTTTCAGTTACAGTATCATTACTTTCCATATATACGCCACTAAAACAAGCGCAACGCCTATCGACGTAGTACTTATACATGAACACTGCATACGTGTGCTTTAAGGACACTCGCAGGCAGTCAAAAAACTCTTAATACGGCAGTAGGTAAAGCAGCTACAATATGGTAGTCAATAATCTACTTCATAGAAATGCTACTCAAAAACGTCGTCGTCTGACGTAGTGCAATTGGTTTGAATTCAAAATCTACAATCTCTCAACGTAGTGTCGTATCTTGATTAGATATAACTCCGCTCTAAGACGTACTGTAAAATAGTATAAAGATCCAATAACAAATGCAACCAACATTATTAAGCTACGTAATCTTTAATTGCACCTATTATGCCGACTAAAGATGCCTACACACGCTTGGTTACAATTTTAATAGTGCGACAGATATACGAATAACCAAATAATTTAGTGCGGGTTGGTATATCTGCCACAGTATGTGCTTGTATTCTATTACCCGTTCGTGAAGTCCTATATCGGAAAGGAGAAGAAGGAATGAGATGAAACAGTTCTTCGGAGCGCCCTCTATGTAAAGACGATAAAACCCGCTCAACGACGCTACATGTCAGCTAAGCTGTAGTCTAGAAAAGTTGTATATGTAATAAGTTAAACAGATAGAAATCAAAATTATATTATTGTAACTACACTTAGAATCAGTTTCAAGAATGTTGAATAATTAGTTACCTCGGCATATGATAGATAATGTCACGTCAAGTAAATTTTCTACTAAACATTAAATTTTTACCAAATTAATTTACATTCTAGTAAACATGGGAGTTAATTATTTACTTACTATAATTTAAATGTCTTTGAATTTGAATAGACGAACTTGAGTACGTCAGATCCAAAAAAAAAGCCAACGTTTCAGTTAAGTTATGAAATTTTAAAGATAATTTGGATTGACAGTGTTCGGGTTAACTATTTAAATACCGTAATGCTAACCCGTCTAGAAATAGATTTACAATTTGGTATAGCGAAACTGAACCGAGCTTAATTTATTCTCCGAGACACTTTAGTGGTGTTGTAATTAACAACTTATTGTTTAAATAAATTAACACCCTTGATGTAACTAATGTTTTTAAATCTAATGGCTAATCAACTCGGCTACAACGTATGATAAGAAAAACTAATACTTAATTTTCTTTGACAGAAAATTTAACTAATACTACGTGTTGGGCAACTACATCATAGGTGGGCAGCGCAATTCATTTAATATTGCCCGTATGAGTTTAACATCATTTGGGAAAAAAATTTCAAAGCGAAGCAATTTTTCGCAACAACGAGCTGAGTTCACTTAAATAACTCTCGTTAACTTCACTCCACCCGCTCAACCATTTTCAAAATTGCGTTTTTGCAAAACAGAGTAGATTAAATAGACAGTCATTAATTTTTGCACTCAAAATTACAGCAAACAAATTTCATGAAAGAAAAATTTAATGTCATAATTTCTGAGTATGCAATTAAATGTATTTTATTTGTACGAGTTAAAATTTTAGGTGTCACTTAAGTTAAAATAATCAAATACCAATTTTCTTAACTTTTTTACTGGTTAAAAACTCTCTGGTGTTTATCTACTCTATATATCTTTAAACTTAACAAGGAAAGGATTCGATGCACGATGTCATAATTCACAGAAAAAAAACTTAATGAAACATTGTTCTCTAAAAAGCCTCATAATAAGGTGTTAATGTATTATTAATATTTTAGAGTTTATTATTATAGTTAATTTTACGTCAAAGGCGTATGGCTACAAATATTTGACAATTACTTCTTATATATATATGATAGTTATACATTACATAATAATATATTAGAGATCGTCTTATTTAAAACTATTTCGCCTGCGTAGTCTAATGGTTACTCCATTGACATTGTATCCGGATGTCATGGCTTGGATTCCAACTTGAAGAAAATAATTTTATAAAATAGTTTTTTTACGTACTTGTCATTGATCTGGATGTTTATAAAATATAATATGCACAATTGCACATTGTAGGTAATAGCCTAGAGCTTAGTTTGTGACCAGGACATTATGTATTAAATGTCCTATATATTATTGTTATTATGTAACCCTCACACTAAAATTTACGATGTTAATAATATGAAGTGTGGGTGTTATCGACATGACTAAGTTAAGAATACTGACCAAGGAACATAATACCACAGATGAAATAATATAATACTCAGATTTTTTGTATATTTTCTATAGTGAACGTGTAGCTTAAATTTGTGTAGGTATCTTTCATACATGTTTTATTGTTAAAGGCTCTTTTATACATGTTATATTATTAAATGTGCATAAAGGAGTTGGATATTTATACATTTTTAGCTACATGTTCTCGATACCTAAAAAAAAGATAGGTACCTAAAATAATTAAATAAATAAAATGGACGCACATGTAAAATATATGAAATCTATATATTATTCTAATATATTTCTTCCAGCATCTGTTCCCATTTTATGAGAACGCGCAGACATTCACCGGATTCGTACCTTTAGGAAGTAAATTATTTCAAAAATTTAATTCATAGCCCGCAAATTTATATGCATGCCGCGCCTGCAGTTTATTAAGAATGCACCACTCTCCCCTCAGGCCTTTAAATGAAGCGGCCGGCTTTATATAGCGACGTGTAAATGAAAAATGTTTCATATAACGTGTAACAGAAATCCTGAAGACTCGGGTAAGATTCAAGCCTGAATCGCATGTAGATCTTTTGTAGGTGCTATTTATTTTATAAGAACTCAACATAGTGATTTTGTAAGGTTTGTACTTTGGGCTAATATGAGGCTATGAGCTTATGTCTTTGAGCTTAGAAATGAAATGGTAAAGAAAGGTTTTTGGTGATAATAAATCCAAATTAATATATGAAATTAAAAAAAAAACTCTAGCAGTCCAAAGTGGAATTGAGACCTCGAGAACTGTTTACTCGATACTTTCAATTAACAAATAACTAGTAGAAAAAATATTTTCAAGAATTATTTTATCTATTATAATAAATCTGTGTTCTACATATTGTATTGGATTTTACTCGTAAATAACATGATTATGGCACCATTGCTAGTTTACTGCTTGTTAGTAAGCTACTATAGTACCTAATGCGAATATTTTTCATTGGACTGATTATTTTTCCTAAGCAATTGATTTTTTTTTTTTTACAATTTACACATCTTGCTCTGGTCACAAACTAAGCTCTAGACTTGTACTATGTGTACCAGAAGCAACGATATAATACATATTATATTTTATAAACACCCAGACCATGACAAACTGTACAGAAAAAGCGTATCTACTAATATTTTATTGCCATGGGTGGGAATCAACCACTAGTCTACGGAGGCTATCGTCGTCGGAGGGGTGTATAATATGTAGGATATTTTACACATAGTATTCTGGTTACAACTTGTACTATGTGTACCGAAAACAATGATACTAACACATAATATATCATATAAAATCCAAACCAACAAATATTACAAAAAAATAATGATTTGCCATTAGCGGTAATTGAACCCACGACCTACGGATACAATGTCAACGACATAACCATTAGACCACTGTAGTTCATTTGACGGTTTTTGCATCTGTATGTCTTTACATATAATTACATATAATCCGTTTTCGCACTACACCTTGTACTATTATTTCTTCTGATACACGCAGATAGATTAAATTGCGTATACATACGGTGGGTTGGCCTTCCACCGTATGTATACGCAATTTAATCTATCTGCGTGTATCAGAAGAAATAATAGTACAAGGTGTAGTGCGAAAACGGGAAAAAATATTAGACCCTGTATACAAATCATAATGCTATTTAGCCGAGGTAAACGTTAAATAAATAAAGATGACAGAGCAATTAGTAGAAATTAAGAAAAAATACATTTCAATCTAGTTGAATGTGATACGCTAAGTTGAGACACCACCAATAGGATTCCTTTATTTAAAAAATAAAGCGATCCTATTGGTTGATTTACGTATTAACATTACGTTATTAGTAGTCTCTGGTGACAGAGCTTCTCTTACAAGTTTATTTAACAGATCTTCTTACAAAGTAGAGATCTTGAGAACTCTCCATGAAATATGCATTAAATATTTACACAGTGGGCGAACGCCGCCATTCTGAGAGCCAACCTAAGAACCAAAGAGATTTGCAATTCACTGAACTTCCTTTGAAAAAAGCATTTGAACAGCTTTTTAAAATGAAAAAGCTTATTTGAGTCCAAGCATAATGTTATTGGAATTTGTCAGATTGTTTGCTAAGAAAATAAATTAGGTACTTTAATTAAGTTTTACATCTATATTTAAATGTCTAGACCTAATAGTGTTTATTATTTATACAAAGAATAATGAAATCAGGTTTCAACTTAGTGCTTGAATTCTATTTATTTTTAGCTTTTATAGTCGCAACTTTAAACCTATGATAATTTAAGAGAAATCTTAAATTATAATATTACGTATTCTGCTAACAAATTGCTTATAGAAAACATAAAAAAAGATTTTCTTATCATTCAAAGCCAATGTTGCGAGTATACTAGATTATTTTCTTTTAGTCCTAGCAATACATATTACTAGGACTAAACTAATTCCAACTTAGAAAGTGCCAGCTGGAATATTTATAATATTAGGTCCATTTAAAAAAAAAAAGGTATGCTCTTAATTATTTTTGTTCAAACATGTGAAATTTGTTTTTCAATATAAGAATGACGGAAAAAGTTACTTATATAAGTCAAAAATATGTTATTGAGTAGCGCAATCTACCACAAATATTCGAAAATGGACTATACCTACTCTCAAACATGTCTACATAACATTTCCTACTAGATGCAATGAAAAATATTCCAATTTCACACCACCAAACCATCTATTAAGAGCAATATCGGCGTTTTAGGTCGTTTAGAAGGCTCTCAATCGACCGATATGTCCCCGCAGGCATCTAATAGAACGCCAAGAGGCTAGGGTGCTTGTGCCGATGTCGAATGCATCACTTGGAGATATTATGTAGTGATAAAGTCCTCATTCGTAGCCTTTATTGCCTTTTAATGTTGACAATATAACATAAAGTATAACAGCATTTATTATGTTGCAGCGAAATGATGAACATAAAATAGCTCATTTATTTAAGTGTGTAAGGGGTGGGTATATGAAATGTTAACATTACTGACTCGAGGCAAATAATTTGCTTGTTTTTGTTACATAATCTCTTTTTTTTATATGTAGGACGTTTCAGACACATTGTCCTGGTCAAAAACTAAGATCCAGGTTTGAACTATGTGTACCTGTCTGGTACACATCGTTGATAGATGCTATTATTCACACACACATATATTTTATAAACAACAAGAAAAATGTTTAATATTGTTTTGACATAAGGGTCTCGTTCTCGGTTCCAAACGGTTATTGAGCAAATTGAAATTGGAAGACCTCTCATTATTACCATTTAATAAAACTGTCTTCCATTCACATATGCTAAGAATATCGGCCTACACATTGCCCATGATCTTGCGTCAGGTCACCAAAATTAGTAAAAAAAATGCTACCAGCATGCACTCTCTCAAGCGGGCCTAATGTTTCATTCTCTGCAAGCAGGCCCAATGTTTCATTCTAGCTAAGAATACGTTGGTTAACTCTTTACTTCTGTCTATTTTAGACTATGCTGATGTCTGTTATTCCGACCTTACTAAAGAATTACTTAATAAACTTGAGCGCCTTCAAAACGTGTGCATACGTTAAGTTTTTCGATCACATTTCGGAGTATAGAAAACAGCTGAAATAGCTTAATACCAGCTCTCGCGGGTCACTACATCTCCTTTCGCTGTTATATAATATTCTTAAAAATCCTAATTCTCTTTCTTATCTCAAATCCCGCTTTCAATTTCTACGAGACACTCACGATCGCGACCTCCGTTCTACTGATAATAACCTATTAACGATTCCATCACATGCCTCTACCAAATATTACGATTCATTTACGGTATTGCTCCCCCTGAACATCAGACAGTAACCGTCTCTCGCTATTTAAAAAAAAAAAACTCATTCCTCATTTTTACTATTCAGGTTACGTTTCGGTTATCAACATATATTTATGTATTTATTTTACTTTATTATTTAGTATACAACTACATAGAATTATGTAGTTGTATATTAAAGTAAGTATGTACTTATGTCTGTTTATGTATTTTTTTTCTTTTTACATTAATCTATATTACAATTTTCACTCTTTTTAAGATTAGTTGGTAGATAATGCCTAAGGCATTAAGCTCACCTTTGTCCAAATCTGTTGATAATTTTAAATACTCGTAAATAAATAAAATTAGGGGGAATTGAACCCACGAGCTACGGCGTAACCGACCACGGAGGCGATCGATAATATCTGAACACTGCAACTGGTTCCGACGATCCTATAGCAACAGCGGACGATCTGAAACCTCCAAACGAAAATACATTAAACTAATAAATAATTATGTATTCATGCCCCAGAGGGACAACGTTTGAGCCAGTTCTAAACAATTACCTATTTAATGAGATAGCGCCAAAATGAAGTCACTGTTGACTGGCTGATAGCTCTTTTCTCGCAAAGCGAATTTCTATAAGCATCCAAAGAAGGATTTATGCTAGTATTTTGAGAATTTGCCACATGGTATAAACATTTTTGAGATACCTACTTTTTTTTGAAAAATCCTCGTAAATCCTAGGATAGGTACATCGAATATGCGCTTATTGCTATATGTTTTCATCCAGCGCTCAAATTAACTTCTGCTTCATAGTTAACGCAATCGTCGGTATTTGGGACAGCGTATTCTATTCAGTAAGTTCTGTACGTTCAGCGGTTATAGGCATTTTGTGCGCGCGTGAGGCGTATCTATTTTGTTATATGACTCATGTAAATCCTATACTATAAATTAGTATTTTATTTTAGGGTTTTTTTTCAGCAAAATTGAGTTTTTTTCCTATAAATAGAAGATTGTTGTTTTTTGTTTGTTTTTCATATTAGTTTAGTTACATACATACATATTAGGCCCCAGGGTACCTAGCGGAGGGGTTTTAATCCCACCTTATCGTAGCCGATGGTATAGTTAGTTATATTATAAGTTTATTTATTTTATGTTTATTTTAAATTCACAAATTTATAATAATAATGCATTTTTATATTAATACTATACCAAACCTATAAAATAACTAAAATATTTGCATAAATACTAGCTGCCCGTCCTGGCGGGTGTACTAATGAATCAAATGTTCTGTCTTACTCAGCAGCCATTCACTTTTTTAAAAGGAGATTGTTTAAGTATACGTATTTTTTAATGCCAAATCAAAAAAAAAAAAAAAAAATTATTCACTTAGGATAAAAAATTACGAGTTATTCTTAGACCTACCGAATAAACACAAAAATAAACATAAAAATCGGTCTAGCAGTTACGGAGGAGTATGGTTAGATACACGAGAACTTTATCTGTACGAGTATATTAGATTAATTCAGAAAGTAAAGCGTGCGCCTTTGAAGAGTATAGAGTACCTATATATCTTTTACGCGCTTTGTCATATTTTTAACCTTTTTAGGGTTAAACAAAATATACAATTTTATTAATCAATAAATTTGTTTGCGTTTGGATATTATCGATTAGATTCCTAAATAGAGTAACAATATATCAATTTCTGTTGTTCAATAAATACATTTATATTGAACACGAAAGAAATATTGTGTGAGACATTAACACGCATGTCCACTAAAACTATGTTGATTACAATGGACAGCAAGATAAGGAGGATCAAAAGGAGAGGAGGATTAAAAGATATTGGCTCACTGCCCATCCAATTTTCTTTGTTGACGTCCCCATGGACCCACCAAGATTATCTTAACAAAGCAAAGGGCTTTCTAAGTTCTAGCAAGATGCTGAAACAATCTAATCGCGGTTATAATTCGCAAGAAAAAGCAATTTCCTATATTGTTATTGGTGAGATATCTCTGTTTATTCTTCTTAGGGATTGTTGTAGGTTACTGAAGAAAAAACTCAAAAGATTTATAATAATATATATATATATATATTTAGTAGTAATTCTAGTATAGAAAATTTAATAATTTAGAACGCCTTGATTGAACTTATTAATATTTACATTATTAAATATAAAAAATAAATATATAAATAATCAATCAAAAGAAAAAGAAATTTTAAATCGAAAAATAAATAAATATCATTAACGGTAACATTACGGTAGCATTAGTGCGATAACGGCGTCCGAGACCGCCTAGACGGCCTCAGGTTACCAGCGGTGGGGTAGCCCAGTGTGGAACCAGTGGCTAGGTCGCCGCGATGTTTGGATAGACTCAATAACCCATCTATGAAGAGTTTCACAAGTTGGTATAGTGAAACTGGTGCCGACAACTTAACGTGCTCTCCGACGAACTATATTTATTTATTTATTTAAAAACTTTATTCCAAAAAATGGCCCCAGCCTCTGCCAAGTCACTGCGCAACATATAACAAGGTTAAGCAGATGATAACAAGGCCGGACCTGGAATGGTTGACCGCTTTATACAACGAGGCTATACCATTATAAACACCGCAACAAGCTCGCCACTTGTTAGGTTTTACCTCCGAATACCAGCGGCGAAATGAGGATGGGTTAATCCCTCCGCTGGGTACCCTGAGGCCGTTTAAACGGTTCTCGGGAGCCAAAAAAGGCACCCGTGATGGTATTTATTTATTGCACAAAGTACAAAGGCGGACTTAATGCCGCTAGACATTCTCTACCAGTCAAACCTTTAGGACAATTTGATAGCTAGGAATATTAGATGTGCAATTACAGTAAATATAAAATATAATTAAAATTTATAGTGGCGTTTTATAATGTATTTTATAGTGGTGTTGTCAAACTAATTACATATTTTTTTAATTTGTTTTGAACCAGACCTGAAATAATGTTTTTAAGTTTGAGGTCTAACCAACTCGGCCACCACCGTAAGTACGAGTATCAAGGTAGGAATAATAAGACCAAAGTAAAATTTACTGCCCTGTAGTTCTAACTTAGTGGAATTTGGGACATTAAACTACCCAAAACATTTTAGACGTTTAAGTATTATTGAAGACATTTCAATGTTCCGTAATGACGCGTCTAAATCGAAGGGTCGAAGTCGGAGTAATGTGTCTAACGGCTTAACGACCGTCGGAGAATCCCAATGTAGCTAATACGGTACCCATATGCGAATTCGGAAATGCAATGGAATCCTTCCATTTACCAGCAAGACATTCGTACGTTCCGTTTAAATGAAATGCTTTGTGGTTTTCATCACTATTATTGTGTAGAACTACAATGAGTTGGTCTTTAACCTCGTAGGTTTAATTATTTCTCTACATAGAGGTATCGTTGTTGCTCAGTCGTTTATTAGAACTATTTTTTTAGCGTTTCGTATATTTTAAAGAAAAATGAAACCCTTATGGGATTACTTAGTACAGTCTGTTTGTATATCCATAAAATTATCTCGAAATCCGCTGAGGTAGGAAATTTGTAATAATTGTAAATCTTAATGCTTTCTTTGTGACTGGAACGTATTTTAAAGAATATGCTCCTATTGGAGAATATGGGAAAAAGATATCACAAAAAAATCTTCTCGTAATCTGTATTCTTGTCTCGTAGGTTGAAATAATTATAGAAATTATAATTTTATAAATAAATAAAAGAAGTACTGGACTGCATATAGAAAAACTAAATTTTGTCAGTTGAAAGCAACGACTTGGGCTAAGCAACGACTATTAATCTAACCCTAAGGGCTTTTAGGTTCTCTATAATCATCGGCTTCACTTATCTTAAAATTATTTTTAATGTTTTTATTTAGCTTTTTATTAGTTTATTTATAGCTTAATTACAAATAACTAAAATTGCTAGGTGTTCACTATTTTTTGACCAGGAGAAGAGAGGAAAGAATTATAGGGGTGGTTTTCCATACTTTTCTATATCTCTACAACTATGGATGATATAAAAATAAAAATTTGCATGTGGACTATTTTTATAAAACTAATAGAAGTGTTTATTTTTTTAATAGGGACTGTGGGGGCCGGTTAAATATGTGTTCCTTTTTTAAAATTATATCACGGAAAATTAATGCACAGTTAGTTTACGTAAGATATGGGCTAATCAAACGCTAAAACTTAAATTACTAAAGATATATTAAATAACTAAAATATTCGTCGTTCTTTTGGTAATGAATAGCAGTCTATTTTTGACTATTCATAAATATCTGTAAAGATTTTCATGAAATAAACAATTTGAATTGAATTGAATTACCCATATGTTTAATGAAATCATTTAGGTATCATACGCTAATCGATTCGAAAGCACATTAGCGGCTCTTCGCATATATAGATACATTTACCGAATGTGAATACGTCGTTAAGTTGAAAGAGTTATAGAAAGGGTACGACGAGAGATCGAGAGCATCTATCTTAATATTAAAGTAGGTAACATATTTTGTTTGCCATTTATCAATCATGACATAAAAGGAAAATAATTCTAAATATTATTAATAACTTTTTTAGTCTTACTAGTACACTTGCGTGTTATCTTTCTCTTATAACCTAGAGTCCTATAAACGAAGCATGAAGATGCATAATATTAAGCCGGTATAATAATGGAATTAGCAGCGTACCTGTATTGCTGGTTGCCATCATTGCTGTGTATTGGGTACTACTTCTATCATCATCATCATGAAGATAGAAAACCTAGAAATCCTTATTATAGTGTTTTATATTATTATTTTGACCTACAAAGATTTTAAAATCGAACTTGCAAAATAACATAACCTATAAAAGTTTAAAGGAAATACATTAAGTTATAGTTTCTATGATTTATAAAACGTTAACTTAATTTATTTCCTAAAAATATTTTTTATTTATTTATTGAAATCTTTATTGCATACAAAATACAAAGGCGGACTTAATGTCGTTAGGCATTCTCCACCAGTCAAACCTTCGAGACAATCAAAGCAGTTATGAATTATTAATATACACATTTATTATTAATAGACGCAACTAATTTCCTCAAATAAAATGATGTATGGACCGATGCCGATATACTTAAAAGTTTTATACGAATATTATTTATGTTATATGGAATTAAAAACTTTTAAAACTAAAAGTTTCTTATTCCGTAGTTCAATAATAAATATTTTCATTTCAATTTAATGTATTATTTGAACATTAATTTAGTGAAACGGATATTGTATAGATACAGGATTTATCACAGATGTCGTAATATTATTATGTCAGCGCCATATGCGTTCCTTGTTTGTGTCAAAGACATTTTGATCATTATTAAGGTTATTAAATCATAATCCTTGAGACGTTATGGTAATTGGAAATTAGATTAATATCTGATAGTTATTACCTTTGTATGTGCATAATAATAAACTAAGAATTTTGATATTTATACAGTCCATAACGAGATGACCGCCTCTTTAGTCAAGTAGTAACGCCCGCCGTCTGCGTATTATCAGAAAAAAAAAAAAAAAAGTCAACAGCTGTTTTGTTGTTCGTGGATTTTAATTAATAATTTAAATAATTTAAATGTAGTAATACCAAAGTAAATACTATAATCATTTTAGGAAAACTATAAAATAAATAGTTATTTTGGATGTGAGTGAAGACTTAGGATTATAAAACGCAAAAAGGTATTTATGTTCGGCGTTCCAATTTGACAGTTTGTTCCTAGTGAAATGATTTGAATTTCAAATATTGCATTTCTTTAGTTTGTTTGAAGTTGATATTACTTATAAATAACTACGGTTTTGTTAAACTTGTATTCATTTATGTGGTTATTATGTATCTATAACAATATTTTTATATCCTTTCACCTGCCATCCATATTACATTCACCTAGGTACATTATTTATTCTTAATTAACAAACAAGTAACCTTTTCTCACTCCTGAATACTAGTGTATAGACTTAAATATTAAAGGTAACAGACCCCATAAGTCTGCCAACCACATAATTTTATTAATGGTACATTCTATATTGCTTTTTAATTTATATCTATTAAAGAAATTATTTTATATGTTGAATGGCAA
This sequence comes from Monopis laevigella, assembly GCA_947458855.1. NCBI lineage: Eukaryota > Metazoa > Arthropoda > Insecta > Lepidoptera > Tineidae > Monopis > Monopis laevigella. The sequence continues at coordinate 17,357,072 of OX381577.1, read as the reverse complement.
ATATGGAATATTTAACATATTATAATTCTAAGCCTATTACATGCCCACTGACATTAGACATTACATTGATTTTAAGTGTCAATTTTATATTATTAAGATATGTATAATATTATATTGAGGAATATTTTGATTGTTAACAGGTTATTAACAATGTTGTAGACTCATGATGATAAATTTATGGTTACAGTTACCTATGTATTGTTATTTTTTTGTGTGAATTAGTTACTGTGTGTAGATTCCATTTTCAGAGCTGACCATGCCTCCTACCACAAGAAGAGCTACTGCGGTAGAATTGGAACAAAAATTTAAAACTGCTCTGGCTGAATTAAAAAAATCCAAAAATCTCTGTGACCAACTTTTGAAAGAGCTAGACGATAGTGAGGCTGAGTTATTAAACATAAACAGCAAAATTAAAGACTTAAAAAAAGAACTCAGTGAAATCCACACCCAGTATAAGGATGTATGTAGTGAGCGGGATCAGGTGCAGGAGCAGCTCTCTAATGTTGGCCTGTACAGTGATTATTATGTGCAGGCATTGGATCGGATTAGCCATCTCGAGCTGCAGCTTAATGAAGCTCTTAGGACCATTGAAAAGTTTGAAGAGGAAAGGGAGAGGTGCCAAAGTGAACAAACCTTATGTTTGTATGATGAATTGATTGATAAGGACTTAACAGTTAATAGTGTGACTACTATTAATAATGGATATTTTAGTAATAGAAAATACATTAAGCTGTTGAAGTTTATAAAAAAGTATAGGAATAAGTTAAATAATAACTTTATTAGATCTAGGAATATTTCATTAAAAGCGGACTGCCGTAGGCTTATGTTGGAAGCTAAAGAAAATAGTGACTATATAAATAACTTACAACAATTACATGATAGTGACAGATTAAAGTCTGAAACTGAGATAAACAACTTACACTTATGTCTCTCTAACTTAACAGAGAAATACCAATTGTCACAGAATGACCTCACGGAACAAATTAAGAATATGGATGAAATTCTACAATTAAGCAAATATAATGCAGAGAGATTTGACTCATTTATTAATAAAAACTGTTGCTCTCTGCGAAAATCAGATAAATTTATCGAATACTGGATCATCCATGGCCTTCTCCAGCGCCACCCTTCCTAGGAACTTAACTAACAACACCTTACTGCTCACAGATAGTATTGGTACGGGAATGGGTAAAATTTTTAATTTCTATTTAGATCATTCTGTGACTAACTACTGTATGCCAGGCAATAGTTTTATGAATATTGTAAAATCCATTTCCTCTAAATTCTACAATTCATTTAGTAATATAGTTATTATGGTAGGAAATGGATTAAACACAAGCAAAGGAGATTTGTTGGACAGTGTGGATCTTTTGTCTCAACTTGGAGTAAGAAATGTTACATTATGTACATTCCTTTATTCAAAGGGATATACTGTCCGACAAAATAAACATTTACATTATCTAAATAATTGTATTTATAATATGACTCGCTACAATAATCTGTTTACTCCTTTTGATATAAACATATTTGTTAAAAATGTTAATGGGACACAGGATAGCATGAAACTACCCATGAAGGTACAAAGAAATATTGCTACATTGGTAGCTAATAATATTTTATTAAGCATTGACTCCACATCATCATTTAGTAGTGGTACTAATAATGTTGTGGTACAACCAATTTTAAACTCTTAGATTTGACTATGCATAAATACCTGTAAAGGTTTACATGAATTAAATAAAAAAAAAAAAAAAAAAAAAAATCCAGGGGTCGCGGTTTCGATTCCTACTAATTTCCAAAACAAGAATAGCGCGTTTTCTGTACATTTTGCCATGATTTGGGTTATTTTTTATAAAATATAATGTTTATTAAGTAGGTATTGTTGTTTCTGGAACAGATATGCAAGCCTAGAAAAAATATTTTCCTATTTAGTATTATTATTTCTGGTACGCATAGTATGGCCTAGAGCCTAGTTGGAGAATAGAAAAGTATGGATATCTCATACTTTTCTATTCTCCAACTAGGCTCTAGGCTACATATAAAATGAAATATATAAAATACTTTACTATGAAAATAATGAAACGAGGACAATATTAAAATTTCATAGTTTGTTTAAATCGTACCTTATTAAATATCTAACCAGAGTAGGCAGCGCAGAAAATATCTAGGTTGTATCTAATCGTAAAGTGTTCTTATTTATATGTAAGTCATCTCACACATATTTCCCTGATCACTATCTAGGCTCTAGGCTTGACTAATATATACCAGAAACAACGATATTAAATACATTATTATTTTCAGTTATTATCATTCTAGTAATTCCAAGGTTTTTGATATGCTAGTACTATTCAAATATTATTATTTGCTTTCTAAAAGAAAGCGGTAGGTAACTTAGTAAACGTTATCCAATTTAACATATTCTAAGAGTTTCCTAGAATGTAAATATATCGGATAAATTGCTGATAAGGGTTTTTACCTGCATCAGAAGGAAGCGTAGGTAATCGCGCATTAAGGAGACAGTTTTGTTAAGGGTTAGCCTGAAAAGGGATTAGGTACCAGATGTCGCATCGTACAAGGGTTGAGTCAAATGAACTAACTTCGTTTTCAATTAACGAATAGAGCTTGTTCTATTTAATTCTCAGGTCATTTATGTAAAGGTTATTTTAGAAGGTCCATTTCAGGGGTGCTGAGTTTTGAGAGTCTGGTTGACATTACTTTTAGTTAGTAAAATATTTGAGTGCTTTGCTTTATTTTTGTTTTTCAGGGGTTTATAAAAAGTTTTGTTCTTAGCAGGGTGATTTTTTCAAGTGGGCCTTCAAGGCCAAATCCTACACTACAAGGAAAAGCGAAAAATGCTCACTAGGAGTCTCGGGGCCGAATTTGATAAAAGCTAAAATTGCATCATAATTAAAACTGTATATATTTGAAAACTTTATTCTCCTGGCTGGGAATCGAACCGGTTGATATTGAAACAATAAAACTCCCCTGTATTATTGCACTAAAGTAGTAGTGTCGCATAAAAAGAGTTTTCAATCTATAAATATTGTTTATCAAAAATCTGTACGTACATACAACAGATTTTTTGATTAAAAAAAAATTACAAGATTGGCTTAACACTTTTTATTGTTATTTATGGTAAATTGACAATAAAATTATCAATAAAAAAATCTGTACATTTATATAATTTAAAATAAATAGGCGGTTCGTTCACTAACTATGCTATGATATAATAATTAATTATTTCTATATTTCGTATGTATTATTTGGAGCTACTATGAGTAAAATAGGGTTAATATTATATTATACTAGCTATGCTCGCGACTTCGTCCGCGTGGAAAAGTTATTTTTTTATCATACAAACTTTTATCCCCTTGGGGATAGAATTTATCAAAATCCTTTCTTAGCGGATGCCTACGTCATAACATCTACCTGCCAAATTTCAGCCCGATAAGTCCAGTGGTTTGGGCTGTGCGTTGATAGATCACTATGTCAGCCAGTCAGTCACCTTTGAGTTATATATATATATATATAGATAAAGACACAATATTATAATATTAACTTGCTTTTTTATTTTTATCATCTATTATTTTGTTACGGGTAGGTATGTATGTATATATTATATGTATATTATTGTATATATATTGCTTGCTAACTCTCTTATTAATAACCTATTGTTAACTCTCTTATTTTTGACAACTACCTATCTGAATTATTCCTAGATTACGATGATAATTATATCGCATAAACAAATTAGCGTTGCATTCAACCGTTCAGTAGGGAGCCGACCGCGCGAGTGACCCGCGCGGCATGGTATCTCGTTGAGCTACACCCCCCTCCCGGCTTGCCCGCAAGCACCGCCTCTCTCCCGCCGCGCCGGCCAGCGCAGAGAGCGAGTTGGTTTTGTTTCGGAGTTATTTATCATTGTAATCTTTAAAGTTTTTTGTTGAAATTAAGTTATGTCAAAGACAATTTTATTCACAATGAAGTACTCTTAACCAACAACGTATTTATTTGAATAAAGATTAATATTATTATGTTGATACAACTTAAACAAATTATTTCGACCAAATTAGGTACCATAAAAACGGTTTTTGTGAGTTAATCTTAAAAGATAGACATATACTATCGCGGACTGTTTTTTAGATCATTAAAAGAGCTATTATTCTTTAATACATATTTTTTGTGTATCTTGAACCGTTTTCACGGCGCACGCAACGGAAGGCTTCAAAGATGAAATAATTTCTCCCGTTTTTTGCACATTTACCACTATATCTTTGCTCCTATTGGTCGTAGCGTGATGTTATATAGCCTATAGCCTTCCTCGATAACTGGACTATCCAACACAAAAAGAATTATTCAATTCGAACCAGTAGTTTCGGAGATTAGCGCGTTCAAACAAACAAACAAACAAACTCTTCAGCTTTATAATATTAGTATAGATTTCCATATGAATACTGATATTGGTGTTGTCTATATACCTATGAATCGGGATATTGTAAAAGTACCTAATACAATTTTTGACCCATAAGTAGGTACTAATATTTAGATAGAGAAATGTATTTTTTTATTGTTACATAAAGTAGTTTAGTACTAAAAAATGCTAACAAATATCTATTTGCCCTTTGACTCTACCTCAGCTGCCTGTTTCAGGAACTAAACTCATGTAACGAAGTTGTCCTACGTAATGGAATGCACTTCAGCCATTTGCGAATGCTTTTACAGTTTGTTGAAGTACTTGGGGCAGTCCTGACACAAAGGTAGATAATTTTGCAGTGCAACTGGAGTAGGACTATGTCATCTAACTTGTTTCGCTGTAGGCTATGTTTTGTGGGGTAGCGTTTAATAACCGACTTGATGAGGTGGTTATTTTAGAATCATGAATTTTCAAGTTACCACAGAGACTAAAGTAGATTTTAGTCAATTAACTTTTTAGTAGGAAAGAGGGAATGCCGCATAGGTACGTACCTATTCGGCGCGGTTGGTATTTTGTCGGGGATGGACGCAATATTTTATCTTTTATAGTTCATTTGTATAAATTTTATATTAATTAAATTTTTTTTTAGATTAATTTTATTTTTTAGTCAAAATATATTAACTAAAAATAAAAAAACTTTATTATTATTTTTTTTTACTTAATAGATTTTCATAGGTTTTACTATTTAGCATGTGTTATTTTATTATGTAGATCTTTCTAAAAATAAAGTATTTATAAAACAACGGTGGGTATAGAGGTCGTTTAAAAAAAATATGAGTATAATATGGTATTACTATAACAGAAAATAATTATAACAATTACTTAATATATGTACAGGTAAATAAAAAAATCCATATTTTTAATTAGTTCAGTAAAATATAATAATAATAAAATAGCTCTATAGGCTTGTATGATGTGTACCAGAAACACTGATACTCATACAGTATATTCTATAGACACCCCTTGACAAACTATATAGAATAACGTACCTTAAATTTTGTATATTCCCTATGTTCAGGGAGGAACCCGAAAGACCTGGCATGAACATAAATGCACATCTATACAACTAATAAAATTGTAAAACATTGATCTGAAAACAAATAGCGCGATGGAGTCTAAATAGCTCTGTTGGTAAAATAGGGTATATTATATTTCAATATACATCAGGGAGTTCAAATAAATGAAAGAAATAAAGAAAAACAGTTTTCCAAAAATTTCGCTAACGCTAACTTTTATCGAAAAATTACTGGTTATCAAATTTGTAGCTTAAGAAATTGCCTACAATAAACATGATTACTACTAAATTTCAGCTTTCCCTTAATTATCCCTCAATGCAATGTCTTTATTCCCTGTAGGTATCTATCAAAAACATGAAGCTAAAAAATCGCGCCCCGGCGCGCGGACGGGCACGGTTTTTACCTTCATGATTAAAAATAATAGCGAATATTTTTTTTGTTTGTTTTAAAATTAACACGCTTACAGCTAGTAAATAAATAGTTTTTCTGTATTTAATTGTATTTTACGTAAGCTTGGGATTATCAGACAGGAGTGTCAGATGCGGGTGACTGACGGGTTTCCCTAAGGGCGCTATCCTGACTAATTTGTCAGATTTAAGTTCAGTCCCTCATCAACCATCAGACTTGTCATTTTATGTCTACAGCATTCATTAATTACGTCAACATTAATAATAATTCAAAATAAAATAGTTGTGTCTGGCTTAGTATCTATTTTAAGACTCAATTAAATATAATAGAAAATGATTTTTTAAATTAACCAAAGCACTTAAATTTAATTTGAAATTATAGATTATAGAAAATTTGTGGTCGTAATAGTGAAATGTAACGTACCATTATATATCATTATATAGCATTACGGCGCCCGAGACCACCTAGACGGCTCAGGGTACCCAGTGGTGGGGTATTATTAACACCTTATCGTAGTCGATGCTATTCACTACACTGAATATGTGACCACATAAAAAATATTGTCATAAATGCATAAGAAATATTGTCTACGGGTAGAATTCGATCGCCGAGAAACGTCAAAGCACATATACTTATTATATTTTCGCTTTCGATCAATCGACGTATCGATCGATATTGTCATGTGGCTCCAACGAGCTGGGCCCCGCTCGTTGGAATCAACTTATGAAATTAAAAATTATTTCATAAGTTGGTTTAGTGAAACTGAATCCATAACTTAGCGTGCTTCCCTCATTGGTAAACACCGGGGTATGAATCCGTGACCTAAAAATTGTAGTGTTTTTTAGTTTAAGGTCTAACCTAGTGGACCACCACCATGTATGTATATGGACCACTATATAAATGTAAAGTTATTATTTTTAATCAACGCAAGTAGTTATATATATCCTTACATTTTTATTTTTACTGGAGCAGGCATGTGCATGACTACATAGTCAAATATACACTTATAGATCAGCTTACCATCGAGTGGATACATATTTACCTGGTGGTAAGCAGAACTATAAGTCCATGAATAGGTCACGGATCAATATATTGTTGTTTAACAGTGTTGATCGCTGCTGAAAGATGTATATATTTGCACTGTATCCTCGCCATAAAATCATAAAATCAACTGCCAGTTTCGTAACTGCATACTGAAAGTAGACTACCACCTCCACAAAACATCGGTACAATGGTCTTCTGAAAACCCATAGACAAAAACTGAACCATAACTAGGTAACTAATTATATGTACCTATAAAGTATATTAATTTATTATAATATAATTATTGTTTTCCTGCTCAATGAATAGCAACAAGATCAGATGATTTCATGCCGTTATGACTCCACGCTATCACAATAAATCTCCCGAAATGATCCCATTAAACTGCTGAATGGACTGTAGTCTTTCAGGACATTATCGTCCGTTATCAAAAAAGTAATTTGACAAGATGAGTGGGCGTAACATCTCCTCGTCGGCGGCTGTATTACTACATGCGATTACCCAGGGGTAAAATTCATCACGTCACAGTTTCCTTATTTTTTATTTACTGCTCGCAGTTGACGGGTAGGCCTTGAAAGCTGACCTATAAAAAACTTTTTTTATAATTTTTATTATGCTAGGTTTTAAAATCTAAGCGACGGCAGAGTGTTTATTATTCCTAACTGAAACATATAAAAACAAATGTTTGCACGTTCAGTCCGGCATTTACTTTGACTTGTATAATATTAATAGTTTGGCGGGAATGTTAATGCATCAGTAACACAAACTTTTTAGTTTTATTGGAGAGCTGATTTCCAGGCAAAATATTTTTGTTTATCCAAGAAATACAATGCCTTTAAGTTCATTTGGTTCTTAAGATTTGAACAAAACCACTATTCTAATAGCAGCGCAATAGAGATTTAGTATCTTGAAAGGTTCATCAACTTGATTCCCTTTAATAAGTATAATAGCAGTTAATGCATTTTTTTTTAAATTATAACAGAGTCTGCGTTTGATCCCAATCTTGCATGATGGAAAGCAATGATGAGGTCGAAGAGATAGCACGCATACTATGTAAAAAGGACACTACCACCTCGACAAGAAGTCAGTCAGTAAGTAGTCCTCCGAAAATCGGTAAACCCACAGACTAAAACCGAAACATGAAACATGTTTTGCATCTATATAGGCGGTGGTAATTCACTAATTACCTATTTAATGGCATAACAACAAATAAATAACTTACGCGGAGCTGTGCGTTGATGTTAATTTCCAGAATAAAAGTATTTTTTCATAAATACAAAAAAAAACATTTCAACTTTATAATAAAAATCATGCCTGAAAAGGAGCGCTTCATGACAAGGGCAGGTCACCCCCATGTGTACAAAATTTTGGGCGAACAACGTAGAACAGACAGCTGTCTTGTTGGAGATGATGACGGGTGAGAGATGTTCTTAATTAATAGTTGTAGGAGCAGGGGTGGGCAGGGGCCGCACCTGACGCGTTGCGGTTACACCATAGACCTGACGAGTGTTAGATACCAGAGCCGTAGAAATCGTGCGTGCCTTCTTGCAAGCTTTGCGCTAACTCTGACTTTGTCGCCAGTTAATGGATTCACTTGAACGTAAAAAAAACAAATTCGCAGGTGCAGATTTTAATTTCTTAATTATAACTAGGAGTGCTTAATTTTCTTGGGAAGAAAAAAGTAATTTTGTATGAATAATTTGTGTATACTTTACGACAATATAATAGTAAATATTAGTATATAGGACATTTCACATACTTTTCCCTAGTTACAAATTAAGCTCTAGTCTTATGTAGTATGTATGCCAAATACAACGATACTAATAAATAGATATATATTATATTTTATAAACACCCATGCAAGCTGTACAAAAAAAAAACGTACTAATATTATTTGATATGTGTGGGAATTTAACCCGCGACCTCCGGATATAACGACAACAACGTAACCACTAGTCCACGGACACAGTCAATCAATAGGTATATTCTCTTTATACCACAAAGTTTTCAAAAGACAACTGAAGTAGGATTTGTATGGAGCATGTCAAACAATCGACTGAAATGGCATTCATCACTAAATACTGTTAAACGTCATTATTAAGAAATATTAAAAGTTTGGGTATATCAATGACTTAAGGCGCCCTCAACACCAAATAGGTTGCTAACTCGTCGAATTCTCCATTAGTTTACTAGACCGAATTTAGTATAATCCCTGCTTTATCTATCGTAGTATGAGCACGCACGATGTCGCACATCTGCTCTTCTGATTTGTTTTATGTGGCTAACACTTTAGGAGGGCCCAAGGCGATACCACTAAGTCTTTGGAACAAGAACAGGGCTTTATAACTAGGTCTTTACATTAGACTGTTGCTTTTATTTTTATTTATTATTTGTGTCGCTCGCTTCTGTATAGATTTAAAAAAAACTCTGAATAATTAAGTAGGTAAGAAAATGTATTGTTCAACTATTCTTAGTTTTATATTTGTTTATTTATCAACAATAAATTTACTTAGAAATTTATGTACTCCTAAGATCTCTTCCACAATGCATTCCAGAATATAAGCTTTTTGTATAATTTTAGAAAAATATACCTACATTAAACTACCGCCTTTGTACTAAAATTATGCAATAAAGTAATTGAATAAAATAAATAAATAAAATTAAATATTTTATAAAAAAAAATATTATATTATCACGGCGGGGCACCTGGGACCGCCTAGACATCTTTAGGGTACACATCGGGGGGGTCCAGCCCACCTCGTCGTAACCGATGGTATGGCTCGTCGTGATGTTTGGATATACTCAATATAACTCATCTATGAACACTTTCACAAGCTGGTATAGTAAAACTGAAGAGATCATTATTCATCATGGACTATGTAGGTCTGCTTACCACCAGATTGATACAAAGTCACATGCTGTGCTCCAATAAAAAGAAAACCTTAAAATTAGTTTCAAACAAAATAATAATTTGGGCAAAGTTGTAGTGGTAGTAGGATTTTAGGGTTAGTTTTTATTTTTTCTTTAGAGTTTTGTATTTGGTACTTAATTTTATACCTAAATTTTTAAACTTTTCTTGAATATATAATAGCTAAACTTATAATAAATCGTAAATTTTGAATATTTTTTTCCGCTTCAAAAACTATTTCGCTTGTCACGTATTTGCTTTCGTAATTGAGTTTGTCAGGTTTGCACACATCACGTCTGGATGCGTGATTGCGAATTGCAGAGTTAAATGTAGCAATGTGTACCGCAAATAGAGCCTCACAATCGTTCACTGCTAATCAACAGCAGTAAATTGGACCAGCCTTTGTTACCAGTAAACTTTCAAAGTGACCATGAATTATCAACATCGGATTAGCTTAGGATAGTGGACAAACAAATAGTTAATTAGGTAGGAAGGTACCTATAACTCAACACGCGATTACTGATATCTTAGAAAATAGTTTTAATAAGAAGTTTTTTTTACAGAATTTACATTTTTCTTCCCAAAATATTAACCATGTTACTAATTTAAAAAGTCACCGAGCCAGTAGGTAACTTTTAAAATTATGCTTAGCTTTTACCTACCAGTAGCGACATGGCATATGAATTTGGCATCACGATGGAGAGGGGCACAATAAAGGTTTTTTCTCGCCAATAGTAAATTAAGGTGTATTGTCAAGTCGAAAGAAGTTCTCGGCTCAGAAAAATAGTAGATGGGCATCAGTAAATTTGTCCAGCAGTTGTTTTCAGTAAACTTTCAAAGTGACCATGAATTATTAGATAACAGATTAGCTTAAGATTAGGATTTATATACGTGGTGGCCGAGTTCGTTAGACCTTGGACTTAAAAACGCTTAGGTCCCTGGTTCGAATCCCGGTGTGTACCAATGAGTATTTAATTTAAAAAAATACATTTGTACATTTGTTTGACAACACCGCTATAGTGCCTCGGTGCACGTTAAGCTGGTTTTACCATACGAACTTGTGAAACTGTCTATAGATGGGTTATTGAGTCTGTTCCAAAAACATTGCGAGGAGCTAGCCACTTGTTCGGTGTAGACTCATACCATCGCCTACTACGAGGTGGGATTACCCCTCCGCTGGGTACCCTGGGGCCGTCTAGGCGGTCTCGGGCGCCGTAAAGCACCCGTGATGATATGTATGTGTATGTAGATTAGCTTAGGATAGTGGATAAACGCTATGATAGTGGTCGCGTTGTTTTAGTCAATACCTAATAAGATTATGTCAACAAACCTCTAGGTGGCTAATGTATATTCGATTCTGTCGTATTTTGTTTCATAATATTGATCATACTGTGAAAATAATTACTTGCTATTAAGGGTAAAAAGTAACAGCAGTCTATATATTACCTAGCTTACATTAATTAGTTTTAGTTCTTGTTGTCTGCTTTGGTTCGTTTTCCACTCATTAGCACCTCCCGTATTAAGAAACATTTTGTAGCACGTTCGCGGTACAACTCTCTTATTTATTGCTTGCACAGAAAACGTGCTTCACGCGAATTTGTTCTCATCATATTTTCAAAGAACGCTTCAAGTATTTTTATGAGGGTAAAAATAAAAACAGGAATATAGCCCCTAATATTATATGTTTAAGGATGCATTTATAATAGAAGTTGGCATACGTAAGTCCTTAGAAGGATTGTTGTCCCCCTTATTTACCTTACTGTACCGCTTTATAATGTTTTGTGAATCCTTGTAACTTTATTTATCCGCATTTCTTTTTACCCATTTTTATGTTGAATACGGTTTAGGTGTCATTCTTTGTTTGTTAATGTCTATTCTTGAAATGATGACTTACTTACCCGACGGATATTTTTATATATTTTTTGAACAAGAGTACTTTTTTTGATATTTTTACGCGATATAAATTGTATGTAGGTAATATAACCTTGTCATATATATACACGTTAGGTGCTATATGACTTCGATAGGCTAACTGACCGCTTTTATTTTCACCGTCTTTATGCATACATGCGAAAACCGTGACCTAATTATGTTTCGGTTTTAGTGTGTAATTTTAGGAGTCAACTGCATCGTTTTTTTTGAGGTTGTACTTTTCTTTTAGGTTGCGATTACGATACGGGCAGTTGATTTGACAATAAAGCATTATATACAAGCATTCGTAAGTAGAAGAGTCGTAATGCAAATTCGTCTTCATCGCCACCCATTTATTAACAGCATCATTGCACACCATTCACCAGCATAGCAGATGAGACAAATAACAATGTATTTATTGACCCCATTCATGGACTTTGTATGCCTGCTTGACCATCAGATGAATACAAAGTGACAAATAATATAATCTAACAAAAGTAATTATTCCAAAATGTATACCTCTCATAGTTCATACTACTTGCCGCATATATATATAAATGCCTCGTACGGCATATGAATAAGGTTTCAGTCTGTGGGTTCATAGGTTTTCAGGAGATTACTGCATCTATTTATTATCGAGGTTGTTATAGTCTCCTTTCAGGGTGCGGTTACGAAATGTGTGGTTAAATTGACAATAAGGCAGTGAGTATATTAAAATATATTCGTAATGTAATTCGTCTTTGTCGCCGCTCATTTCGTAATCGCATCATTTACCCTGCATAGTGGGAGCGATTAATGTTGTTTAAGAATAATTATTGATTGACCCCATTCAGGTACTTTGTAGGCCTGCTTACCACCAGGTAGATACAAATTACATGCCGTGCTCCAATAAAAAAAATCACAGGTCCCATTCATGGACTTTGTAAAATGATTAGTGTAAAATTTACATGACTTTACATTACGTCATTATTTGATCCACCTTTTTATCTCTAAATTAAATACAGATAAAAAGATGGAACATATAATCAAAAAATCTGTTAATTTATTTGATTAGCTGTCATAAAAAAACCCTACTGCTTTTAGCCAGTTTCTAGAAAGTTAATAAAATATTAATCTATGAATAAATAAAAATAAGTTCGCACATTATGACATGTAAATTTTACACTAATCTGCCTTTTTTTTATTGGAGCAGGACGTGGTGTACCAGACCTACAAATTCCATGAATGCGGTCAATCAAAACATTGCATCTGTATGGGCGGTGCCTTGTGCTAATTTGAACCATCGATTATTTTGATCCAAGTTCTAGTAACTGGGGTTAAGACAGACGCTATAAATTGTGTCTGCTCTTCAACAAAAGCTGTAACGATTAGGTAATGAAACATATTGCGAAGTTTCATTTAATGTTTATCGCGATAGCATTAACATAACACTGGGGTCCTTTCAGCTGGGACTTCTGCAAGCACCTGTCACCCCCGTTGTTGCATTATGGACAAACTTCTTCTTTCAATGTATGTTTGAAAGTCGTTTGCGTTTCTTATTGTTTTCGATTGTCGAAGTTCAATGTTAAAGGATAAAAGTTTAACATTTTAAATGTACAGGTTTCTCTTTCTTGTATATCTTATCTTATCCATACAGATAATGTTTCGGTTTTAGTTAGTGGGTTCACCAGTTTTCAGAATACTATTGCATTTCTTATTAAGGTCTACTTTATGAAACAAGCAGTTGATTTGGCGATAAAGCAGCGTTGCTATTAGACTCGTTTACCAATTTGTCTGTCGAGGCCAGTTTTATGACTGCGTCAACTGGCTATCTAGCCGGCACAGTAGAAGTGATCAATGCTGCTAAACAATAATAATATATTGACCCTATTCATGGAATTGGTAGGACTGCTTACCATCAGGTAGATATAAAGCCGTGTTCCAGTCATCATCATCAAGTTTCTTATTTTGGTTGAAATCCGTCAAAAAAATAAATTCAAAAAGATTTATTTCATGTAATATTTTCAAGATATTTATGATGAGTAAAAAAACTTTAATTAGGTCTTTGAGTGCGCTTGGTTAGGCTGCTATTCATATCCAAAAGTAGGTATATAGATTATTATTAATTAAATTATATAGAAACTAAACGCACAGTATGAAAAATACCAACCGAACGCAAGCTACATAACCAACTAGATTAAAACTAGGCGGTTAGCTGTTTCCATTAGACCTTTTAATTGTAATCTACCATACAAGGGCGCCACCGGGGCAAATATACAAAATAATAAAAAAAACAGACAAAACACTTCGATCCTATCCTATTGAAGCTTTTATAATATATTCCCCTGCGTTTCTTATTAACTTTATACCTATCCTCAAAAATGCTGGTGACAAATTTATAGCCATGTTAAAAAAAAAAAAAGTAAATAGAACAACAAACACCATAAAAAAACGTTTTACATCCAACTTTATAACAAGTCTTGCATTAACAAGCACCAAACTAGTACAAGGTAAAATTAAAAAGGCAAAGGAAACTTATCAACATTTGCATAATTATAATAAGCCTTACTATTTCAGCAGGATCCGTGCATAATTCCCCGATATAAAAGCCTTTTTGAGTTACTGCGACAACTTTCATATTTTCTAGGTAGGAGTGAATTTATAGAGGGTTTCCATCGCCGCCGGCTCGTTGGGCCGTTTCATTATTTTCTCTTGTTTACAATAAGATTAAGATTATGTCTTAAATATGTTATGAAATATTGTATATTATAAAAACTATTACTATTTATTTATTATTAGGGGTGGCTACTGGCATCTATGTGTATTCACCACAAGTTTTTACAAACAGTTTCTAATATAGTCGATAGTAACTATAGATAGGGGTCAACCAATAGGTCAAATTTATTTATCAAATAAACCTCTCTTATTGGTTAATTCCTATCTATAGTTACTAGCTACTATAGTAAAAACTGTTTGCAAAAACTTGTCGTAGAACTACAGCAAAGGAGTTTTTTGACCACCTCGCCGTCGCCGATGGTATTATGGAATCTACACCAAACAAGAAGCGAGCCTGTCGTTGTGTTTTCAATATTAAATTTAAGAATTGATCCTTTTCTGTTTGAAATATCCCAAACTCCAACACAACAATGAATTAGACCGTCTAACAAGTTCTTAAGAAGTATATAAACAAAATTGTTGGTAGGGCAAACAACGCGAACGGCCTTGCCAAAGATTCTTGTCACCGGATTAATTCTGTTAAACAAACGGGCCGAGTAAAAGCTTACAGGTGGAGCTAGATAAGGAGTCCGGAAATTGCCTCGCCGCTGGCCACCCCTCTGGAGAAAGCGCGTGCCCACGACCTTAGATTTCAAATAGACTCCGCATAAACAATTTTCTCTAATCTATAAGTCTATATTATAATAAATTTATAAATATTTCTGCATCTGCATTCTAGAGAATTTTGCGAAAAAACAAATACTAGAAGAGGGAAGAGAGTAATAGAACGTACAAAAACTTTTTTTAATTTTCATCTCTTTCTCGATTTGTCGATATGTTAGTAGGTACCTTAATGCGCGCAACACGCTATTCATATAATTGATATTCATAGGCATAAAATCGGCTTATATAAAGTAGACGCATGAGGGCACACAGACTTGCGGGCAGCAGCTATTTTCGAATTAACAAACAAGTTTAACAAAACGAAAAACATTATTTAAAAAAAAAATTAGAACAAAAATGATTTAGCTATGCTTCGGCTTGTGGTGGTCGTAGTCACTTGTTCCGTCGCGCGTAGCCTATAACTAAAACATGGATAGTGTGTGCGCGTCGTAGCAAAAGTTCCACTTAGGTATATAGATAGGATAATGGAGATCGTTTCTAGTTATTACCTATCCTATAAATTTATTACAGCATTATACTATAATTAGGTGTTTATTAAAAGTTTTTATTTTATTTTAGTTGAGCATTTAGTTTTCTTTACTTAAACCTGTCCATAAAATACTCTCTATGCCGAATCGGTTCGTTATATTTTTTGTATATGTAGGTTACATATTCTACTAATAAAATAATTCTTATTAGGTATATAAAATATATAAATTGGAGCTATAAAATTGACTGTCACTGATGACGCCGCTCCAAAGAGAGGCGAAAAATTCGGCAACAAAATTTTATAGCTTCGATTTATATATTTTAACTAATAAGAAACACATCTAACACACTTTATTTGTTTCAGATTCTAAATAAATTATATAATTTTACAGTAACCGATTTAGTTAGTAAAGAGTATTAAAATGATATTCATCGTGAACAAAAACTCACACTGCGCCACAAAAAGGCATCTTAATGCAAGCAGTAAGATGCCTTTCTGTGGCCAGTCCTTTCTAGTGGGTATTGTAAACTAGGCAAGCACGAGTCGAGCCCATTGCCACTGGCTCCATCCAGTAGGTGATGGATCGTCTGATTGCATGACCAGGTAATTGTTAGGTTGGCATCGCACTTTTCCTCGGCGCTATGCTTGCGTGATTTCTGGACCCTCTTTCTCTAAATCATAATTGTTAAGGTCCTTTGCTTAGATTAATGGGTAAATGTTAAGGTGTTTACTGAGTGCAGCAAAATGCTTAATAATTTATAGACTTTTAGATTTACCAACTTTACTGCTTTCGTGATTTGAAAAGTTTTTTTACATGGGTATATAATTTGGGTACTTTTACAACGTTCTCTATATTTATTGTATAGAAAATATGTTCATTAACTTATTAGTTCATACAACTATTTTTATTTGCTACACATTATATAAAATAATAATAATATGCTGTATAAAGTTCAGCAATATCTTGATCTTCATGACTGGCCCATTTGCTGGACCATATTCAAAAGACGCGAACCGGGTTTCTTATAACTTTTTTTCAAAGATTTTGCGCGGTGTATCTATAGTTTCCATCTTTTACATTGATGGCTCTGGTGATACCTGAAAATAAAAGTTGCCTGTTCAATGGAAACTGTTTGATAAGTATACTCACCACCATACACGATAGATGTGTAGACTAGGCTTATAGTGACAGCCTCTTGGCCTAATGATGATGTAAGGTGGTGTCGCAGCCAGATTTTTAAGTAATTAAGAGTTAGTGCAATAGATATTGTTCGGGTTCTACCAGAGCCAGATCATTTTGCCAACTAGAGGTTAAATTCTAACTAAGAAGGTCCAACTAGAGGTAATGAATACAACTAGCACTTAAATTATGTTGAATGTAATTGCTGTTTTCATCCATCCGTTTTCATATTTTAATTTTATTTGTCTGTTGTTTTTTGTTTTTAAATGCTTTTAATATTGCAGTATTATATATTTGAGACAAAATGTATTGTATCTCAATTAACTGTTAACCCTGTACTGATCCTACGCTGTATTTCATTCCACTTGAATAATTAAAGGCTATAGTGACATCCTTGCCTTGACTCCTTGCACTATTTTTTATTTTCTTTCTCTTCTTCTATTATACTTATTATTTATATTTATTATTTTACTTTATTTATATCGTATAATCTGATCAATCTAATTTGAATTCTTTCACCTTTTTAAACTCCAACCAATATTAGCCACGTTTTTTTAAATCTGTAAAAGCGCTAAAAGTATATTTCTTACCAATGCCCTACATCAGTGAACACCAGGCTGTTGAAACAACTATTATTAAAACCCTTAAATAAAATTCGACATATAAATATCGTTATTTTAAAATAGGTCAGTTCTCTATTAAGAATGGCAAGTCCATAAATGAGGGAATTAAACTGCTTGTTGTTGCTTGAAGCGGGTGAGCGGACGACCGCATACAAGCGTTCGCATTACCCCGCATTTGTGACACTTCGACGATTGCCAATGAGCTAATATACTATGAAATGGTAATATTCACTATGCAGATTAATTAACAAAATTAATTGAATGGTAAAAGATATTTTGATCAATGCTTAATTTTTTTGTCTTTAAAAATATATATTAATTGTTTGGTTTATATTTTCATTGTTGTGGACGTAATGATATAAAATGCGATAAGTGCAAAAACTCATCCTCGCTCGGGGGGTTCCAATAATTATTAGGTATATTATTTTTCATTCCATATTTGGGTATAGACCAATTTTTTTGAACGGTGGTAATTTTTCCATAATTTTAATTATAATTAAAAATTGATTTATGTAAATAATAATAATATGCGAGGACAATTTACACAATATTGCTCTGGTCACAAATTAAGCTCTAATAATAGGCTTGTACTATGTGTACCAGAAGCAACATACATATTATATTTTATAAACACCCCATGACAAACTGTACAGAAAAAACGTACTATTTTTTTTTTTGCCATGGGTGGGAATCAAACCCACACCTCCGGATACAAAGCCAAAGCGCAACCACTAGTCTACGGAAGCTGTCTGTGTTGTTAAGATATTTATTCGTACAGATAGAGACAGTCTCAAAAAAAGCTACATTGTTGGAAAAAAAATTAAAGCATAAAAATGATATTACAATTTCTGGCATACAATAGAAATACCATAGGATATTTTTTACCCTAATCAAACAATAAATCCTATACTGAATACTGAGCGATAATTATCACAACGAAGAGTTTTTAACCGCCGAAGAACCGTCGAGAAAATTGCCGATTTTTTTCTCTCTTTTATTTAATGATATACCTAGAACTTTTACGCTTTAAGTACGCTTTGGCCACTGCTTCAACAATTATAATATATGTATTCTCTATTTATTTAATCTATGCTTGTTTGTTTACTTGCGAGTGACGTCACACTCTGCGCATTTACCGACACAGCGTTTTTAGCGCCATTGTGGAAATTCAAACTTTAACATTGATTTTTATTAATAATAGAGTAGACATCCCGAAAATATAAATGTAGTGTGCTTATTATGTAATGAAGGATCATATAAACCGAGTTTCAAAAAGTAGTCAAATAGCCTATTTAGTTACAAAGTTACGATATAAAAATACTAATTAATGTAAAATAAAATGGTATCCATACTAACCTAGCCTAGTACACAGGGTGGACTGCAAACGATTGCTTCCCATTCTGGATGAACCCGTGAAGCCTCGGCCACGCACAGGCGATGCATCCCGACAGTCGTGCATCGATTTATTACACAACATCGGCTCTGATGGCTTTATTTGATATACAATGACAGGCTGATGCAGATAGTAGGCTTGGATTTATTGATAACACCCTGGGGTTTAATTTTTGGTTATTTGAATTGAGTTTTATTTAGTACGAGTCCATTATATGTTTATTTTCACTTAACAAAATTTAATCAAAATTAAAAATAATAAATAATATAACATAAATAAAATTATTAAGAAATATACCTATATTCCAAAAAAAAAAACAATAATAACTACACAAAAAAATAACCAATTACTTAAAAAATAATTTAAAAAAATCCTAAACATGCATATCCACCGCATCCAAAATCCGCCTGGGGCTGAACGTACCCATAACACTGGCCACATTACTTCTTTGTATTATTATATATTTAGTATTTAATATAGTTAAGGTCGGTCATTTATTTTACAAGCAAAGCAGTTAAATTTAAGCTTATGATTACTTCTTATATTTTATTGGAGTATGACTTTTTATCTAATATATATAGCAGAAACAAAGCAGACCTCCAAAGTCCATGAATGGGATCGATGAATACATTGTTGCTTAAAAGAATTGATCGCTTCGACTATGTCGGCTAAATGAAGCGGTTAGGAAATGGGTGGCGACAAAAACCATCTCGACAAGAAATCGGTTTAGTAACTCCTGAAAAACGTTGAACTTACAGACTAAAACCGCCTGTCAGAAAAAAAAACATTTTTACTTTCCTGGTCAAATTCCGGTGTGTATAATAATACCAATGAGTTTAGTTAAAAAATGTGTATATTTGTTTGACGATATTACTATATTGCCTTGAAGTTAAGCTGTTGGTATACCAAACTGTGTGAAACTGTTTATATTGGTTATTGAGTCATACTACGACGAGCTGTGTACTTGTTCGGTGTATACTTAAAGTACCACTGGTTACGATGAGGTAGGATTAAACCTTCACAGCGGGGTAACCCAAGGCTCGGCGGTCTCGGGCGCCCCGTAAGGCACCTGTAATAGTACATAATATTAAATAATTATTTAAAGTTCCAATAATAAACACAGAAACATTTGAGTTTACGATTGGGCGAGCTTTTATTAAAGTGCTGTAAGTACTCGTAAGAATGCAATAAAAAACAAGTTTTATCTTTTAAGGTACCTACGTATTTCAGCTAATCAACCATAAACTAGATCCGTCCGTATATTATTGTAAGCAATAGTAAGCATCCTATAATCTGATCGGAAATAATGAAACACAATTTGGCTTCCTAATGCATGAACCATGAATAGACCAATAATTCCCAACCCACTTCCAATCCAACAAGACAAATATACAAAATAACATATTCCTGGAACACTGTCAGCGGATTGTTGTTGGCTTATGTTTTATTCATGCTAAAGTCCATTCACATTATATCGGCCATAATATATCTCTTGATGATTAACTTTTATGAGTTGGAGTTATTACGGGGCAACTTATTTTCTTATTATAGTAAGATTATGTATAAATATATTCTTTTACTTTATCAGTATCACCAAATAATAAATGGTTCAACACTAAGCTAATTAAAACAAAATCATGCTTAAAAAAATATGTGTAGGTACTGAAATTATGAAATTTTATATATAATGATCTATCAAGAATGATACTTATAAAGTCATAAGTATCATGAATAGAACTATGACAATATGGAAATGCGTTAAAGCTTAAACCCTCTAAACACGAGAAATGAAAACGGCTAAATATACAAACCCAAAACAGAAAGTGGAAACCAAAAAAATACTATAAACAATAAATGCTCTAGAAGGGTAAATTAAAAGAAATAAAAGTAGTTAGTAGTGGTAGTGATTATATCTCTTTTTCATATAAAGATTTGAATAAGTTGAAGCGAGACAGATGAATTACGGTTCTAATTTTGTACTTATATATTATTTATACTTTATTCGGTTTATTTATAGGTATCTGAATAAAACTTATGAAGAAGAAGATTAAAGAGCGTTGGCAGAGTTTTATTAGTATATTTTAATTTTTTGTGTAGGACAACAAATGTTGGTCTTTAGTTTGTTTTTCATGAAAGATTGAGGGTTCAGGGTCTATTTTCAGAGTTCAGACTTAAAGATTAAATTTTATTTTGTTTCTGTGTAGGTAATTTATGTTGATTTTAAAAGGATTCAGGGTTAACGAATGGCCGTCCTTAGGTCACAAACATAATTTATGTATTAGCTTTATTAAAAGTAGTTATATTTCTTACCTTAACCTAAGATTTTTTATTGGAATTAAATTCAACTTTTATTTCATAATTCGTTGAATAATTTAGAAACAAAATAATAATATTTTTCTTAACCAATCAATAACACAATAAATACAAAGCATAACATGTGTAATAATAAATGTTACAGAACAACACATATTGTGTTAACTTTTCCAACATGCTATCTATTATATTCATTTTCCATTACCTAATGGTATGATAAATCGAGGCAAACAATCACACAGTTACTCGCTTTCCCTATATACGCGAACGTTTCAAAGAAATGTATGCCATCATCCTGAATTGCAACATATATTAATCACGGATTGTTCTGCAGCAATGATAAATCACTGACTGGCGAATGTCTTTCTTATTCCAGTAATCTAAATGCTGAATGGAAACCAAATTTTTAAAAAGAATATTAATGTTTAAATAGATTTAATGCTTATCTGTATATTCTCATTTTAGGTGGTTTAAAATTAACAAAATTAAACACGTATCTTAGGATCTTTAAGTAATTGCATTAGTTGGAACATATAGATATACTCGTTTGTTCCAGCTAATGCATATTATATAATTTAACTTCTTTTAGGACATTGCACACATATTGCCTTGGTCACTATCTAAGCTCTGGGTTTGTATGTACTATGTGTACCGAAAACTACGTTACTATAGTACATTTTATAATTTATAAACGCCGAGTTAATATTATTAATTTGTATTTCATTATTAAAAATTAAATACAAGTGTATTTAATTTTTAATAATGACACACTAGCTTAGTATTGTCAATATGTTACGCATGTACGTATGTATATTATGATGTCTAACTCATATAATATTATTTATATAATTTTACTTAATTCATTAAAGGCTGATATTCGACTGTTACTTTATATGACACACTGTCAAATTTAATCATTCTTCTTACAAGTTTTTAGTCTATTACTAACTTTATCTGACGAATAAAAAATTGGTTCTATAACCTATAAGACAGCAATGAATTAAGAATCAGAATACCATCGTCGACGAGAACATGGGAAACTAAACCTCTCTTCTGGGTAACCTAAGGCCGTCCAGGTAGTCCTGGGCTTGGGGAGTGATGAACCATATACCTGTAGATAAATAGAGACAATGTGACCGTGCGGTGAATCCATTGATAGTCAAAAGTCAAAAAAAAAAAAGTCAAAATCATTTATTTCATGTAAATCTTTACAGATATTTATGAATAGTCAAAAAAAAAAAAAGTTTAACAATGAGGTCTTAGAGTGCGTTTGGTTAGGCAGATATTCATTAACAAAAGAACGACAAATATTTGCTATCTAAGTAATATCTTTATTTAGCAGTGATGAATAATATAATTTTATCATATTAAACATCTTAAGTATAAAAACTAAAAATATATATAATAAAACCTACCTAATTAAATTAAATTAAAAATTTCATCAAACCTCTCCGATGCCGACGAATCACATGTTCCTAATATACTAGCGGCATTGCCGCGCTGAATTTCTAAAGAAATTTTTTGAACAAAAAACGCCCTGGCTCGATGGTCTCCCGACTTATCTATTAAAAGTTTTCCTAAGTTAAAAGTAAATTTTTTAGAGTCGGGAGACCACGGTCCAAGAGTTTCTACTGCAAAAGATATAAAATTAAAATTTTGAAAAATTGAACTGTATTTGTTTTTTTTTAAATTTTCTGCTTTAAGAGCTGCGGCACCGGAGGACATAGAGGTGACTTGGATATTAGATGATGCCAGTGTGTCCGTACAGGTGGCATCCCAAACGAGAGCACGACCTCTGTGCCACGGCACTATTGTCATTCCGTCCGGCCTTTTACCGTCATCGCGGTTAATGCCGGAGGGTTCCAGAAGACTAGGAATATCCGCCGAAGCCAACGCACATTTTATAATTTTATTTATGTTGGCACGGCGAGATATCCGGCCTGCACTTCTTCTACACGACAAACCATGATGGCCGGATTTATCGACGTCAGCACCGCAAACACAGAGGTGCGGTCTGCATAAAGGGGCACCTATACGGAGAGATATTGCAATGCGGATGGTGTGCCTATCGAGGAGGGTTCCAAGGGAAGGAGATGGAATAACATCCAACCAGGCCCCGGACTCCTTACAGAGCGACGCTAATATTCTAGCTATATCTATTGGGTTACTTGATTGTTTAAGTTCGTTAACTGAATTTTGTATTAAAGGAATATCCCAATTTTTTTGTACCTTCAAGTCAGTTGGTAAACTCACCGATGGGCATCTATTCTTCCAACAAATTATGGCTTCTGATAAAAAGCTAACCTCGCAGTCACCGAGTGACGGATTTAATATTTTTCCAACGAGATTGATGCTAGCGTGGGCCGAAGATAAAAATGCTGAAAGAGAGACGTCCATTGTACTTCGTAAACCGATTCCTCCAAATTTAACTTTATCATACACTGTAGATAAATATAATGTATATAATTCTATAAATCCAGTAAATCATTCCAAAGGATGAACACAAATGAAATTAAATAACAAAGACTTAAATTAAAATTCCCAAAGCTTTCTCATATAGAACAACACACACAAAGTCTACCAGTTCCGATATTTGGATTGTGATCGGACTGCCAGATGTTGGCCGTTATTGGCTCCTCAATACGTTCGGACATTAGTTCGGAACCGCAATTTGCTCGACTTTTCACTAGTTCACAACTTTGCCAAAGAAACTGGATCACTACTTTTAAATCCAATTGGCTGTGGGGTAAATAGTTTTTGATCTATTTTACTGTGAAAGTTTCTGTGTGGCCAATTTATTTTTTGTACGCTATATTTTTAAAGTAATTAAATAAAAGTTCTTAATTTAAAAGACGATTTTAATTTTCATCTAAGTAATATATTTAACAAGAAAATATACCTAGTAAGTACCTATATTAAACTCTACTATATGCAGGGTGAATTGAAAATAATGTACTTTCGGCTAATATGAGGTTCTGCTGATCAAATCGAGCAACTTTTCCCATGGAACCATGGGTCGCCAATTAAAAAGAATAATGGCTTCCCCATACAAATTAGTCATTTTAACATTACTAGTTTGTATGGAGAATGCATTTTTTTTTATTTGCGTCACATGGTTCCATGGGAAAAGTTGCACGATTTGATCAGTTAAAACCTCATATTAGCCCAAAATACAACCTTCAAAATTACTATGGATATAGATCTGTGCACAATTTGCGCTTTGGTTCCATCCCCGTTGGCAATATGTACTAAAACTTGCTAGCCACCGAGTACGTATTGTCTATATAATTTCAGAGGAAGCTGCCCAGTTTTATTACATTTTCAATAGCGTTTCGAAACACGCCTCGTAAAATTGTTCATCGGAAATCCCAAGATGTTGGGTGGCATCGGCACCTAACGTTAAAATATATTTTCTCTACTATCGGATTAAATAAAGTAATTTAAAATATTGAATTTTAGTTCCTATGGTATTCTTATTAAATACCAAATTGTTAACAAAAAGAATTACATAAAGTCAAAGAGGGTTGTTTAAGTATAGAAATTACATTTCTTAGGTGGGAGGAAGGTCTCTATAAATTGGTTAGGCCGACCGACCGGCCTCGTTACCACCACCCAACATCATCACCCGGCATCTGTATAGATGCAAAAACCCTCAAGTGACTTGGTCATGTTTCGGTTTTAGTTTGTAGGTTCGTCGTTTTTCAGGAGACTACTGCACCGATTTCTTATCGAGGAGGTAGTCTCCTTTCAGGGTACAGTTACGAAATGGGTAGTTGGATTGACGATAAGGCGGCGAGTATATTAAAATATACTAGTAATGCAATTCGTCATTGACGCGCTCCATTTCGTAATCGCATCATTTAGTCTGCATAGTTGGAGCGATCAATATTATTTAATAACAATTATTGATTGACCACATTCATGGACTTTGTAGGACAGCTCACCACCAGGTAGATATAAAGTCACATGTCGTGCTCCAATAAAAAAAAGAAAGAAAAGGAATTACATTAAGTCAATGGTTTGCATTTCTGTAAAAGAAGAATTTAATTAGGATGTTAGTACCGATTCCACTTAAACTACGTACTCGTGAATACTTAAAAAATGTTTTAGCATACCTACACAATTAATAATATCGTATCAATTAATAATCGTCTTTACATACTTACAAGACCACTTTTATACACAAGCGCACAATATCACGTACGCATACACACCACACACCCAAATAGGTACACACTACACACCATACAAATGATAGTGCATATACAAATTTCATAAATATTGTACACACTCGGATAATTTCATAAGGGGGAATTCGTATATGTGACGTCATCACCTTCTGTCAGATTTCACTCAAAAATGTTTGAGATTATTTCTTCAATATATTCTAACTGTGGACAGTTGAGCCCAAAAGTCACTCTGTTGAAATTTCATTGTATGGAGTGTGAGAGTTTATTATTTTAGATATCTATTTTTAGAAATCTTACTATTTTATTTTAAGTAATGTATTGTCGAAATAGTCAAGAAATGTAATTTTATATGCGGGGATTTAATGTTTCAATAAAATTGATGTATTACTATAATTTCCAGAAATGCATACAAAGTGTGATATATACCGGTACATTTTATTAATATATATTAATTTTAACAGTTTAAATTTATTATAAGGCATTGGTAAGAGTGACTATTACTAGACTCCGCTTTGTAATAAACTAAGAATTTATATTAAACAAAACCTTTTTATTATTTTGGACTAATTCAGCCAGTCTAAGTATTTGTTTGAAAAAAACCTGTAATATGAATTGACATTACTAAGGATTGGGGTCTGCGTCACTTTAATCTACTTACCCATTTATCTACATTAAAAATATTCCGGAGTTACCTAATTGGTAAATATTTTATTTTAAATAAATTAGTTTTTTATAGTAAAATAATTTAGATACACATACATTTAAATATATATACATAACTTCTACAGGGCCTCAGGGTACCCAGACTCAGGGTATTCAAAGCAATCATAATCTCTACATTATATATATCAATTATCTGTCCGTTTGTTTTGAACTTGTCTCTAATTAACACTCAAAAGTCTTAAATATAAAAAGATACGTAGGAAAATATGAAACAAAAATTGACATTTAAAATCTGCACGTACTAAATTATGCAAGTTAAGTATCACGTTCTTTCATTTTACAAAATATCTTCGGTTTACCGGTTTTGATCACCTAGATATTATACCTATGTGCATTCTCAATAATTAGTCTATCGTTTTTTTGACATAACATAATATATTATCATAAAATTGACCTTACTCTTACACCATAGCCTACAAAAATATACTCTTCATACATTACACACACGCAAATAAACTTTAATTACTTATTCTGTTTCTTGTAACGTGAGCGTTAGATTGTCAAAATAACGATTTCTGTTATTAACGCGTTCTCCTCCAATCAGAAAAGGTTAATAACTACTCTGATTGGAGGAGAACGCGCTAATAGCGGAATTTGTTATTTTAACAATCTGACGTTCGCGTTATAAGAAACAGAATGTAGCCGCTGGTAGGTAATATGTATAAAATTGTAAAAAATAAATAATAAAATCTTTTCAGCGTTGGAAAATGTTTTTTATTTAAATATTGTAAAAACGCAATATTATTTTATAAAAGCAACTGACTAAAAAATAAATATTGGTTACTATTATAGTTGTATTGGACACGAGCTCTCGGTCTAACAGAAGTATTGTCATACTTAGTAGGTGGTCTCACCAATAAATACCTGAAAAATGATTTACCGACAAATATCATATAAACTATCCGTACTTTAGTAGTTACCATGGTTTATTATCCGTCAAAAAATATAGATTGATTATAGAGAACGGTGGCTAGTTATGATTTGGATTAGGCGTTGATTTTTATTATATATTTTTATTGAGTATCGAGGCGGTAGTCTCCTTTCATGGTGTAGGTAGTTCTAAAACGCAGTAGCAGTTAATTTGTTGAGACCTGGCATTCCACCAATCATGTGGAATGATAATAATATTTTTTTAGCGTAATATTTTCAATATGTATTTTAGTTTTATATTTAGCGTAAAATAATTCAAACAATGTTCTAGAAATTGCCCACCGCCAGTTTCTAAAACATAGTTTGAATTATTCTATGCTAGAAATTATTTATTATTATTTAGTATTGTTCTTTTTTATCGCCGCCCATTTGGTAACAGTATTATTTGGCCGGCCATAGTAAATCGGTCTAATTCTATAGAAATTACATCGTATTGGTCCCTATTTATAAATATTGTATGTTTGTCATGAGTTAGATACAAACAGTCACACATGCTACAATAAAAAATAAACTTTGATTTTGTAATAATATTAATGATTATAAAATAATACAATACATTATTATGTTAGTATTTAAATGTTAGGTAGATAATAAAATTGTTGAACTACTCTGCCATTTATAAAAATAAAGTTTTGGATAATGGATGGAACCCTATTGAGCTTTGCTTTGGACATATATAAAAAAAAACTTTATTAAAAAAAACAATTAAAATAAATAGGTAAAATATGTTTAAAAATTGTAAAATAATGTGCGCCCGACGATACATTTTATTAAAAATATAAAAGCGACCAAAATAAATAGCTGTTGCGTAGTTTTAGTTACATTGGACAGTCTGTCTTTTTTTTTTGTAAGGTTATACTGACAGTGACAGTTGGTGAAAATTGCATATTTATTTTAGCTGAATCTGTAGTTAATCGTGTTAAAAGGTGTAAAAACATAGAATATAATCAAAATAAATATGTACTTGTCTTATAAAATTCCCAACAGTGAATATTTAGTGTTCCGATAGTAATATAAAAAAAAACGACGCGGAGCCACCTTTCACAGACGGGATCGCCCGCACAATGACGGTCTGTCATGGATTTTGTATGAAGATTTCTGTCTGGCAAGTTTTTGTAATTATTTAATTAATAATTTTCTATTAAACTTGCAAAAATCTCTCTATACTTTTTTAGAATACATAATAAACTATTGATATCAATTTTTTTACCACTATAAATTGTTGTAGTTTTGTCGCTTGCAGAGATGTTAAAAAGTACAAATTTTTCATGTTTTGGAAAATATAAATACATTTTTTATTGAAATAATATATGGGAGACTATATTAATCTCTTCATACATTTCAAGTTAAAGAGTTACTATTTGCATAATAATAGTTGTCTGTGAGTATCGAGTAAATTTCTTTAACAAACATTTTTAGTTTTGTAGTTCTAGATTTTCAGAATACAGCCTTAGTTTGCATTTCTGTAAAGGAAGAATTTAATTAGGATGTTAGTACCGATTCCACTTAAACTACGTACTCGTGAATACTTAAAAAATGTTTTAGCATACCTACACAATTAATAATATCGTATCAATTAATAATCGTCTTTACATACTTACAAGACCACTTTTATACACAAGCGCACAATATCACGTACGCATACACACCACACACCCAAATAGGTACACACTACACACCATACAAATGATAGTGCATATACAAATTTCATAAATATTGTACACATTCGGATAATTTCATAATGTAAACTTAAAAAAGCCAGTTTCCCACAATACAGGGTATTTATGAATAAAGAAATTTAGGCATATATTATAAGAAAACAAACTACCCTAAAAAAAATATTCATGTAAAGCTATATAAAAGTCTGTATCTAAAACGGTCGTAGTATAGTTAATGGAAAACTTGTAAAATAATTGTATATGTATAATATAATGGTGTACTTACATAATTATTCAGAAAAAGGCACCTGAAAGGAAAAGTAAAATTCATGAAGAGTTAGATAAAGTGTCTGTACCTAACACCGCCGTATATAAATGCGAGCGTGACTTTGTTTTCTACTAGTTCTCTCAGTGAAAATGTGCGGTGAAAACCCAGCAGTTGTGATTATTTCTCCTGCAAGACATGTCACGTTTTGCTTCTGACATTGACGCATTGCCCACTGCTGGAAAGCACTTATATTTTCTTTTTGTGTACTTAATAATATTTTTATTTTATTTTTTATTAATTGTTATAATATAGACCATATACCTACGGCCCAAGACTCCTTTGAGCATTTTTCGCTATTCCTTGTAGTTTAGTATTTGGTCATGTAGTAGGCCATCCTGAAATATTCTCATGGAGCCTTAATACAACAGCATCTATAGGCTCGATAAATCGACAAAATCGATACATATCGATTTTATGAATGAATGTGCATTCATAAACTTCATTTTATGGACTGTCGATATAATTCGATGTGCTTATGCTAAGCCCCCCTGTATAGGTACATTGGACGACAAGATAAAATGAAAAGGCAGGTTGAGATGTTTATTTTAACTCTACATTGACTGTATGTATTTGAAATATAACAGTTAAAGTTTTTTTAGATAGTACTTTTGGAAATCTTATTATTTTATAGTAGCATGACACGTGAGTGCATTACTTTGAGATCGTAAGAAGTTGATGCAGTACCTACATACAATAGTCGCCATCAATGGTGGAATAAATATATTTGTCGCTAGTGAAGTCTATAATGTCGGCTTTGAAGGCAAATTGATGAAAAAATTATCTACATGGTTATGAATAAATAAGAGTATTATTTTATAAAAAAGTAGTAATTACAAAATGGGCGGTAATAAAGAAGAATTTACATTACGTGTTTTAATATCCTTGCCACTTTATCATTAAATCAACCGCCCGCTTCGTAACCGCACCCTAAATGCGGACTACCACATCGACAAGAAATCGATGCAGTAGTCTCCTGAAAATCGGTGAACTCACAGACTAAAACCGAAACATGTTTATATAGACCGGTCGGCCTAGCGAAGTTATAGAGACCGTAGCATTCTTTAAATGAGTATTATTAAGGAATATTGGGTCTAAATAATAATATAGTATTCCTATAATTAAAGAATTAATAAGGGAACTGAAGGTTTTGATATTATTATACTTCTTATATGTATACTTATAATAATAAACAACTGTTTGTTTCTTGAATAAAATAAATAAACATATTTATTGTAACTCTAATACCGCTTTAGCTTTGTTTTATTTACTATAGCTTTTTACTGTAATTAAAATCTACTTCGTGTTAATTCTAGTAAATTTATAATGGCGCCGAGCCCCGTGTTCAGGGAACAAGTCATCGTTGCCTTGCCGTGGTTTTTAATTCACATAAAATGAAATAGCTACACTCACGGGCTTATCTGATTAATAGACGTTAATTGAAAAATAATGATACAAAATGCACCCTTGACTTTGAAGCCCTGTAAGTTAACACGCAAGCCTGTCTGTCAAATTGCCATTTCTTTGGAGTGTGAAAGTATTTTTTAGGTGTACACTGTAGAAATGTATTTTCCATTTGTATAAATTAAACTTAACTTTTTTGGTATAAAAGTACAGATTTTATTTAAATATATGTATTTTTAGGTACTGTACTGTACAGAAGTGGCAGTTTAAATAAAAAATAATCCAATTACTTTTACAAGTGTATTATTCCATTACTTTACAAATGTATTATTCCATTAACACGGCCGAATAGTCAGGACTACGTAATGATACAATGTATCATTACGTAGTCCGAGACCGCATAGATGGCTCAGGGTTTTGGCGAAGGAGTTGTATTCAGTTCATGGACGACCATATGGTCGTCCATGAACTTTATATCTATATATTATTATTACATATATATATTATCGTTCTGAACTTAACATCGTTAAAGTAAAAGAAATGGTGACTGAAAATGGTCGTTTAATTCTGAAAGAGATAACCTTTAAAATTTCTGTGTCTCACAAATCAATATTCCCATTTTAAACCATTTTGGGCATGAAACGAGTACCGAAATATTTCTGAATTATTTTCTGCAAAAAAAAAATCACGAAAAGGCTATAAAGATTTGTAATTCCAAGCCCACATTCATAAAACACATTGTAACTGGTTAAAATACAAAGGTTTACGAGTTTTACATGTAAACCAGTCAAATATGGACCAAGGAAGTCCAAATGTGCCGAAACCGAAAAATGCATTGTCAAAGTCGATCAAAAGTGAAGATGATATTCACAGCGTTACGTGGCGTTTGAGAGACAAAATTTTTCGAATAAGACCGACTTGTAGAAAGAAAAGTCATGGATTTTCCACCATGATAACGCGCCATCTCACAGGCTATCGTTGTGAACAAATTTCTGGTCAAAACTCAACAGATCTTAACGAACAGCCACCGTATTCTCCTGATATGACTCCAACCGACTAAGTATTTTTTTAGGTGGGAGGAAGGTCTCTATGATTTCTTTAGACCGACCGACTGATTTCATTACCACAAACCTACAAGTGATCTAGTCATATATTTCGGTTTTAGTCTGGTAGTGGGTTCAAAGGTTTTTGGGGGCTATTGCATCGATATTTAGGATGCAGTTACGTAGTGGCCAGTTAATTTGACGATAAAGCAGCGAGGCTATTAAATAGACTCGTAATGCAAATTTGTCTGTCGATGCCTGTTTCGATGCCATCAATTAGCCAGTAAATATATATTAATCATAGTGGAAGCAATCAATGTTGTTAAACAACAAAGTAATATACAAAAAAAAAAGAACAGAATATTTTGTGGTATATAAATGGACAACACCCTTAGTGTGCGGCCCGATAGTGATACCCACATTGTCCTTTGTGGCCCTTAGCCGGAAAATTGTGACGACCGCTGATCTAATCCATGGACTTTGTAGGTCTGCTTACCACCAGGTCAAAAAGTCACATGCCGTGCTCCAATAAAAAAGTAGTATGGTTTTTGAACGAGGGACCTAAGTGTTTTTAAGTGTAGGATCTAAACAATTCGATCGCTACGTATCATCTCAATAGTAAGTAAATATAGTAAAAGTAAATACGACTACTACCATCAAAATGATGTCATTTTGATGGTAGTAGAGATAAATAAGCAAATTAACATGCAAATAAAATACAAACTCAATTTTAAAAAACATAAACTTGTTAACTTTTCTACAGTCTCAAAAGCCAATTTTAGTTTTGCATAACGTTCATATACATTAAGTTTATGATATCACCAGGCTGGTAACATTGCCTGGTCTACAATTAAATCCCAATTTTCGCCTCCCCGCCCGCCTAACTTGCGTGACCGACCACGACTAAAATGAAAATGCACAAAGCATACAATTATTGTATTATATAAATCCGTTGCTTATTTTATTTGGGCTTATTAATTATTTCCCCTATAAATACGCTTTGAGGTTATTTCCATTAATGGATTTTCAATTTAAATGGTTAATATTCTGTGTTTAAATAAAAGTAAAAGTTTTTAATTTGTAACCAGCCGGTAGGTATACTAAAAATATATTGGAATCATGCACAATTATGTTTAGTATTTTGATTTATATTATAAATTTCAACAAAACTTTGATTCGTATGATTTTTTCATTGATTTTTTATGTTTCTATAATATTAAATCATATCTGTAACACTACTAATAATAATAATATGAAGGACATTACACACATATTGCTCTGGTCACAAACTAAGCTCTAGGCTTGTACTATGTGTACCAGAAACAACGATACTAATATTAAATTTTATAAACACCCCGACCATGACAAAGTGTACTATAAAAATATACAAATATAATTGCGCCTTGAGAGGAAATCAAACCCACGACCTCTGGATACAACGCTGACGACCTAACCACTAGAACTTGGGGGCACTCAGAAATAAAGCTTTTCTTGTCATGCAGTACTTATCTGGTAATTACACCGACTAGTATGTTAATACTTGAACATTTCATAGCGGAAAAGTGCATTATGTAAGATCCAAACAGGCTTAATGCATGCGAAATAATAATTAGGTAGCTATAACGTATGTAGGTAACTTTGCTATATTTTTTTATTGAACAATAAAAAAGGAACAACTTAATAATTATTTTCTACATATACTTCAAGCATATGCCTGAAGAAAATTACTTCATTATACCTTGAACAATGCCTGGGGTAATGCTTACCATAATATTGAACCTAGGTTGCGTGTTTCCAACATTTTAACTCCCAAGTGTTTGCTTAACGTGATAGCCTTAGAATAATGTGTATTGCAATAATTTGCATTAAGCTCGGTACAGTGTACAAGGGCGTGGTTCAAGGGTCTATCATTAATAATAGAACGAAGTGCCGTAGGGCGGCCCGCCCTTACAGTCCGGGCGTGCAGAGGTTAACAACCCTCGTTACACTATAAGTACGCTGAAGTGCCAAAGTTTTTTATTTATACCAAGAATGCATGACACCCTCGCTGAAGGGTTGAGAGTATACCCCCGAGTTGGCACTTTAAAACCTGATATTTCCGGAATTCATGAAAGTTTCATAAATAAAATTTGTTAATTAAGTTGAGAATAAAATTTACTTTATTTTTATGATTAAATTAAGCCGTTTATTGCGTTATTAAATACAAATGGGGTTTAAAGTTATGACTTTAAGTGTGAATTTATAGGTTTATTAATTATGCTAGTTACATTTTAAGTGGCTGTTATGTTTCAGTAATATTTTTTCTGTCTATAGATACTTCTTTATGCAGAAGGGTCACACGGACATGAATATCCCCTGGGTCTTAAGAATAATTATAACTTTTTAAAATATAGGGGAAAAAGGTTTTTATGCCAAATTTAACCAATATGTACTTTTATTTAATGAACATTGCACTGAAACGTAGATAGTTTTAATATATATCCACAAGATAAGGCAGAACTGGGTTCGGAATTTCATATGTATGGATAAAATCAGTATGAAGGCATTCGTTAGAGAACCAAAGTTGTAATGAAAAGTTTAAAAAAAATCTGAAATGAAAAC
The DNA here is from genome assembly GCA_947458855.1 of Monopis laevigella. Taxonomy (NCBI): domain Eukaryota; kingdom Metazoa; phylum Arthropoda; class Insecta; order Lepidoptera; family Tineidae; genus Monopis; species Monopis laevigella. The sequence goes on along the minus strand of OX381577.1, from coordinate 17,323,084 downwards.
CGCGTATTTGGCGTGGGTAGTAAGTAGCGTTTACCGCTATATGAAACATAAACCCATGGTGGAGCCTCTGGTCTCTTTCAATAATGCTTATATAATTTAATTATGTAATAAAATTTTGTTATATTACTTTTATAATTGGCGCGATTTCTAATTGGCAAATTCTATGCTCTAAAATATAAAATGTAACCATAGTATAATATCTATGTACCTATGTATTTCAGATTTTTTGCACATAAATTTATTTTTGTTTTAGTCAAAAAAAAATTATATTTATTAAAGAATAACATATTTACAAATCTGTCTGTCTGGCCCCTCTATTTGGAAAAACCTATGCTATAGCTACTACTATTATTTCTTCTGTGGCTATGGGTAGTCAGTTTACAATTTATCAACAGTTTGATGTTGCTTAAACCTAGTCGGTAGAAGCGATCAATGATGTCTTACAGCAATGTATTGATGGACCGAATTCATAGACTTTGTAGGTTTACTTATCATCAGGTAGATCAAAAATCACACGCCGTACCTAAATTAATAAAAATAAATATTAAATTAAACCGTACCTATATCATGAAAAACTGAAAAGTCTTGAGTTCACATTTTTCGTAAAACCACGTTACAGTGCCACTCCGCTTCAAATGAAGGCTCATGCGCCGTGAAATTGAACGCACACAAATTTTAAAGTTATTATTTTCTAGGAGCTGTATTATATATAGCGTCTTTAAAATGAAGTATGAGAGGTATTAAGGGTTTTATCCCTATTGTTGGGTTAGTAAACATCACAGATATTAGAACTTTTTAATTAATACATATTAAACATATAAATAAACATTATAAATAAACATGTTTATTAGCTACAAATATAAAAAAATACAGCGTGGTCGACCTATGTTGTTTCTCAGTACTGATTGCTTTCACTATTCCTGCTAGATGATGAGGTTACGAAATAGCGGCAATAAGTACGAATTTACATCCCTGAAAACCTTCGACGAGAAATCCATGCAGAGTAGTCACCTGAAAATCGGAGAACACACAGTTACAAGACGGTTTCTGCAATCTTTTTATTGATCAGATTTATGTGCGTTGGTAACAAAACCAGTTCGTCGGTCTAGCGAAGTAATAGAGACTACCTACCCCTATCTAAAAAACAGTAACAGGACAGAAAATGTAATATTTTAATTAAAATCTTATTGCTCTTATTTTAAGTAAACCAATAAAGACACAATTCAGTGATATAGAATATATTAACATTGTATAGTTTATGTTGGGAAAGAAGAACTCAACTCGTCGCGTCGTTAAGCCGCTTACTCTGGAACATGTTACAAAATTATTCTAAAAACCGTTTCAGGCAACACATGAAAACGCATTAAACGATTGTTTTTCTTGTCGAAAGCTTGTTAATATGCTATATGAAAAACAAACTTCATGTTAATTATTTATATGTAAGTTAACCGACTAGGTTACCCGTTTATTTAACTAAATAATACCACTTGAAATGCTAAATAACTATATTGAAACCAAACTCTATGTTAATTATTTATATAAACGTTAGCCGACTAGGTTTACCCGTGTATATAACTAAATAATACCACTTGAAATGCTAAATAACTATATGAAACTCCATGTTAATTAATTATATATACGTTAGCCGCCTAGGTTAACCCGTGTATATAACTAAATAATACCACTTGAAATTCTAAATAACACTTAGGTTTCGGATTTTAGACAGCTAGAAATAAATAAAATCTAAATTAGTTGTGTTTCTTAATATACGTGGTAAATACTTTAAATATACGTGGTGGCCGAGTTGGTTAGACCTTGGACTTAAAAACACTAAGGTCCCTGGTTCGAATCCCGGTGTGTAGCAATGAGTTTTTAATTAAAAAAAATATGTACATTTGTTTGACAACACCACTATAGTGCCTCGGAGAGCACGTTAAGCTGTCGGTCCCGGTTTCACTATACCAACTTGTGAAACTGTTTACAGATGGGTTATTGAGTCTATCCAAAACATCACGACGAGCTAGCTACTTGTTCGGTGTAGACTCATACCATCGGCTACGACGAGGTGGGATTAAAACCCCTCCGCTGGGTACCCTGGAGCCGTCTAGGCGGTCTCGGGCGCTGTAAGGCACCCGTGAAGAGATATATATATATATATATATATATATATATATATATTCTAACACACCACACGACTTTAAAAACAGTGTATGTTACACTTAATATACAATTGATTTAGTAAAATAAGGATCTAGAATGTTATTTTTTATTTGACCTTATTTGTTCTGAATTAAATGCTTAAATGTGAATCATTATCATCATCAGCATATCGCAGTCCACTGCTAGACATAGGCCTCTCCTAAGACATGCCACTGATCCCTATCCTCCGCTCTTCGCATCCAGTATCTGCCAGCTACCCTCCGCAGGTCATCAGTCTATCTAGCTGCGTCCTACGTTACGTTCGCCTAGACGTAAATAAGAATAAAAATCATAAATTTACCTATGCATGGATATATTTTTACTCTTAATTTGACTTCCTATGAGTATGTAGTATAATCCAATGAAAGGGAATCGAACCTTCCAGATACATCACAAGACCATGAAAGCGCAATAATATAGAGACACAATTAAACTAATTAAATATAAACTATAATCATATTGGGTACTAGTCACACTAGCAAACTATATCTGCTTCTAGTGCCTACAATAACATGTATCTAGTGCGATGCAGTTCAATGAGCAATTCCAATTAATTTGTTTGTTATAGTTGAGCAGCCGTAGCCACATCCGGTCTAGGCCGACTCATCCTATCACAAATCCATAAGCACTCAATGGTAACTGAATCATTCGAAACCAATGAATATTGTAGACATACAGACAGACCGACCGACATACAGACACATTCATACTTTCATTATCTTGGTTAGTAAGAGTCGTAGTCTTCGGTGAATAATACTCGCACTTTGTCGGTAACTTGTTTTTTTTCTCTTACTGTCTTATTTTTTATGTCAAGTCAATGTCGTCGTAAGTCTCGTCGGGATGGTTTTATAAACAGCCAATGTCTGTATGTCCGTATGAATGGGTCTGTATGTCGGTCGGTCTGTCTGTATGTCTACAACAATGAGATTAAAACTCGTAAAATAAAATTCTAATAATACCAAAATTCTAACAATACTGTTTAATATACAGCCGAAAAATTTAATAATCGTAAAAGATCGTAGCCTGTATGTTAGTCAAAATAATATTAGGCATTCTTGGAAGCAATTTGAATGTTATGCTGGTTTTTTTTCAAAGGCTAAAGTTAAATCTTTTATCGTTATATTTTATTTTAAAAGTCTTTTTTAAATAAAAGTGGTACCTAATACCTATAGATTTTTCTTTTCAAAAACTAATTAAACTAAGAACTAGGTATTTTTATAGTTAAAATAATTCCAATAATTGAAAAATATTATCGGAACGTCCAAATAAAATACCTTCAGGCAAGTGGGATCTAAAACGTGAGTTTAATATAAAAGTTAAAGTGATTTCTAGATTTAATATTTTATTTCGTACGGGCGACACTGAAATGGATAAAAATACGTGCTTAATTATTTTTATGATAGAACACAATATAATATTTTCCAGTATGAAAAAAGCAACCTGTATAGTTTAAGCAGACCTCTTAATAATATAATTAGTTTATTGAAATTATGTATTGCCCGATAAGATTATAAATGACTACGCTCAACTTTACTTTTCTTAGTAAACGTTGAGAAAATAGTTTAAGTATGGACAAGCACCACTACAGACAATATCTCAGAAAATAAGGATTTTGTGAAAGCCTAGACTAGACAGTTTAAAATATGATAAAATTAGAATAATGAATGAATGAAAATTTCTTTATTGCACAATAGCTTAATACTATTGTACATAGGCGAGCTTAATGCATTATCTACTAGCTAACCTTTGGGAGATTGACCAAAATAGGCAGAGTGCTAATTAATGCAACATATAATATAAAATACAAGGATATATAGATAAATTATTAGGTAATATAATAATACATACTGGTATTATAACATTTAATAGTACCTATACATAAACTTACGTAAATAATCATATATAGATATAAAGAAAACAAGTAGATAAATATATAAAAATTTACAGTAAAAAAAAGAAATGATAACAGTTTTGATTATTGAGGAGAAAAGATGGTTTTAAAAGAAGCTGTAGTAACTTTTGTTTATAGCGACAGGGGAAGATTGTTCCAGAGTGATGCTGCGGTTACTGTAAAAGAATTTGAATATTTGGTCGAAGAATGCATATGAATAGCAAGAATGTTTTCGGTAGATCTTAGGTCACGATCATGGGTAGAAGAGAGGTATTGGAAGCGCACTTTTAAATAATTCGGGGAAAGAGGGTTGGAAAGAATATTGAAAAGAATTGTTAGTATATGCTGATGCCTGCGAAAGTGGATATTGAGCCACTTTAATAATCTGCTTTTATTATTAAAATATAAATAAAACTGACATTTCACTCACGAAATATCTCATTTTAAACATCATTATCATTTAACCAAATATCAAACCAATATGTTTGAATATATGAAGTGGTTAAATATTAATTTTAGCATCCCTTCAGCGGAAATCCAATGTTTACCAAAAGCGTATAACATTCGCGTACCCCGGTAATCAAATTCAACGACAAAATTAATCTTTCTGCCAAAACAACCCTACCAATGTTAGCGCTGCCCAATTTCAAATAATAACATGAAAATTTTGTTTCAACTCTTTGTAGCATATGAATTGATAATGTAATCTAGTCTCTCTACGATCCGGAATAGAGACTAAAATTTATTGTTCAGTAAGTAAAATACAACTTTTTTATTTGGACGCTTGTAGTTAATGCTCTTTCAGTGACATATTTTTGCATAGCTATTTGTGGATAATTTAAAAATATTTTTAGGTTGAAAATAATTATGTAAATATAATTTAAATTCAGACATACTAATTAATATACTATGAGAATGATGAGATAATGTGCTTAATGGATTCATTGAGTTGTCATGTGGAAGGAAGACAAGGGGGTGAACGCAGTGATACGCACCTATGACCAGAAAGTAGGTTTAAGTGTCTTTCGCACTCTCCTTAACGCCGTTTATTATTAACAACTCTAGCTAGGAAAATAAAATAAATATACCATTAAATTTCAACCTTGAAAAAAACATTATATATAAGTGCCTAACCTTGAAAAAAAATGTTAGAAATTTCCCACATATTTCCCTGGTCACAAACTAAACTTTAATGTACCAGAAACCACGATACCAATGCATACATATTACACGTTCGATTTATACTGATTTCTTATAATATCAGTACGTTTTTTGTACAGTTTTTCATGATCTGAGTGTTTATAAAATAGAAAACGTATTAGTATCGTAGATTTTTGTACACATAGTCCAAGCTCAGAGCTTAGTCTGTGACTAGAGCATATGTAATTTGCCTTGAATGGGAATCTAACTCATGATCTCCAGATACTACGAAGTAAATAGAATATAAATACATATGTAAAACTACCTAACAATAAAAGAGTACGTATAAAGCCAATTTATTGGAGCACGGCACGTGACTTTGTATCTACCTGATGGTAAGCAGACCTACAAAGTACAAATGGGTCGATCAATATACATTGTTGTTTAACAATATTGATCGTTCTCACTTTGTCGGCTAATGATGTGGTTACGAAATGGGCGGTGACAAAGACGTATTCACAGATTATATAGTAATATGTACTACGCAGACGTATTTGCATTACCTACAAGATTATCTATTTTAATATCTTCGCTGCTTTATCGTCAAACCAACCCGTTTCATAATTGCACCATGAAAATTTACTACCACCCCGGAAAGAAATCGATGCAATAGTCTACAGAAAAACCGGTGAACCCACAGACTAAAACCTACGATCTAATCTTAATGTGCGATGGCCATCAAAGTTTAAATTAGTTGAAAGCTTTTCCACAAGTATATACGAACAGGATGTTCTCAAAATCTTTACTTTGTTTAACGATACCGCTTTCTTTTCTTTCCGATATCGGAAAAAGCGGATAAGTCATTAAAAGTGGCAGCCGAGCGGAAGAGGCGGACCGACCCAGAGGCATGTAGTCCCGTTACTTCATAAAAACTCCGATCAAAGGATTTTTGCTGGTCTCTTTAAACTTTTATTTATTTTTTACATTTTTCTTGTTTTCTTCCCACGTTTTGCATTCAAACGATAAGTTGAACTTTGTAGATAAAATAAACTTACCTATTTTTATTATTATTTATATATATATATATATATATATATATCATCACGGGTGCCTTACGGCGCCCGAGACCGCCTAGACGGCCCAGGGTGTCGAGGGTATTATTGTTTTAAAGTGTATAAATGACATAAGTGGCATAATTAATGCCTGGCATAATACAGGCTAATTTTTATTCCTGGTAAAGTTCACTGAATTACCGGTATTATTGAATAAAAAAATAACGAATTTGAAAAAAAAAATAGGACAGTGAAATACACATATTGCCATATTAATAAACTAAGCTCAATCATGTACCAAAAGGAACGACACTAATACATATTAGGTTATATTTTATAAATGCCCAGACCTTAGGAGACTGTATTATAAAAAGTCTGCTGTACTTCTTCAAATAAATAAAGGAAGTTGATCAAATCCTAAATTTTCTAAGATTAATTTCATTTTTTAATTTTCTTTAATTAGCTAGCGATTAGAAAATTCAGTGCGAGAAAAAAATGCCTTACTGAATATTTTTTTAAATATTTTCTTATAAAATAATACCAGATTTCTATTTATATGAAAATATTGAGAAGGGTATTTTTTTTTCTCGGAAAAAAATGAGAAATTTAGGTTTAATTTCACCCGATTTTCCGATCACTAATAACAAAAAATACAAATATACGTACGTGGTGGCTGAGATGGTTAAACCTTAGATTTAAAAACCCTTGAGTCCCTGAATCAAACCAATGAGTTTTTAATCTAAAAATTTGTTCATTTGTTTAACAAAACCGCCGGAGAGCACGTTAATCTGTCGGTCCCAGTTTCAGTATAACAACTTCTGAAACTGTTAAAAGATGGGTTATTAAGTCTATACAAAATCGCAAGGAGCTAGCCACTTATTTGGTGTAAACTCATATCATTGGCTACGTCGAGGTGAGATTAAAAACTCCTCCTCCTGTCTAGGAGTCGTCTGACATTTTTGAATACAAAAAATCAGGCGTATAAAGTAGAGAGCAGCAGAAGCTAGTTTAATAAAATAAATAATTTTATTGAAGTAACCAGGTGACAGTGGTAAAATACGGACTCTTGAACGAAAACAGTTTCTTATCGAAGACGAAACTTTCAACTAGTATGAATCCACTTCCGTTATTAAACTTTTATCAAGTTCTGTTAAACTAAATGTTACATTTTGGTGTGAACTAAACGTACCAATGTGTGTTTAATATTATAATAATATCTACGTGGTCTCCAAGCCACAAGAGTCCCAGTTTAGTACTCACTATGGACATATTTCACAATTTTTTTTAATGTAAAATAATAAACTATGGAATCAGCACCAATAATATTTAGGTGCGAGTAAAGTCTGTAAAATTCGCAAGGTCGCCCGGTTTCGTCACAACCACCTTCTTCCAGAGATGCAGAAACTGTCTATTGTTGATTTTTAGAAGACTACTGCATCGATTTCTCGTCGAGATTGTAGTCTGTTTTCAGGGTGCAGTTACGAAATGCGCGGTTGATTTAATAATAACGTAACGAGGATATTAAAGCAGGCTCGTAATGCAAATTTGTCATTGACGCTGTCCGTTTCGTAACCGCATCATTTGGCCGGCATAGTGGGAAGTTAAATATGTGTTATGAATGATGTTAAATAAAAATGCATATACCAATTTAAAATAAAAGGTCATATGCCATGATCTAATAAAATAAACTAACAGATACCAAATTATTCCTTTGCCTATTGAAACGATTTCGTTTAATATTTTAAAAGCATTATTTATTAAATATAATATTGAAATACACTCTATTAATGAATAGTTCAATACTCTATAGAGATAGTCAAGAGGACATTTAATCAACAGAACCAAACGCTGAAACTTTGTGCAACCATGTAATGGGTGTTCTCTGGCTTCGATTTGACCATCGATTCCTCTTCTTCAAATTACTTTCTCGTTTTATTGAAACGTTTAATTTACTCTCTTTAAAAATGCGACTAAGTATATAGGTTCCCGTGTTCTTTATTTTATAAGAAAATTTTATAAACTTAAACTTTCAAGGAGTTAAAGATTTTATAAATATGTATAAATAAATAAAGTTTTTTTTTTTTTTTTTTATTGGAGCACGACATGTGACTTTGTATTTACCTAGCAGACCTAGAAAGTCCATGAATGGGATCAATCAATTTAAATGAACAATAAAAAAACAGAAGTTTAATTTGATTATTTTTTTAGCTATATCCTGTTTGTATATATTTTTAACAAACTTATTATCTTGTGTAAAGTTTAAAGTGTTGTTAAACTAGAATAATAATATTTTTGAAGAAACTTCAAATAAATATTCATTTACAAATAAACATTACGTTACAAAAAAAGTACCTATATAATATCAAAGGTGAGACAAGCTATCAATAAATAAATATTTGCTAGAATATAGTTACAATCATGGTAAGGTGTACAGCATATTATAATAACTTGGGTATATTATAATGACATAAAACTCCATCTAAATAGATTACATAATACACTAATTTTATACATTTTTACTTAAAACAAACAAACTGAATTAAAAATTAAAGAAACATTTATTTAAAAAGTACCTTCTACTTAAAGTTATGAATGATGTCATTGTATGCGAAACCAACCCCCCAAATCCATTCATCCTCGAAATAAAACGTCTAGCCCTGCACCACTCGGGGCTCCCCACAGCTGGTAAAGTTTTAATTCTGTTTTGTTTAATATAAGCTGCAGTAAATTATTACGCATTAAAGGGTGGGCTAATAACGACTTGGCCCCGCTTATGGGACTGTCGAAATTAATAGGGAGGTAGTGAAGTGCTGCAGACTGCTCCTTTATAGGGTTTTAGAACTATAGTTATATTAATGTACTTTTGTATGCTTAATATGATTATTATTCAGCTCTAAAAGAGAAAGATAAATAATTTTACAAACTGAATGTCTTTTTTTTATTGATGAATTTTACATCAGAATCCTGGAACCCATAAATGTTTTAATGAAATTTGTTATTTTTTTACAGGGTTTTCTGCCTAATTATATAATTTTAGTGAAATTATATAATTATTTTAAATAGTTATTAAGTAGTATTTTAATAATTCTATAACAATGGCTCGTAAAAAATAATAAAACCAGGGCGAGCGTAAGATTCTGTGGGAGGCAGGCATTCTATGATCGAAATATATTTTAGTTAGCTGAAAAATTTTAAATTGTATTATTTAAACAAAGAACTAGTAAGTACTAAAGCACTTAATCTAAGTTAAAACCTGGCTTTAAGTAGGTATTACTTTCTATAACAATTATAGTATTAGTAACAACAGGTTTTTAAGTCAGGGATTTACTAAATGTTTATATGTGGCTATTAAAATTTTCTCTTTTTCCAGATTTGAGTTTTTAATAAGTACATTTAACATTTTAACCTTTATAATTTTTTTTTCTTATGTTTTTTAATATTTCTTTATTATTTTCTTAAATTCATATAATTATTAATATAAGGTGTAATTTTCTTATATTTAAATATTTTTATCTGAGGTTAACCAATGCTAAGCTAAAAGCAGCTACTATTAATAGTATATATAGCTTACATTCCAGAACATGGCCAGGACGGCTATCTTACGTTAATGATATTTATATTAAAATTAAAATTGCTAAAAAAACTTAAGTTTGTCCCACAATGCTATGCACTAAAACGACAGCTTAAACTTCGAAACCAGATTTTAAATCTAATATGCATACTAAATAATCATGATGAAATTTCTTTACATATATATTTATTTATAACCCTGGTTATGGTTCTAGATTCATTTCATTTAATAATTTTAAGTTGTGTATTTTAGGAGAATAGCTTATTGGCTCACCCGTGAATTATCATTATGGATCGAACTTTACTCAACATTTCCTGCCGCTGATCAACCTAGGATTCTAATCTTTTTTCCATTCTAAAACTTCCTTTCTACAACGAGAGTTCAGATTTGGAACATCGATATCGATATTAAAGCGTTCCACTAAGCACACTTTTAGCTGCTCTCTTGGGCGGGCGGCATGTCGAGGGATTTCCGGCTCTTCAGTCTTCTCTCGCGTCGCTAATATCCTATCCTCACTCGGGGCGATGTCGCCGAACTTGCCCTAGCGCGAAACTCATTAAAATTACACACAAAGACACAAGGTTACACATTGTAGATACCCGTAACGTAGATACTGAATACTGAAGACCACAGGAATGATAATGCCGATCATAAGGTCATTAACTTTAAAAAAAAAAAACTTGTGCGTTATGAGGATTCAAAAGCGAATTCTATTAATTTACCTACTATATTATTTATAAGTATATAAAGATCTTTGAAAATTTCAAAGTAAGATTACCATGATAAGGAATTTATAAAAAAATACAAAAAAAGTAAAAACAAAAAACTTCTCTTTCTTCTAGTATTAGAAACTAAGACTTCTAACTTCACTATAATATAGAGTCGTTAGAATAAAGCATATAGAGGCTTCCGTCTGTGTATAAGTATAACAAGTCACCTGGTTGGCTCAGTGGTTGAGTAACTTGCCGCGAAAGTGACTATTTTGTGTTCGAGTCCCGCTCACCAAGATTTCTTTCATTGTATTTTATATTTTACAATTTCAATGTAAAAAGCTTTTCTACAAGATCTCTAACAAGTCGTTAAAATTTCAGAGAATCTATTTATATCTATTAAAATTTGATGATCATATGCTGTTAAACTTAGAGATTTTAACCCAGCATATGTGTTAAATTTTCTTATAAGAATGGTGACATTTTTTGTCATGATTATACTTTTCAGTATACTTTCTATCAAATATGTATACTTCAGCGGTAGGTTCGTGTATTATTACAATCCGCATTCACACTAGAGTAACGCATTTCACCACTCTTTCCACATCAACTCGTTTCGACTCCGCTAGGGCGGAACGAGAGAACTTTTGTATTTTGTACACACATGCATCGTTATTTTTAATGAGTAACTCAAGTACCTACTAGAATTGCGAATTATTTAAAATTTAATAAGCTACAGTTTTTACTAGTGTTTATTTATGATATTTTTATTTAAATACTAAATTGCTTTTTATTACTTATTTGCATATTTTATAAAAGCAGAAAGTAGGTAGATAAATAAATTGTATAGTGTACTCTATGCAGACTGTTTAGTCTATCATTAGTTTGGTGCTGATCTCAGTGCCTTATCATATTTTTTATTTACTTCAAAAGTGACTACACGGTGATTCTGATCGCAATCTAAATCTGGATCGGCGCCTGACTATTAACATAATAATAATATGTAGGAAATTTTACACATACCCTGGTCACAAACTAAGCTATAAGTTTCTACTATATGTACCATACTACTTATTATATTTTATCTATGTAATCTACACTATCTACACTAATGTTACCACGCTTGATTGGGTTATTCCTTGACCGGTTAGACACTGCTTTCTTATGTATTGAATTTGTTGGATCATTTATATATGATATTTTTAATATTAAATAATGATGTAATAGAAAGCTTTTAGTATGCGAAGTTCTGGATGGGAATAAGAACCCAGTCGAGCCTGTTTTGTTATATAAATGTACCAAATTGACGTGTAAAAGTGCTTGTGAAAGCCTATTTGCCTAATAAAGAATTGAATTGAATATTTGAAACAGGAAATATTTGTATTTTTGTTTGTAATTAATAAACTTAAAAACTACTGGACCTGTTTTAAAAATTCCTTCACTAAATTAATGCTACTTTATTACTGAATAACGTGAGATATATTACATTTTATATCCGATTTATTTTTAATTAAACGTGGATGAAACCGCGGGTCTAGTTCTTTATAAACACCAACAACTTCCTATAAAAATTGTTTTGCCCCGAGTAGGAAGGGAACATACGACCTCCGGATTCAATAAACAGCATAACCATTAGACCATGGCGGCAGTCACAATATAATATCTTGTCTTTTTATTTTCTTTGGCTTTACAATCAGTGGGCTTTTATTTGGAGACTTTTATTTTCGGCAAAGTGACCTAGTCACATTTCGGTTTTAGTCTGTGGGTTCACTGATTTTGAGGCAAACTACTGCATCGATTTTGTTCTACGTGGTAGTCTATTTTCTTAGGATAAATCAAATCCGTCTTGATCGCCGTCCATTTTGTAACCTCATTATTTGAATCATAAATTAACAGTCTTTGTAGGTCTCTTTACGATCATGTAGATTAGATACAAAGTCGCATGCCGTGCTCCAGTAGAAAAAAAAAACAATTCCGTGTGTTTACCGTGTATGGATGTATGTATATCCTGTATGTCTGGAACTCAACGTCAAGCAAGTATCATATAAAAAAAAACACACTGGAATATTTGGATATTTGTGAACATATGTAATCTATGGTGTCGATTTCCAAAATTTTAAAAAGAATTCCTATTTATACTCATCCGAGTAACATGGATTTTATTTTTTACAGTACTGGTCGCCCCGTACCCGCTTAACGTTCAGATTCAAGACCCTGTATATATAAAGTAAGTTACTTATACATCCTTTATCAGATCGTCTCTAGTATTATAGGACTGTCTAGACCGAAACCCAACAATGTAGGTTTGGCACTGGTCATGACATCTACATGACCATCACTCGGGCCATAAATTAATGTTCATTGAAAACAACATCATTTGAGGGTGCTCCATTGTAATGTTTATACCAATGCCTCACGAACAAAGGCATATTGATATTAAAGCTAAATGGTTACATTTGATTGAAATAAATTAATGTGTTAAAATATTTATACTAGTTTTGCCCGCGACTTCGCGTAGTATTAAAAAGTACCTTCCAAATTATTTAAGTAGCCAAAAAGGTGAGATAAAATGCATACTTTTAAGCAAAAAAAAAATTCTCAAAAAGCTACGTCATTTTAATATTCCCAACTTTGCCTCAACACTTTTCTCAATCTGGTGTATTATTTTTTTCTAAGACAATCTTAAAACACAAACTTTCAAACACAAACTATATCCTTCCTATATGATATATTGAGACACCGAACAAGTTGCTTACGGTTTTAAACGGTTTCACAAGTTGGTATAGTGAAACTATAGTTTTTTTTTGCAGTTATGTATTTTTACCACTAAATAAAAGATCCTCTGTTGTGGCTTGGTTTCCTTGCCTATTCCTAGAACTCAATATCTATTCACATTTGAATTTGCGCGGCATCGTCACGTGACCTATGCGGCGATACGCAAGCGCAACCAATCGGCGATCGAGCCATTGTACAAACTGAAAAATTAACCTAAAAACAGTGTGCCCCTGCTAGCACCTTTAATAATAGAAATATATAATTAAAGAACAATTAAAATAAGTGAAAAGTGTAGTGCTTGGCCGGCCTGGCTATTATTCGTCGTTGAACCGTGAGTACCTAGTCTTAATCCTCCAAGTTAGGTAACTTTTTGTTTATTTTCTTAACACTTAGATCAGCAGGTTTCATTATCCCCTAGCTTGGATGTGAACCAGGGAAGTCCCTTTAAAATAAGCAGCCCAAAATATAGATGCAATATTGACCACAGAGCTATTCCGCAAACAAACTTAATTATATACCTTCAGTCACACTGCCTAAAGCACAACCATCGTTTTTTGGTACCTTTCGAGCGCGAATATTCCTATAGATTACTTAAAATATCAATAACATTAATTAAGAGTTCAATTTCATAAGAAAACTTCTAAAATTAATCATAGTTCAAATCACAAAATTCATAAGATTTCATTCACATCATATCTACCTACAGCGCAGCGGTTATTCTAGAATGAAAGCTTGTAAAGCTTATTTTGTGAAAATATTGTAATCTGTTTTTGAGTTGCTCATTGTATTGTGTTCGAATAGTATATAATAATTATTTAGTCAATTTGGTAGGTACTTTATGTAAAAGTAAGTTGACCACGCATTCAACTTTGCTACTTAGGTGCAAAAATATTTTACTTTTATTTTTGCCTTGATTAATTTATATACTTAACTTTATATAAACTAATACTTATTACCTAATTTTATATTTACCTACTAATACATACAATCAGTATATCTTTACGACCTTGCTGCGTAGAGGTAGTTAACCCTATGTTAGACTACTAACCTAACATAAATTAATTTATTTTTATATTTGTTTTATATATAATATTTATTTTAGTAAGTATATATAAAATATTTTAACGTATTTTTCAACATGGAAAAACAGCTTAAAATTTTCCTTTCCCGTCGGGAATACATCTTTCAGTCAATGCAAATTCTATACGATTTATCCAAGGATATACATACTGATCAGGATAAATTAAGGTCATTTAGGTCGCGTTACAAACGCATCGAAGAGACTCGTACTGAATTTGTTGATGTGATTGAAAAAATCGATGAAATTCAGATAACTTTAAAACCTGAAACAGTAGTAGATATGAAGCGGTTTTGGCGTTCGAGGAACTATATTATAAGGTAGTCGCTGCGGCCGACAGCATAGCGCCGTCTCTCACCAGCGCCTTCTTGCCTAGCGCTGCTGGTGAAGTCACCATCGATTCCAAACCGTCGTTGTCGGCGTCGCGCGCTCGACTGCCTAAGATCGATTTGCCAAAGTTCGATAGCAACATCGAGAATTGGCAAACTTTCTATGATACATTTGTCATATTAGTTTATGATAATAATACTATCAGCCCTGTCGAGAAATTCCATTATTTAATTTCTTGCCTAGCGGGCCCTGCGCTTACTATAGTTAAAGGAGTACCGGTTACTAACGAAAATTATATAATCGCATTCAATGCACTAATGGATCGTTATGAAAATAAACGAATCATTGCTGCTAACTATTTAGAAAAAATATTAAATTTTACGCCTTTAAAATCACCCGTTTTAAATGATTTATTTGAGAGTGTTGGTTATTTATTAACCAACACTCTTTACGAGTCAGTTAACGCGTTACAAAATATGAAAATTCAAAATTTGGGCGAATATATTTTGTTTCATCTCGCTTCTCGAGTCCTCGATTCCGATACGCGTAAGCGGTTTGAAATTCAGAATGTTTTTGAAATACCTACCTTTTCTAATTTATTAAAGTTTTTACAAGACTATGTGAAGTTACTAGAAACTAGTGAACATCAATCTTGCACAAAGCCTCACGCCAAGCCGTTTGAGTCTCGTCCGAAGTCTAGTAAAAATTATAACACCACTATGCTTGCCTCACAAAATGTACAATTTAATTCATTTAAATGTATATGTTGTAATTTTAAACATAGCATTTACAAATGCCCAAAATTCCTAGGCTTTAATACAGCAGCTAGACTTAACTTCATAAAACAACGAGGCATTTGCACTAACTGCTTGAAGTCAGGTCATGGTCACCAAAATTGCCCGTCAAAAACAAATTGTTTGAATTGTGGACAAGGTCACCACACCCTTCTTCACCCTTCAGCGATCGTAACGCCAAGCTGTTCCGACACGGTAGCTGAAAATAACACGAGTTCCAGCGTTCACCATGGTACAAGCCGAGCTCTCGTGCTACTGGGTACCTGTACGCTGCTGGCGCGAGCTGCGTCCGGCCCGCCGCAACTCGTACGCGCTCTCATTGACAGCGGGGCGCAGGACTGCTTCATCACTGCCACCTGCGCGCGTCGCCTTGGTCTACCTATACGCCGCGCCAACCTTACTGTTTCTGGACTCGGTCATAACACTGTCCATCAAATCAATGGTATCACCGATTGTGTCATCCAACCGCGTGACGCTGACGAGCCCAGCTTTAACATACGACCTATTGTAATGACAAAATTAACTTCAAAACTACCTACAGTGAAGTTACCAAGTACAATCCGTCATTATTACAAGGATCTTACTTTAGCCGATAAAGACTTAGACAAGCCTGCCGAAGTCGATCTTCTTCTGGGCGCTGAACTATTCAGCGATATTTATGACGGACAACGTATCGCGCCCGGCCCAGGTTTACCTGTCGCCATGCACAGTATTTTCGGATGGATCCTCACAGGGAAGCTCGACGCAGGATGTCGATCACCACCCTCAGTGACCTCCCTGGTGGCGTCCACGCTCGCTATCGACGAAGTGGTCCAGCGTTTTTGGGAAGTCGAGGAGCCTCCACAATCCGAATCGTTGCGCCAGAAGATGAAGAATGCGAACGTTTATATTCTAAATTGGTTCATCAAAATTCAGATGGCAAATATGTAGTGCCTATTTTATTTAAAGAATCATACCCCGTGCTTGGTGATTCTTATAATAATTCTTTACGGCGATTTATTAATTTAGAAAAACGTTTAACTAAACATAATCAGCTTAAAGGCGATTATGTAACTTTTATGCGAGATTACGCCAATCTCGACCATATGGAACTTGTGAACTCTCAGCCACCTGTTGGTAAATATATAATACCTCACCACTGCGTGATTCGTCCTGACAGCACAACAACCAAGCTACGTGTTGTGTTTGATGCGAGTTCCAAATCCTCAAACGGATTATCACTAAATGACTTAGTGTATACCGGCCCTAAGCTGCAAGCGAATATTATCGAAATTCTTACAAAGTTCCGTCTTCATACTTTTGTATTTACGAGTGACATCTCCAAGATGTATCGAGCTATTTTAATAAGACCTGAGGATCGTCCTTGGCAGCATATCCTATGGCGAGACTCACCATCGGAGACCATGACTGAATACGAGCTCCGCACCGTTACCTACGGCGTGAGCAGCTCACCTTATTTAGCTATTCGGACTTTGCAACAACTTGCAGCTGATCACGGAGCTTCGTACCCATGGGCCGCTAACGTCATACGTCATGACGTCTATATGGATGACATAATCACTGGTACGTCATCGGTAGAAGAAGCGCTTCAGCTTAAACTCGAGCTGACCCAACTGCTATATTGTGCAAGGTCTGAATTTCACAAATGGAGCAGTAATTCTCGCGAGTTTCTTCAGAGCCTATCATCTGAACATGTTCAGGTTCCCAAGGCATTTGTGGAAGAGAGTAAGGAGTCCACACTTAAGATCTTAGGAGTTCAATGGGATCCAAAAGGAGATTATTTTACCTACTCTGCTTCTGAAATACGAGCCGAGTGCACCAAGCGCTCCATTTTGTCAAATGTTGCTCGTATTTTTGACCCTCTAGGCTGGTTAACTCCGGTCACGCTTATCGCGAAACTGCTCCTTCAGGATCTTTGGCGTCTGAAGTTATCATGGGACGAACCCATTCCCTATGACTTAACGAAAGTCTGGAATGAATTTGTTTCCGAGCTAAACAATTTAAAATTCATTCAACTACCTCGTTTGGTCGTACCGCGACACGCAGAAGATATCCAACTCGTCGGTTTTTGTGACATATCCACAAATTCGTACGGTTGTTGCGTCTATCTTCGCGCTGTTAAAAATAATTCTGTGCATATTAATTTGTTAATCGCGAAGTCCAAAGTGGCTCCTTTAAAACCTCTTACGGTGAACCGATTGGAGTTATGTGGCGCGGCCTTGCTTTCGCGCTGTCTTAAACATATGTTTACCTTGCTTAGCGATAAAATTAATATAACAGATCAAATCGCTTTTACCGATAGTAGTACAGTGTTGTCATGGCTTAATACTGAACCGCATAAGCTAAAGACATTCGTGGCTCACCGCGTTGTCCAAGCTATAGATTCAGTGCCCGCCAAACAGTGGAGACATGTTTCGACACATGAAAACCCAGCAGATCTATGCAGCCGCGGCTTGAGTTGTTCTCAACTTGCGGACTGCAGCCGCTGGTGGTCTGGTCCAGAATGGCTGTCCTGCGAGTTGGCACGTTGGCCAACTTGCAGAGAACCTAAGCTTCTGAACTCGTGCGAGGAAATGAAATCGTCATCCTTGGTCTTTTATACTAGTGATAAGGGACCGGGAGACAATCTATTTATTGAACTCATCGACCGGTTTTCATCATTTACGAGGCTTATTCGTGTAGTTGCTACATGTCTCAGATTTACTAATAACGTCAGAACGACTCTAAACCATAGACTCAAAGATTCATTACGATCTGTAGAATCAAATGCTGCTATCGATAAACTAGTCGAAATTATACAATGTAATTATTTTGCTAGTGAAATAATCAGCATTAAGGAGAATTGAACTTGCACTCGATCTCTTCAAAAACTATCACCTTTCATCGATTGCTCTGGTCTCTTGCGAGTGGGGGGACGATTAAAGAACTCTGATCTCCCAGATCAAACTAAGCATCCGTACTTGTTACCGAAGCTAACTAGACTATCTTCTTTGATAGTCGATCATTTTCACGTGAAGTACCTTCACTGTGGCCCTCGCATATTGCAGTCATTGATACAACGACGATTTTGGATACTAGGTATTCGAAATTTAATCCGGTCTAGACTGTCCAAATGTGTGAAATGTTTTAGACATAAACCTTTGTCCTGTCAGCCCGTCATGGGTGATCTACCGGCATCTCGAATCGAACAAGGGTCTTGTTTTGAAAATATAGGGATTGATTTTGGCGGTCCATTTGTAGTCAAGGAGAGTAGACGACGAAACGCGCGTTCCTACAAGGCGTGGGTTTGTCTTATAGTATGTTTGGCGACAAAGGCCGTTCATTTAGAGTTGGTCACGGAACTGTCCACCGAAGCTTTTATAGCGGCGCTAGACAGATTCGTTGCACGACGTGGTATCTGTAGATCGATCCTTACCGACTGCGGCACCAACTTTATTGGAGCAAAGCTTTATTTGAACGAAATGTTTGTACTATTGGAAAACGAAAAATGCGCTATCACCAATGAGTTGACAAACCGGTTAATAACATGGAATCTAAATCCACCAGGAGCGCCTAACTTTGGTGGTATATTTGAAAGTGGAATCAAGTCCACCAAATATCATCTCAAACGTGTGGTAGGAAATCCGCTGACGTTTGAAGAGTTTGTGACCGTGCTCACAAAAATCGAAGCGATGTTAAACTCGCGACCACTTTGCGTACTTTCCTCTGACCCTCATGAAGTGAAGAGAAGAGAAGGAAGTGTGCTAACCCCTGGACACTTCCTGATTGGTCGGCCATTGGCCTCACTGCCCGAGCAGCAGTTTGAGGATTCCAACGTTTCTTTGAGGTCTCGCTGGCAGATGATCCAAAGACTTTCACAGTCGTTTTGGCGCATCTGGTAGAGAGACTATCTGCATACATTGCAGCAGAAATCTAAATGGTTCACTAACCAAAGACGCGATCCAGAAGTAGGAGACGTGGTGATACTTCTAGAACCGAACTTAGCCGCTACGGAATGGAGGTTAGGTCGTATCTTAAACGTTTTTCCTGGCAAAGACACTAAGGTTCGAGTAGTCTCTGTACGCACAGCGAAGGGCGTTTACACTAGACCTGCTCGAAAGGTATGTCCCCTTCCTATCTCTGATTATTAATGTATTTATTACTTATATATTTTTTGTATTTTTAATTTGTTATGTTATATGTGTTTTATATTTAGTTGGGTTGTGTTTTAATTTAAGAACTAGACATCCTTGCCTATATCTATTCGAATACAACGTTTGGAGCTTTCTTGACCTTGCATTCAAGAAAGGATTTAATGTGTGAAATCCCTAGATGATTTCAAGTGGGGAGAGATGTTGTGGCTTGGTTTCCTTGCCTATTCCTAGAACTCAATATCTGTCCTATTCACATTTGAATTTGCGCGGCATCGTCACGTGACCTATGCGGCGATGCGCAAGCGCAACCAATCGGCGATCGAGCCATTGTACAAACTGAAAAATTAACCTAAAAACAGTGTGCCCCTGCTAGCACCTTTAATAATAGAAATATATAATTAAAGAACAATTAAAATAAGTGAAAAGTGTAGTGCTTGGCCGGCCTGGCTATTATTCGTCGTTGAACCGTGAGTACCTAGTCTTAATCCTCCAAGTTACCTATTTTCTTAACACTTAGATCAGCAGGTTTTATTATCCCCTAGCTTGGATGTGAACCAGGGAAGTCCCTTTAAAATAAGCAGCCCAAAATATAGATGCAATATTGACCACAGAGCTATTCCGCAAACAAACTTAATTATATACCTACAGTCCACTGCCTAAAGCACAACCATCCTCAGAGAACACGTTAAGCTGTTAATCTCAGTTTTACTATACAAACATATGAAACTGATGAACACGCTGCCACTTGTTCGGTGTAGACTCAGAATAGGCGACGTTAAGGTGGGAATTAAAGCCCTCCGTTGGGAGCCCTGAAGCCGTTAACGGTCTTGACCGCCGTGTTTTTTTTTGTTATGCAAATAAATAATAAACATTTTGACTGAAAAAAAATAACTAGAATGAGTACCAGAAGTGAACTAGAAGCCAACGGCTTTAATATAAGCCACACACAGGTCGGTGGCTTCCAGGCTTCGTTATCATAAAAGAGGATTTCTGTGGCTGTGTTTTATATGCTAGTCATGTTCTAGCTGCATCCAGATGCCAAGAGAGACTATTCTGGTAACGTCTTTAGATAAAAATATTAATCGAATTAATTTAAACTAGGTTACTATAGGTTATATACGTGGTGGTCGAGTTGGTTAGACCTTGGACTTAAAAACACTTGGTGTAATTTTATTGGAAGTTATATAGGTAAAACTTAAAAAAAAGATATGCATTTAGTCTTTTGAATTTACTTCTGTAATCTTTAGTGTCGTTTATTATTATTGCCTTCCTTGTAGATGAAAACCGACATTAGCTTAATAAAGTAGACTTATAATAAAAAATCGTGTTTTCCTTTCAATACATATCATCACGCCTGTATGTATACGTGGTGGCCGATTTGGTTAGACCTCAGACTTAAAAACACTACAGTTTTTTAGGCCACAGGTTCAAACTTCGGTGTATACCAATGTATTTTTAATTCGAAAAATATGTACATTTGTTTCAGCACGTAAAGCCTAATATAAACGGTGATATAAACGATGCCTCTTACAAAGCGTGCGAGTGAGAAACAAAAAAAAAATCGCGCGGAATTCTTGGAAAAATACAGTTTTTTGCTATAACTTTCTAAATATTTTCAATTTTACAAACGATATAGCGTTTTTAATAGATCTTATACATATCTTATAAAATATATGGCTTTATAATTTGCTCTATATTGAAGTAATAGGAAATATCGATAAAAAATGGAGGTACTTTGCGATTTTTTTCTATCGAGGCAATTTTATGTTTATTACGTTTTTTAAAGAGCCAGTCAGGTATTTTCAAATACATATAATAGTAATGATACAAGTATTATTACTATGTTTTTTTATATATTTGTTGGGCTTGAGGTATTATCATAATGGAAGATCTAGATTTCTGATTTGTTCTCGACAGCTTAAGAGGGCGCTCTTAAGCTGTCGGCACCAGTTTCACTATATGAATTTGTGACACTATTTATAGATGGGTTATTAAGTCTATCCAAACATCGCGACGAGCTAGCCACTTGTTTGATGTAGAGTCATACCATCGGCTACGACGAGGTGCTATTAAAACTCCGGCTATTTAGCGGCTGATGCGATTACGAAAGGAACACACGATTCTTTATTATAAGTCTACTTTATTAAGCTAATGTCGGTTTTCATCTACAAGGAAGGCAATAATAATAAACGGGACTACAAATTACAGAAGTAAATTCAAAAGACATGAAGATGCATATCTTTTTTTTTAAGTTTTACCTATATAACTTCCAATAAAATTACAATTTTGTTTTGTGAAACAAACCTTTGTAGGTAGAGGGTTACATTTCTAAAAATGCCTTCTTGAAATATAGAATTGATGGTATTCCATATAATATTGAACGTAGCGTTTGTGACATAAACAGAACCGTAGGTAATTCGACGTTAACATCAATTTTCTATGCACTTTACAAAATATGTTTAAGATATTATAAAAATGCTTCCCGTGTCAAATTGTTGATGTAAGGTTTTGTTTTGTAATTTATTATTTACGCTAAAATTATTATTATTTTATTGAAGCACTGCATATAACTTTGTATCTACCTGATGGTAAGCAGATCTAAAAAGTCCATGAATAAGATCGATCAATATGAAATGGGCGGAGACTAAGACGTATTTGCATTACAAGTCTATTTTAATATCCTCGCTGCTATATCGTCAAATCAGTCGCCCGTTTCGTAATCGCACCAAGAAAGAACAATAAACGACAATAAATTGAAAAATAATCCCCGATAAACCGCAGACTAAAACCGAAACATGACTAGGGTTTGCATCTGTATAGGAATATATTATTAAATACCTACTGGGTGTTTTTTGTCAAAAACATTTAGGATAAAAATGACTTAAAGTACAAAAAAGGTACATTCATAAATCACTTCAACTTTTATCCTAACCTCACGATTGAGACCCTGCCACTTGTCTTAAGATAATTTATTTGCTTAATACGAAGATTTGTTATTATTTGCCGGTGTAATTTTAACCATAGACGTCAATATTATGATAATTAATTTTTCGGACATTTATGTTAAAGAAAAAAATACCTACATTTTTATTTAAAAATTTTCCCAAAAAAAAAATCGTCAAAATATTTGATAACCGTTTTCAGAATAAGTCCCCTGTTCTGCCGATGCATGTTGCGTCCATATTCAATGAGCCGCTTGCGATTCAAACTGAAGTATTTCATATTGTGCAATCTCTTTCAGCATCCGCACAATAAGAACGTGGGAGAAGGCATCACTCAACGTCAGCGCTTCAGGGATTTTTTGCATCTTATAAGGGGGAATAATTTCCATTGTCAGAAAACACACGGAAAACCTTTGATGGATGAATGTGGGTTTGTTAAAATTTTAAGAAGTATTAAATCTGTTTATTTTATTCATAACATTGGACTATGATGACAAGCAGTGAGTATATGAGTATGGTGGTAAACAGGCCTACAGAGACAATGAATTGTAATGTTAAATTATTTCATTTATTTATTTAAAACCTTAATTGTACAAATTTAGTACAAATGTGGTCTTTCCGCTGGGCATTCTCTTCCAGTCAAACCTTTGGGACAACCTTAAGCAGTAAGTAGGTGAAATAAGTGCAGTAAAATATATCTAAGAAATAGATATATAGAAAACAAATATTATATCACACATATCATCACGGGTGCCTTACGGCGCCCGAAACCGCCTAGGCGGCCCCAGGGTACCCAGCAGAGGGGTTTTAATCCCACCTCGTCGTAGCCGATGGTATGAGTCTATACCGAATAAGTGGCTAGCTCGTCGCGATGTTTTGAATAGACTCGATAACCCATCTATAAACCGTTCCATAAGTTGGTATAGTGAAACCGGGACCGACAGCTTAACGTGCTTTCCGAGGCACTATAGTGGTGTTGTAAAACAAATGTACATATTTTTTTAAAATTAAAAACTCATTTGTACACATTTTCATTTGAACCAGGGACCTAAGTGTTTTTAAGTCCAAGGTCTAACCAACTAGGCCACCACGTATATGTTACATATATATATATATATATATATATATATATATGCCAGAAATATTATATATACATACTAATACTCACTACATATAAATACATACCAATACATATGTTAATAATATACACAAATAATAATAAAATAGCAAATATTAGCAACAGCACAATAGCAATACCCAAAGCACCTAACTATTTAAGCAGAAGAAACACGATAAGAATTATGAAGGTAATGTTGATTTATAATATGCATTTAATATAATATTTGGCAAGTAAGTTAGATCTAATAATATAATTTGAAAATACATTAGAATTATTATAAGCTGTATTCAAATAATTCTGTTTCTTTTGAAGGTTAGCTGTTTTATAATGTATAAGGTGAATGCCCTATCTATAAAATAATTATAATCTTTTGTGGAATTAAGTAATTTCTTTTATTTATTCTTTTGTTAAACCGTAATTATGGAGAGCATTTTAAAGTTAAAAAAATATGGTACCAAAACTTCTTTTTTTTTGTTAAAATTAAAGATTTCAGAAAACGATAAAAACTAAAATTTATAAATACAAGATACTCCTCTTAGGAATTTCAAGCGTTTTTGGTGGAAACTCTGGGACCTTGGTCACCAGATGCAATACAATTTGGTATTAATCTTGGAAAACTTTTAATTTATGCATCTTGGGACCATGGAGCAAGATCCAATTTTTTCCAATGAATATCGGTGGAAATTTGCTCAATGTATTTTGGGCACATGCGCTTCGAAGCTTTGAAGGATCTGCAAGAAATTTTTAATTTGAATCCATTTAATATATAATCTTTATTGTTAAAGGTTAAGGTATTGTTAAGGTTAATATAAGCTAATGAACAAAATATAAATTTAAACACTTCAATATTCGAAAATAATATACCTAATATACGTTAATCAAGTATTAAGCAAGCGTAGTAGAAATAAAATATGACGATTCGTCTACCGCAGCGCCGCGCCTGTCAGCGGCGATGATGTATTTGATCGTTTTCAGGAGAACCAGCGTCCGCTTTGTCAACGTCTGCCATTAGGGGTCATCGCTCACGAAATGCTGAAGAACTGCAGAAGAACAACTATTTGAAATCTTCTAAGATTTCTTTATTTTATTTATGTATTTGATCATGAAAAGTACTAGTCAAAAAAAAAACTTAAATTCGTTGGAGGAAGGTCAGAGCCTCTGAGGCTCTACCATGGGTTTGCGCATTGTAGCAACGTAACGTATTTGTTTACGTACCTATACGTGTAATGGAAGGCGGAGAGTTTCCAGTCGTAACTCTTGTAGTTTTAAAACGTCTTGTTAAGCGGTGTATTGACTAGGGTTGGTGCAAATGTGCAAGTCTAAAGAAATCTTTAAAAAATAAGTAATAATCTTTAGTAAAATCTCAAATTTTATTTAAGGTATCTACTTTTTATTTATGTCCCATTCGTTTTTCTATCTAGAATATATAATAATATATAGACTCTTATAAAATAACCTAGTAGGTACTTATAATACCTACTTAACTTAAATGTTCAGAATTTATTGATTTAAGGAGTTACGTAAGCGGATACTAGTTCACTTAGAGCTGGAGAGAAAACGATGAATCAAAGATCGGGAAATCTGAGTCCCGACGAGAGAGCAGTCTATTTATTTAATTCTTTACTCTAGTGAGTACAGAAAATGTGAATTGGATATTTTTTCCAGTTATATGTTTTTTGTCACGGTGATAAAAAAATTATATTGTGTTCTACGATGAAAATAATGAAACACTTTTTTTTTTCCTTTTAGCTTCGCCTATACAAAAACATAAAGATAAATAACTTAAAGTACAAAAAAGATCTACAAATCACGTTAACTTTCATACTAAACTCACGAATTAATAAAGCCTATAACTTCTCTAATTGTGTTTTACTAGTTAGATACGAAGACTTATTATGTATTTGTAGGAGTAATTTTAAGCATATAGATGTTTGTTCACATAATAATTTATTTTTCGGACTTTTTCAAGAAAAACATACTTACCTACCTTTTTTATTTAAAAAATGGGATCTAAATATAATACTGGAGGCATCAAAAAAATATTATCATAGTTAAAAAACACCCAGTATATTTTTTAATATACCATTTGGGGGAGTTTTTTTTTAAATCCGTAGTGGTGTTACAGCCTATCAGTTAATTACCAACAACAGAATTCTTCAAAAAGTATTCGGGCTTGTTAAACAATACACATAGATTTAAGAATTACCCGGATGACCTCTCGAGAAAAAGAAAGAAACGGAGATATGTATAAGGACAATGTGTTGCAACAATCTATTATTATGTGAAAAAAAAAAAAGGATTTTTTTTTGTAGGGAAGAAATGAGGTTTATTTATAAATGAATCCAATTTTCCGATCACTAATTTTCCCGCCATATTTTAGCCATCGACCTTCAGCGTAATCATTACCCGATTAAAATCATCGATACACTCGTTGTAATTATTATATTTCTAACCGTAATCTCTAGATTACTCTCGGATAATTTAATTATACTTCAATATGTTTCAAGTGATGCGATGATCACCCCAGGTAATAACAACTGTTTTTGGAACTTGAACTAAGTAGGCTCTATTCTTAAATTAAGAACTTAAGTAGGTCCCTACTAGTTATTTCGTTCTATATATGTATTTCTCTCGCTCTCATTCAAGAATAAGTTCGGGTATTTACGTTGTATCTGAAAGATATTTAAAAATTTGGTTATCATAATAAGTTTTAGATTAAGTATTAGGTACCTACTAGTTCTTTGTTTGTTTATCACAAAGAACTAGTAGGTACGTAATAGTTAATCTATATAGATTACAGAAGTCACAGAGTTATGATTTGTTTATATTACCTCTCTCTTTTTAACTCCTTGATTAGCGCAATTTTAGGGTTTAAATACTTTTAATAATTTCTAAATATATGTATCATCACGGGTGCCTTACGGCGCCCGAGACCGCCTAGACGGCCCCAGGGTACCCAGCGGAGGGGTTTTAATCCCACCTCGTCGTAGCCGATGGTATGAGTCTACACCGAACAAGTGGCTAGCTCGTTGCGATGTTTTGAATAGACTCAATAACCCATCTATAAACAGGTTCACAAGTTGGTATAGTGAAACCGGGACCGACAGCTTAACGTGCTCTCCGAGGCACTATAGTGGTGTTGTCAAACAAATGTACATAAATTTTTAATTTAAAAATCATTGGTACACACCGGGATTCGAACCAGGGACCTAAGTGTTTTTAAGTCCAAGGTCTAACCAACTAGGCCACCATGTATATTAATTATAATTTCTAAATAATTTTATATAAAGCAAGTTTAGTTTTATATTTCATATCAGAGTTCAATAAATATATTCCATTAGTAAAATGGTGCAATAAATTGTAGGCTTTATGTTCATAATAACTTTAAAAGTACTCGACTACACATTTTATTAAGTATACGTATGTATGGTTTAAATAACCAGATAGCGGGAAAGACTTGAAAATATTTGTCAACTTTTTTTTAATCAAAACTAGGTACTTGTATTATGAGTGTTGTTAATGTATGTAAATAAATAACAACATAGTGAATACATTATTATTGCTATTGTGTTGGTTTATTATTATCATTAAGAGAATCAATATTATTGTACGTTGGATGAAAAAAACACTTTTTAAGTGCGTAAAAACTTGATTTTAAATAATCCTGTAAATATTGATTATATTCACCATGAGTCATATCTAGTGTTGCCAGACGTCCTGTATTTCACGGGATGTTCCGTATACCGGGTGTAATTTTTAATGTCCCGCCGGGACTGTATTTCAACCGTGCTCGATTTGTTTCTTATTGCCAAGTCAATCGTGCTACTGCTGACAAGTACGTACTCATACGCACGGGTGTGAAGTTGGCAGCCAAAATCTAGCAGCCTTTATAACCCGACCACTTTAAATAGGTTTTAAATAAATAATTGTTTTTATATATATGCGATAATATATTTAAATGTTTAACAGGTACATAGTCTTAATATAATAATAAAGCATCATAAAAAAAACTGTTAAAAAAAATCTTATATATTAACAATTTTATTTTACATTAGTTAATTAACCACTATATTTCGTTATATCGTCTATATCAAAACACGATTTAAATCAATTAGAATAATATCTAGAATATGAAAAAGTCACCTGCGTCCAATTTTTCCTGAAATCTCAATTAACCTATGAAAATTCTTTACATATTTAAAAAGGCTGCTAGGCTTATAACTTCTATACTAGACATACAATATTAACTAAAATTGCTAAATAGCTGGAATACAAAACATAGAATAGTATAGACATAGCCACCTGCACTCCATTTACCCTGAAATCCTAAAAAAAATCATTCATGTACTTTTGATTTTTTTCTTTCAACTCTAAATAGTCTGCTAGGTTCACTACTTCCATACTAGACATAGGATCTTGATAAAAGTTGGTAATTAGCTAGAAAATAAACTCTAAAATACTATAGCCATACCCACATGCGCTCCATTTTCCCTGAAATTCTGAAAGAAAAAATCAAAAACTACTTTATGAATTTAAAATTTTCTAAACAGATTGGAGTTCTTTACTTCTATACTAGACATAGGATGTCAATGAAAAATGGTAAATATCTAGAATATTAAAGATAAAGTAGCATAGGCATAGCCACCTGCGCTCCATTTTATTCTAAATTATAAAAAAAAACTTTAAATTTACTTACAAAATTTCTTTACATCTCTAAAAAGGCTGCTAGGTTTATAACTTCTATACTAGACATAGAATATTAACTAAAATTGATAAGTAGCTAGAATACAAAATATAGAGTAGCAAAGACATAGCCACTCGCGCTCCATTTTATTCTGAATTACAAAAAAAAATCTTTAAATTAACTTACGAAAATTCTTTACATATCTAAAAAGGCTGCTAGGTTTATAACTTCTATACTAGACATAGAATATTAACTAAAATTGGTGAGTAGCTAGAACACAAAACATAGAATAGTATAGACATAGCCACCTGCACTCCATTTTCCCTGAAATCCTGAAAAAAAACATTCATGTACTTTTGTTTTTTTTTTCTCAATTCTAAAAAGTCTGCTAGGTTACTACTTCCATACTAGACATAGGATCTTGATAAAAGTTGGTAATTAGCTAGAAAATAAACTCTAAAATACTATAGTCATACCCACATGCGCTCCATTTTCCCTGATGTTCTGAAAGAAATAATCAAAAACTACTTTATAATATATATTTTTTTAAACACATTGAAGTTCTTTACTTCTATACTAGACATAGGATGTTAATAAAAAATGGTAAATACCTAGAATATAAAACATAGAGAAGCATAGGCATAGCCACCTGCGCTCCATTTTATTTTAAATTACAAAAAAAAAAAAAAAATTTACTTACGAAAATTCTTTACATATCTAAAAAGGCTGCTGGGTTTATAACTTCTATACTAGACATAGAATATTAACTAAAATTGGTAAATAGCTAGAATATAAAATACAGATTAGCAAAGACATAGCCACCTGCACTCCATTTTACCTGAAATACTGGAAAAAAAAAATCATATACTTTTGATTTCTTTTCTCAATTCTAAAAAGTCTGCTAGGTTACTACTTCCATACTAGACATAGGATCTTGATAAAAGTTGGTAATTAGCTAGAAAATTAACTCTAAAATACTATAGCCATACCCACATGCGCTCCATTTTCCCTGATATTCTGAAAGAAATAATGAAAAACTACTTTATAAATTTAAAAATTTTGTAAACAGATTGGAGTTCTTTACTTCTATACTAGACATAGGATGTCAATGAAAAATAGTAAATACCTAGAATATAAAACATAGAGTAGCATAGGCATAGCCACCTGCGCTCCATTTTATTCTAAATTACAAAAAAAAATCTTTAAATTAACTTACGAAAATTCTTTACATATCTAAAAAGGCTGCTAGGTTTATAACTTCTATACTAGACATACAATATTTGCTAAAATTGGTAAATAGCTGGAATACAAAACATAGAATAGTATAGACATAGCCACCTGCACTCCATTCTCTCTGAAATCCATCTTGAAAAAAAACATTTATGTACTTTTGTTTTTTTTTCTCAATTCTAAAAAGTCTGCTAGGTTACTACTTCCATACTAGACATAGGATCTTGATAAAAGTTGGTAATTAGCTAGAAAATAAACTCTAAAATACTATAGCCATACCCACATGCGCTCCATTTTCCCTGAAATTGTGAAAGAAAAAAATCAAAAATTACTTTATGAATTTAAAATTTTTTAAACAGATTGGAGTTTTTTACTTCTTAGAATAAAATGGAGCGCAGGTGGCTATGCCTATGCTACTTTATCTTTTATATTCTAGATATTTACCATTTTTCTTTGACATCCTATGTCTAGTATAGAAGTAAAGAACTCCAATCTGTTTAGAAAATTTTAAATTCATAAAGTAATTTTAGATTTTTTCTTGCATAATTTCAGGGAAAATGGAGCGCATGTGGGTATGACTATAGTATTTTAGAGTTTATTTTCTAGCTAATTACCAACTTTTATCAAGATCCTATGTCTAGTATGGAAGTGGTAGCCTAGCAGACTTTTTAGAATTGAGAAAAAAAAAACAAAGTACATGAATTATTTTTTCCAGGATTTCATGGAAAATGGAGTGCAGATGGCTATGTCTATATTCTATGTTTTATGTTCTAGCTTCTTACCAATTTTAGTTAATATTTTATGTCTAGTTTAGAAGTTATAAACCTAGCAGCCTTTTAAGATATGTAAAGAATTTTCGTAAGTAAATTTAAAGATTTTTTTTTGTAATTTAGAATAAAATGGAGCGCAAGTGGCTATGTTTTTGCTACTCTATATTTTATATTCTAGCTATTTACCAATTTTAGTTAATATTCTATGTCTAGTATAGAAGTTATAAACGTAGCAGCCTTTTTAGATATGTAAAGAATTTTCGTACGTAAATTTAAAGATTTTTTTTTGTAATTTAGAACAAAAGGGAGCGCAGGTGGATATGCCTATGCTACTCTATGTTTTATATTCTAGGTATTTACCATTTTTCATTGACATCCTATGTCTAGTATAGAAGTAAAGAACTTCAATGAGTTTAAAAAAAAAAAGAAAAAAAAAGTAGTTTTTGATTATTTCTTTCAAAACATCAGGGAAAATGGAACGCATGTGGGTATGACTATAGTATTTTAGAGTTTATTTTCTAACTAATTACCAACTTTTATCAAGATCCTATGTCTAGTATGAAAGTAGTAACCTAGCAGACTTTTTAGAATTGAGAAAAAAAAACAAAAGTACATAAATGTTTTTTTTCAAGATGGATTTCAGAGAGAATGGAGTGCAGTTGGCTATGTCTATACTATTCTATGTTTTGTATTCCAGCTATTTACCAATTTTAGCAAATATTGTATGTCTAGTATAGAAGTTATAAACCTAGCAGCCTTTTTAGATATGTAAAGAATTTTCGTAAGTAAATTTAAAGTTTTTTTTTTGTAATTTAGAATAAAATGGAGCGCAGGTGGCTATGCCTGTGCTACTCTATGTTTTATATTCTAGGTATTTACCATTTTTCATTGACATTCTATGTCTAGTATAGAAGTAAAGAACTCCAATCTGTTTACAAAATTTTAAAATTTATAAAGTAGTTTTTGATTATTTCTTTCAGAATATCAGGGAAAATGGAGCGCATGTGGGTATAGCTGTAGTATTTTAGAGATTATTTTCTAGCTAATCACCAATTTTTATCAAGATCCTATGTCTAGTATGGAAGTAGTAAACCTAGCAGACTTTTTTGAAATTGCTACTTACCAATTTTAGTTAATATTCTATGTCTAGTATAGAAGTTATAAACCCAGGAGCCTTTTTAGATATGTAAAGAATTTTCGTAAGTAATTTTTTTTTTTTTTTTTTGTAATTTAGAATAAAATGGAGCGCAAATGGCTATGCTTATGCTACTCTATGTTTTATATTCTAGGTATTTAATATTTTTCATTGACATCCTATGTCTAGTGTAGAAGTTAAAGACTCCAATGTGTTTAAAAAAATAATAATTATAAAGTAGTTTTTGATTATTTCTTTCAGAACATCAGGGAAAATGGAGCGCTTGTGGGTATGACTATAGTATTTTAGAGTTTATTTTCTAGCTAATTACCAACTTTTATCAAGATCCTATGTCTAGTATGGAAGTAGTAACCTAGCAGACTTTTTAGAATTGAGAAAAAAAAACAAAAGTACATAAATGTTTTTTTTCAAGATGG
This sequence comes from Monopis laevigella, assembly GCA_947458855.1. Lineage (NCBI taxonomy): Eukaryota > Metazoa > Arthropoda > Insecta > Lepidoptera > Tineidae > Monopis > Monopis laevigella. Next base: position 17,291,093 of record OX381577.1, on the reverse strand, counting down.
ATTTCAGAGAGAATGGAGTGCAGGTGGCTATGTCTTTACTATTCTATGTTTTGTATTCCAGCTATTTACCAATTTTAGCAAATATTGTATGTCTAGTATAGAAGTTATAAACCTAGCAGCCTTTTTAGATATGTAAAGAATTTTCGTAAGTAAATTTAAAGTTTTTTTTTTGTAATTTAGAATAAAATGGAGCGCAGGTGGCTATGCCTGTGCTACTCTATGTTTTATATTCTAGGTATTTACCATTTTTCATTGACATCCTATGTCTAGTATAGAAGTAAAGAACTCCAATCTGTTTACAAAAATTTAAAATTTATAAAGTAGTTTTTGATTATTTCTTTCAGAATATCAGGGAAAATGGAGCGCATGTGGGTATAGCTGTAGTATTTTAGAGATTATTTTCTAGCTAATTACCAATTTTTATCAAGATCCTATGTCTAGTATGGAAGTAGTAAACCTAGCAGACTTTTTAGAATTGAGGAAAAAAATCAAAAGTACATGAATGATTTTTTTTAGGATTTCAGGGAAAATGGAGTGCAGGTGGCTATGTCTATACTGTTTTATGTTTTGTGTTCTAGCTACTTACCAATTTTAGTTAATATTCTATGTCTAGTATAGAAGATATAAATGTAGCAGCCTTTTTAGATATGTGAAGAATTTTCGTAAGTAAATTCAAAGATTTTTTTTTGTAATTTAGAATAAAATGGAGCGCGAGTGGCTATATCTTTGCTACTCTGTATTTTGTATTCTAGCTATTTACCAATTTTAGTTAATATTCTATGTCTAGTATAGAAGTTATAAACCCAGCAGCCTTTTTAGATATGTAAAGTATTTTCGTAAGTAATTTTTTTTTTTTTTAGTAATTTAGAATAAAATGGAGCGCAAATGGCTATGCCTATGCTACTTTATGTTTTATATTCTAGGTATTTACCATTTTTCATTGACATCCTATGTCTAGTGTAGGAGTGAAAGACTCCAATGTGTTTAAAAAAATAATAATTATAAAGTAGTTTTTGATTATTTCTTTCAGAACATCAGGGAAAATGGAGCGCTTGTGGGTATGACTATAGTATTTTAGAGTTTATTTTCTAGCTAATTACCAACTTTTATCAAGATCCTATGTCTAGTATGGAAGTAGTAACCTAGCAGACTTTTTAGAATTGAGAAAAAAAAAACAAAAGTACATGAATGATTTTTTTCAGGATTTCAGGGAAAATGGAGTGCAGGTGGCTATGTCTATATTCTATGTTTTGTGTTCTAGCTTCTTACCAATTTTAGTTAATATTCTATGTCTAGTATAGAAGTTATAAACCTAGCAGCCTTTTTAGATATGTGAAGAATTTTCGTAAGTAAATTCAAAGATTTTTTTTTTGTAATTTAGACTAAAATGGAGCGCGAGTGGCTATATTTTTGCTACTCTGTATTTTGTATTCTAGCTATTTACCAATTTTAGTTAATATTCTATGTCTAGTATAGAAGTTATAAACCCAGCAGCCTTTTTAGATATGTAAAGAATTTTCGTAAGTAATTTTTTTTTTTTTTTTTGTAATTTAGAATAAAATGGAGCGCAACTGGCTATGCCTATTCTACTCTATGTTTTATATTCTAGGTACTTACCATTTTTCATTGACATCCTATGTCTAGTGTAGAAGTAAAGGACTCCAATGTGTTTAAAAAAATAATAATTATAAAGTACTTTTTGATTATTTCTTTCAGAATATCAGGGAAAATGGAGCGCATGTGGGTATGGCTATAGTATTTTAGAGTTTATTTTCTAGCTAATTACCAACTTTTATCAAGATCCTATGTCTAGTATGAAAGTAGTGAACCTAGCAGACTATTTAGAGTTGAAAGAAAAAAATCAAAAGTACATGAATAATTTTTTTTCAGGATTTCAGGGTAAATGGAGTGCAGGTGGCTATGTCTATACTATTCTATGTTTTGTATTCCAGCTATTTACCAATTTTAGCAAATATTGTATGTCTAGTATAGAAGTTATAAACCTAGCAGCCTTTTTAGATATGTAAAGAATTTTCGTAAGTAAATTTAAAGTTTTTTTTTGTAATTTAGAATAAAATGGAGCGCAGGTGGCTATGCCTGTGCTACTCTATGTTTTATATTCTAGGTATTTACTATTTTTCATTGACATCCTATGTCTAGTATAGAAGTAAAGAACTCCAATCTGTTTACAAAAATTTAAAATTTATAAAGTAGTTTTTGATTATTTCTTTCAGAATATCAGGGAAAATGGAGCGCATGTGGGTATAGCTATATGTAGTATTTTAGAGATTATTTTCTAGCTAATTACCAATTTTTATCAAGATCCTATGTCTAGTATGGAAGTAGTAAACCTAGCAGACTTTTTAGAATTGAGGAAAAAAATCAAAAGTACATGAATGATTTTTTTTAGGATTTCAGGGAAAATGGAGTGCAGGTGGCTATGTCTATACTGTTTTATGTTTTGTGTTCTAGCTACTTACCAATTTTAGTTAATATTCTATGTCTAGTATAGAAGATATAAATGTAGCAGCCTTTTTAGATATGTAAAGAATTTTCGTAAGTAAATTCAAAGATTTTTTTTTGTAATTTAGAATATAATGGAGCGCGAGTGGCTATATCTTTGCTACTCTGTATTTTGTATTCTAGCTATTTACCAATTTTAGTTAATATTCTATGTCTAGTATAGAAGTTATAAACCCAGCAGCCTTTTTAGATATGTAAAGAATTTTCGTAAGTAATTTTTTTTTTTTTTAGTAATTTAGAATAAAATAGAGCGCAAATGGCTATGCCTATGCTACTTTATGTTTTATATTCTAGGTATTTACCAATTTTCATTGACATCCTATGTCTAGTGTAGGAGTGAAAGACTCCAATGTGTTTAAAAAAATAATAATTATAAAGTAGTTTTTGATTATTTCTTTCAGAACATCAGGGAAAATGGAGCGCTTGTGGGTATGACTATAGTATTTTAGAGTTTATTTTCTAGCTAATTACCAACTTTTATCAAGATCCTATGTCTAGTATGGAAGTAGTAACCTAGCAGACTTTTTAGAATTGAGAAAAAAAAAACAAAAGTACATGAATGATTTTTTTCAGGATTTCAGGGAAAATGGAGTGCAGGTGGCTATGTCTATATTCTATGTTTTGTGTTCTAGCTTCTTACCAATTTTAGTTAATATTCTATGTCTAGTATAGAAGTTATAAACCTAGCAGCCTTTTTAGATATGTGAAGAATTTTCGTAAGTAAATTCAAAGATTTTTTTTTTGTAATTTAGACTAAAATGGAGCGCGAGTGGCTATATTTTTGCTACTCTGTATTTTGTATTCTAGCTATTTACCAATTTTAGTTAATATTCTATGTCTAGTATAGAAGTTATAAACCCAGCAGCCTTTTTAGATATGTAAAGAATTTTCGTAAGTAATTTTTTTTTTTTTTTTTGTAATTTAGAATAAAATGGAGCGCAACTGGCTATGCCTATTCTACTCTATGTTTTATATTCTAGGTACTTACCATTTTTCATTGACATCCTATGTCTAGTGTAGAAGTAAAGGACTCCAATGTGTTTAAAAAAATAATAATTATAAAGTACTTTTTGATTATTTCTTTCAGAATATCAGGGAAAATGGAGCGCATGTGGGTATGGCTATAGTATTTTAGAGTTTATTTTCTAGCTAATTACCAACTTTTATCAAGATCCTATGTCTAGTATGAAAGTAGTGAACCTAGCAGACTATTTAGAGTTGAAAGAAAAAAATCAAAAGTACATGAATAATTTTTTTTCAGGATTTCAGGGTAAATGGAGTGCAGGTGGCTATGTCTATACTATTCTATGTTTTGTATTCCAGCTATTTAGCAATTTTAGTTAATATTGTATGTCTAGTATAGAAGTTATAAGCCTAGCAGCCTTTTTAAATATGTAAAGAATTTTTATAAGTTAATTGAGATTTCAGTAAAAATTGGACGCAGGTGACTTTTTCATATTATAGATATTATTCTAATTGATTTAAATCGTGTTTTGGTATAGACGATATAACGAAATATAGTGGTTAATTAACTAATGTAAAATAAAATTGTTAATGTATAAGATTTTTTTTAACAGTTTTTTTTTATGATGCTTCATTATTATATTAAAACTATGTACCTGTTAAACATTTAAATATATTATCGCATATATATAAAAACAAATATTTATTTAAAACCTATTTAAAGTGGTCGGGTTATAAAGGCTGCTAGATTTTGGCTGCCAACTTCACACCCGTCTCATACGCAACGTTCGTACGAATAAATGTACCCTTTGCTTAATATTTTTATTATTTATAATTAATAATATTAAGTAAAATAATATAATCATAATTTAAAAAGAACCTTTTGTTAAATATTACGTTTATTATTTTTGTTAATGATCGTTATAAAATTATAATTGTATTTTTTTTTTATGTTTATGTTGCCCGTTCATCAGAAATCTCATTAAGAAAAAATATTTTTAAATGTCCCGGACATAAATCAGAAATCCCGTATTTTTTTGCCCATTTAAGCATTTGTGCCTTATAGTCTGAAAAAAAATCAGGCAACATAGACATATCAGTTCATTGTTGTACTTAGGCCTCTTGATCTAAAGGCCTGTTTACCCATCGACAAGTGCAGTAAAGATAACTTAACCAGTTATCGGACAGTTGCTATTCACGGTTAAATAGTAACTAGCAAGGTGCCTTATTTTACTACTCGATATCCAAAATTACATTTGAAAGTTTTGCCACACAAAATAAGTAAAAACATTGTAAAATAGGTCCCTAGCATGTTTAATAAAAAGTGGTACCTATTATAGTTTCGAAGCTATATATATAGGTATATTGGTTGTCTCACATGTACGAAGAAATTACCGAAGTCTATAGCATTCTTATTAAGATTCATAACATTTTAAATCAAATAAAAACTAACGTTATAATATTCTTCTGCAATTAAGTATAGTTGTTGCACAACGGCTAGGTCATCAAAGATTTTTAAAAATGATTATATTTTGTTTCGATAATTCTAAAGGAATCATTACCGGAATAACATGTATGCTATTATTCGTACCAGAGCCTTGTCTCTAAATGTGTGCAAAATTTTAACCAAATCAGTTCAGCCGTTTTTAAGTTATTAACACTTGAAAGACCAAGGCCGTCAATTTGACAAGGCCATTTCATTCTTAAATATTTTACACACTATGTTTTTGTTTCTTTTCATATTTCATGACTTTTCCTAATTTGTTAGTGTTAGCCTAAATCTATATAAACAACTATTAAATTATATGTAGTATATGAGATTACTTTACAAATACCTACTAAGACCGCAAACCGTCAAAGTGACGGCATATGAAGGCAGCGATAATAATAGTAAACAAAGTTTTCTACAATTTATTTGTATTTAATTCTGAGTAAATTGTTATTGTCTAGTTGGTTTACATTACATTTAGTAGCCGTTGGTTTCGTTTCGTGAGCAGTCGTGATTTGTTATAAAAACGCGTCGCCGCCCCGTCTCAATAGTTCTCAAATAGAACAAGAACTGTTGCGATATCAGGACATACAACAAGATGTTGTAGGTCAGATGATGAAAGTAATGATGATTTATCATTATGTAATTTAGCAGCTATAAACTTGTGGATTCTGTACCGAAAAGTAACAGGAATAAATATATCCCGGCATGATTTTATCCTTCAAATAGTAGAGTGATCTACATGGCAGATTATATATATGTGAAAAAAAAAATCTACTTCAGCTGCGGCTCAAAGACAAGAAAGTAGTTCTGAAACAAGTGAACGATGTACTACAAACAATAAGAGGCGGCAATGTCAAATAAATCATAATTATAAAAGAAAATAGGACGTGTGGAAACTGCACAATCTGTAAAAAAGTTGTCTGTGGAAAATGTATAAAAGATTTGAAAAGAACTATTATTTGTTGCAGTTTAAGTATTAAAATTGTTTATTATTAATAAAAAATAAATTTATACTATTTTAATTTTATTTTAAAGCAAAATACGCAAAAAATTCACGAGTATTCTGACTGAATCTCTAGTGCCGTCAAATTGACTGCTGCGGTGTTTGAAGGTATAATATGAAGCCCGACCCTTCTAGTGTTAAGCCACAAATATCCAAACATCTAAACTTTATAATATTAGGTAGTATCACTGATGACGCCCGCGCTGCTCCAAAGAGAGGCGAAATATTTATTATTTTACCTAATAAGAAAAACATCTAACACACTTTATTTGTTTCAGATAGTTTACTCTATTATATAAGTTTAAAAAATTACCTGCCTATTTGCAAATGAGGTTCTAATTTTGTATTCTACTCCAATATCATAAGGAACTTTATAATAATAAAGAAGATCATAATAGTAACATAGCAGCCAACATAAAAAAAACAAGTTTCAAACATTGACGTATAATACGATGGTTTCAAACTTTTAACCATAATAATATTTTACCAACATAATAATAATCGTTCTATTTAAAACTCGAGTTAAACTCTTAATTACATTCTCTGGTAGTCCGCAAACATTCGTCTTCTCGTATATAGGCTTAATCATTTACCTACTCAGTCGCACTTTGCTACGTTTGTGCAAATATTTACCCCTTAACGAGAAACCTGACTGTGTCTGAAAGGGGGGTGTACTGTAATGAACTTTTCTATTGTATGGAAGTCATTTTGTTTCTGTATTGTTATTTTAATGTTTATAGATGTACCTTCTTATTAGGAAATTATAACGAAACTTTGTTAATTTTGCATACTAGTATTTATTAAAATTTTCATACCTAATTATAAATTGCTACGTTGCCAACTAAAAGCCACGTCTTAATACGATTAACGGTAATAATAAAAAAAATAGAAATATATAGCATGTACATAGAAATATGTAGTATGACATGTGAAATAAATCTGTAATGATAAGTTAAATTAATCCAGTCCACGAATAGTCGCTACCAACGCTAGAATAAATAAATACGATGCTCTGGTGGAGTATATTATGAATAATATGATGTATTCCTAATTTAAATTCAAATAAAGAGTAAGATTTTAAGTAAAATAAACTATAATTATAAATAGCTGGGAGAAAGGTCTCTATAACTTCGTTAGGCCGACCGACCGTACCACCGCCCATACAGATGCAAATACCGTCAAGTGACCTAGTCACGTTTCGGTTTCAGTCTGTAGGTTAATCGGTTTTCAGGAGATTACTGCTTCGATTTCTTGTCGAGGTGGTAGTCTGCTTTCAGGATGCTGTTACAAATTGGGTGGTTGAATTGAAGAAAATAGACTCGTAATGCAATTCGTCTTCGCCCATTTCGTAATAGCATCATTTAGCCGGCGGCATAGTGGCAGAGACCTATGTTGTTTAAGAACAATTATTGATCGACCCCATTCATGGAATTTGAAAGTCTGCTCAACACCAGGTAGATACAAAGTCATATGCCGTGCTCCAATAAAAAAATAAAAAATAAACATAGGTGTATCTACACAACTATGTTTATAGTTTCTTTTTATTCTAGTTTGGTTTCGTTTATTTACCAATAGAAATTAGAAATAGACTGGACCAACTGAGTCCTTAGTTTTCATTTATTTAATTATTTAACCGAAATGAACCGACATGTGGATTGCGACCTAGTTAAACTCCGACATTATTTAATGCTACCTAAATTAAAAGTCTAATAAAACACTTATAGCACATATAGTTAATAAATAAAATAAGTAAAAATATATTATATATGTATATACTTATTAATAAAAAGCAGTGGCCGTTAAAAAAACCGTTACGTCGCTATATTAAAATGATGTGATCTCTTTAAATATATTCACCCGCTGTTTAATATAAAAGAAATCAGATCAAAATAAAATATATTATTGCAGCCTATGTTACTCACTGATTTCTATTAGCGAAAGAATTTTTAAAATTGGTTCAGTTTTTTTTTTATTTATCCATTACAAACAAACATCCAATAAACGAATCTGTCCCTTTTTTCTACTCGAATATTTCTTTCTATCTGGTGTATTTAAAAAGTTTTCTTAAGAGACTCTAAAAACACAAACACCCTGTATATCTGAACTGCCTGCATGTATATCGAAATATAATATAGGTACCCATTGGGTATTTTACCCACAGAGCTAATAGCTATAAACAAAACAAACCGTACATAATTCGGTCCAGTAGTTTTTAAGCCACACCCTGATAAACAAACAAACACACAAACACACACAAATTCCATAAATAATAGATTACTGTTTAGCCTATTTAGAGTCCAACACGCTATTTTTTTTAATCAGATCAATGTACCGATTTTTTTCATTTAATATTGTATTATATGCATATAATAGATATATAAAGAATGTATATATATACATATATATTTATATATATTAAATTAGTCACCCGACTCATCTTCGTACACAATCGTAAAGGTTAGCTTGTAGATAATGCCTAAGGCATTCATCTCGCCTTTGTACATAACTTTTGTTTATTGCGCAATAAAGTGGTTAAATAAATAAATAATAAATGATTTCAATAATTAATTAAATAGGTAGCAGGTACCTACGTTATTTTCTCACTGTATTCATATAGAAAATTTGAGAGAGAAACTTGCTGAAATTTTGAATTTATTGAAAAGGAAAGTTGGTTCCGCCAGGTGTGTCCCAACAGCTGTGTTTTCGCGAGAACAAGCAGCAGAGAGCCTAAAATTTTAATATCCATGTTGACGTTTATCAACGTTTGTAAAATTATTCAGAAACGTTTTTAAATAATTAATTTATTATTTAAAAACAATTGAAAAATTATCTTTTCCTAGTTTTTATTATTTTTTATACAGAATAAATAAATAAAATAAATACCATCACGGGTGCCTATTTAGCTCCCGAGAACCGTTTAAACTGCCTCAGGGTACCCAGTAGAGGGATTAATCCTTCCTCGTTTCGCCGATGGTATTCGGAGGCAACACCTAATAAGTGGAGAGCTTGTTGCGGTGTTTTATGATGAAATAGCCTCGTTGTATAATGCGGTCACCCATCCCAGGCCGGCCTTGCTGTTAACTGCTTAACCTTGTTATCAGTTGCGCAGTGACTTAACCACTAGGCTGGGACCGCTTTTTACAGAATAATAGGTATATAATCTATCTATAAAGATTAAAATACTAATGTACGAGTATTGTATTTGAACCAGCGGCCAAATTATGTTTTTCTTATAACGGAAACGTTAGCTTGTAATAACAAAATCCTTTATAAGTGACATTGAACAATCAACAACAACAATAAATAAAAAAGGCAAAACGTTATTCCCTTATATTACAGGTGCTTTTGCTTTGACAGTTTTTAGCATTCCGCGTGGTGACAAATGTACTTAAATGATTTCGGTATTTTGACAATCTAACGTTACCTTTAAAAGAAACAGAATTTGGCCACTGACACCCCTAAATATCGTAAGGTCTGTTTAACATCGCATTACGAGTTCTTCATTCTGCATTTAATTCCACCCTTTCTTATTTTGATTTTAGAATAATTTTCCACTACTTTTATTTACAAACTACTACTTTCTACACGCAAACGAAATTGCGGGAATCGGTTAGTAATAAAGAGACATAAGTCCTTAAACAATCTGTTGAATGTTATATAATGATCAGTGCAATGTTATAAAAACGAAAAAAAAAATTAGCCAGATAATAACATTTATTGGTTTATTAGGTACCTAAGGCATGAAACAAGCTCTAGGTGGGAAGAAGGTCTCTATAGCTTCGCTAGGCCGATCGTCCGGTTTCGTCCACCACCCATGCAAAAAACTTTAAGTGACCTAGTCATGTTTCGGGCTTAGTATTTGGGTTCACCGATTTTTAGGAGACTACTAAATATCTTGTTGAGGTGGTTTTTCTTATAGGGTGCAGATACGAAACGATCAGTTGAATCAATAATAAAGCAGCGAGGATATTAAAATAGACTCGTAATGCAAATTTATCGCCGCCCGTTTCATAAACGCATTATTTAGCCTACTGCGAGTGACCAATGTATTGATCGACCCCAAAGTCACATGCCGTGCTCCAATAAAAAAGAAATGAACAGGTGAAATAATAAAAAAAAAGTAATGTTAAAAAAACCTATAGGTACACGTGGTGGCTGAGTTGGTTAGACTTTGGACTTAAAAACACTTAGGTCCTTAGTTCGAATACCGGTGTGTATCAATGAGTTTTTTAATAAAAACAAATATGTACATTTGTTTCACAACACCACTATAGTGCCTCGGAGAGCACGTTAAACTGTCGGTCCCGGTTTCACTAGCTACGTCAAGCGCCGTAAGGCACTTGTGATGATATATGTAAAAAAACCTGCATGATAAAAAAAAAACATAGCATTTTTTTCCAGCTTAGTTAATAATCGTGTTACCTTTTCCATCTATTTTCTAAATACGTTGAAGACCGCATAGTTTTTATTTGCCTTAGTATGATAAGTTTAAGACCGGTATTAATAAAATAACATAAAGTACCTAGTATTATATAATTATTAAGTTAACTACTATATACGTGGGACCGTATTGGTTAGATTTTAGACTTAAAAACACTACAGTTTTAGGTCCCTAGTGGAAACTCCTGTGCGAAAAAATGTACATTTGTTTGACAAAGCTGTCGGTCCCATTTTACTATACCGACTTGTGAAACTGTTTATATATGGGTAATTAACTATATATTGTTAAAGAAAGTATTTAGATTTAAAAGAACTACACAATGATACTCTTGATTCAATAATTATATATTTTATAATTAATATTATATTATTTATATTAACCATCCTTTGATTCAAATCATCTTCAACAAATCAACTCTGTGGTATTTAAGATCATACTGCATTATCATATTATATTATACAGGATGAATATGAAAGGTTGTACTTTTGGTAACTTTTGCTATGGGACCAACAAAATTTTTGGCTTCCCCATTCCTTTAATCCTGAGTCCTTTAAGTGATACGTGAATAAGTTTCTCTAGTAGACATAATGGAACCAACCAATTGAAGCTAGCATCATTACTACTATTGGTTAAGAACATTCTTGGACGTTACATTGCCACTTACCATCAGGTGGATGAAGGATCACATGTTCTGCTCTATTTAAAAAAAAACAATACTTGTTTGTATGGAGAAGGCATTTTTTTTCATTTGCCACACATGGTTTCACGGGAATGGTTGTTAGATTTTATCAGTAGAACCTCATATTAGCCAAAACTATAACCTTTCATGTGAAACTAAGTAAAAACGTCATTTTGCATTTACCATGACCTTACATTATACATTGTGTATTATTTATAAGAGCAGCAGCTGGTGGTTAGCAGATCTACAAAGTCCATGAATGGGTTCGATCAATAATTGTTATATTATTGATCGCCTATATGAAATGGGCGGCGACATAGACTAATTTGCATTTCTCTATTTTAATATCCTTGCTGCTTTATCCTCGAATCAATCGCTCGTTTCGTAACCGCACCCTTGAAAGAGTCTACCACCTCGACAAGAAATCGATGCATTTATCTCCTGAAAACCGGTAAACCCACAGACTAAAACTGAAACATGAAATCGATAAAAGCTAAGCTAGAAACAACTGAACCGATTTTGTCATGTCCTAAGTATGTATGCTGAATGTGTACTATGTTATCTGGTATGTAGGTACTTTGTGCGCTTGCCATATTGAGGCCTGCGACTTATGCGACCGCTGCATTCTATGTATTGTATTATGTCGTAATCTCGCACAACGCATCCACTGGCTTATTCCTATATACATAATGTAACAAAGATATCACATAACGCTTTATAGGGTGCTCTACCCATAACAATGAACATGGCTTTCACTATGGAACAAAATATAGCTGTTTTTGACCCATTTAGTTCAATGCTTCGATTAACCCTAGAAAGCTAACGTTCGTCAAAATAATCTAATCATTATCTCCATCTCCCTCTCTTGTTTTTACTATGCAGTTGCTGTTTTGAATCAATTAATAAACAACGAATAATTAGTTTATATATAAAAGTTTTTTTTTTTAGTTATTACGGTATTGTTCAAAAATGGCTGCAAGGTTGATACTCACAGAGTCCAATTGAAAGTTTTTTTTTTTATCCATCACTATAACACTATACCGTTGCACTAATTAGGGTTTCTCTTACACTCCATATAGGTAAATAAAAATAAAATAAACTAAAATTCTCTTTAAACCGTTTAGCAGCGACATAATATCGATACCGTCGTCTTTTGAAAAATGGTAAACTCACATCAGGAATCATCAAAAGATTTTAACGTCTCTAAGATATTGGGTTATAAAAAACTTTCCTTATAACGTACTTATAGCCTCTCAACTTATGAATAAGAGTTCCACTAGTATTTTTCATTTCATGTTACAACAAAACCCTAAAAACAATTTGAATCAATAAACTTTAAAGCCCCTTCTAAACAAGGTCCCAGCTTTTACGGGCAGGACATGTCCTTTGTCTTAATAAAGTAACAGGACAGTGTTGTGGTCAGGTCGCCCTTGATAAAGTAAGCTGGGTCAGATCACACTTCGTCACTGTCCTGGATCCGGCCACCAGTCTTCGACGGCGAGGCGTGGATTAAACAGAATCTTAAAATAGTTCAAGAGACCGCAACGCTCTAAATGATGCCTGTTATTTAGGTGATAATAAATTTCATCTTTCTTTTGTTTAAAAGTTAATTTTCTCGAGGAAAATCCACGGTTAGAGTCGCATCTTCCAAGAATTTCTTCATCGAAATTTTATCGTATAATTTTTAAAATTTTCAGATAAGGAATTTTTAAATATAACTAAAATATAAAAATGCTTAGAAAATTAATAATATAATTATCTGCTAAGTGTTTATACGCAGGACTTTAAACTTTAACTCTATCTCTAATATATAGGGTAATTAAAAGATATGCATAAACAGGACATTATGTGTACCTAAATAAATAGGTAAAAAAATATGACACTAAAATGTGTCACTAGAACCTGAGTGACACGGCAATTAAGTGCTGCGAAATGTATGGTCTTGGATTTGAGTACAACGACCCCAGGATTATGTTTAGTGCAATTTTATTGTTATAACAATTTTATAAAAATAAGTATAGCGTACAAACATAACGACTACGACAAGATCGGTATAGAAACCCCCCTGATTGGTAAACAATTGAATAAATAGCTAGATGATTATGTAGGTATGTGATAATTTATCATGAGATAATGTTCTTAGCTATCCATTGCTTCACCGTGCGGATTCCGGGTCCATCGCGTGGATAGAAGGCAGAGGAATGAACTGCAGCGTTCCCGGACTTGAGACCGCGAATTAGGTTTAAAGGCCTTTTGAACTCTCACCTGCACTGTGTTCACTACCCTCTCTACTCAACCAATTAATTATAATTATTTGAATCATACGTTATTTTGCGGACTTTATGCGGCGATTATTTTGCGACGTTAATTCAAATGAACTATTTTAAATTATATTAAAATATTATTTTTAATTTAAACCATCTCAAAATTCATCAAATACCACGTCCTGAAGATGCTTAGTGGCGAAGCGAAACACTTGTAGACTGTAGACTAAGTCACACATGTTAATGTACATGTAGGGCTGCATTTTTTTGCATGAAACTATAATACACTTAACTATTATCTAGCGGAAGAAAACTTTAAAAAAAAAAAAAAAAATGTCCTTACTAGCGGGTTCTTTTTTTCATAGTTCGGCATACAGGCGTGTGTACGTTCGTTGTCCATTTCCGCAGTTCGCTACAAAGCGCTAACATAATTATTTTGTCATGAGTTTTGTTAAATGACACAGAAATAAGGGATTTTTCGGGTGCTGATTTTAATTCTCGAGAAGCTCGCTTAAGCTTTATTAAATGTTGCCTGCTTTACACGCTTGTGAGAGACAAGATTTATGTCCTTATATTTATGTTGGTAATGCTGAAATTTATAATTTGGAAGGCAAAAATAAATTATATCATGGTTTTTTATAGTTAATAACTAGTACGTAGTAATTAGAAAATAAATTTGGTGGTTTTTTATTTTTATTTTTGATTTCATCTATTTTAATAAGACCCTTTGAGTAAATCTTTGTAAAATATATTATTTATCTATTTTTTTCGTCAATTAAATATTCAAAATATTTATTTTACGTGGTGGCCGAATTGGTCAGACCTTATACTTAGGTCCCTGATTCCAACCCCGTTGTGTACCAATGAGTTTTTATTTTTTTAATCTAAAAATATATTTACCTATCTACATTTGTTTAACATCACTATAGTGCCTCGGAGAGCATGTTGAGCTGTCGGTGCCAGCTTTACTATACCAACTTCTGAAACCGTTTATAGATGGGTTATTAAGTCTATCCAAACATCGCAACGAGCTAGCCACTTGTTCGGTGTAGACTCATCAGCTACGAGGTGGGATTAAAACCACTTCGCTGGGTGCATTGAGGCCATAAGGCACCCGTGATGATATTTAAACAGAACAAAGAAAAAATACGAAAAAAGTGGACCACGAAAAATGGAACACTTACGCCAGAGTAACATAAATTTTGGGGTCACTGCTTATAAATGCCTTCCTATTTGTCTTAATAAACCCGGATCGGTTTAGCGAGTGGGCCGATAGAGAAATCCGGGTCGGTCCACACTTCGTCAATGTCCTCGTCGACCATCGACGACCTACTGAGCGGGATTAACTAACACATGTCCGACTTTACGGACTCGGACCGCACGGATTAGAATTACACGGCCATTTAAAACTCTTAAATAGGCTTTGGGTATCCTTTGGGTGTATTTAAATTGTATTTTTTTAGGATTACTATTTCTGTTTTATTTAACATAAATTAATTAGACTATGAACATTTGCTGAAAATAACGGTTTAGTTATTATTGAAAATAAAGTTTGATTAAAATTATTTTAGCTTTTTTAGGATATAAGGCGGCATGCATTTTTTATGCATTAAAGCTAAATATATTTATAAGCCAAAATTCACCCAAGTTTAAATTTAGATGTAGTTTTTTTTTAGTTATTTACTAAAGAAATAACTGAATAAATAATTTATAACTCTTTTACGCTGAAGTTTTGTTTGGTTGAACGCGCTAATCTCAGGAACTACATACTGGTTCGAATTTTAAATATATTTTTTTGGGTTGGATAACCCATTTATTGGGGAAGGCTATAGGCTAATAAATATAGGCATAACATCACGCTACGTCCAATAGGACCTGAGTAACAATGACAAATTTCGCTGCGTAAATGGTTAAAGTTACGCAGACGAAGTTGCGCGGATCAGCTATGAGTGGTTAAATAAAAATAAAACAACATATTTTATACTCAGTTACCTACACACTTTTATCATACTAAATATTTTCATAATTTCAATATAAAAAATACTACACCTAGAGTGAAACATTAAAAATGTCATGTCATTACTAAAATGTCAAAAATTAGGTACAACGGGAACTATCTTCATAATACGACACTGTACTTTTTATAATTAAATATTTTTGACAACAGCTATTCCGGCCTAAACCAGATACAAATATGTGCAAAGCCTCGGCTAAAAACTAGTTTATAATAATTAAATATTTTTATAAACTGTTGGTTAGGTGACAAATTTTTTAAAACTATAATTACTTACTTTAGTAGGTACCTACATATTTATTTTGTTTTCATAGAAATAGCAAGTGGACCCTGCAGTCGACTTTACGACCAACGTGGTCATACAAGCGTACTTCCGACGTGGCTGTTGGTCGAAGTTAATTTTTTTTTATGTTTGTAATTGTACGTAAAAATCTTTCTGTTGTAGGTAATAAAAAAAATTGTATTATAATATTAAAAATAGTTTTTTTTCTGATTTAAAAAAAAATATATATATCCAACACAGAAAGGTTAATAAATACAATGATCGAAAAAAAATATATTTTAATTCAGCGACAAACAGTAATCGAGTAATACTGGTGCGAAAGCTAATTTTGTATGTAGAACGCGGAGTTCGCGATTACGAATGCAGTCTAATATACTCGTACCTCCTATTATATGACTTTTTCTTTTGTTATACGAAAAGGGTATAACAAAAGAAAAAGTCATATAATAGGAGGTATATTAGAAAGTCAACTTAAGTACAAACTAAATGTTTTTTTAATAATTTTCATCTACTTATATTACTTAATTTTGTAATAGAAATTCGTCTTTGTCGCCGCCCATGTCGTAACCGTATGACGCAGCCGGCATAGTAGATACGTAAGAACACCCAAAGCTGTTACAACAACAATTTATAAATACAGGCATGCACACTCTTTTAAATAAAACTTGAATGTAAAAGCTTTAAGTACCAACTAAAATAGGAAGTCGGAAATACGATCTTCAAAATATATAAATAAAACAACATTTTAAATTGAAAATGTTTTAGATATTTCGTTTACACAAACACGAGGCAGCGTTTCTTAATTTAATTCTCCCCAATTCAAAGTATCATAACGAAGTTGCCGTCAAGAGCTATGATTTTGAAAATTGAAGTGAAATAAGGATTCGAATCTTGAAAGGCAACGACGCGTGTAGGCGGCACCGTTCACGTGAGCCGACCGTAAGTAACGGAGAGGGTCGGGTAGACTATATCTATCCAGAGTTCGGTCCAAAGAATCTGAAACGCATGAAATTTTCTACAAGAAAAGGTCTGAAAATCCACTCGTATTGACACGCGAATTTGTTTACTTAAATATTTCTTATTCAACAACTTCTTTATCCGGCTCGAAGGACCATATGCATACAACGTTATTTCTTCCGGTTGAACTTGGGATTTTCGGTTGTCTAACTATACATTTTGTCTTTCGGCAGTATACCGAAGCCCCATTTATTAATATTAAGTAGTATATGCATTATCTATGATAAATCAATATCCATTTTAATTGAATCAGGCGTTATTTCGTGGAAGTACGTTTTTAATAACAATAGTTAAATTAGTATTTTTTTGCTTTCTTTCACCAAAATTATGGTACCTATTTGTATTAATAATTTCATAAAAAAATATGTGGAGTAGTTTGTGAATTGATACTCGTATTTAGTAGTGTTTTGACTTAAGCATCATCACTGATTACTATTTTAAATAGACCAAGAAAAGGGGATTTGGAATAAAATCGTTTTCATTCTGCAATATAAAATTTTGATAATTTCATACAGATGTGTAAAATTTCATATAGTGGTTACTGGATAATGAAAGTTTGTATATTATATATAATATGTTGGACCAAATGTGATATATTATTTCAGTTATATGTTCTTTATAACGAAGATCAAAATGCCTGTCACTTTCTGGAAGGTTGTAAAGAATTTTGAAATAATGCCCGATGATTCAATTTATTTGTTTACATACTGAAATAAATATAATTAGTAGTAATTATAATATGGTAAGCATAACATAGTATATATTATACAGATTAAAAGGTCACGTAGTCATTTTTCAAAATGTGAATTTTATTTACTTATTTATTAGCCTTTTGTACATCCTCACAAATATTTTTCACACAACATTATTATATTACAAATTATCATATTTGAAATCATTATTAATATGTGTATTAGAGAAATATTTATAATATTTAAGATATTCCAAAGAAAAATATTTTTTTTATAAAAAGCCAGAAGAATAAAATAATGACAGTTTTGAACAATAAATTTGTCTCTACAACTCCATAGCCACAAAATTAGATTCTAAAGCGTATAACATTACCCTAATTCAAACATAAAAATTTTACTTCAAAAAAGCAAATTACAAAAAGAATTCCTCCGTCCTGTAGATATTTAAAAAGTTAACTTCATAGAATGCACCTGAACACACGGAGTGGAAAAGTGGTGAAATTAGGAAAGAAAGTGGAATAATTCTGGCCATAAATTCAACTTTTATAACCGAGGAACGTAGTTACAGCGGTATGGTCGGCAGAGACGCTACATCGACATAATTTAACTTTTTCCTATTATCTTTATGCTGACGTCGTTAAACGTTTCAGTCATATACCTATAGTTAAGGACTGCTCATTTCGTCATACCAATTTCCTTTAAATTCGTCCAATTGTCAGGAGTTTATTTGCCTAAATTAAACTGGTTGAAGTACTCGAACTTATTCAACATTTTGGTTGTTATTTTTAATTCATTGTAGGTTAGGTACCTAAAGTAAAGTTATAATGTATAATAAATACCATCACGGGTGCCTATTTGGCTCCCGAGAACCGTTTAAACGGTCTCAGGGCACCCAGCGGAGAGATTAACCCGTCCTCATTTCGCCGATGGTATTCGGAGGCAACACCTAACAAGTGGCGAGCTTGTTGCAGTGTTTATAATGAAATAGTCTCGTTGTATAAAGCGGTCACCCATCCCAGGCCGGCCTTGTTGTTATAATGTGTGTTTATGTATATTGTTAAAATTAACTTTTTGTTTATAAATAAGTATCATATTGTATTGTTTGTAGATGCTCTCTAGGGTTACAACATATAAAATAACTGATTGACAGCAACATACAACATATAAAATGACAGATAGTACAATATTGTCATTTATAAATAAAAATATGATCAGAAAAATCGATATTTCCATATTGATAATTTCTCATCGAGGTTAAATTAATGAGGCTCTCTTTTAAAGTATTTTTCGGACTGAACCTCGGTAGCGAAATCCCACTGGGTATGCGATATTTTGGGCTCTATGAAAGTTTCATGATTGACTCTACTTTTGCTACCACTAATTTAATTAATTAGGTAATAAATAGTTTATAAAATTAAATTACTAATCTAAATTATTTTGTTAGCGAATAAATAAATGTTTGAACAGGATAACAAATTTTGATTTTTATATTAGTAAATATAAGTTTAAACTTTATAAATAAGTTTTTATGAATACCGGTGTATTTGTGTATATTATTAGGAACAGTTATCTTATTATAATAATAATATTTTTTTATTGTTATCATGAATTTAATAACTGAGATCTAAATAGTATGTTTTACTTTTGACTGGAAATCCTATTAGCTTGTTTATTTACTCAAAACTTAAAATAAAACAATTAAAATTCTAAAAATCAATCTCCCCCAGTCCAGGCGTATTTCCAATAGTACCTAAAATTCTTGCAGCGCCTTTGGATTTCCCAGCTCATTTTCTGTAAATAACATAGGATTTAACTCGGCGGTCTCCAAATTTATCAGCCTACAGAGACCAAAATATTTCTATTTGCGTGACTCTTTTGAATTTTTACATTTTTACACCCTGGGCCCGGGGCCCGGTTTCCACAGAAAATGTAAAAATTCAAAAGAGTCACGCAAATAGAAATATTTTTATATTCTTTTATGGTCCGCGCGAAAAGCCACAGCACCAACGGACTGGGAAGAAGTTAATATATGACTGATAGGTACCAGGGTCAAATCTTCCGGTCTCTTACCGTCCGAACGACTAATACCTGGAGCTTCGAGGAGGCATGGAGTGTCAGCCGAAACCAAAATTTTTAAATTATATAATTGATTAATGGATGACGTGGTATCCGGCCTGCATCCCCTTGAGAAAAAGGCCATGGTGACCGTTCGATTTCACAAAAGAGTCATACACATGAGGTTGACAGAGTTCAGCTCCAATCTGAAGGCCTACACAAATTCTAAGGTAGTTATCGAAGACCACGGGCCCAAGGTTTCCATAGAAAATGGAAGAAATTCAAAGGAGTTTTGATCAATAAGAGTACCCATGTTTTTGAAGTATATTTGTTGTTTTGATTGTATCTAGGTACTACTGTGAGCTGGCTACCCATAGCACAGTTAGTATAGGAGCCAGACAAAAATTCCACTGGTGATTAATTTTATCTGAAATAAAGAGATAGCCAATATTCTTAGCAAACCATGGATTCACCGTGCGGGTGCTGGGTCCATCGCGTGGTTGAAAGGCAGGGGAATGAACTGCAGCGTTCCCGGACTTGAGACCGCGAAGTAGGTTTAAAGGCCTTTTGAACTCTCACCTGCACTGTGTTCACTACCCTCTCTACTCAACCAAATACTATATGATCCTGTTAGCGCCATCCTGGAAACACGCTCCATAAAAGTTCCGACGGCTGTTCTCGGAAGGCCAAGATCCTTTATTAGACGGTGTAAAAACTTTGCTGGAATTCCTCTTGCACCAACTTCCACTGCATAGAGTTGAGTTTTAAATCCGTTTCTAGTATTTTCGTGAGATCAAAATATTTGTTCGACTTGATGTTGTGGTCCTTAGGTATGTTTGTTTCCCACGGAACGGTGAGTTCTATATTACTTTCTTCAAGCACCGAGAGTACACCAGTATGTCTGGTCTATTGGCTGAAACTGCTAGTTCGTCTGGAATGTTGTAATGTATTTTGAATGTATCCATGAATATTTTTCAGTCTTGTGCTTTGTCCAGGATTGAGAAAGGTTTACTTTGACTTTTCTTGAGTTGTCCCTCCTTTACAAAAGTAGTCAGTCTTTCATTTGTTGTTAATCCTTTTCTGGTTCTAGCAATACTGAGACTTACAGCTTCAAGAATAATTTCTAGAACTTTATCATGTCGGTGCGAATAATGACATTTTTCAAGTAGAGTTTTGCACCCAGCAAGTATATGTCTGGCAGTCCCTACAGCAACACCGCACAATGTACATGTCTTATCTGTTGCCTTCCCCCATCTTACCAGATTACTCTGGTCAGGTAGGGACATTTGAAAGGCATTAAGATAGAACTTAATAAGTGTCGGAGACCAATCGTACATGAGTGTGCGCCATTTCAGGGCTGGAGGAATACAAACTTCCACTAAAGTAAGCCATTCATTCTGTACTTCTAAGGTCATCGCGTGAACTCTGTAGCCATGCTCTTCATCTTCCCTAAGGAAATATTTAATAACATCTTTATCACATTCCTTTTTCTTTCAACCTAACCCTTTTGCTGATCTGGTGCACATAAATGATTTATGAAACTGAAGTCTTGACTCCATCTCAGAGGCCAATGAGTCTTTTGGGAGAGATGCAATCAGATTATCCCGAGAGTTACTCAGGATTTGTTGCTTGGTTACACGTAGATGTTTGTACAACTCAGATGGCTTTTTAAAATTCATCCCAAATTGTTGCTGTCCCCTGAACAGCGTAGTGGAGTCAGGGCTCTGTGCTAATCCAAGCCAAGACTTAAGTTTTCTTATGACAGTTGCATCCAGATTTACCAGAAGAGCTTTGTTGAAGTCGTATACAAGAAAGGCCATGTTAGACGAGATGTTAGGTAGTTGTCATAAATCAAAGCTTTTACTTTTTTTTTTACAAACGTAAACGCCTGAAAATTTATAAGTATCAAGAATATATTTATATGGTACCACAACTTAAATACTTCAAAAATAATATAACCCCGTTTAATTTATACTTTCCTAAGTTTTTATAAATTGTTTAAATGATTCTTTATAATCCTTAATATTCAAACATATATTACGAGATTCAATTCATTCTACCAAATTTTACTAAAATCTGTTTCATAGTTTAGCTGTCAAATGTTCAGAAATAGACAACCATGCTGAGTTTTATGTTTATTTGACATTTATTGACAACAACCAACACAAATTAGTTGTTGAAGACAAATAAATAAACTAAATAAAGGTTCCGTAGGTACATAATTGTAATTGGTGGCCGATTTTTTCCCAATCAAAGCGGCATTGTTACGCGTTATTAGGGGCTCGTACTCACCTAATATAATTAAACAGGGGAAGCAAGAGCTAAAGTTATCGAGCGGAAAATTTCGTGCGCCCGTTCAGAATTAGCGCGATAAAGTCACTCCCGCCCTACAGTCGTGTTGCCTGACCTGCCACTTTATTTGTGAAAACACGCTTTGTCACTTTTTCAACTGACCATCGAACGAAGTATAAACCGTTTTCAGATTTATAAACATCGTTGGAAGTTTTTAAAAGATGAATTTCACAAAGTAAAAATTGAAATTAATTTCTGAATACATGTAATAGGTAATACGAGTACCTACAGCTTTTTCTAAATGGTTACTAACTGCATATATCTGTGGATATGTTCGAGATATTTTCTAAAACCTTTAGGATAATTATTTAATTTACCAGGATTAAACACAATGATTTAACCCTTTTCTTGGCAAAAATAAAAAAATGCATATACGTTTTTTTTTTAACATAAGTATCATAATTAAGTTGTAGAGATCTATGAAAAAATTATTTAAAAAAAATATGACCCTCATTTCATGAAATATGGCATGTATCTCAGAATATACATTGCCAAGTTAATGGTAAAAAGTTTCTAATTATTTATGTATCTGTGAGGTAACATTGCCAAGTTTGGAAATAAAATAATAATATATGTTTAAATATTTATTTATGCTAGAATTTTAATACAAAAACATTATAATAAAATCTATACTAATATTATAAAGCTGAAGAGTTTGTTTGTTTGTTTGAACGCGCTAATCTCAGGAACTACTGGTTAGAATTCTAAAATTATTTCAGTGTTGGATAGCCCATTTATCGAGGAAGGCTATAGGCTATATAACATTACGCTGCGACTAATAAGAGCGGAGTAACTATAAAAAATGTGCAATAATGAGGGAAAATGATTCCTTTTGAGAGCGTACGCTGCGTAAACGGTTAAAGTTACGCAGACGAAGTTGCACGGATTAGCTAGTAATTCAATAATAATACAAAATAAAATCAAGAAAATTCAAAAAAAAACAATATAACCAAAATTATTTATTATGATAACTAACGAAACAATTTCTATCGGGTAAAAGACACAACCTTATTGAACATTTTGTGCATTCTACAGTTGTTTGCCCTTTAACACATAACTTACATCTCCCTCTCTTAGTAAAAATAGGAAAATGACCATGTTGGTCGAACCTAACATCAGAAGTTGGTCTTGCAGTTGCAGGTGTTTTTATTATTTTTGACGGAGTCGGTCTTGCTATATCTGTTTCTTTTAATCTTTGTTTTCGGTCAAAAAGTAATAAATTTTGCACAATATTGTACCGGAACTTCTTCAATGGCATGGGCTTTTCCTTACAATGTCTACGATACAAGATCCAACTATTAGTCACACATAAGTCAAGAACTTGTGAGACTAATGGTAAGTACCAGCGATGACCCTTTAACTCTGTTCTAAAAAGTGCAACCAGCATGTCGGCAAGATCTACGCCTCCCATGTGCGCATTGTAGTGTTTTATAATGTTGGGACAAGGTACAGTTGAGCGTTGTTTTTTCTCTTTCTGATATCGCTGTACCGTTGACACTGGATATGAATCCACATAACTACTCGCCGTCGTTACACATTTATTATCATACCACTTTACGACACACACTTTATTTTTGTTGCACACTACTTGGCAGTGAGACCCTCTTGGCTTTTTTTTAAGTGTTTTATCATCAATAAGCTTTTTTTCTGCTCCACGTACCCTATTTATTCTTATAGTTCCTAATGAAAATATTCCCATCTCATCCCGTAAATAACTTATCAACTCCAAACTCGTAAAAAAATTATCAAAATATACAACGCAGCATGCCGGATCTGGTATACTTTTACAGAGGGCCATAACAACTTTCGCGCCTAATCCAAAACTAGACTCCAATGGTGAAAGGTCATTATACCTGAAAGTGTCTTCGCCACCGTAAACAATAAAATCATAAACAAAGCCAGATACACCTGCCCGGACAAATATTTTGTACCCCCATTTCTTCGGCTTGTTTTTAACATATTGTTTACGGTTACCAGCTTTTTTACCTTTATATGGTACCATCATTTCATCAATACTAAACCTATTTTCGTGGGGAACTTTCAAAAAGTTGGCACGAAGCATTTGTAACAAAGGTCGTATTTTGAAATAACGGTCTCCATCATCAATTAAATTGTTATTAAAATGAATGTAACGACGAATCTGCTGAAATTTTTTTAAAGACATGATATTATAGCAATAGAATTATATCGAAATTCTTGTGACCAGTAATCGGTATATGCTGGCATGCTGACTATTCCCATATGAAGGTTTATTGCTATAAAATCTTTAATGTCGTCTATTGAAAAATTTAATGATTTACCAGTTTGTTGTGTCGAATATAAATTACTTTGTTCTGTTATGTATTGGATAATATCATCAGTTAGGAAACTTTTAAAATACTCGTAGGGTGTCTTAAGCGATTCTATGTCCGGAAAGTCTTTGTCGGTTATTTCAGCACAGTGCTGAAACTTGCTTTTCGTCCAATGAAAATTTAATGGTGTTTGGCGAACTGGAGGGGGTCTCTTTATAGTAAATCTAGGTCGTAAAGGCTTTGGCGTTAATGGTGAAAATGGCAAAGACGGTGATGCTGGATTTATTGATGTTTCATAGCTGGACTCTGGACACAAAATTGTTCCTTGTAATGGCTGCGTAATGGGTGATTCAGAAATTATATCGTCATCAGACCATATGATCAAATTTTCTAGAGAAGAGGGTATTGAAGGCGCAGGGGAGGAATCATAATTGAAGGTAAAATCATTATTTATTGTTGTCAAGGGTTCTTCATCAGCACTAGATGACTCATCATCCGATTTTTTGTATGCATTTGGTACCAAAGCACAATTTTTTTTGCCCCTATAGAAGTTTGGACGAAATCCCCCCTGTAAATAAATAATAACACATATATACATGCAAAGCGACATGCATCAATCGATAATTCTTTTTCATCATACAATTATTAAAAGTGAGCAATGTATAAAATGGGTAGCATTCAACCCGAGCACAAACGCATCCCACACTTGGCAGTGTATATCTTATGATACATGTTAAATGAACACAAAAATAACACGTTCTTGGTAGTGTATATGATATGATACATTTAAGTTTATTTGTAAATTACACATGCACAAATATATTATTATATGAATAAGTATTGGTTTTTAGAAATATATAACAACAAAGTAATTTAAAACATACAACATTTTACATATTATGAAGTAAAAGTAAATAATTTTATTGTTTTTCTTACCTTCTTACTCGGGATTGCGTGCAAACGATTCTCCATTTTGAAATCGAATGATCAACGGATTTGTTTTTTGACACTTATTTTTTTTAATTACGTTCCGATATAAGTTAATTACCTTAAGAAACAAAAACATACCGATATTGATTACTATTTTTTTGCATATAATTTTTAAATGTTGTATGTATCTTATATGACACATTGTCAAGAAAAGGGTTAACTAACGGCAAAATTCAATAAACAATTTGGTTATTTAATTATGTTAAACTTGTATTTCACTACTGTTGTATTTCATGGCCTTATAGAAAAAAAAAACTTTATGTAAACACAGTTATGTGTTTTAACATTATTTTATAAATTTAACCCGTTTTAAACATTATTTTATTTAAAACAGTTTAAAAGTGTTCTGTCAATATACTCGTAATTTGACAGTCGATAAAATAAAGGCTATGAATGAACATTTCAGTCAAAAAATCGATATTCATCTATTTTGTCGAATATTCCAGGATATCGGTCGAACGAACATCGTTTAATACGTTTATCAGTGATCTTTGGTTTTTAGTGCCAATAATATAATGTCTGACTAAACATAACTATCTGTTTTGGAACTCCTCTCATGAGCAATATAACTTGTGTATCCAAGCCTAAAGCTCCCACTTTATGAAATTATATCCACTTCAATAAAAAAATAAGCAACCAAGCGCAATTGTTCCACCTATTGTTTATCACAAAGTATTCTCAATGAAGCAACATCGTTTTGCTCTCAAATATTTCAGCTCGTTCCGCCACTGTGAACATAGCCAAGTTAGAAGTCAGAGCACCCCAGGCAAAATCCATAAGAGCGTTTTGCCACATGATCGCTTCCACGATTTGCCAAGAAAATAAAGTAGACTCGAACATGGAAACCGCTTCGCACCACAACGAACTTGATAAAAGTCACCGAGTTTCAAATGAGAATAGAAATAGACAGAGCAACAAAAGTAGTGCTATCAATATTTCTCTATTAGTATTTATAGAAAAGTTTTTGAAAGATAAATAAAATTCATTAAAAAATTACCGCCTTCGCGATGTTTGCGTTATACCATATGTCATTGTATTCGAAGGTCAAGAGTTGAGTGTTTATTAAATGCGATATGTGCCTGGTAGTATTCTGGTAGACATACTACAAGCCTAGGCATTAGTAATTGGTGACCAGGGTAATATATCCTACATATTCGACCATGGAGGAGGCCCTCCGTAGACTAATGGCTTTGTATCAGGAGGTTATGGATTTGATTACCACCCATGGCAAAAAATCTAGTACTTTTTTCTGTACACATAGTACAAGCCTAAATAGTAAGCTTGGTTTGTGACCAGGGCAATATGTGTGTCCTACATATTATTATTGTTATTATGAATTGTATTGAAGTCAAAATGAGTCAAAACAATATAAGTTAATAAATATATTATAATGGTTATCATATAACTCGCAAAATTTAACGAATAAAATTATATTGATTAATGAATTGATTGATTTACTTATCCTATTCATAAGATTTACAGTAAACATATTTCAGATATGATAAGTTTTCACAACTTAAATAAGATTATTTTGTCATAATAATTAGTCCTATCGTCATTCTGTAAACTGAGGTAAGTATTATAATAATAATAATCATTAAGCTACAGCAAAGTCTAGCCATATTATTATAATCACAAATAGTGTTCCAAACTTTGGAATTTATAGGTATTGAGTTTTAAAACAAACGTGGGCGATAATATTAAACTGTGAGGTCCAAATTAATCGATAACCTTTGCGTTTTGATTTATAACAAAATTTGTTTCTTTTTTATTTACTGTAGATGCATTTGGAAACTTTAAAACTTGTATTTTTTTTTGCCCGTTCTTGATTTGGCAAAAACTTATGGTATTAATTTATTTTAGTTAATTAGCGGCGTTTTTGAATAAAAGCTTTAGTTTTAATTTTTATTTTATATATGCAAGTAGGACAAATTACACATATTTCTGGTCACGAACTAAGCTCTAGGCTTGTACCATGTGTACCAGAAGCAACGATATAATACATATTATATTTTATAAACAAACAGACCATGACAAACTGTACAAAACAAAACGTACTAATATTTTTTTGTCATGGGTGTATTATTAAGTTTTTGTGAATTCGGCTGCGTTTTAGTAACCAATGTAAGCCTAGTGTATTAATATATTGGGTATTCGCAGGCAGAATCCGTCCACCACGAAATCCAGATGCTTTGCATAAATGTAATAAATAATAATACTTTCTATGATTATGTTAACAATAATCCTATCTAACGAGGTTAATAAAACAAAATAAACACATATCACTACATTTTATTATTGAAATCTAATTTATTATCGATGTAAAACTTATGTTTATATTTTCTTTAATCGAGATGTTAACAATGGACTATCTTCTAAAAAATAAAACGCAAAAGATCATTCTAAAAATTATTTGGCTAGAATGTCAATGATAAAAGTAGATACAGTAGTTGGGTTGTATTCGAATAAGTTTCCTGGTGAATATGAAACAGTTCTCTGTTGGCGAAACTGCGCCGTCCCAGAACTTGTAGAAGAGATGTTGGAAGAACCTCATTTCCAAATTTAATAGCTCTGCTCGCAGTGTTTCTCTTTTATAGACAAGACTGATATCTTAAAAGCTTTTTAATTTCCGGTTTTGTCTTCGTTCCTTTCTTAATAACTTTTAATAACTTCTATCTTAATTCAAAAAAGTCAAACACTAGTTATTTCTTTTAGTCTAATTTAATGAGTTTACTAACTTACCCTGTATATAGAGTGAATTTTAAAGGCTGTACTTTGGGCTAATATGAAGCTCTACTGATGAAATCGAACAACATTTCCCATGAAACCATGTGCGCAAATGAAAAAAAAAATTATGATTATTATTATTAAAATTGGTTAATTAACATTACTAGTATATATGGAGAAGGCTTTTTTTTTCATTTGCGATACATAGTTCATTGGGAATAAATAGTTGTTCGATTTCATCAAATCATCATTATGTATACATGGTGACTTTGAAAGGTTGTACCTTTCAAAGTCACAACTACAAGGAAGAGGCATAGCAAAAATGCTTAAAGGATTCTCGGGGCCGTTTTTATTAAAAATTAACACTTCTCTTTTATATAATACAGTATGAGTTTTTCTATCAAAATCATCCGGTTCGGTTCCCGACTAGAAGATTTTTTTTAAAAATCTAATTCAGCTTTAGTTTTTACACAAATCGGCCCCGAGACTCCTTTGAGCATTTTTCGAAATTTATTGTAGGATTTGGCCTTGAAAGCACACTTAAAAAATTCACTCTGTATTGAATGAATTCTTTAACTATAATAAAATTATATATATAGGCCAAAAATTAAATGAAAGTAATCAAATATTTACCTAAACAGCCAACTACGAAAATTTAATCACAAACAAACTTTGGGTAATATTTAATTTCTGAATTTTAATATAATATTTTAAAAGCAGATACTAGTTCTAGGCACTAAACTCTAGCATTTATATGCTATTTTTTCTGGAATGTCTTTATTATTAAAGACATTTCAGAATATAATTCCGAAGAAACCTCTACAGCTCAGCCATAATTAATGTAGCATTTCCTTATAGGTGGATAAAAGTGCTGTCTTTCACATTAAGGTGTGAGGTTGGCGTTGCGGAAAGCCCGACAGCTCCTGGCTGAATGATGGATGATTCCCAACGTTACAGCAAAGCTCTACATTTGCTGATAACGTCTCTACTACGGACACCTACTTCGTTGAATTTGGAATAGTAAATTGGATTCCAAAAATTCTGAGAGTAAAGATTTTGGATAACTTGATTTTTATTTTTAATAGTATATTTTCGCTAAAAATAATGCTCTAATTGGACAAAGTTGCAGTAAAATAAATTTAACCTAAATTATTACAGGCATTTATGAATAATAATAATAATAAGAACTAAGTAAATTTTATATTAAAAATAGTTTTCAGAGGATTTGTATATTATATTTAGATATTCAATCTAAAAGTCAAGCTTAGGTTTAATATTTCATTGTAGTTACGCTAAAATAACACTGTTTAATACAGGGAGTCTCCCAGCAAGCACAGAGCTCTATTAACATTTATGGAATAAAACTAATTTATTAAAATAAGATAAAATCTAATAATTTATTACTTATAATTTTGTTAAATATGTTTCATATCATTACATATTATATTATTATCAATAAACGTATATTTTTGTATTAAAACATATTTTGTTTAGCCTTTAACAAAGATTTATCAAGATGCATTATGAACATTTCGCTTGCATGTTCTAGCACCTCGCAGGCATGTTAAGAAGTTATTATTGAAAGGCGTCCGGAGTTCCTGTTAGGAGGTACAAAGTTTTAGCTGCGACAGCTTACTGCGTTTGACGCCTGTCTTCAAAGTGGACTATTGGAAACTTAATAATACTTGCCGCTGGTAATTTCAGACTAGCAATTTAGAAGTTTATATAAATCAAAACTTTCTTAATTTTAACAACTTTTGACTCTAAATGTAGTTTTAAACTACCATTAGTTCGGTAAATTTTAAAATATATTCGAAATACAAAAGATAAATATTATAATTCGAGTAAAATTAAACCGTTTAATATTCTCGACGCAATCTAAATTTGTACGAAAACAAATGTATGATTTACTGTGAAATTTTCCTCTCGTTATCTGCTCTTGGGGGCGGTTGATTTACACGAAGTGCGATCGCGTACAGGGCTTCCTATCGCACTTTGGGAATCGAGCAATCTCAGAGCTGGCATAAACACAAACGAAAATAACGGCTTCAGTTTATCTCTAAACGGAAAGTGATGCTAAAACCCGCAGACAACCAAATTATGTTCAAACACAAGAAATATTACAGTTATACCTAAATCAACGTTAACATGAAAAAAGAACTTTATAATTCTTTCTCGTATTTAAAAATGTAATATTATTACCGCGAAGTAATTATGAACGTAGTTAAAACTCGGCCAAGAAAGCTGTCTCTTCCCATTAATCTTTTGCTACAGAAATTGAAAAATCAGGGATGGCAGGTCGGAAAAAAAGCGGACGTTTTTCTTCGGCGAATTAATTAGCAAGACGACGGAGTGTATATTCAATTTTCCCGGAGGCCATTCAATTCGATGCCCTTCAAGCAAGTATTCCGCTCTACAAGTTGCCCGAGATTTTTTATATCTGGCGCTTTTGACCGATTAATTTTTTACCGTGTTTTTTTTTTCAGGGAAAAGTGACAAACAACATATAATAAATATTCCGCTGGATTGTCTGATCTCGGTGTTCGTACGAAATTAATGCGTGACGTTATCAATACGTGTTACGAAGCTTCCACCCCGGGTCGTACATTCATCAATCAGGCAACCGCTGAAGTCGTTACTGAGTTTCGGAACAAACGGCAATGAGGCCTACCCTTTCAATATGCGTGTTATAACTTTTTAGATCATTCACTTTCGCCTGATGATGTCGATACGAGTTCGATTCTCATACATGTTTAGTTTCACGTTCTAAGTACAGCTACAGCTGGTAAAGTGGGCCGACTTCGTTAACCCAATAACATAAGTTTGTTCTTCATTATACATTAGAGGTTAGTTGGAATTTACGAAAACTTTTTCCATTTCCTTGTTTTATTTTGTTACAGTAAGTAAATTTGTGTAAAACAAAACACCACCATAGTAAAACATAATTTTGTCAAACAAGCAATATTGTTTGTTGATTGATTGATTAACGTTTTTAATTACAAAAGCTTTTATAACACGAGAAAATTAATAATTAATTGAACAAAATACTCCGTCTCCTGTTCCATAGCAGGCTACCACGAAACACCGTCAAAAGCAGGAAGTGTTTAGGAATGCAAAATATTCTGGGGAGTCATTAATTATTCTGGAAGTGGGGGGCAAAGAGAGGAGTCTACAGCCAGTGCGTGCTGGAATTTCCCTCACTTCTTATTAATTTATGATACTAATATAAATACTTCGCCTAACTATACGTATGATGTATTACTGAAACAATGTTTTGTTACGTATAACGATCTTAGATATTTGAAATAATATTGGCTTTAGCACTTATAGCATCGTTATTTATTTTCACTATTTTTATGTTTTTAAATCCGTTTTTGTAAAAAAGCGGTACTCATTGCTTCTTCTATTATTATTGTATATTTGTATGTAATATCATAAATAAACTAAACTTGTATTTTTTATGCGGCTATGCCATGTCTCTATATCCTGGTGGTAAAAAGACCTACAAAAACGACAAATAGTCACGACTAATAAAATTTACAATGTTGGCAACGTTTAGTAAAGGTTCTTTCCACTATGCCATATGTGGTTACGAAACGGTAGGCGGTAAATATGAATTATCATATACTTACTTACTTATCATCACGGGTGCCATACGGCGCCCGAGACCGCCTAGACGGCCCCAGGGTACTCATCGGAGGTGTTTTAATCCCACCTCGTTGTAGCCGATGGTATGAGTCTACATCGAACAAGTGGCTAGTTCGTCGCGATGTTTTGAATAGACTCAATAACCCATCTATAAACAGTTTCACGAGTTGGTATAGTGAAACCGGGACCGACAGCCTCTCCGAGGCACTATAGTGGTGTTGTCAAACAAATGTAATTATTTTTTTAATTACAAACTCATTGGTACACACCAGGATTCGAACAGGGACCTAAATGTTTTTAAGTCCAAGGTCTAACCAACTCGTCCACCACGTATATTATCATTATGTGTCTATATTACCTAATATAAATTTATTTATACTTAAGTTATTTAAATTATGGAAATGTTTATGGTGTATGTTTTACTAATTTTTATCTATTGTGTAATTATTGTATTGTCTGTTTCATTAAAATAATAAATTTATATATTGACACACAAAATACATAAAAAGGTTAAAATTATGTGTGTGAGTGTGATTTTATGTATTTGATTATGTATGTGTGCATGATAAAAATACATAATAAGGTACTTACAAGATACCTACAGTATTCAGTATTTATTAGTTATCATAAAACTATAAAGGAGATAGTAAGTATCTACTTTGACAATAGACCGATGTAGTTTCTGAGATACGGTAAACCTACGGACTGATACCGCAACATGACTAAATTATTTGATGTTATCCCATCTTGCAGTGGTCGTATGGTGGCAGTCCTCCCAGATATAAATTAATATTAAAGGACAAACAAAAAAAATATATTCTGCAATACATTTCTGGTGTCACGACCGTAGTAAATCTTGGATCACAAAAAAATAAAAAGTGTCCAATAGATAATACTAAAATAAGACATTTATCAAAGAGTAGTAAACAGAAGGAAAACCCAAAGGGTATTCCATATTAATTAATGTCGGACCCAAGAGCGACGAAGACAAATGCCAGAACCTCTCCTAATGTATTTTTCTCGGCCTTCGTAAAGGATAATACGAATGATAATCCGGAAAGAACCGAGTTTCTATGAATTTTAAGGGTCAAATCTTAACGGAAAGCCAAAAATATTTTGCTGTAATCGAGAATATTAAAAATCTTTTTAGTAAAATAAATATTAATAATTCGATAGCGTACCTAATAAGCTCAAGATAGCAATATAGGTACGTGTAAATTTATTATTGAAATTAGACTTATTTATTTTTTATTTTATCATCACGGGTGCCTTATAGGGCCCGAAACCACCTAGACGGCCTCAGGGTACACAGTCGAGATGCTATGTCCCATTACGTTGTCGCCGATGGTATTCTGAATCTACACCGAATAAGTGATCAGCTCGCTGCGACGCCGCGACGTTTGGATAGACTCAATAATCCAGATATAAACTTATTTAAAAAATGATAATAATATTGAAACTATTGGAGCGACAGCTTAGCGTACGCACTACTACATTTGTTAAACTAAACTACTATTAGTATAGTGGTTTAATCTAACAAATGTATATACATATTTTTTTTAATTACTCATAAGTAATGAAAATAGGTCAAATAGAGCCTTTTCTTCCTCTCTGCACATAAAAATAAACAAGATTCAGTAGAGCCACGTATCGTAATAAATTTTGGTCGGTGTAGGAAAGTTTGTGAAAATTTGAATATAATTGGGTAACTTAAGCTGGTGGAAACTTGTGAAAATTCTGACAGTTGCGGGTTTATGATGGATGACTACTGGGATGCGGTTGACATTTGCAACTTTAAGATAACGCCGTAACAGACACTTTATTATTGTTATATTATTTATCATTTAATTTAAATTGTGTTTTCAGTAAATTTTAAATAACTTTGAATTACTCCTGAATTTTCTAAACGGAGTTTAAACACTTTGGCCCTTATTCGTAAATACTTGTAAAACACTATAGTTTAAATGCGCAAGAGTCAATATATATTATAATTAAAATGTTCTTCAAAGACTCACTAGGTTTTTATGAGTAGAGCCAGAAAATAAACCTATATAAAGAATATATAGAGCAAACTTTTTATTTATTTTAAATTCTTAAAGTTAAAAGCATGTAGTAGTTAATTCAATTTTTAAGTCTTAATTTTTCAAGAAATTAAAGAGATAGATCGATCGCATCTATTACCTATGTTTACAATGTATGTACAATGAAATTTATAAAGAAAAAAACAGTTTTTAGATCATTTATTTAGACTTAATAAAACCTATATAATTTTGTCTCCCCGACGAAAAAGGACCTCCATTTGTTCGCAATAAGTCCAGTCGTTAATTTCCTAATTACAGTTTCGGAATAATTGTGTTTTTGTTCTGTCGTTGTCCCTTCCTGTCCCTGTTTATTCGTACAACTCGTGGCGGAAGGTTAATGGAAGAAAAATTACACTGTACGAATTTGCATAACATTTTTCTGTCTCTCGCCAAAATTAAGTTCTTTGCCCCTGCATTCACGGCTTTGTTTAAATTACTGAAGGGAATGCCGTGATTTCGTTTCTGTGATATTAAATTTTGTGTTTAGTCTGACGAATATTTTGATGGGAGATTCTTTTTGTTATGAAGACGATAAAGTTTGTGTCATTAGCTTTTTTTGGAGATACTAAAATAAATTGATAAATTACAGTGGTATAAATATATTCCTTCACATAGGTAAATCACATGCTTAATATTTACTAATTAGGTAAATAAGAATCTAAATACTATAAAAGTATCTAACCTACGGTTAATGTTTTTGGATTGTAGTGTTTCTCTAAGTGGAATTCTAATCGAATAATCATATAGCTGCCAAAATTAATTGTAAAGAATGTAGGAATTAATCAGTTTTGACAGTTCTTCAACTGAATAAAGCCAGCGTTATGGGTACTTTCGGACCGGGGCGGGGTTTGGATATGGCGGACAATGAATAATATATATTATTTTTAGGTATTGTGTATTAATTTATTTAGTTATTTATTTTCCTATTTTATAACTTTATATATTATTATTAATAAATATAAAAGAATTTAAAAAAAAAACTTAACAAAGTTATTCGACAATTACAAATACAAGTTGTAACTGTCGTGAGCCCTAAGTCTATAAAAAACAATATAGATTTATAATACCATAGTACGAAATCGGAACAAGAGTTTCTCAGGCAATTCAGCCGTCTAGGCGGTCTCAAGCGCAGGCACCCATTGCGCCCACTAAATCATTTTACTTTTTATTGATACCTACATAATATATGAAATTCGTCACTTCAACAGGTTTTTTTACTACATAAGTTTACCATAATAATGGTGTATTTTATTTATTAGGTTTATAACATCTAGTAAAAATATAATCTGCGGTATAACTACTTATCTTAAATTAATTTATGAGGTTTTTTTTTTATGTTAGCACAGGCTCACATTGAAGTAGGTAGTGAAGATTATATTGATAATGTAGGTTGCGAGTTACCTACTTTCTTTTCTAACAAAAAATCTAACAATGTGTGACAATAAAACAATATTTTAGTAGTAATAAAACTTAGTTTTTTAGTCATCTTTCTTTAGTAAAAAATAACACAATTATGGTAATTTGTGACTCATGTAACCTTAAGAAATATTTTATTTTGTTTTAGAGAATGAATGAACACATTATTCATTTTCTCTTTTTATTGAATATACCATCACGGGTGCCATTTTGGCTCCCGATAATCGTTTAAACGACCTCAGGATACCCGGCGGAGGGATAACCCGTCCTCATTTCGCCGATACTATTCGTAGGCAACACCTAACAAGTGGCGAGCTTGTTGCGGTGTTTATGATGGTATGCTTCATTGTATAAAGCGGTCATCCATCACAGGTTGCCATCTGCTTAACCTTATATAAATAATCTCGAGGGTTTAAACCCCCCCGAAATGTTTGGATTGGCGTATGTTGAGTGTTTGTTAGGTGGAGTGTAGTTGTTGTTGAGTCCCCCCCCCACAAACCCCGTGACGATGGTGTTTTTTTTATTATTGCCCACCAAAAATCGTGAGTATTGCAGTGTATACAAACCCTGAAGCTGTAAACACATATTAGGTTATTTTATTTTTATCGAAACTTTATCATCTTGGAACGAGTGGTTTCCAAGATGACGCAGACAGGATCGTATAGTATTTGGTAGGGAAGAGTGAGAGAATATTAAACATCGAAAGGGAGTGTTGATATCAGAACTGCTTCACGGTCTCAAGTCGATAGGAACACTGCAGTTCGGTCCTCTTCCTCCTTGCCACGCGATGGACGCGGCACATGCACGGAGAATCTATGGTTAGTAAGTAAATTGTCGCTTATATATTTATTTGTCGTACTAAATATAAGTCGAATAAATTGCCAGCGTTTGCCTTCCCTCAGGCGAAGTGGGAATTCAACGCTAAAATCTGGAGGAGACTCCACTACCAACGACTTGAATATAGTGTTAGTGGCAACTATTCATGCCAGTGGAACTTGCTCCCCCTGAACATCAGACAGTCGCCGTCTCTCGCCATTTTCAAGAAATTACTCATTATCATAATTTAGGTTAGGTTTAAACATATTTTTATATATTTATTTTTGTTATAATATTTATGTAGTTGTATATTTTGAGTATGTCTGTATCATTTTACATGCGTATATAGTTTATGTATTTTGATTTCTCTTTACACTAATCTGTGCACCCTATATTACTTTTTTCACTCTCCAAAGGTTAGGTGGTAGATAATGCCTAAAGCATTAAACTCGCCTTTGTACAAACTTTTAGTGCATAAAGATTTTTTTTTTAATAAATATTCATGGAACATAAACTTCTTACCGTTTCACAGTTCTGCTATCACAATAATATTGTGTTCCTAAAAAAATATTAAGCTATATTAAGAATTAAGTAAAACTATTGTTTTCATTATCAAATTATTTTGTTCCTTTTAATGAGTGAAAACTTGATACAGAAAAATAAAACAATCAATATTATTTTGATACAATTTTGCGTAAGTTTATGTAACAAAAATAATATAATACTAACTTTGAAATTTATAATGAAACTAATATAATTCCAAGGAATTTTAGTTCCAATTTTTATTTATTTTCATAGGTGACCAAGGAGAAAGTTTAGCTTAGTCACTCCTTTGGGAAATCACGAATCTTGGTCAAACTGTAATCAAGTTCACAGCAACCTTATTCTCTACTTCATAGTTTTATCTGGAGACAACTCACCTAGTTTAAAAAGATTTACGAGTCAAGTCCAACAGAAATGAAACTATATATTTCAAAATGGATATAGAGAGTCACTTTGCATATACAGTTTTACAAAATTGTATGTATCTCTATAGATACGTATATAATGGCAAAACCATTTTATACTCGATGTATTCATAGTCATTTTATTATATACTTTCATTACCATACCAAAACAATGGAGCAGATGGAAAATATTCAATGTATATTTTTTTATATATTTAGGACGTTCGATGCTCTGGTCACAATCTTTAGGCTTGTACTATGGGTACCAACATCGATATACATGGTGACTTTGAAAGGATGAAAAGAAAAGAGAAAAAAGGAGGAAGGGAAGCCAAAATTTTTTTTCTAAAAAAATCGGAATGGGTGTACTTTGAGCTAATA
Organism: Monopis laevigella; assembly: GCA_947458855.1. Classification (NCBI taxonomy): domain Eukaryota; kingdom Metazoa; phylum Arthropoda; class Insecta; order Lepidoptera; family Tineidae; genus Monopis; species Monopis laevigella. Next base: position 17,254,018 of record OX381577.1, on the reverse strand, counting down.
TGATGTTCTACTGATCAATACGAACAACTTTTTCCATGGAACCATGTGTCGCAAATGAAAAAAAAATATGGCTTCCCCATACAAATTGGTCATTTTAACTTTACTAGTTTGTATGGAGAAGGCATTTTTTTTTTCATTTGCGACACATGGTTCCATGGGAAAAGTTGTTCGTATTGACCAGTAGAACATCATATTAGCCCAAAGTACACCCATTCAAATTCACCCTGTATATATATATAAGTAGATATCATTGCCTACCAATAACAAGAACTTTATGTTTTTTATAAAAAAAAAATAACAACAAAATCATATAAACCAAGCGCTAGGTGAGTTAATAATATGCTTCCTGCCGAGTAGTTTCTGCCAGGATTGGATACAAAAGACAGATAATGGTACTGATTCAGGCATCCAATTGTATGCTAAACATAATAAACGATTGCTGTTTATATTGGATAGTTTTTGTCACGGTGATAAAAAAAATATTTTGTGTTCTATGATGAAAATAATGAAACAAGTATTTTTTCTTCTTAGTGTCGCCTATACAAAAACAAAGATAAATAACAAAAAATATCTATAAATCACGTTAACTTTCATACTAAACTCACGAATTAAAGCCTACACTTGTCTAATTGTGTTTTCCTTGTTAAATACGAAGATTTATTATGTATTTGTAGGAGTAATTTTAAGCATATAGATGTTTGTAATAATGATTTATTTTTCGGACTTTTTTTTGAAGAAAAAAATACTTACCTACCTTTTTTATTTTAAAAATGGGTTCAAAAAGTGATACTGGAGGCATAAAAAAAATATTATCATAGTTACAAAACACTAAGTATTTATTATTAGCAAATATAATATCATAAAGGAGGAAATATTTAACAATAGTCGAGTAACTATATCGAAGCTTAAGCTATAGGCTATATACCCTTTAACCTATATAATTTAGAAATTCAGCCATAAAACTCAACACAAGTTAGATAACAACAATAAGATGGCGGCACAAGAAGTCGTTATAAACGAAGAAAGGTTTATTTTTACAAGAAGCGCCTAGATAAGAAGTAGCGGTCCCTGAGCGGAGGCGCTCCAGATAAGCCTGACTCGATACCATCGCGGAATCAAACACTCCCCGCGGCCTTGCCTTATATAACTGGGGTAAAATCATCCGTTATATGTCCACATAGACATTGTTTTATTATTGTTGTGTTGTGACCGTTCTCGTTACCACCGCCCGTACAGATGCAAAAACCGTCAAGTGACCTAGTCATGTTTCGGTTTTAGTCTGTGGGTTCACCGGTTTTCAGGAGACTACTGCTTCGATTTATTGTCGAGGTGGTAGTCTCCTTTTAGGATGCGGTTACGAAATGGGTAGTTGAATTGACGATAAGGCAGCGGGTATATTAAAATATACCTACTCAATGCACTTGGTCATTGTCGCCCTCTATTTCGTAATCGCATCATTTAGCCGGCATAGTGGGAGCGATCAATATTGTTTAAGAACAAATATTGATTGACCCCATTCATGGACTCTGTAGGTCTGCTCACCACCAGGCAGATACAAAGTCTCATGTCGTGCTCCAATAAAAAAAATTGCCCTGGTACAAACTAAGCTCCAGGGTTATATTATGTGTAACAGAAACAACTATACTATATATGTATATCATCGTGGGTGCCTTACGGCGCCCGAGACCGCCTAGACGGCCAGGGTACCCAGCAGCGTAGGGGGTTTTAATCCCACCTCGTATTAGCCGATGGTATGAGTCTACATCGAACAATTGGCTAGTTCGTTGCGATGTTTGGTTAGACTCAATGACCCATCTATGAAAAGTTTTACAAGTTGGTATAGTGAAACTGGGAACGACAACTTAACGTGCTCTCCGAGGCACTAAAATACTAACAACAACTATATTAATATTATTATTTATAAACACTAAGACCTTCGTAAGCTGTATAGGAAAAAGTGCTAACCACCGAAAGCGTGTCACTAGACCACGGAGTTAAATGCTTATAAAACGATTGTATAGTTTAATTAGTTGTAAATATATAATTTGTTTTAGACGTTGTTTGAGAAATCAAACAACCAATTTAATGAAAATTTATTTCATTTATTTTCAACCATTGTAACTTTTCCAGCACTCTCGGTCATGTCCATTTGATATAATATTCAATAATATATATTTTATTTTATATTTTAACATATAGTCGATTTAATAACATAATAAGGCTTATTCTTTGGCCGATGTACCAACCCCCACTTAAAATTAGGTGATTCGTACATCTGTCGCACTATTAAAATGTGGAATGCTCTACCTGCTTGCGTGTTTCCTCTATCCCCCGAAGCGTGAATAGGCTTCTTAAGCCGGCATAATGGATGAAATCAGCTCTTACAACACAGTTCTAAGAGTTGGTTGTATTTATTCTCAGACCTGCATACTGCTTTCGATCAGTAAGATTTAGGGTCACATGCCGAGCTCCTATAAAAAAAAAATTACGTGGTGCTTAAATAAAAAAAATAAACAATCACATTTTGTCTTAGTTACAATTAAGTCAAAATGTGTGATTGTTCAATGGTGGAAGTTAAGGTTTTAATTTTGTTAGAAACATTGGGGATGGAACAGGTAATTATCATGTGTGTGTAATTGTTAATTATGAACTACACATACTGTTTAGGTTCGGTGATAACAGGTTTTTTTTTGGTCGACTATGGTCACTGTTAGAACACTTGGGCGTTCGCTGATAAGCTTGCTTGTATTTATTTTTATTTGCTTTGATCAAAGCAAACCACACAATTACAAGGATATGTTCATATCCTCGAAGCAGTAGGATATACTATATACTTAGTTGGTTACGAGTAGGTATACATTTTCATTATTTCTAGGAGCATTGTAGTCACGGGTCCCAGCCGGAACAGGATGCGTTGCTAATTGGATATGTCAGATGCCACTGGCTTTCACGCTCCCAGATAGTTCGCAGTTATGCTTACAAGACATTAATTATTAGAATCTTGTGGATACGCCGTCACCGTGGGGCTTCACTCACCAAACTAGGGCTCCATTGTACTCGCCAAATTATGGTGACTTTTGCTTAGTCATAATTAAATGAGTGGGCATGAATTATTATAAGTTAAAAGGCTAGGGAAATGGTAAAGTTTTTGTGCTCGGTCACTGATTTTTCGAATAATGAAGACGTTTGATGGATTGAATGGAAATTATTTTATTATTAAGATTTTATTTTTTCTCAAAATGTAAGGCCATTATGATTCATCATTATTATTGGTATGAGATTTATTATGACCTACTCTAGCTGACCAGACGTTTTGGTGCTAGATTTTTGACATTGTATTTTTTAACACATTTTGAAAGATATAATTAATGGGCTAACGTACTATTGAGATATACTGAACAGTCAAATTTGTTGCTATTCTTTTATAAGGTTAAGAATATTTATTATCTCATAAAAGAACATGCAAAACATTCACTTACATTGAGTTAACATAAAAATTTTATTACAAAAATAATAACTATCATAGTCGTCATTTCATCACATATTTAAACACAAGTAAATTAAAATATAAGTAATTTAAAATTATTATTTATAATGTACATATAATTATATTGTTTTTATTAATTATTAGATATTAACAAAATAACTTTGTTAATATCTAATAATTAATGAAACATAATGAACATAATGGCCTGATTCAATTATTGTTTTTTCTTTTTGTTTTGAACACCTTTTTTTTTTTTTTTTGTTGGAGCACGGCATAATAATATGACATTGAAATTACGGTGGCGAAAAAGACAAATTTGCATTACTGTCTACTTGCTGTCTTAATGATTTGATAATAATTATTATCAAATCATCTGTCATAACAGCATTCTAACAAGAGAGTTATATTTATTAACATAATCGTCTTTTTTAAAGTAGGTATATTTAAACTGGATTTATTCTATGAAGTTAATTCCTCAGTAAATCAGCGGATATAGAATTATTTCTAAAACAGCGGAGAGTTGTGACTGCCTGATTGATTGATGGCAGCACCAGAGCGGCGGATTTTGTCGATTTCAGCCAAAAGTGCCTTTTTATTTGACCCGATAAAATACTTCTTTTTAATTTTGTTGTTTTGAAACTGTTTTAATTTAGACGACATTTTTGTTAAACTTTAAATGGTTGTACCTCGGGCTAAAATGAAGCTATACCTGCTGATCAAAACACAAACTCTTTTCCCATGGAACCATGTGTCGGAAAAGAAAAAAAATGAGTCGATCAATACGTAGTTCTTTAACAACATTGTCGCTCCTACGATGCCGTCTAAATAATGGAATTACTAAATGGGTGGCGACAAAGACGAATTTGTATTACTACGAGTCTACTTAAATAGCTTTGCGCTGCTTTATCGTAAAAATAACTGCTCGTTGCGTAACCGCACCCTAAAAGGAGACTACCACCTTGACAAGAAATCGGTACAATAATCTGTTTAATAAAAAAAAAAAAAACTATTATAAATATATCCCACTTCAATAGTAGGTTCAATAATGGATCTATATTAGAATTCCTTATGGTAACAATACCCATATATAGTCATGGACATATTTGCATAATTGTAATTACGTATTTAATGTCAAATCCGACAAAGTTAAGACGTTGCCATTTATCTAGGAATGTCGAATGATGAGGAGTCATGCTTTTTATTACGAATTCATTAATATTGTATTTGTTTGTAGTTATTTTTATGACCAGTCATTTAATGGTATGCTCATAGTTACACAAGAAAATAACGGTGTGGTCGATAAAGATATTTTCAATGGAAATTAAATTGATTTGACGATAAAGCAGAGAGAATGTTAAAATAGAGTACCAAATGCAATAATGGTCTTTGTGCTCCGCCCATTTCGTAACCGCAACATTTAGACGGCGTAATAGGAGCGATAAATGTTGTAAACGACAATGTATTGATCGACCCCATTCATGGTTTTTGTAGGCCAGTTTACCATCATGTAGATACGAAGTATTTGAGTGAAGAAAATGATTTCCATGCAACATTTTGAACCAGTGTGCAAGTCGAAATGCTAGGATCTACAGAACCTTTATCTATAGATCCAGAGGGTTTTTATCATTTCGTCGTTGATATCCCACCAGCTCGCAGAAAGCGTTTCTCTACATCGTTTATTGTGCGCATGGACAAGGAGTGGAATTCTTTCCCGGCTGTTGTGTTTCCTGGCACCTACAATCTAGATGCATTTAATACAAGACTGAATAGACCTCATCGTTGCTTTCCATCAGGCAAGATTGAGGTCAAACGTATACTCAGTATATTATTAAAAAAATGTTTCCCCATAATAAGGCGAACAAATAAAAATAAAAGCTGTGTTAGATTAATTTAAGGAACCAAATGCCAAGTATTATCGGACACTCTGCAGCCAAAAAATGCAAACATGCGACCTTTGGAATGTGGTTGGTAAAGCCTGGAAGTGAAAAGATGTAGATGGAGATAATGATGCCTTAATTATCACTCTAATTATCCAAACAATAATTAAATATAGCCTCATGGTTGGCGACAACTTACTTGATGAAATGTTGAAATCAGAAACTGATAATAAAAGTAGAAATTATAATATTATACCTTTTCAAATGTAATCTTTACCTATAGGTAGAAAAAATATCAATTAAAAATAAAATATTAAGGATTATTCCCTGCGGTCAAAAAATAATAAAAAATGGTATGAAAATGATAAATCGTGAAATTATTCTGTGAAGTAGCAACCATTGTGGCCGCACGTTCGTGCTTATCTGTTATTTGCAGAGGGAAAACGCATCCACTGCGGTTTTCGGCCACATGTTGATAAATATTGTGGCAGATTTGTCGGCTATTATATAGGCACTGATTTCGACTTGGATAGACATATCGTGAGTCAATACGATCGTCTTCTTTCTACTTTTTAATATATGTAATATCATATCGATACCTCCCACGTAAGTTGTTGTAAGCCACAAAATTTTTTTTTTTTTTTAAAACGTTATTAAGTATTTCTATTACTATACTACATGTTCCAAATTAAAAAAAAACAAAAACATTAAAGTTTCTATGAGTTACGAAACGTAAATTATTGTATCTATGAAATAAATACGGAGTAGGTTATTGTAATGAACTTTACAACGTTTAACGCCGTGCGGGAGGCGGGGGTCACGCCGCGCCCGCGCCCCGTATGTGTATCTTAAATATATAGAAGAAACTATGAATTAATAATATAATCGCATATTTTTATTGGTGAATTATTACTTTCTGTATACAATGAAGCCTTATAAAGTGTTAACTAGAGGCCAAAGACTATGTGCTATGGTAAGCAATATTAGCACTACGCAAGAAGATGACGAAATCCCCGTTAAAAACCACGATTCAGTATTAAACCCTGTGCTATTTGGCAGTTTTCAAGACAATATTGTTATAGTATGGTATAGTATAATTATTTTAGTGATTTTAATTCATTTGTTTTAATTTAATTATGTCAACGACTTAAAGTGTTGTATAAATCACATACAACATTTTACACGGGAAAAGAAATGATAAAATGTTATTGTAAAATCAGTTGCAACAATTTACGTCGTTATGGAAATAAAAAAAAATGGTATGTTTTAGATACAACATTTTACGTCGGTAATATTTCTAAAAAATATAATGTATATATGATATACAATATTATACGGCGTTAATCACAAAAAAAAAATATCGTATACTATAATAATTACATTAATACACACAAAATGGATCAACTAGTTTATTAATTATTAAATACTTATATTATGGTTTCAGAATCGCCTCTACCAGTGAGTTTCAACGAATCTAAATTTAACGAACTAGTGAATTTAATAGACGACGAAATTTTTTCTACCTCCGAGTACTTAGAATATACAATAACTGATAATTCTAATGAAGCTAATTCTTACACACCTCACCCTTCGCCAAATTGTAGCATTAATCATTTAGATTTCGACTGTGAAAATAACTTTTGTCCATATTTTATAGAAAAGGAAAATTTAATGATTGAAGAGCCTTTATCACAGCAATCCTTTGTTTGTCAATCTGACTATTCTACTCCTCAAGTAAATACTCCGTTATCTGACATATTAACTAATACACCTACTTCAAAAAAAAAAAACTTGCGGAAAGATAAAGGTAATATAAGAAAAGACATACGAAAGACTGGTTAGATGTGAAAAGAAAAACTTTACGAAATTTGGGAAAGGAATATGTTTCTAGAAAGGGTATAGTAAAATCGAATAAAAAATGGGCCCTACATGTAACTGTCGTTTGAAGTGTTTCGAGAAGTTGAAAGAGGAAGAAAGAAAAAATATTTTTGAATGTTTTTGGAGCTTGGGGGATAGACACAAGCAGTGGACGTATTTGGTTAATTTAGTATCAAAAACAATTAAACGTAGGACTTATACAGATGTCGTTTCAAGACGTAAATATACTCTCAAATATAAACTACCAGTTAATGATGGAGAAACCATCGATTATGTATCAGTATGCAAAAAAATGTTTTTAAATACCATGTCTATTAGTGATCAACTAGTCAACACAGCTCTTGGTAAACTAGACACTGCTACTGGAATATTGTCTTTGGATCAAAGAGGAAAACATTTAAAACATCTGCGAAAGATTACTCAATCGGTCATAAATAGTGTGTGTGAACATATAAAAAGCTTGCAACCTATTGAATCGCATTACAATAGACAAAAATCAGACAAATTATATTTGGACAGTCACTTAAATTTTCATCGCTTATTTGAAATGTATAACGAATGGCTACAGACTAATATTTTCGAAGATAAGGCTGATTCAGAAAGGCAATATCGCGACATAGTTAACCATAATTTTAAACTGATTTTTTTTTTACCTAAAAAAGACCAGTGCGATCAATGCCACATTTACAAAAATAATAGATATCCTACTGAACAACAAATATTATCTCACAAAACACATATTAATAATAATAAAATAGCCAGACAGCTTAAACTGACCGATAAAAATGAAAGTAAGACTTCCCATGGCAAATTAGTATCAGCAACTTTTGATTTTCAAAAAATATTAAATGCTCCTCACGGTCAACTAAGTTTTTTATATTACAAACGAAAATTGTCGGTATTCAATTTTACTTTATTTGATTTAGCAAACAAAGAAGGCTATTGCTACATGTGGCATAAGGGTGAAGCAAAACGTGGTGCCAATGAGGTTGCAACTTGCCTCTTAAATTTTATAATCAAAAAGCAGGCCGAAGGAGCAGCGGAATTTCGTTTCTGGTCTGATGGCTGCGGGGGCCAGAATCGAAACCGTATTGTGTTTGCTTTTTATACGTTTGTAGTGCACAAATATAACGTAACTATCAACCATATGTTTTTAGAAAAGGGACACACCCAAGCAGAAGGCGATAGCGTTCATGCGCTGATTGAGCGTTCATCAAAAAATAAACTTATTTTTACACCTTTGGAATGGTTTAGCCTAGTAAGATGGGCAAAACAAGAAGGAAAACCTTATAACGTTATTGAAATGAAGCATTCAGATTTTTTGGATTTTAAAACTCTTTTAAAAGGCCGTAATTGGACAAAAAATATGAACGGGGAGACCGTCCAGTGGAGTAAAATAAAAGCGGTGAGAGTATGTGCTGGTGACCCATTTAAAATACACTATAAGTATGATCATTCCAATAGTGATTACAAGACTATAGTTATTAACAGCAATACTCGAAGACGCCAAAGACATGAATCTGAAAATGTTTGTCCTCTTTATCCCAATAGACTTCCCATCCCAAAGGCCAAATTTGACGACTTAGTGTATCTTTGTGAAAGCAAACTTATCCAGACACATATCATGAATATTTTAAAAACTTGTGTTTTGCTACAGTTTCTAGTTTTGAATCAACATCAACTTCAGACTCAGATTAAAATTAAAGATTTTTAAAATTATTAATTATCTAATGTCAAGATTTTTCTTAGTTTATATAGAACTACATAGTTTTAAGTCTAAACTTCTTTTGTGATTATTACTGATGGTAATTTGTTACTAATTATTTTAAGAGTTGATTTTATTTTTTAAGAATTTAGTATTTTATTTATTTTGTAATGCTCTAAGAGCTAGATTTTTATCTATTACTCCATGGTCTCATTTAGTAGTTATTGTCGACGATTATTATTAGTTTAGTTGATTAACAAACATTTCGTTTTAGTAATTTAAAAATTTGTATTTTTTGATAATATGTTGTGGTTTATTTTGGTAAAAGAGAATTGATTTTAATAGTTTTTTTTTAAATAATTAATTAAGAGTTAGATTTTGATCAATGAGTAACAAAGCATTGATACATATTGCTTTTATTTTGTAATAATGTTGTCGGAGTATCAATAATCAGTTAACAAATAAGTACACAGTTCATTAAAATATAAAAAAGTTGATTTTATAGTATATTATTAAGAAAATAACTCTTTACCTCTTATAATTAATTCACTTACTATATTTTTCTATTTATAATTTCCAAGGTAAAGAATCGTATAATGTAAATAATTACAATAAATCTGAACTTATATATTTCGACGTATGTTATTGTATGAATCACATACCATTATTTGCTTGAGTAACATTACTAGATAAAGTGTTGTATGAACAATATCTTCAGAAACAGTAAAAATTATGAATAAAACTTACAAGTATATTGAAAACAATTTAATACCAAGTTTGATTACGGAATTTCATTAAAATAGATTCAAAAATAAAGTTTTTGTTATAATTTACATCTTTAAAACGCTGTCCTGTAAACTTGTGTTTTTAACCATACAATAGTTTACTTCGGAGGTATCGATATGTAACTCTGTATGTATCTGATGGAGACGCTCGTTATCTCGTAAGAATAGTAAATTAAACAAATAAGATGGGAAATCTATTAAAAGACAATAAATCAATGCATCTGTAACATCACACAAACTGAACCCAAACTTCCATATAGTTTTAGAATGTATAAAAGGTTCGGTTCGCCTATTGTCGGTCTTTGTCTGAGCTGTTCTTAAATTATTTTTTTACTGTCAACGACAAACGACTTACTTACAAAATATACTAATTCAACATTTTTAAATGCGCATTCTAAGCATATTATTATTTAGGTTATTTATTGTATTATTTATTTATTATATTCTAGATCACCATCAGCGACAACTAGGTTGAAAAAACACCTCTGCTGGTTCCCTGAGTCGGTCTACGCCACGTAAAATAAAAAACTAGTTTTTTTAATTATTATTATAACACTAGTTTTTTTTTATATTCCGTGGTCTACACACACATGTGCTGTAAGGTTCTCTCTTTAATTCTTTACACAGAAGGAAAGTGTCAGTTCACAGTTCACTTATAAACATTGTTAATATTTTTATAAATATCACTTAGGTCCCTGGTTCAAACCCCTGTGAGTACCAAAAAGTTATTAATAAAAAAAAATACAATTTTCAACAACACCACTATAGTGCCTCGGAGAGCACGTTAAGCTATCGATCCCAGTTTCACTATACCAATTTGTGAAACTGTTTATAGATGGTTTATTGAGATTATCCAAACATCGCGATATAATAATGGTGTATTTTATTTATTAGGTTTATAACATCTAGTAAAAATATAATCTGCGATATAACTACTTATCTTAAATTAATTTATGAGGTTTTTTTTTTATGTTAGCACAGGCTCACATTGAAGTAGATAGTGAATATTATGTTGATAATGTAGGTTGCGAGTTACCTACTTTCTTTTCTAACAAAAAATCTAACAATGTGTGACAATAAAACAATATTTTAGTAGTAATAAAACTTAGTTGTAAATTTTTTAGTCATCTTTCTTTGGTAAAAAATAACACAATTATGGTAATTTGTGACTCATGTAACCTTAAGAAATATTTTATTTTGTTTTAGAGAATGAATGAACACATTATTCATTTTCTCTTTTTATTGAATATACCATCACGGGTGCCATTTTGGCTCCCGATAATCGTTTAAACGACCTCAGGATACCCGGCGGAGGGATAACCCGTCCTCATTTCGCCGATACTATTCGTAGGCAACACCTAACAAGTGGCGAGCTTGTTGCGGTGTTTATGATGGTATGCTTCATTGTATAAAGCGGTCATCCATCACAGGTTGCCATCTGCTTAACCTTATATAAATAATCTCGAGGGTTTAAACCCCCCCGAAATGTTTGGATTGGCGTATGTTGAGTGTTTGTTAGGTGGAGTGTAGTTGTTGTTGAGTCCCCCCCCCACAAACCCCGTGACGATGGTGTTTTTTTTATTATTGCCCACCAAAAATCGTGAGTATTGCAGTGTATACAAACCCTGAAGCTGTAAACACATATTAGGTTATTTTATTTTTATCGAAACTTTATCATCTTGGAACGAGTGGTTTCCAAGATGACGCAGACAGGATCGTATAGTATTTGGTAGGGAAGAGTGAGAGAATATTAAACATCGAAAGGGAGTGTTGATATCAGAACTGCTTCACGGTCTCAAGTCGATAGGAACACTGCAGTTCGGTCCTCTTCCTCCTTGCCACGCGATGGACGCGGCACATGCACGGAGAATCTATGGTTAGTAAGTAAATTGTCGCTTATATATTTATTTGTCGTACTAAATATAAGTCGAATAAATTGCCAGCGTTTGCCTTCCCTCAGGCGAAGTGGGAATTCAACGCTAAAATCTGGAGGAGACTCCACTACCAACGACTTGAATATAGTGTTAGTGGCAACTATTCATGCCAGTGGAACTTGCTCCCCCTGAACATCAGACAGTCGCCGTCTCTCGCCATTTTCAAGAAATTACTCATTATCATAATTTAGGTTAGGTTTAAACATATTTTTATATATTTATTTTTGTTATAATATTTATGTAGTTGTATATTTTGAGTATGTCTGTATCATTTTACATGCGTATATAGTTTATGTATTTTGATTTCTCTTTACACTAATCTGTGCACCCTATATTACTTTTTTCACTCTCCAAAGGTTAGGTGGTAGATAATGCCTAAAGCATTAAACTCGCCTTTGTACAAACTTTTAGTGCATAAAGATTTTTTTTTTAATAAATATTCATGGAACATAAACTTCTTACCGTTTCACAGTTCTGCTATCACAATAATATTGTGTTCCTAAAAAAATATTAAGCTATATTAAGAATTAAGTAAAACTATTGTTTTCATTATCAAATTATTTTGTTCCTTTTAATGAGTGAAAACTTGATACAGAAAAATAAAACAATCAATATTATTTTGATACAATTTTGCGTAAGTTTATGTAACAAAAATAATATAATACTAACTTTGAAATTTATAATGAAACTAATATAATTCCAAGGAATTTTAGTTCCAATTTTTATTTATTTTCATAGGTGACCAAGGAGAAAGTTTAGCTTAGTCACTCCTTTGGGAAATCACGAATCTTGGTCAAACTGTAATCAAGTTCACAGCAACCTTATTCTCTACTTCATAGTTTTATCTGGAGACAACTCACCTAGTTTAAAAAGATTTACGAGTCAAGTCCAACAGAAATGAAACTATATATTTCAAAATGGATATAGAGAGTCACTTTGCATATACAGTTTTACAAAATTGTATGTATCTCTATAGATACGTATATAATGGCAAAACCATTTTATACTCGATGTATTCATAGTCATTTTATTATATACTTTCATTACCATACCAAAACAATGGAGCAGATGGAAAATATTCAATGTATATTTTTTTATATATTTAGGACGTTCGATGCTCTGGTCACAATCTTTAGGCTTGTACTATGGGTACCAACATCGATATACATGGTGACTTTGAAAGGATGAAAAGAAAAGAGAAAAAAGGAGGAAGGGAAGCCAAAATTTTTTTTCTAAAAAAATCGGAATGGGTGTACTTTGAGCTAATATGATGTTCTACTGATCAATACGAACAACTTTTTCCATGGAACCATGTGTCGCAAATGAAAAAAAAATATGGCTTCCCCATACAAATTGGTCATTTTAACTTTACTAGTTTGTATGGAGAAGGCATTTTTTTTTTCATTTGCGACACATGGTTCCATGGGAAAAGTTGTTCGTATTGACCAGTAGAACATCATATTAGCCCAAAGTACACCCATTCAAATTCACCCTGTATATATATATAAGTAGATATCATTGCCTACCAATAACAAGAACTTTATGTTTTTTATAAAAAAAAAATAACAACAAAATCATATAAACCAAGCGCTAGGTGAGTTAATAATATGCTTCCTGCCGAGTAGTTTCTGCCAGGATTGGATACAAAAGACAGATAATGGTACTGATTCAGGCATCCAATTGTATGCTAAACATAATAAACGATTGCTGTTTATATTGGATAGTTTTTGTCACGGTGATAAAAAAAATATTTTGTGTTCTATGATGAAAATAATGAAACAAGTATTTTTTCTTCTTAGTGTCGCCTATACAAAAACAAAGATAAATAACAAAAAATATCTATAAATCACGTTAACTTTCATACTAAACTCACGAATTAAAGCCTACACTTGTCTAATTGTGTTTTACTCGTTAGATACGAAGACTTATTATGTATTTGTAGGAGTAATTTTAAGCATTCGGACTTTTTTTTTTGAAGAACAATATACTTACCTACCTTTTTAATATTAAAAATGGGTTCAAAAAGTGATACTAGAGGCATTAAAAAAATATTATCATTGTTACAAAATACCCAGTATTTATCATTAGTAAATATAATATTATAAAGGAGGAAATATTTGACAATAGTCGAGTAACTATATCGAAGCTTAAGCTATAGGCTATATACCCTTTAACCTATATAATTTAGAAATTCAGCCATAAAACTCAACACAAGTTAGATAACAACAATAAGATGGCGGCACAAGAAGTCGTTATAAACGAAGAAAGGTTTATTTTTACAAGAAGCGCGTAGATAAGAAGTAGCGGTCCCTGAGCGGAGGCGCTCCAGATAAGCCTGACTCGATACCATCGCGGAATCAAACACTCCCCGCGGCCTTGCCTTATATAACTGGGGTAAAATCATCCGTTATATGTCCACATAGACATTGTTTTATTATTGTTGTGTTGTGACCGTTCTCGTTACCACCGCCCGTACAGATGCAAAAACCGTCAAGTGACCTAGTCATGTTTCGGATTTAGTCTGTGGGTTCACCGGTTTTCAGGAGACTACTGCTTCGATTTATTGTCGAGGTGGTAGTCTCCTTTTAGGATGCGGTTACGAAATGGGTAGTTGAATTGACGATAAGGCAGCGGGTATATTAAAATATACCTACTCAATGCACTTGGTCATTGTCGCCCTCTATTTCGTAATCGCATCATTTAGCCGGCATAGTGGGAGCGATCAATATTGTTTAAGAACAAATATTGATTGACCCCATTCATGGACTCTGTAGGTCTGCTCACCACCAGGCAGATACAAAGTCTCATGTCGTGCTCCAATAAAAAAAATTGCCCTGGTACAAACTAAGCTCCAGGGTTATATTATGTGTAACAGAAACAACTATACTATATATGTATATCATCGTGGGTGCCTTACGGCGCCCGAGACCGCCTAGACGGCCAGGGTACCCAGCAGCGTAGGGGGTTTTAATCCCACCTCGTATTAGCCGATGGTATGAGTCTACATCGAACAATTGGCTAGTTCGTTGCGATGTTTGGTTAGACTCAATGACCCATCTATGAAAAGTTTTACAAGTTGGTATAGTGAAACTGGGAACGACAACTTAACGTGCTCTCCGAGGCACTAAAATACTAACAACAACTATATTAATATTATTATTTATAAACACTAAGACCTTCGTAAGCTGTATAGGAAAAAGTGCTAACCACCGAAAGCGTGTCACTAGACCACGGAGTTAAATGCTTATAAAATGATTGTATAGTTTAATTAGTTGTAAATATATAATTTGTTTTAGACGTTGTTTGAGAAATCAAACAACCAATTTAATGAAAATTTATTTCATTTATTTTCAACCATTGTAACTTTTCCAGCACTCTCGGTCATGTCCATTTGATATAATATTCAATAATATATATTTTATTTTATATTTTAACATATAGTCGATTTAATAACATAATAAGGCTTATTCTTTGGCCGATGTACCAACCCCCACTTAAAATTAGGTGATTCGTACATCTGTCGCACTATTAAAATGTGGAATGCTCTACCTGCTTGCGTGTTTCCTCTATCCCCCGAAGCGTGAATAGGCTTCTTAAGCCGGCATAATGGATGAAATCAGCTCTTACAACACAGTTCTAAGAGTTGGTTGTATTTATTCTTGGACCTGCATACTGCTTTCGATCAGTAAGATTTAGGGTCACATGCCGAGCTCCTATAAAAAAAAAATTACGTGGTGCTTAAATAAAAAAAATAAACAATCACATTTTGTCTTAGTTACAATTAAGACAAAATGTGTGATTGTTCAATGGTGGAAGTTAAGGTTTTAATTTTGTTAGAAACATTGGGGATGGAACAGGTAATTATCATGTGTGTGTAATTGTTAATTATGTACTACACATACTGTTTAGGTACGGTGATAACAGGTTTTTTTTTGGTCGACTATGGTCACTGTTAGACCGCTTGGGCGTTCGCTGATAAGCTTGCTTGTATTTATTTTTATTTGCTTTGATCAAAGCAAACCACACAATTACAAGGATATGTTCATATCCTCGAAGCAGTAGGATATACTATATACATAGTTGGTTACGAGTAGGTATAAATTTTCATTATTTCTAGGAGCATTGTAGTCACGGGTCCCAGCCGGAACAGGATGCGTTGCTAATTGGATATGTCAGATGCCACTGGCTTTCACGCTCACAGATAGTTCGCAGTTATGCTTACAAGACATTAATTATTAGAATCTTGTGGATACGCCGTCACCGTGGGGCTTCACTCACCAAACTAGGGCTCCATTGTACTCGCCAAATTATGGTGACTTTTGCTTAGTCATAATTAAATGAGTGGGCATGAATTATTATAAGTTAAAAGGCTAGGGAAATGGTAAAGTTTTTGTGCTCGGTCACTGATTTTTCGAATAATGAAGACGTTTGATGGATTGAATGGAAATTATTTTATTATTAAGATTTTATTTTTTCTCAAAATGTAAGGCCATTATGATTCATCATTATTATTGGTATGAGATTTATTATGACCTACTCTAGCTGACCAGACGTTTTGGTGCTAGATTTTTGACATTGTATTTTTTAGCACATTTTGAAAGATATAATTAATGGGCTAACGTACTATTGAGATATACTGAACAGTCAAAGTTGTTGCTATTCTTTTATAAGGTTAAGAATATTTATTATCTCATAAAAGAACATGCAAAACATTCATTTACATTGAGTTAACACAAAATTTTATTACAAAAATAATAACTATCATAGTCGTCATTTCTTCACATATTTAAACACAAGTAAATTAAAATATAAGAAATTTAAAATTATTATTTATAATGTACATATAATTATATTGTTTTTATTAATTATTAGATATTAACAAAATAACTTTGTTAATATCTAATAACTAATGAAACATAATGAACATAATGGCCTGATTCAATTATTATTTTTTCTTTTTGTTTTGAGCACGGCATAATAATATGACATTGAAACTACGGTGGCGAAAAAGACAAATTTGCATTACTATAGTCTACTTGCTGTCTTAATGATTTGATAATAATTATTATCAAATCATCTGTCATAACAGCATTCTAACAAGAGATTTATTAACAGAATCATCTTTTTTAAAGTAGGTATATTTAAACTGAATTCCTCAGTAAATCAGCGGATATAGAATTATTTCTAAAACAGCGGAGAGTTGTGACTGCCTGATTGATTGATGGCAGCACCAGAGCGGCGGATTTTGTCGATTTCAGCCAAAGTGCCTTTTTATTTGACCCGATAAAATACTTCTTTTTAATTTTGTTGTTTTGAAACTGTTTTAATTTAGACGACATTTTTGTTAAACTTTAAATGGTTGTACCTCGGGCTAAAATAAAGCTATACCTGCTGATAAACTCTTTTCCCATGGAACCATGTGTCGGAAAAGAAAAATTATGAATCGATCAATACGTAGTTCTTTAACAACATTGTCGCTCCAATGATGTCGTCTAAATGATGGAGTTATTAAATGGGTGGCGACAAAGACGAATTTGTGTTACTACGAGTCTACTTAAATAGCTTCGCGCTGCTTTATCGTAAAAATAACTGCTCGTTTCGTAACCGCACCCTAAAAGGAGACTACCACCTTGACAAGAAATCGGTACAATAATCTGTTTAATAAAAAAAAAAAAACTATTATAAATATATCCCACTTCAATAGTAGGTTCAATAATGGATCTATATTAGAATTCCTTATGGTAACAATACCCATATATAGTCATGGACATATTTGCATAATTGTAATTACGTATTTAATGTCAAATCCGACAAAGTTAAGACGTTGCCATTTATCTAGGAATGTCGAATGATGAGGAGTCATGCTTTTTATTACGAAATCATTAATATTGTATTTGTTTGTAGTTATTTTTATGACCAGTCATTTAATGGTATGCTCATAGTTACACAAGAAAATAACGGTGTGGTCGATAAAGTATATTTTCAATGGAAATTAAATTGATTTGACGATAAAGCAGAGAGAATGTTAAAATAGAGTACCAAATGCAATAATGGTCTTTGTGCTCCGCCCATTTCGTAACCGCAACATTTAGACGGCGTAATAGGAGCGATAAATGTTGTAAACGACAATGTATTGATCGACCCCATTCATGGTTTTTGTAGGCCAGTTTACCATCATGTAGATACGAAGTATTTGAGTGAAGAAAATGATTTCCATGCAACATTTTGAACCAGTGTGCAAGTCGAAATGCTAGGATCTACAGAACCTTTATCTATAGATCCAGAAGGTTTTTATCATTTCGTCGTTGATATCCCACCAGCTCGCAGAAAGCGTTTCTCTACATCGTTTATTGTGCGCATGGACAAGGAGTGGAATTCTTTCCCGGCTGTTGTGTTTCCTGGCACCTACAATCTAGATGCATTTAATACAAGACTGAATAGACCTCATCGTTGCTTTCCATCAGGCAAGATTGAGGTCAAACGTATACTCAGTATATTATTAAAAAAATGTTTCCCCATAATAAGGCGAACAAATAAAAATAAAAGCTGTGTTAGATTAATTTAAGGAACCAAATGCCAAGTATTATCGGACACTCTGCAGCCAAAAAATGCAAACATGCGACCTTTGGAATGTGGTTGGTAAAGCCTGGAAGTGAAAAGATGTAGATGGAGATAATGATGCCTTAATTATCACTCTAATTATCCAAACAATAATTAAATATAGCCTCATGGTTGGCGACAATTTACTTGATGAAATGTTGAAATCAGAAACTGATAATAAAAGTAGAAATTATAATATTATACCTTTTCAAATGTAATCTTTACCTATAGGTAGAAAAAATATCAATTAAAAATAAAATATTAAGGATTATTCCCTGCGGTCAAAAAATAATAAAAAATGGTATGAAAATGATAAATCGTGAAATTATTCTGTGAAGTAGCAACCATTGTGGCCGCACGTTCGTGCTTATCTGTTATTTGCAGAGGGAAAACGCATCCACTGCGGTTTTCGGCCACATGTTGATAAATATTGTGGCAGATTTGTCGGCTATTATATAGGCACTGATTTCGACTTGGATAGACATATCGTGAGTCAATACGATCGTCTTCTTTCTACTTTTTAATATATGTAATATCATATGTAACTCTGTATGTATCTGATGGAGACGCTCGTTATCTCGTAAGAATAGTAAATTAAACAAATAAGATGGGAAATCTATTAAAAGACAATAAATCAATGCATCTGTAACATCACACAAACTGAACCCAAACTTCCATATAGTTTTAGAATGTATAAAAGGTTCGGTTAGCCTATTGTCGGTCTTTGTCTGAGCTGTTCTTAAATTATTTTTTTACTGTCAACGACAAACGACTTACTTACAAAATATACTAATTCAACATTTTTAAATGCGCATTCTAAGCATATTATTATTTAGGTTATTTATTGTATTATTTATTTATTATATTCTAGATCACCATCAGCGACAACTAGGTTGAAAAAACACCTCTGCTGGTTCCCTGAGTCGGTCTACGCCACGTAAAATAAAAAACTAGTTTTTTTAATTATTATTATAACACTAGTTTTTTTTTATATTCCGTGGTCTACACACACAGTGCTGTAAGGTTCTCTCTTTAATTCTTTACACAGAAGGAAAGTGTCAGTTCACAGTTCACTTATAAACATTGTTAATATTTTTATAAATATCACTTAGGTCCCTGGTTCAAACCCCTGTGAGTACCAAAAAGTTATTAATAAAAAAAAAAATCAATTTTCAACAACACCACTATAGTGCCTCGGATGCACGTAAAGCTATCGATCCCAGTTTCACTATACCAACTTGTGAAACTGTTTATAGATGGTTTATTGAGATTATCCAAACATCGCGACGAGCTAGCCATTTGTTTGGTGTAGACTCATACCATCGGCTACAACGAGGTGCATCCGCTGGGTACTCTGGGACCGTCTAGCTAGGCGGTCTTGGGCGCCGTAGGGCACCCGTGACAATACTTACTGTTATTAGAAATATATTATTAGAAATATAAAAATGCACCATAATATATATTATTATTATAATCTGATAGTGAATTCAGTTTGTTTGTTATCTAATTAATTGTTAAGTACATTAGACCAAAATGGTTCTATACATCAAGATCTTACACATCTCAAGTTACTAATTCATTTGGATAAGCCATTAAGCCCATTGATGGATGTGCCGAGACTGTTTACAGATGTATCAGGAGTACATCTACCTCTTCAAATCCTCCTTAATAATTTAGTTCTGCTATCTATTATGTCTCTCATTATCGATTTAGATTTGAGACCAGTCTCACATTATATTAATCGTCCATTCTAGTATATAATAATAACAATAATATGTAGGACAATTTACTCATATTGCCCTGGTCACAAACTAAGCTCTAGAGCTAAGCCTAGGCTTGTACTATGTGTACCAGAAACTAGGATATAATACATATTATATTTTATAAACGCCCAGACCATGACAAACTGTACAGAAATTGCGTACTAATATTTTTTGCCATGGGTGGAAATCGACCCACGACCTCCGGATACAACGACAAAGGCGCAACCACTAGTCTACGGAGGCTGTCAATATTAAATTATTTAATTTAAAAATAATCTTTGCAATTATTTTTACAAAAAAGCATGCACATACTTGTTGTACATATTTGAGAGTGCCTTAGGAATTTTCCACCAACTTTTGATAAAATTATATTTAAGTGACAATGAGATTAGGGTACCTACATAACAGTATTGAAAATAAAAGCGGATAAAATTCTCATAACATAGATGTCAGTAACATTTAAACTACTAAGCACATTAACATGCCAAACAAAAGATCCTAGGGCCTTATTCTATTAAATCAATTGTGATCAACGTGCGTCGTATGAAAGTTAAAATTTGACACATTTTGTATGTCAAATTTTAAAATCTGATGTGCAGTTGATATCTAATTAATTAACGGATAATTTTTCAATCGTTAGATAAAGTTATTCTACAGTTAACTTGTATGAAGAACTGCCAAATTTATCTATTCTCCATACAAGTTATACATCTGTGGAATAACTTTATCTCACGATTGAAAAATCAGCCCTTAGTAGAATAGGGCCCCTGATCTAGTTTAAGTGTTGTGAGAACACGTTTAAACATTTCGATGGGAAGAGCCTGTGTATTGTCAGAGGAGGCAAATTCCATTGCCGAGCAGACGTCGTAACATATTTATTAAATGATAGAGTCATTTTCTTTTTATCTTTACATTTCTGAGCTTGGAGGGACCCCAACGCCATTTATATCTATTTATACATATTTGTTTTGCCACAAATATATATATATATATATATATATACACACATCAAAAAAGTCTAGGGATCAAGCATTTTTATGCGGATTTCTTGTGATTGAGATGTGGCTTTGTAATAAATTTATGATTTTATAAATTTATATGGATCCTTTTTGGTGCATTTTATAATTTAAAACAGGAACTGTCAATCAAATTCGAGTAAAAGATGAAAATCAGCTGTCAATATTTTCCCTATAAGACGTAACATAACATAAGACGCATTGAAGACATTATTAGTGCTACTGTTTCCCTACTACTGATTAAAACCAACGTTATTATGGAGCGGCGACGTCATTTAAGCAGGGAAGAAATGATCAGAGCCGTGGGAATGATAGAAGCTGGTTCCCGGCAACGTACTGTGGCTTTAGCTCTGAATACAAGTCAGAGTGTAATCAGTCGACTTTGGACACGTTACCGAACCACTGGTACCGTGGCTGAGCGCCATGGAGGACGGTATCGCTGCACCACACGGAGACAAGACCGATACATTCAAATCACAGCTCGAAGAGCTCCAACAATAACCGCCATGATGTTAGCCGTGAGCCTTCATCGCTCTTCAGGGAACTTAATTAGCGACCAAACAGTCAGAAACCGCTTGCATGAAGTAAACCTTCATTCCCGAAGACCGCTACGGGTACCACCTATAGCAATGCACAATCGTAGGACTCGATATCAATGGGCTCTTGAACACAGAAATTGGACAGAAGAACAATGGCGTTTCGTGTGCTTTTCTGATGAGTCTCGTTTTGGTATGAGGCCGGATACAAGACGTATACGACACTGGAGAACCCCTGGACGCCAACAGCGATTAAAATCCTGCCAGGAAGTCCATCCTTATAGTGGTGGAACCATCATGGTATGGGCGGGTATTTCGATCGGCGGAAGAACTGAGTTGATTTGGATCAGAGGCAACCTCAACGCTCAAATTTATGCTGAGACGGTTGTATCAGACGTCATCGTTCCTCTACAAGTGCATATCGGTCCCTTATTTCAGTTAATGCATGATAATGCACGACCGCACACCGCAAGAGTTGTAAGACAGACTCTCGCCGCAGCTAACATCAATGTCCTGCCCTGGCCTGCTCAGTCGCCAGACTTGAACCCGATTGAGCATGCATGGGATATTCTTCAGAGAAGAGCTCTGCCGAATATGGAGGGTATCCAGTCGCAAGAAGACCTTTTTTTGTTGTTGCAACGAACATGGGCGGCCATTCCACAGCGTGATTTGGATGAACTCATTTTGAGTATGCCAAACCGATGTTCTTGTGTTGTTAGTGTTCGCGGTAGAAACACGGATTATTAATTGTTTAAGTTACCCAATAAAATTAAAAAAAAAACTGTTATTTCAGTCTTTTTTTCGAACTTTAATGTTAGTGGTTCAAATGTCAAAAATCCCTTTATTAGGAAAATGGCAATTTTTTTTACTAATGCAAAGGTGACTTGGTTTATCGTTACTGTAGACAAACGAAAACATTTTATTTGATCAATCCTTAAAAAAATTTTTAATGAATATCAATCAGGAGAAAAGTTATTGCAAAAATATATGTTGATCCCTAGACACTTTTGATGTGTGTATATATATATATATTATTTTTTTCGGTTACAGTAATACTTAAACTCGTCATTAGCAATAAATTTACAACAATTATTTAATAAAAATAATTTAAAAATCAGTCAGTACTAATAACTCTTCTAATAGATACATGCCGATTTTAGAGACTTATTGCACTGTCTTCAAAACCTTTCCAATTTGATCAAGATACATGTGTTTTGCCAATATTAAATCTTTACCTCGCTCTTAGATATCTGGTTCGTCATTTAAAAATACCAATGTGATATATGCAACATTTCCCTGATCAAAATATAACTCGTTATTTCTGGTGTATAGTAAACACCAGAAATAACGATACCTATATTATATTTTAGATTATATAGAAGTTTTCTTTTCTCAATATTGGTTTGGTCACAAAAGTGTACTTTGTGTAAAACAACTATTCTCTAATTTATTATTTCCAACATCAAGAAAAAAAAAATGTTAGAAATACTTTTTGCTTTGAATGGGAATCGAACCCATGACCTCAGGATACAACGCCATTACCTTAACCACTAGACTTACAATAATTATCATGTAGCAGTTTATGCCAAACTTCGGCCTCTGCGCACAACATACTCCCAATGTATCTGTTGTTTTCTTTGCGCATCCATATTCTGCCCCACAGGTCTAACTTGCTAGGTACCTAAATTTTAGAAATATCCGACAAAATGCTATATTTTACAGTTGCTATGAAAATTTTACACCGGTAGATACTTACCCCTAATTTAAAATTACTGTCAGTAGATATGTTATTATAGTTTATCTTATAAGGTCGAAGAAACTATATAACCAACACTGGTAATAAAATTAATTAAGAAAAAAAAACTAAATTTTTATTAATCAAAGTGAAATAGATGTTGTAAACATGATTGATAATAAATTATTTAAACCTATCATCAGTGTGTTTTCATTTCGTAATCTCTTGTCTAATTTAATTAATGTAAAAGGACTTGTAGACGATCTAAAGAACCGAAATTAATTAAAATTCTATAAATCAAAGATGAGTCATAAAATGTTAAACAATGGTTTTGAATTTCCATTAACTTATGAATATTTAAAATTTGTATGTTTATAGATTTAGATTTATTATGACATGCAATCATTTTTAGCAATAAATATTTTTTATTCATTATCACATTTTTTTTTATTATATGTATTTAATATTTAAGTATTTTTGGGATTTAAGAAAACGCTAATTTATTCATTTAATATTGAACGGTGAACCCACAGACTAAAATCGAAACATGATCAAGTAGATCTATAAATATATTCAAAAACAGGGTTAAAAGATCACCATTTACTTACTTAAATAAAATAAGTATATAATAGTTATTTTAGTAAGTCCATATTATCATGCTACCCACCGGTGGGGTTTTATTTCCATCTTGTCGTAGCAGATGAACGAGTCTACACCGAAGAAGTGGCTAGCTCGTCGCGGTTTTTAGATATACTTAATTACCCATCAATCATCGGACTCATTACTCGACTCGCCCATACAGATATAAAAACCAAGTCCAAGTCAAGGGACCTAATCATGTTTCGGTTTTAGTATGTGGCTTCACCGGTTTTTTGGAGACTACTGCACGATTTCTTGTCGAGGTGGTAGTCTCCTTTTTTTTTGTTGCAGTTACAAAACTAGCGATTAATTTGTTTATAAAGCTACGAGGATATTAAAATAGACTCGTAATGAAAATACGTTATTGTCGCCGCCCATTTCGTAACCGCATCATTTAGCCGGCATAGTGGGAGCGACTAAAAAGAATGTATTTGTCGACTTTGTATGTCCACGAATGATCCATTAAAATAAACAATTAACTAAACCGTTTCACAAGTTGGTATAATGAAACTGGTACCGACAACTTAACGTGCTCTCCGACGTCCTATAGTGGTGTTGTCAAACACATGTACCAGATATAATTTGTTATTAAAAAACCGAATAATATATTTTTACATTTGTGATCAGATTTACGCAGTTGCAAAACCTGTTCAAATAAATTTGTCGCAAAATTTATTAATAAATCTGTTGCCCAACTTTGTTCAAAGTAAGACTACGATCCAGTAACTATATTCAAAATAGTCTTTTGTTAAAAAAGAATACAGTAGTGGATTTTTTTACTATTTGAAAAGGTTCTCTTTCTTTGTAAAAGTGCAGTTTTCACCCTTCACAAGCTTTTAGAGTTGAAGAAACCACGTATTTCGAGTATTATAGTTAGGTATTGTTAGTCGTATACTGAGTACGAATTTTAGTTTTCTAAAATGTATTTTAAAAATTGGACTTCAATAATCCAGAGCCCACATACCCTAACTTTTCCCCCAAAATAATTAATAAAAAAAATAAAAAAGAACAAAGATAATTTTTTGAATCCAATTTGGATTCAGCCTTTGTATTATAAATTATTTTAAAAAGGAATAAAAATGACGAATGAAAACAGTACTATGTACCAACACCAATTAATATAACTGATTTCGTGGTCTAGTTGGTTACACCGTCAGCAATCGGGGAAGGTCATGGGTTCGATTCTCACTCATGGCAAATAATATTAGTACAAATTTAGTACGTTGTTTTCGGTAGAAGTTGCCATAATATGTGTGTTTAATTGAAATATGTTTATTAGTATCGTATATGCTTGTACACATAACATAGTACAGGTTCTAAAGCTTTTTTTGTCACCATGATAATATGTACGAAATATCCTACATATTATTATTACAATCTTATTATTGTGTAAACAAATTTTATGACACTATTTTATTCCAATTTAAATGTTAATTTAATGAACGTCATATTTTTTGTTTGTTCATAATAATACCAATAATATATTTCATAGGATTAGTCACTATTATTCATGTGGTATTTAAATTATAATTATTATAAGTAAATATTATTAACATCAAAAAAATTTGATACCGTTTTTCAATATACCTAACTCAATTTTTTTTTTTATAAATTCAATATTTATGTAGATACTTAAGGTTAATTAATATAAAGGCATAATATACATTAATAGTACTTTCAAAACAAATTATGTTTGGTAGACCGCAATACGGACTCCATTGTGAAAATATTAAAAGTTTGCCTTTGTTCATATTTGCATATCACGATTAAACAAAGTACTTACTTAAACTTTTTAATCAATTACTGTGAGTATTAATTAATGTATTTGTTTAACAAAATACTAATTAAAGTTAAAGCAATGTAACCGAAGTGGGCTGGTCAGTTGGAAATAAAAATTAAATTAGGCAAAAGCTTTTAGTTTTTTATTTAATTTTAAATGTACCTATAGCAATATTATTAAATTGTTTATAGATTCATTCACGTATTTAAAAAAATAGGACAATTTTCAGATAGATCAGAGGCGAATTCAAAAAATCTTAGCCGATCCCAAGCCGTTAAAAAATCTCGGAGTCGCTTACTCTGACATCACAGATCGTTCAAAACTAACGAAGTTCAATGGGTTAAGCTGGGTTAGCTTTTACTAGGCATTCAAAAAGTAAGATGTGCTAGGTTTCCCAACGGAAAAGTGATATATCTTTTACAAATTATCTTAGGAAAAATGTTAAAATAAATCAGATAGAAAAAAGTGATTTTTGAACCTAAGTTGGTTACATTCAAATTTCATACAACTGCAATAAAATATTCTATTTACTTTTAAGTTTTTTATTTTCTTAAACAACGTGTCAACATTATAACAATTACAATGTATTTGATAAGTTAAGTTCCTACTTAAAAAATATTCCTCCGTAGACTAGTGGTTGCGCCTTTGGCGTTGTATCCAGAGGTCGTGGGTTCGATTCCCCCCCATGGCAAAAAAAAATATTGCGTTATTTCTGTACAGTTTGTCATGGTCTGGGTGTTTATAAAGTATGATATGTATTATATCCTTGCTTCTGGTAGACATAGTATAGTATAAGCCTAGAGCTTAGTTGGTGAACAATGCAATATGTGTAAATTGTCCTACATTTTATTATTATTAATTTCAATAAAGCACGCAAGCAGTAAGTAATACAATGGGTAGCAAGGCATGGTCGCCCTTAGCAATAGAAAATATGTTTACGTAATTGCTTTAAAATAATACGCCTACAAAGTGTATAGCAACAGCTACTTCGAAATATAACCTATTTAATCTGCTATTTAGACTTCTACTATCAAAATAGTCAATCTAGACCTCTCTTTTAGTTTAAAGCCATCTTATAGACTCCTACGCTGACGAAAATAATATTTTAGCGATAATAAGCAGATATTTTGTTACTGTACTTATTACTAAGGGTTCTAAGGCCAAGTTACTGAATGCGTGGTAGAAGTCAAATCGCCCATCAAAGTAAAAATTAGATTTGTTTAGAGAAATGAGTGGCTAAAGTGAACTAATATTCCACTTTTACCATGTATTTATTTGTTTTGTATTGTTACAAAGTAAAATTTTCGATTATTCATGAAAAACTGCTCACAACACACTATACTAATTTAGCGTCTCAGTACTAGATACAAACATTCTTATTGTTCATTTAGAAAAAAAATTAACGTATGATATTTTTTTAAATACAAAGAAATAGACAAGTGGATGCCTTTGGCGTTATGAAGTCGTAGGTTTGCAAAAAAATGGCACATATTGGCAAAAAAAACAAATATATTGAAAAACCTACGTTTTTCAATATATTTTATATTTCTAAAATATACCTAATTTGTGAATATAGATAAGTATCGTTGTTTCTGGTAAAAATAATACAAGCCTAAAGCTTAGCAAATGTATACAATGTCCAATGTTCCATGATTAAAAAATATATATACAAAGTATAAATCTCTACCAGTCAAACCTTTGGGACAATTTCATAGCATGTAAGGTCGATGTGCAATTACAGTAAATATTCTCGTAATAGGTAATACAATGTAAGTAAATGTAAAAATACATAATAATATAGCATATGAAAGACGGTAGGTAATACCTTTTTTAGTTGGCAGGAAAGTCTCTATAACTTCGCAAGACCTACCAAACCGTTCTCGTTAACACTGCCCATACAGATGCAAAACCCGTTAAGAAAACTAGTCTTGTTTCAGTTTTAGTCTGTGGGTTCACCGCTTTTCAGGAGACTACCGCTTCGATTTATTGTCGAGGTCGTAGTCGTAGTTTCTTTTCAAGGTGCGATTACGAAACAGGCAGTTGAGTTATCTCAGGTAGCATTTTGACGTCCCTATGACGTCAACTTAGTGTCATTCTCGACGTAATTGACGTTATAGGGACGTCAAAATGCTTCCTGGGATGATAAAGCAGCGAGGATAATTAAAATAAACTCTTAATGCAAATTCGTCTTTGTCCCTGTTTTGTAACGACATCATTTGTACGGCATAGTGGGAGCTATCATTGTTTTTAAACAACAATATATTGATCAGTCGATACTGATTATACATATATTCCTACGAAGTCCATTTATGTATGGTGTATTACCATTAGGTAGATATAAAGTCGTACTCCAATAAAAAAAAGTTTGTTTACGTGATGTAGAATGGAATGAGGCTGTAGGCAGAATGTCGCAGGTCGAAAGTCATGTTTGGTCGGCGACCGAGCAAGGCCGCGAAGTTCCGATGACCTCAACGGGTTTACGAATATCAATACGAATTGGATATGAGTTTTGCGAGCGAGATCTGTTTTTTTTATTAGAAATTAATTACTTTAGAAATTAATCCGAATTCCTAACTTATTTAAATTCCCTTAAAGATAATTAAAACACCGATTTTGAGCATTTTTTTCCTGTAATAACGCAATACTATTAGAAAATACAAAATAAAATTAAAACGTTTTAGTCCTAGCAATGTTTCGGTTTTAGTTTGTGGGTTCACCGTTTTTCCGGAGACTAACTAACTTTTCTAGTCGAATTGTTAGTCTTCTTTCGGGATGCGGTTATGAAACAGACAGTTTAAATGACTATAAAGTAGACTCATAAAGCAAATTATTTCTTTTGCCGGCATTTTGTAACTGCATAATTAGCTGGCATAGTGCTGTACAACAATGAATTGATGCAACCAATTCATAGACTTTGTAGATTAATTTACCAACAGGTAGATAGAAAGTCATATGCCGTGCTGTAATAAAAAATATGAAAAATGTCCAACAGTGAACTGAAAAATAATAAAAGTAGGTATAATTTTATATTAAAATGTAAATGTTTCCTCAATTCAACAATATGAAATCAGACTTTAGCAGAAGTCATTTTAGAATTTGTTATGGTGAGTATTGGTCAGCTATTAAATGATTTCTCAAAATTTTTTAAGTATAATGCCATGGGTAATTCCAAAACATATCCGGTATCGAGCTGGATGTATTGACATTAAAAACAGTTTTTTTTAAGTTATGGACTAGTTTTAATGATTATTTTTATTATACCTAGAAAAAACCTTGATTGTGTTTGTTTGTTTTGCCGTCACATGCCGTTTGAAATAAGTTACACGGCATGTGACTTTGTATCTACCTATATTAACCAGACCTACAAAGTCCATGAATAGGATCGATCAATACATTTTTGTTTAATAATATTGATTGCTCTTACTGATTACTGCGACATGGAAGTATTTGCATCACGACTCACGAGTCTGTTTAAATATACTCGCTGCTTTATCGTCAAATCAATCGCACGTTTCGTAACCGTACCATGAAAGAGACTGCCCCCTCGACAAGAAATCGATGCAGTAGTCTCCGTAAAACTGGTGAACCCACAGACTAAAACCGAAACATGACACTTGACGGTTTTTGCAACTGTATGGGCGGTGTTTACGATAGTTAAAAATATTTCTGTCGGGATTTTATTTAAGTTTTTGTGTTTTTTCGGATTAACCTAGACGGCCGCGTCGGGGAACCTAACAATCATTCCCAATCGTAACTTTAAAAAAACTTGTAGTTGTACCTACAGGTACACCTAAGGTCTGGTGGTTAGTCCCACTCATGGCAAATAATATCTGGGTGTTTATTAAATATAGTATGTATTAGTACCGTTGTTAATGGTACACATCATGAAGCTATAAAAACTACGGGCACGGTTATTACCTTCATGGTACACATGGTACAAGCCTATAGCTTAGTTTGGGACCATGCAGAGGCCTTATTCTACTTCTAAATGTATTGGATATACATATCAATGACAACACGTTATACATTTTGTATGGGAAATATGTAAAATGTTTACTATGATACGGCACCACGCCGTTGGCATACCTAGAGTTTTATTTATTTAGGGCCGATTTTCAATCGTCAGATAATGCTATCCAACAAATAACTTGTATGGAGAATGAATAAATTTGACAGTTCTTCATACAAGTTAACTGTTGGATAACTTTATCTGATGATTGAAAAACCGGCCCTTAGTAGAATAAGGCCCGGGGTAATATGTTTAAAATCTCTACTTATTATTATTTGTAATTTTCTATAACCAACTTACCAAAATGTTTTTTTATTTTTATTTATTGGATACCGTGCGGTATGTGACTTTGTATCTGCCTGGTGGTGAGTAGTCCTACAAAGTCAATGAATGGGGGCATCAATAGTTGTTCTTAAACAACATTGATCGCTCACACTATGCCGGCTAAATGACGCGATTACAAAATGGGCGGCGATAAATACGAATTGCATTACGAGTATATTTTAATATTCCCGCTGCCTAATCGTCAATATAGTTTGATAACCATTGATTGATGTTATAATAATATTATGGTATGTAACCACAAGAACATCTTTTGGTAACCAGCTATCAAAGAAAAAAAACAGTTCTTGTTACATAACCATTGTACAGCAATCTTATGACAATGCCATAGAATGGTTAGGTTGACAATGTTCTTAGGTATGTAACCGCTGAAGTAATTTGATAACCAGTCATCAAAGAAAAAAATGTTTAAATGATTTTTTATGAAAATTTCATAGAATTTTATAGTTATCTAAGCATGTAATGCAACAAGAATGTTGTTTTTTTTGAAAACTAAGGTTCTGAAAAAAATATGATTAAATGTCCTAGGTTATCAAATGACGTCCTTGCAGTTCACAAACAGGAATTCGAATTCTTCGTGGTTAACCCAGTTATGAAAAAAGTGAAAAATTCTTCTCAGGTAACCAAACAATAATTATTTTCCTGTTTCAAAACTGGTTGTCAAGCTCCAGTTATCTACGTTCAGTGTTAATAATATTGTTTACGGAACCCTATATTTACAAACAATAAATGAACATGTCGGCTTTTTGTTATGGCTGTAAAGATACTGGAACTGGCAAAACGCACTTAATGCATTTATTTTTTTAAATAAAAAGGAAGAGAAATAATACAGTTGCAAAACGAACAGATTTCTTTATCAAATTAATGGCCAGAACACCACTTTTCGATGTTCAGTTTAAATTTCAGTAACACTCATCGGGCACGTTCCAGTAAAAGTGTGAAATTCATTCTGGCGCCGTTCTCGATAAGCCGTTTTAAGATTGCAATAAGAATTCATTACCAAAAACTGGAACCAGAAAGAATGTTCGGAATCTTCCATATATTCAGAGCTTAATACCTTGATAGATAGTACTTAGTTAATCAAAATATAATCCCTGGTTATTGAAAATTACGTCCTGATTACAATAATTATATACATGAAGATGATGATGAATGATGATGGTTAGCAAAATTATAAACTTCTCACTATGAGTAGTAAGACCATTACCATTATCATCGTTTTTTAAAACGACGTTCCGTCAGATATTACAAAATTTTCTATAGTTTAGAAGGTAGATTTTTTTTCTATAATTTTACGATACCTTATTCTACCCCATTAAACGAAGTACTTTAGCAAGCTTTTTAATAGCTTGATTGGAGTTTGATATTGTGGATATCTTGGTAGGAATGTATGCTAAGATATAGCAATAATAAAACGAGATCAAAAAGTATTTTCAGCAAGTTTAAATTTGCGTAATCAAAGTGTCTGTTAAAGTAATTGTAACCATTAAAGTTATAAATAGCGTCGAATGTACCAGCTGTCATTGGCGCCATGTTTAACTTTAATGGTGTCAATTACTTTAGTGCAACTGGACTTTGGTGCAACTGGTGCTAAAAAAATACAACTAGGTGCGTTAAACCTCGCTGTTCCCCTGAGGATGTCTAGGCGGTCAAAGTCAAAGTCAAAAGTCGGGCGCGAGCCGTAAGGTACCCGTAATGGTACATACGTAGATAAGTAGATACTATAAAAGGTAAGCAAAATCACTGTTTGTACTATCTATCTAAAAGTTTTAGCATACTCTTGATGACCAGCTATTAATTCTGTTTTGCGAGCTGGTGTCGCGGACGCGTCGACCGGTGCTGGCGTCGAAGGCGCTGGCGTCAGAGAAGGCGCCGGGCGCATGGTTGGCGGCGCACGCGCATAAATAACGATGTGTTATTGTTGTAGGTACTGGGGTCATTGAGTAGGTATACACGCGAGCTTACGCATATTACGTATGTTTTTTTTTATTGTGATTATATTCATTTAATATAACATATAAACTCGTAAACTTTGTTCGATCCTCTATCTCTTTATTTATATATATATCTACAAGAGAGAGAGAGAAAGAATATTCCTAGCTATCAATGGATTCACCGTGCGGATGCCGGGTCCATCGCTTGGTTGGGAGGCAGGGAAATGAACTGCAGCATTACCGGACTAGAGACCGCGAATTTTAACTCTCCCCGGCATTGTGTTAATTACTCTCTCTACTCAGCCAAATAAGTTACTATATGATCCTGTTAGCGTCATCTTGGAAACACGTTCCATAAAAGTTCTGACTACTTATATCTACTACTGTCTCTGGGCTATCAAATGTAAAAAAATATTTTGGCATTTGATAGTCCAATTCTTGAGTAAGGTTATATTATTCAACACCACGCTACGATCCTTAGCCGATAAACAAAAAGTCAGAAAGAACGCTAAGCGAAAACAATCCGATTTTTTTTTAAATTAACAGCACTCGAGTTAAATCGTGGGGCATAGCTAGTGATTATTATCTATATAAGGTAAAAATTGTTAATATTATCAAACAAATATTAGCTAACAGACTGTAGAGACAATGTTCTTAGCTATCCATGGCTTCACTGTGCGGGTGCCGGGTCCATCGCGTGGTTAAAAGGCAGGGGAATGAACTGCACCGTTCCCGGACTTGAGACCGCGAAGTAGGTTTAAAGGCCTTTTGAACTCTCACCTGCACTGTGTTCACTACCCTCTCTACCCAACCAAATAGTATATGATCCTGTTAGCGCCATCTTGAAAACACGCTCCATAAAAGTTCCGATGGCTGATCTGGAACTTTTATATTTACTTGTATATAAAATATGTAATTGGTCAGTGTATTTTTATATATATATTAGTATCTAATATAAACTTTTTTAGACTCATACAAGTTAAAAACGCCTCCGCTGAGTACCCTGAGGCCGTCTAGGCGGTCTCGGGCGCCGTAAGGCACCTGCGATTTTATTACAGATGTACATAATCCGTGCGATACTAGGGCTCGAATTGGGGCTTTTGGGTTAAACTAATTTTAAGATTTATCATGCCCAAATAATAATGTATATTTCTTTATTAAAATTTAAATACTCTTACTATCTTAATTATGTTTACCGACTGTCAAATTTATAATATATTTGTCTATAAATATATTTTCTAGGTAAAATAGTTCAAAACATTCCTTTGGCAAACAACCTCGATAGAAAAATAAAATTTCATAACGTTTTCGAATTAAAAAACAAAACAATAATTATTATCTACAAACAATGTTAACGGATCAATTTTCAATGAAGTTCAAACAATCATAAAGTTTGATGTATTAATGCTTTAATATTATTCCGATAACTTCGTCTGTAAATCTCTCCACTTTGCTTTTAGTAATGATGTATTGTAGCTCAAAACACTTGCCAATGTTTCTACCACATAAATCAAACTAGTCTAGATTAGTCTGGAAATTATGCTAGGATTTTATATAAAGGATTGAAATCAAACTTCATTTCATTGATTGTAATAATGGATTTATATTTTTTAAAGGAAGACTAATGGATAAATTCATTTTAAAAAAACTTATTGAGTCCTCAAAGAACACTTTAGTTAGGTATAGAAGGTTATGATTAATATAAGATGAATACCATATGGTGGCCCTGGTTAGACCTTGGACTTAAAAACACTTAGGTCCCTGGTTCGAATCCCGGTGTGTATAAAGGAGTTTTTAATTAAAAAAAATATGTTTGACAACATCACTATAGTGCCTCGGAGAGCACGTTAAGCTGTCGGTCCCGGTTTCACTATACCAACTTATGAAACTAATTATAGATGGGTTGTTGAGTCTATTCAAAATATCGCGACGAGCTAACCACTTGTTCGGTGTAGATTCATACCATCGGCTATTAGGGATTAAAAACATGGGTACGCTGGGGCCGTCTAGGCGGTCTCGGGCGCCGTGATGATATGTATGTATATATGTATGTATATAGGAATTCTAGCTAAGTCTTTGCATCATCTTTTTGGAGGATAGTGGCTTTCGAAGGTTATATAGTTTCACTTAGTTATCACTTTAGTTAAAATATAATAAATAAATGTCATCACGGGTTCCTTACGGCGCCCTGGACTGCCTAGACGGCCTCAGGGTACCGAGCGGAGGGCTTTTTAATCCCACTTCGTTGTAGCCTAGATGATATGAGTCTACACCAAACAACTGGCTAGCCCGTCGCGATGTTTGGTTAGACTCAATAACCCATTTATAAAAAGTATCACAAGTTTGGTATAGTGAAACTGGTACCGACAGCTTAACGCACTTTCCGAGGCAATATAGTAGTGTCTAACTAAGGTCTAACCAACTTGGCCACCACGTATATATTTATTTAGTTTTAGTTAGGGGGTTTGTCTCTTTTATTATAGGGTTTTGTCTCTTTTTTTAGCAATTAAAATGAATATGTGTAAAAGAGACAAAATCTTTTATAACTAATGTGTTATTTAAGGACTCAATAAGTTATTATGAATAAGACCGTAAATTACTTCAGTCGTCCTACTTTTATTAAAATTAATACTTGTAATAGTAAGAATAAAACAATACTTAACAGTATTATAATATTTAACATACTTTATACATCTAAAACTAGTAAATAATGGCTTACAAAAAAAAAATCATCGCGAATGCCTTTTGGCTCCCGAGAACCGTTTACTAGTTCATAAGAATAATATTATAACTGTTAAAAAAAAACACAACAATTTTATTATACAAGATATGTTTGAAAACGTTTGTGGTGTTTTGTGGTTGTGACGTCTCATTTCTGAATCATTATAAAATGCACGCTCAATCCGGAAATGCCATATAAATATTTTTAAATATTTTCTTAGAAACCATGAAGAGCATGGCTAAAGAGTTCACGCGATGACCCTGAAAGTACAGAATTAAAAGCTTACAACGAGGGAAGTTTGTATCCAACCCTGAAATGACGCGCACTGATATACGATTGGTCTCGGCTCTTATTAAGTTCTATTTTAACGCCTCTCAAATATCCTTACCTGACCAGAGTAACCTGATAAGATAGGAAAAGTATTACATAAGACTTAAGGACTGCCTGGTGCAACTTGGTGCAACAGCAGAGTCTTGCAACAGGGTGCAAGACTCTGCTCGAAAAAGATTATTCGCCGAACATGATAAAGTTCTAGTAATTATTCATAAAGCTTATCGCCAAATGACAGATTAAATATTTTTTGGAAAGGAGGTATAACTCAAGAAAACTCAAAGCAAACCTTTCTTAATCTGGAAAATACTCATACATTACAAAATTACAGACGAATTAGCAGTTTTAGCCTATAGACTAGAAATATTAGTCTTGGTGCTTGGAAACTTCATGGAATTTTCTCAACTTTATGCAGTTCAGAAGTCGGTGCAAGAGGAATTCAAGCTAAGTCTTTGCATCGTCTTTTGAAGGATATTGGCTTAGTGAAGATCGGGCGGCGGAACTTTAATGGAACTCGTTTGCAGGACGTCGCTGACAGGATCATAAAATACTATATGATTTATATTTGAGTTGAGGGTTAGTGAACACAGTAAAGGGGAGAGTTAAATTCAAAAAGGCCTTCAATCCTGCTTCGCGGTCATAAGTCTGGGAGCGTTGCAGTTCCTTCCCTAGTCTTCCTTCACCCACGCGATGGACCCGGCACCCGCACGGAGAATCCATACATATCTAAGCCTATAATACAAGCCTAGTGGTTAGTTGTGATATGTAAAAAGTTCTGCTTTTATTGTTATTATTTTATAAACCTTAATTATTTTCTTATTATTTAATTAGATTCATATCTATTTAAAATTACAATCCTTATGTTAAAAATGTTTAAAGCCTAATTCTACATCTGCTGATTGTTTATTCACGACCGAAGTATATTTCGATACTTCCTTAGCATTATATCCTTTAAGGTGTCAAGCATTAAAAGTTCAGAGAAGGTAGGTTATAGGGCAATCGTGATGTCCGTATTTTTAATCTTAATATTTTATAAAGGAAATTAAAGTCAAATTGTATTTTTATAAAATGTCACAATAATGTCACAGAAGCTGCATGGACACGATTTACTTACGCAAATTCTTATCATATTTTATATTCTATATATAAAGGTCTACATGTGTGTGTGTTTAATTCTTAATAATCAAAATACGACGAATGCGTTTTTGATTAAATTTTGTACGCATATGCTTAATGTTTATGGACTATGGTCTAATACTTATTATTCCAAGGATCTAATACAATAATACAAGACCGCCTTCGTAGACTAGTGGTTGCGACTTTGGAGTTATATCCGGAGGTCGTGAGTTCCATTGTCACCCATGGCAAAAAAATACTAGTATACCTATGTTTTTATGTACAGTTTGTCACGGTACTGGGTTTAAGAAAATATAATATGTATTATATCACTGTTTCCGATACACATAGTACAAGCCTAGAGCTTAGTTTGTTTACATATTTTATTATTATTATTAATACTTACAGAATACTTATTATTCCCTTAAAAGTTTTCCGTTGGATTATCGGGATATAAAAGCTATAATTAAAAGCTACGGTCTAAAGCTAGTTGGATATGAATGAAATGTTATTTGTTTTAAAAATATCAATTTATTAAATTAACTCACATTATTTATACTTTAATTGTAATTGCATTAAAGCATTAAGCTACGTTTATATCCACATTGAAATATTTGGCAATAAACATACTTACTACATCCCGCTGTTTTATTTTTGTAACAAGTATTTAATGAAGAATTTTAATAAGGTATAGTAGAAGGTCGAGTATTTAAAAGAATATAAAGGCTTATCAGGGTGTCTCAAAAGAAATTTTATATTTGTTTAGCTTACTGCGTGAACGCTGCGTACTTGAGGGGTGCGGGGGTTATGTCAATTAGTAGCTTGGCTCTTGGGAATTCAGTCGCTATGGAGCGTTTCTCGGGAGCAGACCGCGCGTTGTGCGTGCGAGAGTTTTACAAGAACGGTGATTCGGCAACTGTCGCGCGTAGAAAATTCTGCAGTATTCGAGGTTTTCGCCACTTAAATGATGCGCCAAGCCTTCCTCTCATTCGACATTGGGTTAAAAAGTTTGAAGAGACTGGATCAACGCTGGATAAATCAAAATCCGGGCGACCTAGGTCATCAAGAACGGTAGAAAACGTGGAGAGTGTTAATCAGTCTGTACGTGACGACCCGAACCTTTCAATTCGGAAGCGCGCGAGTGCTTTAAATGTGCATAGATCATCATTACATCGCATTATGCACAAAGATCTAAAGCTGCACCCCTACAAAATTCAATTGGTGCAAGAATTAAAGCCCCAAGATGCCGGTCAGAGGCTTAATTTCGTAAATCAGATGATTGAGCGATTTTCAACGTTTACCAACATTTTGTTTTCGGATGAAGCTCATTTTCATCTTAATGGCCACGTAAATAAGCAAAACTGCCGCTACTGGAGTTCAGCCAATCCGAAACGCAAACATCAGCAACCCCTACACTCGCCTAAAGTGACCGTATGGGCTGCCATGTCGGCGCGAGGAATTATCGGCCCTTACTTTTTTGAAGACGAAATGGGGCGTACAGTTACAGTCAATTCAGAGCGTTATGTGGAGATGTTAGACAACTTCTTGGTACCTGAACTGCAAAACTTTCCTGGCTATAACCAAAGAACATGGTTTCAACAGGACGGAGCAACTTCACACACGTCCAATTTATCTCTGCCACGTGTTCGTGAAATTTTCTCAGGAAAATTGATCTCCCGGAGAGGTGACATAAATTGGCCTCCACGTAGCCCAGATTTAACCCCTATGGACTTTTTCCTATGGGGTTATCTTAAATCTAAAGTTTACGCCAATAAACCAACTTCACTGGCGCATTTGAAAGAAAATATCCGTCACGAAATGGCAGCCATCCCTCACTCCACCTGTCGAGCAGTCATAAGTAATTTTATTGTTCGATTAAATGAGTGCCAACAACGTGAGGGTTTACATTTAGACGATATTATTTTTAAGAAATGAATTCCCAAAAAGTGTATTTTAACAATAAATAAACATTTTTTCTATATACCGCTTCCTTTTTTTTTAATCAATCCACTAAATATAAAATTTCTTTTGAGACACCCTGTATTATTATTTAACAGTAAACACTAACACGTGGTACCTATATTGTATCTAAGTGTATTGTATTCGAAATAAACGAAGAAGACTTTGTAAAGAACTTTTTCATAGAGGTTCCATGAAAAGATAATTATTTGGTATTTATTTGGTATTTCCGGATTGAATATGCGTTTTATAATGATTCAGAAATGAGGCATCTTGATATGTCTAATAAAAATGTTTTGTGAGTTTTTTGCAATGAAAAATATTTTTATTTTATTTTATGAGTTCGCTTGTTTACTTTTTCTAGATGAATAAAGTTGCTAAAATGTTTTAACTTATAATAAGTATTGTTTTCTTTTTACTCCATTTAAAATGCATTTTAATCAAGGACAAATGTGTGACTTGTATAACATTACATAAACGAGATTAGGTTCTCGGGTCTCGGAATGCAATACCATAAAGATTCATTTTATTAATATAGCTTTTGAATCACCTTTTTTTAAATCGCCAGTCATTTTTTAATTTATGTAGGTACTCGCGTCAGAACAGAGTTCACAGTATGCAATGAAAAACTTATTGTGAACAATTCTATGAAGTACGTGTATAAATATACGTGGTGGCCGAGTTGGTTAGACCTTGGACTTAAAAACACTTAGGTCCCTGGTTCGAATCCCGGTGTGTACCAATGAGTTTTTAATTAAAAAAAATATGTACATTTATTTAACAACACCACTATAGTTCCTCGGAGAGAAAGTTAAGCTGTCGGTCCCGGTTTCACTATACCAACTTGTGAAACTGTTTATAGATGGGTTATTGAGTCTATTCAAAACATCGCGACGAGCTAACCACTTGTTCGGTGTAGATTCATGCCATCGGCTACGACGAGGTGGGATTAAAACCCCTCAGCTGGGTACCCTGGGGCCGTCTAACCGGTCTCGGGCGCCGTAAGGCACCCGTGATGATATACGTATATGTATGTCTATGAAGTATTAAATTTAAATATATGTTTGGATATTTGTTAATTCATCACGTTGTACACTAGGTGGGAGGAAGGTAACTTCGTTAGGCCGACCGACCGGTCTCGTTACCACCGCCCATACAGATGCAAAAACCGTCAAGTGACCTAGTCATGTTCCGGTTTTAGTCTGTGGGTTCATTGGTTTTCAGGAGACTACTGCCTCGATTTTTTGTCGAGGTGGTAGTATCCTTTCAGGGTGCAATTACGAAATGGGTAGTTGTTGACGTTGAGAACTGACGATAAGGCAGCGAGTATATTAAAATATACACTTAATGCAATTTATCTTTGTCTCGCCGCCCATTTCGTAATCGAATCATTTAGCCGGTATAGTGGGAGCGATCAATATTGTTTAAGAACAATTATTGATTGACCCCAGTCAAGGACTTTGTAGGTTTAATAAAAAAAAAATAAGTAGGTAGTTTATTTATACCACTAACAAAAAGTACCTTTGTGAATTAATGGGATATGAATTCATTATTGTGAACAAAACTGACAGAAAGAGCTAGTAAATTTTTAATATGTAAATATTTATTAATAAAACAATCTAATAAATAAATATAATATACCTAATACTAATAGTATATGTATTGAGCCAATGATTCATCTATGCCCATTCTGTTTATTAACCATTTTCTCTCACTGATTATTATATTTTAATTTAAAAACTTGTTTGTTTTTGTACACTTTTAAATCTAGCGAC
The DNA here is from genome assembly GCA_947458855.1 of Monopis laevigella. NCBI lineage: Eukaryota > Metazoa > Arthropoda > Insecta > Lepidoptera > Tineidae > Monopis > Monopis laevigella. The sequence continues at coordinate 17,214,096 of OX381577.1, read as the reverse complement.
AACTGTCTCGACTCAATTAAGATTACCTGATTAAGTTGTTTTGCTAATTTTGTATATATTAGTTATATATTAGTATCCTACTTTGGAAACAAGTGAAAAATACCCAAATAAAAAAAATATAGCTTTTGTGAATTATCTTTGTATATGATTTTACTTTTAATAAGTATATTAAATAAACTTATATTATGGCTTCATAAATTACTTTGATAAATAACAATTGTCACGTACAACACTATACCTATGGAAATCAATTCCAAGGAGGAAGTGCCCTAGGACCTAAATCTTCACAAGCCTTAACAAAACTCAAACTAAAAGTGAGAACAAAGATTATTATAACCAATCAATGCTCAAGAAACCAGAACATTTAATATGACGAATACGGATATATGTTTAATTCATATTTAGATCAAAAATTAAAAGAAACAAAAAGTAGCAATTTATGTCTTTTCCATGTGTAGATTTGAATGAGTACGAACGAGAGATATATTTTAAAGATGTGTTACAGCAGTTCCGTAATATTCATACTTTCATGAAGATATCAGATAAACAACCGTCACACACCTATTAGATATGTCTAATAACTCAAGATGGATCTTCTACGTTGATTAAAACAAATAGAGCACATATTTAAATAAACAATAACTTGACGAAAAACGAAAAATACTCTCCCAAGAAATACCATAAAAGTCCATTTATTTTTTATCCCGTAACTGAACGGTATTCATGAGTCTTTCTTAAATACGATGATGGTAAAAAAATGTCAGGGCCCGTGGGCGGGTGACAACTTTGGTGCCAAAAACTCGAGTAAGGACGCTTGGAAGGTCGCATTCCGCAGATATACCGCCATAACATTCGTTTTTTACTTCAACCGTTGCTCCCAAATAAAGCCACTGGTTTTAAGGTTCTTGTATTATCTTTAGTTACAAAACTTATAGGGTTTTTTTTCGAGATTAGGTTGCTATATAAATAATTCATAATTTAAATAGATTGGATCCAATACAAGGGTGTCTAGGACTTAAATTAAAAGATTTAAAGTAAAATTTACAAATTTTTTAGACAAAACACACATAGAGTTTTTAGCGAATTTAGTTTTAAATAGCTACTGCTATTTAAAACTAAATTCGCTCTAACAGCGGCCACATTCTGTTTCTTATAACGTGATCGTTAAGATTGTCAAAATAACGACTTCCGCTATTAGCGCGCTCTCCTCCAATCAGAATAGTTTTTAACCTTCGCTGATTGGAGAAGAGGGTGCTTATAACGGAATTCGTTATTTTGACAAACTAACGCTCACGTTATAAGAAACAGAATGTGGCCACAGGAGTTCTATTATTTCTACTAATTAGTTACATTACATTTACATTACACATTTTTTACTACTTATTACATTACATATTACACATTAAATCAATATAAAAAAAACAATATTTTTTGTCATTAACAGTTTTCGTAAAACATAAAAAAAACTACGGGCTGGGATATAATTTTTAAGGGATGAGGAGATCCTAAGGGATGAAACTTTCATTGCTGCTGCTGAAATTGCTTATTTCCGCCCCCACTATTATTGTACAAAGCGGCTAGATTCTATTATAAATTGTATACCTCCATAAACTACTAATGTGTGTGAATTTTATAAGAAAAATGCATACAAAATTAACCTTTTTGCAGTAAAAAAACTAAATGCGTGAAATTAAAAAGTAAAAAAAGCTCTTATCCAGCTTTTAAAAGTGGTAATCCTCGTGTACGTAGGTGGGAAACATTTAGAGCTTTTAGGCATTTTCGAATAACTTTTAAAATAAATACTTTTAAATCGTATTAAAGCTTCACGAAAAAAAAACATTTAAATAAAAGCACTTTAGTAATAATGACGGAGTTTTTCTTGTATTTTATTTTTATTCCTAAATCGACTAAGACTATTAATATCTATAATAACACCTTAGGTACCTTAGTTTAGATCGAACGGAGGATTCGACTTTATATACTTCGCTAGGCCGGTCTCATTACGGTCTCAATAGTTTTCCTGAAAACTGGCGAACCCACAGATCGTCAGTTTTCAGGAGACTACTGCATCGATTTCTTGGCGAGATAGTTATCTCCTTTTAGGTTACGAAACGTGCAGTTAATTTCAGGATATTAAAGTAGACTCGCAATGCAAATCGTGTTTTACGTCGCCCATTTCGTAACCTCATTATTTAGCTGGAATGGGGGGTACGATGAATACGCTTAAAACAATGCATTGATCGACTTTATGAAGCTTGTGTTTACCATCAGGTCCATATAATACATTGCCGTTTTCTTTAAAAAAAAAATGCGGATCCACATATGAAAGAATTTGATCAACATACCTAATTTAATTTATGTCATATTGCCAATAATATGTGATATTAAAAAAAATAGATTAATGATTGTTTATGATCAATATAATAGTGTTCTCTTCGTATTTCCTAGCGCTAATGACAATCAATGTATATGCAAATTTAAAGCAATATATTAGAATTAATTTTTGAAGGTAGTCAAATATTCCAACATCCTCTATATCTATGCTAATTGATAAAATTGATCCATTTAAAATTAATACAATATTAAACCTTGATATTATTTATCTATATCTATATTTAAATTATAAAGAGAAAATTTTGAACTCATAAAATATTTTAAATGATTAAAAAAATCTTTCACCTATTAAGGAAGCTATATTATTAAGGAGTAACATTAAATTAAACGGTTGTGGGACAAAGCGGGGCACTGCTAGCTACTGCTACTACTGCTAGTTTATAAAAAAATCTTTCACCTATAAAGGAAGCTATATTATTAAGGAGTAACATTAAATTAAACGGTTGTGGGACAAAGCGGGGCACTGCTAGCTACTGCCACTACTGCTAGTTTAAAAAAACATTTTAAGTTTAAAAAACTGTATATTTGAAATAATACTTAGGTGAGACGACGTTTCTATAACTTACCGACTACCTATGCAGAAACCGTCAAGTCAGCTTTCGGTTACAGTCTGAGGGTTCACCGGTTTAGGAGTGGTGGTCTCCTTGGCGGTTGAGAATCGAACAGCTGATTTGACGATAAAGCAGCGGTATTGCAAAGGCTCCAATAAAAATATTTATAAATAATCATTTAATAATAAAATAAAGGTGTATAACAACTTTAGTTTTAGGACCTAAAACAAAATTTTACCAACTTTCGGGCTATCATAGTTGCAACGTTCCGCACACATTAAAATTGATGGGTGATTCATGTGCTAGTTTTTTTACAGTAAAAAGCTCTTCTCTTTATTGTGTTATAAAAATATGATTCCAAAAGTCTACGCTTTAAATTTTTTTTTGAGCTTTGACATTTTTATCTAAGCTACAATGTTACTATTTATAATAATAATATGTAGGACAATTTACATATATTGCTCCTCACAAACTTAGCCCCAGGCTTGTACTATGTGTATTAGAAACAACGATATAATACATATTATTATATTTTATAAACACCCAGACCATGACAAACTGTACAGAAAAACGTAGGTACTAATATTTTTTTGCCATTGGTGGGAATCGAATCCATGACCTCCGCGGATACAACGCCAAAGGCGCAACCACTAGTCTACGAAGGCGGTCATTAGTTGGCTTTACCTATTTTAATCAAACTTATATTACAATTTAATTAATTTTATTTGAACACAGCATGTATATGTTGAGTTTGTATCTATCTGATGGTAAGCAGACCGACAAAGTCCATGAATGGGGTCGACAATGCATTGTTGTATATCAGCATTTAATCACTCCCATTATTCTATTATAGTTTAAATTTGGCAGTTTTGTTCATTTATTAAAATAAAATGGCTAATGATAGATACTATTTGCTAGTCTAGATATATATATATATCTATATATATACATAATAATATTATATATATATATATATATATATCTATATATAATATTATTATGTTACCTATGTATCTAGATAGATCGGATTAAAAAATATCGAAATTTAAATATTTAAATACTTCCTATAATTCCATTGTGCATATTAAAGGCCTTTAAAACATGTACGAATTTTCATTTTAAACTTCAGTACAGTATTAAAAAAGCAATGAAAAAGTGAGTGCACCATCATCCTATCGAATTTCGATCATTTATGAGCCATAAAAATTGTTCAAACAAACACTTAAATAACCAGTCGAACTCATTTACCGTCATATTTTTCAAATAATAAGAGACTTAATTCAGTGATAAAAATGTAATACACGATATGATCGTGGTTGCTTCAAGTCATTACTTACAGATTATCGAAGGCGTGAGCATTCGGCCACTTGATAAATTGGTACAAGAACAATTTTGATTATAAAAAAAAATAAGAGGATTTTTTATCAGATGCCCTTGGAACAAGTAGGTACTGTAACAGCCGTTTTCGTGACTGTTACATTACCTACCTAACTCTTTGGAAATAAATTAAACTCTTATTATTTTTGGACTTGTTTTATTGAATAACCATCCAATATCATTTATATGATTATTTCTAACAAATTAATATGTATCTTTAATATATTTAAATTACTGCAGGAATACGCTGCTTTGTCTAACCTAGCCCGAACCAATTATCTACTACTTCTCTTGTCTCCCGTCACATGTCCGTGGACCTTCAAATTATTTAAAAATAGGAAATTAATTTAAGAATAATATGGTCAGCCCTCTCCAGCCAGTACCATAGGTTGCGTTCCAAATACTAGGGGTTACATTCATCCCCCCCCTAAAAGATTCAATTGGTACTTCTTGAGAGAATCTTTCATTAAATATTCTATCAAGAATATCCATTGAATTAATTACTAGAAAATAAATAAGAAAATTAAAGTAAGTAATTAAGTAAAATACTAATATTAAGAAAAGACAAAAATATCAGGTCCAAGGAAATGATTGACCTTAAATAAATATTCCTAACCGCGTCACATATTAATTTGTTTTCCTATAAGGGGACTAGTCTTATTTGCTACCCTAATCACTTCTATCGTTATAACGAGGCAGGTCTGTCTTGTACCATTCAATTCAATATACCCATTTAGTCAACCAACTCTGTTTTCACTTCATCAATTAACTAACCAAATATTCACATTGAAATGAATTTACTATACTAAAAACCCCACTAGAAAAAAACGTATAGCACCCTCGTCATCTCGATAGTTAAACTTTCAGTGATTTATATTGAATATCTTGTAAAGTACAAGGTAAAATTAAAGCAAAGCTAATGATTTTAACATATCAAAACCCTAATATTTATACATTATATCATAGACTTTAATAATAAATGCAAACAAAATTAAAATATTATTAGAACTATTAAATGAAAAAATAAATCTTTAGTCTATGATTACAACAAAAACCATATAAAAACTATCTTCTTTTGTTACACACACAACACTGCCACTTGTCATCATGAGTCCCTGTAGTGTCCATAATCTGAAACTAATAATATTGTGTACAGCATCATGTTATTTACATATAAAAATACAAAAAACACCAATAACCAACAATCTTTTGTCAATACCTAATTAATATTTCCATATTTTGAAATAAAATCAATTAAAATTGATTTAATAAATTAAAATCATAATACATTAATATTATCGTCATTCATAAACCCTATTTAATAAAAACACGCCTCTACTTCCAATACCAAAATAATCTATCTATAAAATCGCGCCATCTATCTATAAAAATTAGAACTATTAGTTTCATACCATTCCCATAGATGTCGCTATAATACTAAACAAACATTATCACATTATAGCAATCACATTTTTTTTTTAGCTAAATTACCAACCTTTAACATATTATCCACATTTAATATAGACTATTTTATTTTGTTTTAATATTTTCCTCTCTATAAAGATAATATTATTTAATATGCTTTTATTAACATCAAAGATTCACGTTCCATGTTGAATTGATATACTGTGTTCAAATCAGAACTGAGATAAACTATCACTAGGGATATGTTCACTCGCAGCAACCATATCAAATAGCACGCTTCTCCTTCACGTCATACACATGTTTTTGCTTACTACTCATCAAACTCTATACTTAACTTCTGCATCTTTTCTGGCATGAAACATCATCTACCAGACACCCATCTCTAATTGCCATCTAGCACGCTCCCTCGTCAAATTTTCTCTCTTCATCGTCTCGCCATCTTATGCTGCTCGAAAGGACAGCACATGTTTTTTTTTCTCTCGTTCGCATGAAACACATTACACATATTTTAATAAACAAAATAATAATACAATTATAAAATTTAACAAGACTATAACAAGTTTTTTATATAACCTATAGACAACCTTATACCAACTTTATTTTAAATATTTATTAATATTGATTAATTTATATATATTTTCCATTATATTTTGTTCCTTTTTATAACTCACCTCTTTTATATATATATATTTTTATAATATTCTATTAACTATGCATTTTTGTATATACATATTTTAACTTTAACAATAAATAACATATATACTAAGCATATTTAACTAACTTTCTAATCTAACATTAAATTATTCTTTTATATTTCCATTTTGTTTTTTTCTTTTTATTGAAATCTAACATATACATACTATTTACATAGTTATTTTTAAATTTACGTCTCATTGGATGCTCATTTAATGGACTTTGTAATCCTATCATCTTATTAAATAAATTCTTATTTTCATTACCTAACCCTACCTTATAACCTAAACCTACATGTATTAATCTGTCATACAGCTTTTTCTCAACACCTGTTTTTGTATATATATTACTACCTAGATTATAAATAGACACGTCATTATTTGACTCCAAAATTGGGACTTCATTTCCAAAATCTTTATTTATCACTATCGGCATAACATTCCTAGACTCTAAACTCGGAATGGGAACCTCATCAGCTAAATCATTATTTAATACTACACTCGACTGTTCGTCTTCTACTTCTTTAAACTCTATAACATTATTTTCTTCATAAAACATCTCCTGATTATCTTCTTTATTTACCACTATCGGCTCTGTATCAACAATTTTCTCTATTTCCCTAACCTCTTCTTCAATTATCAATATTTTATCTTCTTTAATCTCTACTTCTTTCGTATTACTACTATCTTTCCTATTATTAATCACAGACTCGGTATTTTCTATTAATAAATTTACTGAATTTTCTATTATAGACGTTGGTGAAAAATTGCACTGACCTGAATTTGACGTTGTTATGGGGGTGATTTCATTTCGCTCTAAAGTCACCACATCGTCCACCTGTCCATATACACTGGCACTGTTGTTCTCGACACTGGTAACACTTCTATCGACTTGAGCATTCACTCCACTAGGCCCGCTTTTATTGTTCCTGTTGTACACACGCTGTTGCTGTTGCTCGTATGGATTCCGTACTGGTGGCGCGAATCTGTTAGGTGGACTCGCCCTCGGTCTTACGTTGTATCTATAATTTTTATTATATACATTATGTGAATTTGGCATAAAATTATTAACTTGCGGTATATTTTGATTCCTATAACATTGTTGACTAACGTCCCCACACACATTATAATTAAAATTACGTTGAATTGGCATTACCGTTTTTCCTAATAAATTATATGTCGTACTATTATTTACCGAATATACATTATCGAACTGCACAATTATTTCTTTTATCCTATTCAATGTTAATTGACCCTGATAAGCGAAGTGTTGTTTGTGATCAATATTTAATCCCTTTATGAAAGTATCACATATAATTTTCTCATCTTCTACTTTCGCTTTTTTCGCCAAAGCGCATATTTTGTAATAATACTCCAATAAAGACATATCTTTTTGCAGTGAAGTAAAGAATAGCCCCATATACGATATTTGACACTTAAATTCTTGTTTAAGCATCGAAGCCAGTTCATTAAAATCTGTACACTCCCTAACGATATAACTATAGTATGTTGAAGCTGGCCCTCTTAAATAAACACCTATTGCCGCCTTCTTTTGAGCATCGTCCCATCTATTCAATGCCGCTATTCTGTTAAAACATACAATGAACTCCTCCACATCTTCATTAATATTCCCCGAAAAATACTCTACCTCTGCCATTTTTATAAAATATTAATCACTGACCTGTTTACCGATACAACATTACCACAATAAAACTCCTTTAGATTACTTATTTAAAATTATTTCTTCATTCCTCCATATTTATATTTTCTTGACATCCGTTTGACAATTCTCTTCTTATTTTCCTTCTTCGATTCTATGCACTCACATACAATGTTCAATATACCTTTATGTACCTTTTTATGGGTTTTCTTTACCTTACGTGTTTTTTCATTTACCCGGCTTCTTTATCTTGCCCGGCGCCTCCACCAATTTGTAACAGCCGTTTTTGTGACTGTTACATTACCTACCTAACTCTTTGGAAATAAATTAAACTCTTATTATTTTTGGACTTGTTTTATTGAATAACCATCCAATATCATTTATATGATTATTTCTAACAAATTAATATGTATCTTTAATATATTTAAATTACTGCAGGAATACGCTGCTTTGTCTAACCTAGCCCGAACCAATTATCTACTACTTCTCTTGTCTCCCGTCACATGTCCGTGGACCTTCAAATTATTTAAAAATAGGAAATTAATTTAAGAATAATATGGTCAGCCCTCTCCAGCCAGTACCATAGGTTGCGTTCCAAATACTAGGGGTTACAGTACCTACGAAGTCTAATGAATGTAGAGAAAGCTAGAGAAATATGTAGTACCAAGTAGCTTACATTACTCTCTGCCTATCTCTTAAGACGCTCACTATTGAAGATTTCTTTAATTTGGTGTGTGACGTTTTTATATGCAATTTTATTTTTATCAAAGAAATGTCTGATTAAATAATATCTATAATCTATGATTTTTAATAGCCACGTAGAATCAATGACAGTATATTTTTTAATAATCTTGTTTTCTTCTGACAATACAAACAGAAAATCATAACATAAAAAGCCAGTGAGATAAAGTTGGAGTGGGCTGGTCAACATTAACACTTAAACAGACCACACCGCAAAAGCAAATAAAATATTTGAATGAATACCAATTTTTTGGAAACATTCATTTATTAATTGAAAATTCCAAGTTTTGTAGCTAACCTATAACATAGATAAAAAGGGGAGTATTAGAATATTATAAATATGTTTAAGTCTAGAACTATTGTTGATGATAAACTAATTGATTCATTGAACACTCCACGCCGTTTTGCGTCAACAAAGACCGAAGTGTCATTATTATTGGGGATCAAACAATTTTTGACAAATAAATATTCGCTGAATAATATCCGCTGAATAAAGACCCCGACAATGAGATTTTAGTTGATGTGTCTAGCAAATCTATTTTGCTAGACACATCAACGATGGATACCATTTAAAGCAGACAGCCTCCGTAGACTAGTAGTTGCGCCTTTGTCGTTGTATCCGGAGGTCGTGGGTTCGATTCTCACCCATGGCAAAAAATATTAGTACGTTTTTGCTGCACAGTTTGTCATGGTCTGGGTATTTATAAAATATAATATGTATTATATCGTTGCTTCTGGTAAACGTAGTACAAGCCTAGAGCTTAGTTTGTGACCAGAGCAATAAATGTAATTTGTCCAAAAAAAAAACATGCATAATTTAACCCCAGTTTCAAAATAATGATCAAATTCTATGAACAAATATAGTTAACCAAGCACGTGACTGATGAAATATCACGTCAATATTTTACTAATTCTGTTTCCTAAAGTTGATCTTAGAATTATAATTTGATCAACGACGCGACGTATAAGAAACCCAATGCGATCATCACAACAAAATTAAGAAATAAAAATGATACAGTTCTCGTGGGTGTTAAAAAATATATTTCTGACCTTAAAAGTAGCTATGCAGCGAATCATAAACCTCTGAAGATTTACTGTTCATCCTGATTTGTATATGATCGTGCTAAATTGCTTTAAGAAGGATTTTAATGCGATTATTCTGTCTTTTAGTACTTGGTACCGAAATTTTGTCATTATGATCGGGAAAGGTTTTTATGGTAACGTCTCAGGGTTCCCACAAAGGTATCTGTCGATCTTTTAAATCAATTATATTCCCACAACAATCCGTAATTAATTTTATGTCATGCCAATTTCGCTGCCACCAGCAGTGAAAAGCTTTTATGACTTTAAAATGAATGATTTAAATTTTAGTGCATCTTTATTGTATGCTAAAATCACGGAACTGTATTTTGTTATTATGGTATCAGATTTTTATTTTGTAAATCCATAATTCAATACTAAAGAAAATGAATAAACCCCGTCTGAATTTAAGGGACTTTTATATATAAAAAGCGTATTAAAATTGTAATAACTTAACGAGAATATAATTTATAAATATGAAGAAAACATAACTTAGCAAGTTGATATATAAATATGATATAGAACCCTATGTTCCAAATAAACACATTAAGCTATGCATCCGTTCAATATGCAAGGAGCGTAGGTGTTAATCTTCTTTAACATAAACACATAAGCCAAAAATATATTTTTATATCTGTTGCTCTTATTCATAAAACATAAAATATATCGCGCGATAAACAAGTTCATATCTTATGTTTTGAGTGCATTGTTAAGTCGGAGTCCCTAAATGGTTATGTTGATGAGGCCTTTGTTTGTAGCCACTTGGCTTCCATTGCCAGTTCCTGCTGTGTCAACGAAAGATTTTATTTCAATGTTTATACAATTAAATTACTTGAACGAGGAGATGAATCTTGAGAGCGTAACGTCTTTCTGATTAATATCGTTTTCGTATAAAATGGAATTTAAAATGTCGAGAACTAAGTAACTACTTGAGGTGTTAAATTTATATGCTGGGGTTTCGGTAAAATTTTATTTTAAGGGTGAAGTAATTATTAAACAAGATTTTGATTGAATTATTTTATATAGAACATATCTATAGTATAGTTTATCTTATTGTATATCTAACTATGTATCTATAAATAATATTTAATTAATATCGTGCTAAGTCGGTAAATTTCGGCAAGTATACTAATTACTAGAATCGCCAACGGTAATAAAAAAAAAAAATTGTGCAGACATCAAACCTTTAGACTGTTACGGTTGAAAACCTGGTGTATACCAATGAATTAGAGTAAGTTAACTTCCCAATATCACTATACCAACTTGTGAAATTTATAAAAGCCTATAGAAATACTTTGACGAGCTTGAGTGCTAGTACAGAATACCACAGCTAAGACGAGGTGGAAATAAAATCCCTCCGCTGGGTACCCTGAGGCCGTCTCGGGCGCAGTTAGGCACCCCTGAGAGTTATTTTTTTCATACATATTTGCTCCTTTTATGTATCTTACCAAACAGTCGCGTTGATTCTTTTTTCACCTCACTTTCTATGAGGGTCTTTGACGTTATTTATTATTATTGTAGAATATGTTACTACCTAAATTCATGTCAAAATGCAAATTGTTAACAGTTGATAGCTTAGGCCGAGTTGCTGAAAGCGTGGTATCGTTTAAATCGTTCGTCAAAGTCAAAATAAGCGTAGTACCTAAGAGAAACACTTCACTAAAATGAATCGATATTTGACTTTTACTGTGTATAATATTATAATAAACAAATGAAATATTCAGATTTTATTTATTTCAAATTGTTACAGCGCTCAAAACATTGATTATTCATGAAAAAGCTTTTAGCTACTACGTCAATTTAACGTCAGTTAGGTACAAGCAACCGGGCCTTCCAAGCCATAATAAAAATGAGTAAATTGCAACAAAGTTCAATCGACTACTGAACTTGACCTTGAGAGTTCAAGTAGCTGTACTTGAAAGTTAAACACCAAATTAATGACCATGCATCCGTTGTTAGTATTAGATAAATAATAATTTATTATGGCAAAAAAATCTAAAAAGAAACAATGTGCACATTTAAGACAAATTGAATCTTAAAAAAAAATACCGTTTAATCAAAGGTAATAGCACACAAAATTCTACTTATAGTAATCATTATAGCACCGTTACGTTCCATTTTATATTTGCGTATGCATCAGTGATTGATTAAATATTATCACAAGTTCTACCAACGCACTACATACTCGTATGTCGTTTTTTTTTATTTTATTTATACCTAGTAATCATTATAGCACCGTTACGTTCTATTTTCAATTCGCGTATGCATCAGTGATTGATTAAATATTATCACTAAGTTCTATCAACGCACTACTTACTCGTATGTTGATTTTTTATTTTGTTTTTCAAAATTCTTTTTATACCTAGAATCGTTAAAGCCGTTACGTTCCATTTTCAATTCGCGTATGCATCAATGATTGACTAAATATTATCAGTAAGTTCTACCAACGCACCTACTTATGTGTTTTTTTCAATTTCTACTTATACCTAGTAATCATTATAGCACCGTTACGTTCCATTTTCAATTATCGAATTAATCAGTATTTGATTAATTATTATCAGTAAGGTCTACCAACGCACCTACTTATGCCGAATTAATAAATTTACTTATTCCAAACTTGATAACCTCTAACACTAATATCTTGTATGTTTTACCCACTTTATTCATTTCGTAGAAAAAAAATGTAAGTAGAATATATTATATCTTTAAGATTTTTTTTGTAGGTATTTATTATAATATTAACGAATTCTTGGATAAAAATAATCGGTGTTTGCGCACGTTTAGTAACAGGAAAATAACAAAGGGGAATATAATTTCAGAAAAAGTTATATGTATTATTATTTTGAAAAACATTTACGGTATAAAGATGATTTTTTTTATATGTTTTCGTTATTATGGATTAAGTACATTTTTTTTTGGATTTTTAGTTTTACAAGTTTTATTTAATAAACTATTTATTCCTCCGCGGGAACATTTTTTTCTACAATAATGATAGTTATACCGAGAAGATATTAAGGGCAGGATCAATAGTCGTTGCTTAGCACAAGTCATTGCTTCCAACTGTCAAAATTTAGTTTTTAATATGCAATTTTACAGTCCAAAGCACAAGCTTACGTCTTAGCTTGCTAAGTAACGAACGATTATTAAATCTGACATAATTTTATTATTTATATTAATGTACTAAATCTATATCTCAATAAGTTCTAGAAAAATCGTTCTCAAAATCGTCTCAACCATTCAAATACATATTAATAATATAAAGTCAAAATTTTACATATCTCTACTTACTTCTATATTAATATTATAAAGCTGAAGAGTTTGTTTGTTTGTTTGGTTGAACGCGCTAATCGCAGGAACTGCTGGTTCGAATTCAAAAAATATTTTAGTGTTGGATAGCCATTTATCGAGCAAGGCTATAGGCTACAATAGGAGAAAAATGTTGTAAAAACGGGGAAAAATTATTCCTTTTGAGAGCGTACTGCGTAAACGGTTAAAGTTACGCAGAAGTTGCGCGGATCAGCGTGCCCCATATAATGTGTCAAATTTTGTCTTTGATATAAAATATCAATGATATCCAATTAGTTTAGTAGAATAAGTCCACTGATAGACTGAATAGCCCCACAAGTTTACCTACAATTTTTCTTTAAATCGGTCCCTAAAAACATCAAAGTAATCAACGTTTTCCTTTTTATCAAGTACCTACTAAAGTTATTTGTTTATTATTTTATATTTTAACTTTATATTATTAAGCTCTAACTGGCATACTGATATAATTTTTAATATATCAGTATTAAAAATAAAATTACAATAATATTATAATAGCCATTCATTAAAACGTAGACAATGATCCTTTGTTCAGAGTCAATTTTATTAATTGCCGTATTGAAAGCTTTTTACCTCCTGAAAGTTGTATTTATATTTTAAATGTTTAACACTGTTAAAGAATAACGTTGTAGACTGTAGTAAACTTCTAAAAACTGTTTTACTTATGAAAATATAATAATTCAATTAGTAGTCATGAAAATTTTAATCTATATAAAAAAAAAAATCGTAGGTTATAAATATTATTGTAAATATGATACTCCTAATCTGAATTCTGGTAATAATCAACGCGTCATTTGGAAGCGCAAAAAAACATTTTTATACATTTGTTGATAAAAAGTTAAATTCCAAAGTAGATATGCCATCATTTTCTTATGACAAACAACAAACAGAGTTACAATTCCGGCAGAACAGTCAAACTGTATCAGACAGACGCATAAACAAGCACATTTAAATTAATGACACCATTCAGTATAATAAAGCCGTTAGGTGTCAAAATGGAATTTTGTTAGGACACAGTCGCTGTTGTGTTTTGTGACACTGTCCTTGTTGCAGTTTAACAAAAGCAAAAAAGATTCCATCCAAAAACATTATTATGTGATATGAATATTTTAATTTTATAGAATACAAAACTTGTATACTCTACGGGGATTTACGTTGTTAGCAAAATATTAAGACTTATCTAATCTGGTGGTTGCGCCTTTGTCGTTATATTTGGAGGTCGTGGATTCGATTCCTACCTATGGCAAAACAATATTAGTACCTACATTCTCTGTACAGTTTGCCATGGTATGCTTATAAAATATTATGTGTTACTATTGTTATTTCTAGTATATATAGTAGAATCCAATTATAGTGCTTTGTTTGTGACCAGGGCCATATGTGTAAAAATTGTCCTATATATTTTTTTATATACATTGGACAAGCGTTAGAGCAGATATTTTCTATATTGGAGAGCGTTTCGAAGTGTAGAACGTCTTGCAGCTAGGAGATAGATTGACGATCTGCTAATAAAGACTGCAAGAGTTTATTTTCGAAAGATACAGGGACTGTGACATATGATGCGCTTTGGGAGGAAGGTCTCTAAAACTTATTAGACCAACCGAACGGACTCGTTACCACTGCCCATATAAGTGCAAAAACCATCAAGTGGCAGTCATGTTTCGGTTTTAGTCTGTGGGTTCACCTGTTTTTGGGAGACTATTGCATTTCTTGTCGAGGTGGAGATTTGTTGTGAAGGATCATCTATTATGGTGCGGTTACGAAATTGGCAGTTAATTTGACGATAAAGCATCGAAGCTACTAAAGTAGACTCATAATACAAATTCATCTTTGACGCAGCCCATTTCGTAACCGCACCATTAGCCGGCATAGTGGGAGCGATCAATGCTGTTAAACAACAATGTATTGATCGAGGATATTGTAGGTCTGCTTACCACCAGGTCAAAAAGTCACATGCCGCGCTTCAGTATAATAAGTTGCTTAGTGTAGTTTGAATTAATCACTTTGAACAATGTTTTTAAATAATCATTGTAAATTTTAATTATTAAGTTTTCATTACTTTTTTTTATTGGAACCCGGAATGTGAGTTCTATCTTATAGTATTTTACTGCACCTTATTTTACCTACTTACGCTTAATTTGTCCCAAAGGTCCCAAAGGTTTGACTGGTAGAGAATGCCTAGCGGCATTAAGGCCGCCTTTGTACTAAATTTGTGCAATAAAGTTTTTAAATAAAATAAAATAAAAAATAATCAGACCTATAAAGTCCATGAATAGTGTTCACCAAAACGTTGTTTACGTCCCATTATTTCGGCTAAATAACCACATCCTGAAAATTATCTACCGCCTCAACAATAAATCGATCCTGTAGTCTTCTGAAAACCAGTGAACGCACAAACTAAAACCAAATCATGACTAGGTCACTTGACAGTTTTTGCATCTGTATTGATATTGTCGGTTGTAACGAATGTGGGAGGGCCCACCTAAAAAATATATAAAATAGGCCCTGATGGTAATAAACTTCACCTTCTGCAACAGAATTAAATTTACTAATACAGAAGAAAACTGTACAGAACGCAAGTAGGAATTGAACCCACGACCTCTCGATACAACGCCAACGGCATGACCAAATATACCACAGACTAGGTGGTCGTTTCTGGCTTACCTATTCAAGCTTAGGTCATCGTACTAATAATGTGTGGCGCCTCACTATTAATTACAGGTTATAAATTATAACTCGACTTTAAAATTATTCTTTTGATAAATCGATCTAATTGAACGGATCTGCAATTGATTAGCGAAAAGTTGCTTCGTCTTCACTAACTAGGCCAACAATAATCAAGGATCTTTCACCGAGCTCGTATCTTCGCCGATTATGCTAAGCAGTGATTAATCACAAATTATTTACAAGGTCTACCTGCATTTAGGAATGTTGTAGTGAAAGTTTATGGCATCCTAAAACCTAATAAAATTTACTTTTGTTCAAATAAATCAAAATATGGCAGAAACAGTCTAAAAAGAGAAATTTAATTAAGAGACGATAGGTTCATTTTATTGGAACTCGGCATGTGACTTTGTATCTACCTGATGGCAAGCAGACCTACGAATTCCAAGAACGGGGTCGATCTATACGTTGTTGTTTAATATCGTTGATTACTCTTATACTATGCAAAAAAATTTACGGAGCAGGCCTCTAAAAATATACTGTAAGTTATCGACGTAAAAGTTCTGATAATAAAATTATATAAACAGTACAAAATATGTGTTAAAGTTATAAAATAAATTGTTTAAACACACCGGGGACCAATTATTTCAATAATAATACGAAGGACATAACACACATATACATATTATAATTATAAATACCTGACCATGATAACTGTACAGAAAAATGTACAAATATTTTTTGCCATAGGTGGGAATCGAACCCACGACTTCCGGATACAATGCCAATGGCGCAACCACTAGACTAAGTAGTAGTATTCTATATCTAAAAAATAATGTTTGACAACACAGCGAATATTGCCTTAGACTGCACGTTAAGCCTGTCGGTCTGAGTTCACCATTCACTATACGCAACTTGTAAAGCTGTTTATACAAACAGCGCTACGACCATACCACTTATTAGGTTTAGACTCAGAATGCTACAACACGATACGGTGAAACTAAAACTACTGCGCTGGGTATCCTGAGGCCGTATGATGATTCACTAATTAATTGATTAAAAAAAGATTAATACACTCAGTGCCTCAAGTCGAAATTATTTGACCAGGGAAATCTATAGGAGAATCTGCCCAGCAGTAAACGTACTACAGCTGATTATGATGATGATGATGGGATTAAAACAACTAGGTATTAAAAATAATCCGTGCTAAATATTGTGCCACTGTTCCAAATTACAAAAGATAGATTAGTATTGTATTTACCTATATTATAGTTAATAAATGCTTCTATCATATAAAAATCTACAGTAAAATTGATAGATTCGATCTTTATTACTTAATAACTTCAAAACGGCTGAACCGATTTGTTGCACATCTACTACGACATACTTTATATCCCCGTAAAAAGTTACCTTGGAAGTACTGGTACAGAAGTTTAATCTCCCATATGTACAATTACTCAAATACAAATACCAGGCGGACTAAGTCACGGGCTAGTAAGCTTGTAAAGAATACATTTAAAAACAAATAATAGAATTGCGAAATTAATTATTGAATATAATTGGACAAAACATAATTTATTGGAATAAAAAAAAAATATACATGTAGGACACTTTTACTCATATTGTGACAAACTAAGCTAAACTTGTCCCTACTATGTGTGCCAGAAACGTCGGCACTAATAAATACAATAATCATTTATAAACACCCAGACCATGGCCAGCTATATGGTACAGAAAAAAGTACTAATATTGCTTTGTCCAAGAGTAGGAATCGAACCCACTACCTCCGAAAACAGCGCCAAAGGCATCATCATCACTAGACTACAAAGATGGTTAATATTTAAAACAATACTCAGAACAATAATTTAGATCTGTACCGCATACTTAAAAAACATCATAACTCAAAAAATATTCAAACAATTATTATTTTATTGGTAAGAAATATATTTTTATAGTACCAATGAACTTTTTATTATTTTTCAAGATTTTTTTTACCATACACACTCGAGAAATAAACCTTTGATGTACATGCTTCATGCCATGTTTTTTAACAACGGCCCTTCAATTTTACAATACCAATAAGAATTATTTCTGTCATAAAAATGTTTTTACAATTCAAACTTTTAAATTAAAATCACAATGACAAACCAAAGTAAAATGTTAAAATTTAGCTGAATCATTAATCCTTCGGTTCTTCTAAAATCGTCGAAGCGGCGTTCCAAGTGGCCATACATCTTCCATCCACTCTTTAAGCTTTAACTTAACGAACAGTTGCGAGAATTAGAAAAGAGGCTTTAAAGTACCATTTAAGAGCATAATGCAGTATGACACGAATACCCCAATAAAATAAACTAAATGTCCAACAATGGTATGCAAATACGATAAAAAAATACGTAGGAGCACACATGACACACATACATAAATGTGTATGTGTGCGTATTTTCTGCAGAAGAGATGAGTGTTGATGTTGCAGATGTATAAAAGCGAAGCGCCGGTTTCGAAATCAACATAACGATTTGAAATTCACCAACGAGTGTACACACAGTCGCGACATATCAAGCATAACCTTCCGGATTGTGATCGCGAAGTTTCAGTAACAACTTGTGCCTAAAAGCTTAGTAACAATCGTGGTGTTTGCAAGTTTGAAAAAAGTTCTTCAGAAAATGCTGTCGTTTTTGGTAAATTTCTCCCTGCCTCTACTTTTATCATCTAGTTGTTTTTTAAAATAACACTGTATAGTTAGTCTTTTTCATGGACTTTGTAGCCAACACTATTTTGATTACCAGCTGATGGGTACAGAGTCAAATCGCGTGCTTCTATAAAAATATTTCCCATTTTGTTTTCTTGGATTGCATCCTTTATCTACATGTCTATGTTTTTTTCTTCTTGCAGTTTATTTTGATGATCTGTGTGGCCGCCACGGTCGCCAATCCGGCCGAAGATGGTAGATGGTATGCCCAGAAATACGGCGGCAATGGAAGGTAATTTTATTTATTTATCCTCTTCTCATAAACAATAAATTTACTCATTTACATCATCGTCATAATAATTGCCTGAGTATGATTGTAAATTTACATTTTATTCACTTTATATTAAAACATATATTTTATGGCACTGCTGTATCGTTTACCAGTGATTTAAATTTTAAGAGATGGTTTTATTTGAATAAATTTATTAAGATTTATGTTACAAAATTTTAAAAACAAACTATTTAATTTCAGATATATTCCTTCTGATGAAGGGAAGTATGTTCACATCCCGAATCCATACATCCACGATGGCAGACCTTACGAACACGATGACAGGGCACCAGAACCCTATGAGCATTACGTCCCAGCAGCTAGTGTAGATCAATACAAGCTAGTTCTCGTCCCAGGTGATAGCGACAATCCTTACTACAAACCAGGATATTACAAGAATAACGGAATTAAAATCCTGCACCAAAAACACAACTACAAAGAAGACAAATATGATTTTGAGTAAGTCGTTTATACGATAATTCAGTTATAATATATTAAATATCTAGAACTCCTATCACTTAATTTAAATATTTATTTAGTAGTTTTATGCAAAACTGTTAATGAGTCATTAGGAAGCTGATGCGATGTCCATAAACGATTAAAATGCAACATAATAATAACTGTTTATAAACCGCATTCTAAACTAAATTAACCTACTTCAAACAGTTTAATATTTAATACTTTATTTTAATACTGAAACAAATTTTGTGCACCATGAAGGGGACCTCTTAATATAATCCCATTTTTGAATATATTATAATATATTAAGTCTGCGAATGGAATCAAAAGAAGTCCTTGCTAGTCGATATTAATCAAAAGAGATCTATTTGGAGACGTAGAATATTTCCGACATTGACCTACTGTAAAGCGGCAATCAAAGAAATACATATCAATGGGTCAGAGATCAAAAACATTTATTATCATTTATGACCACCGAATTGATATTATATTATGCATTTTATAACATACTACATCACTTTTGCATTCATAATTGACGTTATATCAAGCTACTTATCATTACTGTCGCCTCCGTGCCTAATTTATGTCAATATAATTAGAATATTCGCTTTGTTATTTACAGATTCGAAACTGAAAACAAAATAAAAGCGGAAGAGAAGGCTTTTGTAAAGAACCCAAATACTATCGATGAAGGGATCGCTTCATCGGGATTCTATGAGTACATCGGTCCCGATGGATTCAAATACCACGTGGAATATACTGCTGATGAAAAAGGTTTCAGACCCAAAATACAAAGGTTAAACACTCCATACTCTGGAAAGTGGGAGTACATCAAGGTTAACAACTAATCTCAAAGCATCCTATTAATGGAACCTCAAAACAGCAGCAGATCTTTACATCAGTATTCCTTGTAATTGTAATATCATAGAATGGTGTTCTATATTTTTTGCTCATATAAATTTATGTTTAAATTATAATATAGGTCAAGACCACACTATATTCACGAACATGACATTTTCGTATGATCTGCCCGATATATTTATTTTTAACAGATATTGACATATCAGGAAATAATGTAACGTAATGTTTCAATATTATTAAATAAGTATAAGTACAACATTATAGTCGTATAATAGACGTTTAGAGTTGTAAACCTGCGTCAGACTGTACTTATTAGTCCAATAATAATTTATACTATTAGATTAAGTGCTTAGTGATTTAATTTAGCAAATTTGGTTAATATTTTATGAAATGTGATAATAAATTTTCATGATTACAACAACCTTTTATTTATCGCCTGACAACCTCCTCAGATGTTTTTGTCAAATTTATTGTCTAGATTCAAGTCATAAATTACATTTTGAAATCAATTATGTCAAAAAATATACATACTATTGGTTTTAAAATATATGAGAAGTTTGTAAAATAAAATTAGTGTCAATATTCACAAGTTTTATAAACTTGTGGATAGTTAATTTTATCCACAAGTTTATAAAATATATTGATAACATTATGTATTGAAACTAACTTTTAATATTATGTTATTAATAGTTAATAATATATTTAAAAGTAGAGTTTAGAGATTATCTATTTATTAGAGAGATAATTTATTTGACACGTGAATCTTAATTAAATAATAAAATAACTAAATCTGTACTAGAAAATAGTGCAATTGCTCTCTAAGAGTGTTTCTTTGTTTATTATTATGCGATAGAAATCATGCGGGGCAGGTAGAGGCCAGCGAGTATTACTTGTCTCTATCACTAATAATACTATCGATGAAGGAATCGCTTTATCAGGATTCTTTGAGTAGATCGGTCCCGATGGGTCCTAATTCCAAGTGAAATATACTACTGATGAAAAATTATATTCCAATACCCTGCAAAGTGAGAATACATCAAGGTTAACAAGTAATCTCCAAATATCCTAGTATAATGAAACCTTCTTCCTCGTACTCCTCGTCCACAAACTCTTCTTATATTTATATATATATAGAACATCACCGTATTTTTAGTCTTTTTTAATAGATTATTCTTACTTAATATAACTATGAAAGCATGAAAATATAGATCACAATCAGTTAAATGCTAAAATGTAATACATAACTACTAAACAAAAACATTTTTAATATTTAAGTATCATAAATATTAAGTCAATTTAATACTCATATCTATTGAAACTCTATCGTCGCCGCATAGTCTCAAGGTGCACCAAAATTCCCGGTTCTGTGTAATGTGCACCCAAGACCAGCCAGCTACACTCCGCCACTCTAATAATTATTGCTATATGAATAAAATTGTATACTAAAATAAGCTAAACGGTTCTTGTAATCTTGAGTGCGTGTCGCTACACCCGCAATAACCTCGCAGGGTGCGAAAGCAATATTTGATCTGATAAACGATATGTAAATACCGAGGCGCCTCGAATTTCAATAAAATATCTTAAGAGTTCGTCGCCAAAAATACACGATACGCGAAGTGAGAGGAGCCATGGAAGGCTCGTAAAGTCATGCGTGTTAGGACCCCGGCAAGAAATTTGGCGAAATTGTTTTGGCTCGGGCTGAGGAGGCATTTATGGCGTCGCGGGGACGTTGACCGGGAACGCTCTGCCAACTGGCCGGCGCCATCCTGCCCGACGCAATGCGAACCTTATGAAGATGCTGCACTGCGCACGGTCCCATCGGCAGCCTCGAAAATTATATACGACGTTCTTCAGCGCCCAATGCACATGATTGAACACGAAGCCTGTCCGACCGATCCCGAAACTCTCAACTTAATTGGAACTAAAAATTTCTTAATAAAATTCCTTTGCTTTTATTTGGAGATGCACGACGTCGATGAAATGTGATCTAAATGCTAATGAGGTAGCTTCGATTAGCGTATCAGACAGAAGTGGTAAGACATTTATGGCTACTTCATTACGCACAGGTTCGGCTGGCACTCAACACTCAACATTTTATGGTATGTGTTACATTTTTTTAATCACCATCGTTAATACCGTTCGAAATTGTTTTTAAAGCTGCACAGCACTACGCTATATAATTATTTAAAAACCATAACCTCATATGTAGTATATTACCAGAAAGTTAAAAATCTATCGTATACTTACTAATATTCGTATACTTGTATGCCGCAATTTCATGAAACTGTAGGAAAGTGAAATCTGGCCTAGTATTACAAAGCTTTTAATATAATTTCCAAAAAAAACAAGTTTTATATATTCGAGTTGACCCAGTATATGTCATAAGATTGCTGTATACTTTCAGTGTTATATTGAAATGCTAGTAATTAGAACGTTTTTTTATTATTTTCATACCTTCCAAAACCATATTCTGAAAATAAATATAATATATATTAACAGAATGATTTTACTGAAATACTATTTACAGTTTTTCAGTAAAATCATTCTATTTAATTTAACCACCATATAATCATATGGATTTACTTACAAATTACAAGTTCTCGTAGTAGGTACTCTTTATTTATTTATTTTTATTTTATTTTATTTATCAAACTTTATTGCATAATACAAAGGCGGACGTAATGCCGTTGGGCATTATCTGACTGTCAAACCTTCGAGACTTGTGTGCAATTCAAATTTTTTTTTTTATTTTTCTACTTTAGCTTTTTCTGATGCGATAACCTAGCCAATGACAAATATTGGAGTCTATTGTCTTTTTTATTTCAATTGTAACTTAAATTATATAACCGATACAGGCTTCTAATATCGAAAGAAAACGCGAGAAACGGAAGAACGCCGGATGCAGCGTCTGCTGGCTTAATTGGCCTCCGACCAACTTCCAAAAAGAAACCGTTGCGGGAACGTGACGCGGTTAAACGGGAAAAGGATAGAGATAGGAAACTATAATTTTTGTCCTTTTTTTCCTTTCAGTGAACGCGAACCTTCGAGCTTCGCATGAACTAGTTTTGGCTAATATTTTCTTTTCATTTAACAATGTTTTTCTTCGTTTCAAGATTCTGGATATGATTTTTGTGGTAATTCTTGAGTGTGTATGTTATTTTAGACCTTTTATTGCTTTTTTTTGAGTTTGTAATAGGTAAGATTATTATGTGCATTTGGAAATTGAGTGGCCGCCAATCATTTCAATTAACAGTAACATTTTGTTGTAAGTTAGTTTTTTTAGGTGGGAGAAAGACCACTATAACTTCGCTAGGCCGACCAACCGAACTCGTTACCACCCAAACACATGGAAACACCGTTAAGTGACCTGTCATGTTTTTGTTTTAGTCTGTGGGTTTACCGGTTTTCAGGAGACTATTGCATCAATTTCTTGTCGGGGTGGAAGTCTCCAAAGTAAGAGGCTATTAAAATTAAGTCATAATGCATTTTCGACTTTATCGCTGCCCATTTCGTTACCGTATCGTTTAGCCGGCATAGTGGGAGATTTATGATATTAACCAACAATATATTAATCGACCCATTCATGAATTTTGTAGGTCTGTTTACCATCAGGTAGATACAAAGTTACATGCCGTGCACCAGTAAAAAACAATTTAAATACTGCTGGCAAGGAAAAAAATTCAGATTCCTATTACCTCAATCCAAATGCATATATATTATTTTAACTGAAATATCGAAAGTTAAACTTTTTGTTTTATTATAAAGTTTGAAATTATAAACTCACATTTAACTTTAGTGATCTTTGACATTACGTGAAATGCCATCACGATAAACAGTCTACCTACAAATGGTGATATCAACTAATAGGTAAATATTACAACAATATATATATACTAATTTGAATAAAAAATTCCAATTGTTATCATTATAAAAATAGACTTTCGAGAAATATCGCCTGACTCAATTAAATAAAATAATGATTGATAACTATATAATATAAGTTAAATATTCTGACTGGCTGATTTATTGCCAATTTTAACAATAAATTATCTTTTTTTGACGGATAGTAACCATACTGCCGTTACTTCATTACAAATTTCACTAGTTACCATGGTTACTATTAGTCAAAAAATATAGATTATAAAAAGCGATCACGTTTAACAATCACGCGCAGCTAAAACGTTAGCTACGTTAGAAACATTTAAATTTGATGTTGTAATTTTATACCATCAGCATTACGGGTGCCTTTTTGACTCCCGAGAGCCGTTTAAACGGCCTCAGGGTACCCAGCGGAGGGATAATCCCGTCCTCATTTCGCCAATGGTATTCGTAGCAACATATAACAAGTGGTGAGCTTGTTACGGTGTTTAAAACGTGTTTAGCCTCGTTGTATAAAACTGTCACCTATCCCAGGTCCGGCCTTGTGTCATCGGCCTTATTATCAGTCGCGCAATGACTTAACCACTAGGCTGGAGCCTTAGAAGATTAGCTTACAAAGCTATAATATATTTAATGTTATTTTTTTTTATAAATTTGCTAATTAGCTTAACATTGGTATAACGCTTATCATGTGTCTTGTTAACAAATTTTTATCATATATTAATTTGACCAACGTTATAATAAATAAGGGTAAGTTATTAATAAAGATTTTAGTCGAAATCATAATACTTAACTATCGAATAACAATATTTTATGACACAAATCTTAAATAAGCTTTTAAGTTTCGATCATTGATAAGATCTTAAAGATCTCTGTTAAAAAACTTTGTACATAGCTCGATTTTGAATGTAAAAACAAATGTTTATGTGGTTTCGTATCTACTTGAAAACTTTAAACCTTACAAAATTATATTCCTTGTTCAGAATCCTGAATGCACGAACTCCAATCGAACCTAGGAATTAGGAGATGCATTAAAACCCGTTCAGCTACTTGAACCCAAAATATTGTTAAACATTTACAGAAGTCGGTCGTTTTACAAACGAACAATTCGTTTCCGAAGCCGATTTTTCCAAGTTAACCACATTGGAATAACATAAAACTTTAGGTGGTTTGGAGCGAGTCCAAATAAGGTAACTGTCGGTGACATCCGGTGACTGCCCAACTGCTCCCGTTACGAGTTAGTGCCCACTTTGAAGGGGACTTAGCGGACAGAATTGATGCTTTAGTAGTTTATGTGGATGATGGACATTTGACTTCGTTATTGAATATTTTGGATATTGAGTGATTTGTTATGTTTATTTTTATAGTAAATTTATGCTTATACAGGTTGACTGTAAAAGGTTGTATTTTGGGCTAATATAAGTCATGGAATTAAGTGTCCCGACACTTAATTCCATGGGAAAAAGTAAAAAATAAAAATTGAAAAAAAAACATGCCTTCTCTATACAATGTTAAATTAATGTTAAAATGACCAATTTGTATTCGGAAGCCAAAAATTTTGTTCATATTAGCCTCAAGGATCTCAATCATTTATCTTTCAAATTCACCCTGTATAATTTTGATTTTTAGATAAACAATATGATTATAATATTGTGTTTTTAAGGTTCCGTACCTTTATAAAACAAAACGAAAAACTTGAGGATCCCCAAGAATTAGACAGACATACAGATGGACTGAGTGATCACATATATAGTTCATCTGTATGTCTGTCTGTCAAGAATGATATCCCTAAAACCGTGGTTAAGAGAGAAATGAGGTTAGAATTTGAAATACAATCAATTTTCAATTTTAAATCTTCTCTGTATTCAAAATATTATTTATGTAAAAATATATACATACATATCATCACGGGTGCCTTACGCTGAGACCGCCTAGACGGCCCCAGGGTACCCAGCGGAGGGGTTTTAATCCCACCTCGTCGTAGCCGATGGTATGAGTCTACACCGAACAAGTTGCTAGCTCGTCGCGATGTTTTGAATAGACTCAGTAACCCATCTATAAACAGTTTCACAAGTTGGTATAATGAAACCGGGACCGACAGCTTAACGTGCTCTCCGAGGTACTATAGTGGTGTTGTCAAACAAATGTACATGATTTTTTTAAATTAAAAACTCATTGGTACACACCGGGATTCGAACCAGGGACCTAAGTGTTTTTAAGTCCAAGGTCTAACCAACTCGGGCTCCACGTATATAATAATATATAAATATATGTAAATATGATGTAGATAACTCTATATTAATAAATAAATAATAAAATATGCTGCAATTTTTAGGGGAAAATCTGGGAAAGTTTAGTTTCACAAATAAAATAATATTAGTTTTGATTTTTATTTTACCTACTCTGTAAGCCAAAAATAAAAAGAGCATGGATATACAGATATAATTTTCCAGATATTAATATTACGAAAAAAAGTCTAAATTTTAACTTAACTAAAGACTTTCCCAAAATAAACTGAGCTTTAGAATCAATTCCCTTACTGCAAATAAATAATACTATACCGCCTCCGTAGTCTAGTGGTTACCCTGTCGTTTATTGTAGTATTGTAGTTTTTAGTGTTGTATCTAAGGGTTCGATTCCCACTTATGACAACATATAACATGGCACAATATTAGTTTTTCTGTTACAGTTTTTAGTCGGGGTGTTTATAAAGTACAAGTATTAGTTTTATTGTTTATAGAGCACAAGCATAATTATATATCAAATTATAAAAAAAATATAAGAATTATAAACTAAAATAAAAATAAATTAAAATATTCCTCTAGTTTGTCATGTGGCATGTTGCCCAAGATGCTGACGGCATTTACATATATTTATATTAGCGTTTTTTTTTTTCTGTTGTTATTGTCCTACACATTAATGTTGGATTTAGTAATTAAGAAAAAAAAATGGCTATACCACCATACACAACAAGCTCGCCACTTGTTATGTGTTGCCTCCGAATAACCTTGGCGAAATGAGGACGGGTTAATAGGGATTAACCCGTCCTCATTTCGATGGTATCTTAAATAGCAAAAATTCTCGATTTTTAATAATATTATTACAAATCCGAAAAAAAGTTTCCTTTTTTACTGTTTCTATTTTCACGTAACGGCAAACAGCACAGACATTTGGAAGACGTGGCCTGTCTGCTCGCTCTCCACCGACAACGTATGCTAAAAAATGCAAACAAGAAAATTTAATGGTTCGTGAAGTAAACCAGCACCTCCCCTAGAATTGCCCTACCATATTCCTCTCAAGAGTGCCACTCTGCAAATTACCGATTGAATTATTTTTATATTTTTTATTTAATCACATCTTTATTTATAATATTTGCGGAAGTTATCATTTTTATATTTTCGGATGTTTCTTATCGAATCACCAAAACAGCTGAATCGATTTATATTAAACTTACCGGAATAAAATATTGTCGAATTTAAAGCTAAAAAAAATACAAATGACACAACAAACAAAGTATGAATCGAACCTTAATTTTAGTGGATAGGATACTGAGATGGGTAAGATATATTCTACTTAGCTGGCATTCTTTATATTTCTAAAGTTTTAAGTAATTCAAATAAAATATTTATTAAATAACATGATTCTGAACAATAATTAGCAATAACAAATAACATCGTTAATTTATTTAAAAAAAACTATAACACTATTCTGTCAACATTTACTCCAAAATAATAATTTATTCAATCGAATTGAAAGCGAGAACGAAACTGCACAGATAGCCGACTGCATTTGGACTGGATTGAATTTGATTTCATTACGGTCGGTGAAATAGATTTGATCTTATCATGAAGGCATATTGTTTAACCATCGTTGTTGGCTTTATTCAGATTTGTAGTTTCATTGCATTGATAATATAAAAATGGTTTTTAATTGCTTTAAACAAAATGCGATAGCTATTAATTTATTTTAGAAAACTATTGGGAGCTTGGATTCTGAAGACTTCAAGAATGTCTTTGCTATAGGCCTAATCTTAGCCAATGTCTAATTTTGTTATTTGTACATAATTATATATTATTTCAGTAAGTCACACATAGAAATATAACAGTAATACCTGTGATTATAAAGTCAAGATATACATTATTAATAATAATAATTAGGTAGAAAATCATCAGCATTTTTTTTATTATTTAGCAATTAATTTCTTGTATTTGTTTTTATATCATACTCACAAAACTTTGTTTATAGTCTCAAGCTAAATTAAAGGGCGTATTTAATTTTAACATATTTAGAGAGTATCCCATTGAAATTGAGGGGAACTCTTTATGGATTTTCTTAATATTACTTACTATCGCTTATTATTCTAAGCTATTGACTTGAACACGAAAATTGCGTTTCGTTTTGTTTACGGAGGGAGAAAAGCAAACGACGCATGTCGCAAAAGATAAGAGGGACTTAAGTCGCTGTAAGGTAAGGTATATCTTATGTACACAAACAGACAACCATGCATGGACTATATTTTTTATATTTTAGAAATACAACAGTAAAAAAAAAAGAAACTTGTCAGTCTCAACTTTGCTAATCATCGTTCGGCTTCTGCAATCTACTGGTGGACAAAGGGTTATCCTAAGAAGTTAAATAAAATATGTTTAATTTTTAAGTTCACTCACATTGTTTTGACAGGAACTTGTTTGACCTAAATGGTGTCTGATGAGAAAGCATCGATGAGGTCGAATTCTATATTCTATAATTCCCAATTTACTCTGGACTTAAAAATACTCAAAATGTAACTGTCTGGAAAAACAAGCAGAGAAACTTATACTGAACATCATTCTAAAATACATTAATATTTTTATCTATACTAATGATAAAAATTTAAAAGTCGGTAAGAAGATAAATTATTCTTCGGGGTGCATAGAATTTTATAATATTAATATGACGTCAGAGCAGTAACATATATAGGTATATATTAGACGATAAAATATATTTATACATATTTAGGATATTATTAATAGGAGGTTAAGCAGATGACGACAACAAGGCCGTATCTGGGATGGGGTTTATACAACGAGGCTATTTCATCATAAACACTGCAACAAGCTCGCCACTTGTTAGGTGTTGCTTCCGAATACTATCGGCGAAATGAGGACGTTTAATCCCTCCGCTGGGTACCCTGAGGCCGTTTAAATGGTTCTCGGGAGCCAAATAGGCACCCGTGATGGTATTCATTTATTTATTATTATTTAGGAACCTAATAAAAACATATTTTAAAAGACTCATTAACATGTGCGAAGTCACGGGAATGAGAAACAGTCGAATATATTTAAATACTACAACCCTTTATCCAATTTCCTTAGGACTTGAAACTCGAAACTCTTCATAGAAATAATAAAAAATAAAAAAAGTATTTTGAAGTCACTGTTCTAAAAGAAAAAAAAACGTTGGTTTAAAAATAGACTGCCGTTTCTACAAAGTCGATAGTCTGCGGCTGAAGATAGGCTATCTTGAATTTTCTTTACACATTTTTAAATAACTTTACATGGCACATAAATCTTTATTCAAAACAAGGGTGAATGAATTTCAATTCCAATTAGAATAATGATATTGTTTTTGTGGGGTGCGATGTTGTATGCGAGATTTTGATGGAGTATTTTTCAGATACCTACTCAATACTCATACTTATAAGTAGGTAGTAATAAATGTATTTAATGTTAAATTTATGTTTCATTGTAATTCGATATGTAATTATTGAAATAATAAGTATACAACGATTTTTCATAAAGAAAATAAGATTTTTGAATATCAGTTTAAATAATTCTTAGAAGTTTTGTAAAATTAATATTACTGTATTTTATACAAAATTAAAAATAAAATTTATGTGTATCATTATCTTTTATAAACATATTCACTATATGATATAGTAAAACTGGAAACAAGCGTAACGTGCTTTTAAAGCACTAAAGTGATGCTGTCAAACAAATGTATTTTTTTTACGTTAAAAACGTGTTGGTAGGTACACACCGGGGTTTGAACTCGTCGTGACCTACAAACTGAAATGTTTTTAGTCTACGGTTTAACAAATTTGGACACCACATATACTATATTTATTATTATTTATATATACCACTTCTGTGGTCTAGTGGTTGCGCCGTTGGTGTAGTATCGGGAGGTCGTGCGTTCGATTTACAAACTACAGAGCATAGTTTGTGATCACAGCAATATGCCTACATAAAAAAAAAAATACTAATTAGAGATTTAATTAAAGTACCTTATTTTTAAGGATAAATTCTTAGTAGGTACCTATATATATTTTTTAATTACAAAATGAAAAAGCGAACAGGAATTCGATACCCGAAAAGTACAGTATTTAAACTCACTACAAACACTTAGTAAGCAATACGCCAAGCACTTGAATCTGTTAAAGTCAGTAAGTGGACATGGCCGTTCAGGCGAAGTGTCACTTCAGTATTTAATTAAACGGAAGAAAAGAGAAGAAACTGAGAAGGTAGGGTAATTTGTCAAAATTAATTAAAAAGAAAGCGTCGGCACTGAGGAATTACAGAGAGGCTAACAAGATGACGTTCCGTTTGAGAATTTGCTCACTGTACTTGTTTATGTTACTGGATAGGGCACGAATAATGATGCGGTATGGTGGCTGGGTGCAATTTTTGGGCAGTGCAGTAAAAGAGGTTCACGATAAGTAGCAAGGTTGGATGGTTAAATATTTTTAAACAAAATATAATTAAAGCATCTAGTAGTAGCAAATTGGCGTACAAACCAAGAAGAAAATAATACCAAGAATAAGTAATAATTTATATGTAGCTTTTAACATAATTAACTCTGTAGGTAATAGAATTCCAGATAGGATATATGTTTTCTTTTGGGAGAGAACGGCATGAGACTTTGTATCACCATGATGGTAAGCAGACCTATAATCCATGAATGGAATCAATTAATACATTGTTGTTTAACAGTATGGTCGTTTTCTATGCCGGCGAATATGCATTACAAGTCTCGCTGTTTTATTGTCAAATAAACCGCCTGTTTTGTAACCGACTACCACTTTGGCAAGTATGACTAGGTACACTTGACGGTATACATTCTTTTCACCAATTACCTATGCCAAGTAAAGTTTATTGGTTTTTAGGAAACTTAACCTTAGACATTTTGTAGATATTGAAGCCTGTTTTCAGGGTGCGGTTACGAATTTATTTTAGCTATCATAATAATAAATAACATTACTATTGTATTTATAAAGATGACAATCTAGGTTTAAAATAACATCTGTTAAAAAAAAACTAATAATAACTTGGTTATAATATATATCTTATAAACATATAGACATCTATCTAATAAACCTTACGAATTCTAGAAACGACATGAATGTCAAACTTTTACTAAAATTTTGCGTCATTAAAATCAATTGGCCATAGTCAATCAATTCCTCGAATCTATTCGCTATAGTCAATTTAATAAGAATGTGACTTATCTGCTAATTCATTGCTGATTGGCAGTCTGAAGTGCCTTGTTATGTACTATAATGATAATAATCTTTTGGTCTCCATAATTTTTCATAGACTCATATATATATATATATATATATATACTATATAGAGTTCGGCTTCATCTTCTAATTTTTTAATTAATTAATCACTTTAGAAATGCGACCTCTTTGACAGCTTTATTTTTTTATTGGAGCTTTTGATGTCAACCGATAATAAGATCAAGTGATAATATTTTCAAATAAATTTACTAGTATTTTTATTTTACGAAACCTTAAATATAATTTTGTCTAAAGGTGCTTTTTGCGATAAAATAATACTTTTGTGTTCTCTATCATTCAAAGCTCGCCGGAATTCGTCGAAGTTGTTGGCCAAGTCTCTTGTTTTCGAACTAATTAGTCAGTTTAATAGGAATGCGACGTCTATGCTAGTTAGTAATTCATCACTGTTCGGTAACCTTGGATGTCAACTACTAGTCCCATTGAGGTTGATAATAGAATTACGAATATTTTTTTTGTCTTTTGTAATTCAAACAATAGTTATTTTTTTATTAGTTATTTTCAGATTTGATTTTTCAAAAATAAATACTATCATAGTTTTATTGTAATTATTACTATTAATTTATTATAATTATAATAATGTGTAGGACAATTTACACATATAGGTCTGGTCACAAATTATAATAAGCTGTAGGCTTATACTATGTGTGCCAGAAGCAACGATATAATACATATTATATTTTTATAAACACCCAGACCATGACAAACTGTACAGAAAACAACGTACTATTATTTTTACCTATTTTTTTTTTTTACCATGAGTGGGAATCGAACCTACGTCCCCCCTATACAACGTCAAAGGCGCAACCACTAGTCTACGGAGGCTGTAGTTTAGAGGCTATTAGAAGGTAAGGCTTTACATGTCATATGTAAAGCCAGTATAAAAGTATGTTTATGTGTAAGTATGTTTTTATTAGATATATACCTACAAATTAGTAAAACACTAATTCCGATTTTTTAAAATAAGTTGCTGAATTAAAATTGAATTGTATTAGAGGACTCCTTCTGTGGGCTACGATTTGTGGCCCAACAATATATAAAAAAGCGAAATATTGGGCCTGGAGAGTTCCAAATTTGGTGTTTTTTTCAAAGACTTTTTACTTTCCGCTATTCTTATTGGTACATTTTAAATAATAATGATATTTAAAAATAATTTTATGCATAATGAGCATTCTATAAAACTGGTCATTTGTTTTATTTAAAAAAAATAAAACAATCCATTGGATCCAGAGATACACAATAAAACTTCTTGCGCTAGTCATTATATTCAAAGGGCATATTTTATTATGATATCAATTTATTAAAAAAAAACACCTATGCCATCCATCCCCTTTAGCTGTAATTTGCTTTTTCATATGTATATTAGAGAAGGGATCTCATAAAGGGAAAAGAGATTCTTAGTACTTACGTGTGGTATCCCCTCCATCCGGATGTGGTCTTTACGTACAAAAGACCGAATTGCCCGCCCTGATTGAATTATGTCCCTTCCTTTCCGCCCTCGATATGCTATGGGTTTTGTTGCTATTTTATGTTAAACTCAGACGAATTTTGAATAGCTTTTGTGAGTCTACTGTGTGCTTTTGATGGAGAGTAATATGTAATCTAAGAATAGTTAGGTACCTACTTCTTCTGTAATATAATAATAAGCATTTACAAGTACTAATAAATCTTGAATTTAACTTTACTAGAGACGTACATCTAAGACATACTTTAAAAAGAACGCGAGATGCATGTGGAATTTCAGTCATTACAAATTACTATAAATTTTAGTGAGATACTTTACGGGTAGTTAATATATATTTATTATTGTATTTTTTTTTTAAATTGATAACAACCAAATTAGTCTTCTTATTATATTCTTATTTTAGGCTATATTTTTTAAATCAAAAATAAAAATTAGAAATAAAAACATCATTATAGTTACTCGGAAAGCACATTAAGCTGTGTTAAGCTGTCGGTCCCAGTTTCACTACACCAACTTGTGAAACTGTTTATGGATGGGTTATTGGGTGTATCCAAACATTGCGATGAGCTCTTGTTCAGTGTAGACTCATACCATCGGCTACGACGAGGTGGGATTAAAAACCCCTTCGCTGGGTATCCTGAGGCCGTCTAGGCGGTCTCGGCCGCCGTAAGGCACCCGTGATGATATTATTAAATTTAGGTAAGGTAAAGTAATATCTTAAGAATCATACAAATAAATTATAATAACTTGACACAAAATTGAAAAGTCGGCATTCAGCTTGAAACAAAAACTTGTGGATATGTTTCCAATAACTGAAAAATAACTATAAAAAAATAAACAACAGAAAAAGTAATTTATTTTCCCTTTTTGATCTTATTAAAGTTTCTGAAGGATTTGTATGTCTTTGAATAATAAGGGATTGGGGGCTCTTTATGTATAAAAAAATCGGATAGTACCTCAAATAAAAGAAGCAACTCGTCAGCAATGTCACGACCCAGAAGCCAATTGAATTTCAAAGCTGACAAACGTCTACCACAAAATTTATTCAAAGAATAAATCTGAAAATTTGTAGATCTAAAGGCATAAAGGAGAAGTGGCGCCGACGCGTCGACACAAAGGAATTTCTAAATTTCACGGCTTCCGCCTCGGCAGTGTTTGTATTTATGTGAGGGCAGGCGGGGTAAGAAATGACAAACGACTATAGGGAAATAACCAAAACTGTAGTGGAGACAAGCAGCCAATCTCATAGTGCAACTGGAAGGGTCGCGCCGCCCCGGAGGCTAAGCGGCTCTGCTCAAACAACCTTAAATATGAGGATGTTTAACGCTAACAATGTTAAGGCATCTTATTTCTTCTGAGTACAGTAGGGTAGTTTTTTTAGACAGATAGGTAAAGGTCAATATCATTAAAATTGTATACGAACCAAAGTTAAGAAAACCTTCTAAGAAAAAATAAATGTTTGATACGAAAATAACATAGGTTACAATAATATAACCTGGTAATATTTTGATATTTCTTTGTAGTCTAGTTTTTTTAAGTATGTAGAAATATATTTCTTATAATAGATATACAGGCGTGCTGGTATGTATGTATGTTTGTATAGTATACTATACTTATTACAATATTAAAGTCATATTACAATGTATTATTAAAACTGATATTTGTAATAGAGCAATAATATTTATTTTGAATAACTTACAATGAAATTTTGATCAGGGGTTTATTTTATAAAATAGTTGGTATTTAAACAAAACACATACATATCATCACGGGTGCCTTACGGCGCCCGAGACTACCTAGACGGCCCCAGGGTACCCAGCGGAGGGTTTTTAATCCCACCTCGTCGTAGCCGATGGTATGAGTCTACACCGAACAAGTGGCTAGCTCGTCGCGATATTTTGAATATACTCAATAACCCATCTATAAACAGTTTCATAGGTATAGTGAAACCGGGACCGACAGCTTAACGTGCTCCCCGAGGCACTATAGTGGTGTTGTCAAACACATGTAAATATTTTTTTTAATTAAAAACTCATTGGTACACACCGGGATTCGAACCAGGGACCTAAGTGTTTTTAAGTCCAAGGTCTAACCAACTCGGCCACCACGTACGAGTATATACTATAAAACATTTCTATAAAATTGCTGTATGAGCTAAAATTATAATTTAAACGTCTTAAGGTAATTCATGCATCTAGATTAATAGTCATTTAAATAATATTTCATAATCGAGTCAATGGTATGGAGTCTCATAGATATTTGATTTGACATTTGAAAGGAGACAGACTTTTTAGTAACACAGGCGTTTTAATAGTGCCTAGTTCGACTTTTAATTCGAGCCTCTAATTTCTCAAGTCCACACTTGAGAAATTGGAGGCTCGAATTAAAAGTCGAATTAGGCACTATTAAAACGCCTGCGTTACTTATACAACTAAACTACTTCTGTTTAAGTTTAAAAAATATCTTCTATAGGTAGGTACTATTAGGTACTCCGTACTGTACTTCTGTACCTACATACAGTTTGTACTAAATGAGAACTAAGGTCTCCATTACGCCTTAAATTAAGTAATTTTACCGACTTAAAATAAAAAGCAGTGAAACATAAACAACACACGGGAACTGTTTTCCAGCAGTAAAGCGTTTAATGTTTAGTCTTGCAGCTGCTGCATTTTGCTCTTAACATTGTTCAGGCGTTGCAAGTGTTGCAATACTGTTTTCGTCTTTAGAAAAGGAATTATTCTCTTAGTTAATTATTTTAGACAATTGATTTATTTAATTTGGTTAAATTTTAATTTGATTGAATTTAGTTCTATGTTTGTATTGAGTTGGTAGAATAACGCCTAATTTTATTATATTTTTAATTGCGAACGTGTAAAAGATCAGGCTTACATTGTTGATTTAAATATGCATAGCATATAAATTGCAATTACTTGTAGTTATACATTAATATATAAATATTCTTTAATAGAAACTATTTTTAAATTACAAAATAAACGTAAACTAACCTAGTTCATAGAGTCTCCAAGTCCATAAAGCTGGGAAGGTAGGTAGGTGTTAAAAGGCAAAGTAAATATTTGTACACTACAACGACTTACCTCGCCACCTTCATAATTTTACAGAAAAGTCTTTGCTGAAGAAAATTAAAAAAGGACAAGCAAAATTTTAACAAAATGATATTATATTTTCTTTCATTACACGTATAAAATATTTGTATAAAATGGCACAGATAGTACAACTGTGTTACTTTAATTGCTAATATATTTTGATGACCGTGTCAGCATATAATAAAATTGTTTGTTATAATTTATTTCTGCATACATCAATTAGATACGTATATATAAATGTGAAAAGTGTAGCCAATTTAAATTAATTTTAATTTACACAAAGGATTATGAATTAACCAATGAAATAACCAGCATAATACTTACTAAAGAAACAATGAAGCCTTTAAACAACATCATTTTCTCTGTACTCTAACACTAAAAGGGCGATATAAAACAATAGTATATGTGTTTATGAACCTTTTAAATAGCTCGTACAATCTAACCAGACTAACCACTGTGTCTTAAACCACTTAGAGTTTTAAAGGAAAAGCAAGAATCTAGGAGATGAAAAATATAAGTATAAAATTTACCTGCACTTTTAAAGGAAACTACTTTTTTATTTTGTTGTATAAAGGTACATATATAATATATATGGCGGTTTTCGTTAGAACTGGATTACTTAACTTTTTTTTTACTTACCCTGTTAATATTAGGTAAAGTTTATGTTTATAGGAGAAATGAGTGGCAAAAAATAACCGATATCTGAAATTTAACATGTATTAATTTTGGATCACATTTTATTTAGTTTATATTGTAGCAAAGCTTAAAACTTAACCTCTTTTTAACTGTGCCTAAGAGGTATGTATAGATATACTGTATATACAAGTTTAC
Organism: Monopis laevigella; assembly: GCA_947458855.1. Lineage (NCBI taxonomy): Eukaryota > Metazoa > Arthropoda > Insecta > Lepidoptera > Tineidae > Monopis > Monopis laevigella. The sequence continues at coordinate 17,177,011 of OX381577.1, read as the reverse complement.
TTGAGGTACTAATTATAGACTGGAATGTTGAATAAAAATAATGAAAAATAATATTAAAAACTTTACAGTTAGTTATTTCAAAACACGTAATCCAAAATTACAAAACCACCCAACCAAGTTACCTGAAAATCATGCTATGTAAACTCAATTCCACTACGATTTCCACGGTCGCAAATAAAATTCCATTTACGTTACATTCATGAACAACCTATGATTTTTATTTAATGTAACGTGAATCAACGTAACGTAATTATTTATAGGCGCATTTTTGGTATCCTACATGAAATTTTAATATTAAATATTTCCTGTAATTTTCTTACTTAAATTATAAATCTAAAATAAAAAACTTTTAACCTTTATATTACATTTAAATATTCACAAAGCATAAAATAGAAAGTGAATGCAGAAACAGGAAAATTAATAAATTAAACAGATCTGAGATAAGAAGTGGTAGCAAGTTTTAATAGTAATAAACCTCTCGCTGCAATCGGATGTTCCTAGCAATCTTCTTGTTTTTCTTTGTTTTACCAAGTTTCTCGAGAAATTCTACAAATAGAACTGTCAATATCTTCTTAATTAAAAGTAGACGTGACGAAGAAATACAACCGCTTGTGAATTATAGTTACATGAGTTTTTCTTTAAGACGATTTTACATTATAACTTGTTGGTTTATAGACCTTGTTTACCCATATATGCCAAATGTATAGGTAAAATTTTTATATAGAGGGTGAAAAGTAGTTTAAAGCATTTTTTTAAGTAGTAATAAAATTATTTAAGTGATGGTTAGTGTTCTCTCAATATCCCTCTCATGACTTTTGCCAAAAGAATACAAGTGATAAAATATTTATTTGTTTAACACTTTATTTATTTACATAAAATAATTACTTAAATAAGAACTAAAAATTTAGAAAATCGTCCAAATCACTGTCCAATAAATTTTATCTCAATAAATTTAATATACTTCTTTATTTATTACAAAAGAGCGGTTTTAATGCCTCTAGGCATTGTCTACCAGTCAACCACTAGGAAATTTGGAACAATCAGGTAGTTGTCAAAAATGAGAGTTATCAAGCAGAATATTAAGCATAACCAATTTAACATACGTACTTATACATACCTAATTATGTTTTTATATTAATTAATACTAATTATCTTAATAATAACTTAAATATTTTTATAATTAAAGGTTAAGATTTCACTTTTACAATTCTTTATCTAAGTTTTCTTCTTCTAACTGAGATCACTGTACTTTGATAGTAATGATTAGGTAGTAATGGAATAGTGGAGAAAGAAAGGTGACTATTTATATTTAAATGACATGAATTAGGATGTATACTGAAATTATAATTTAAATTAACAAATTAATTGAAATAATATTATATTCTATAATTAACTAATATACTATTAATAATATTATAAATACTCAAATATATATATTTTTTAATGTTATAACTTATATTTTTTGCACCAAGTAAAATTATGTACCTACAATGTAATTAATAATTTTGGAAATAAAGGCTTATTTATTTATTTATTTTATTTATTATTTTAACTGAGATCACAACAATATTTTAAATATGTTAATTACATAAGTTGTAAAATTGAAAAAAGCTCCCACTGTGATTTCTGATCGACAATGTTGATTTAATATCAACATTAGACTATTTAAATTGTAACCAACATATCTTTCATTAATTCTACAATTTTTATTCATAATGTTCTGTTGAAAAAAAAAATGATTGGTTTCATGTGATAGTGTCTCGAGCTCGCGTGAGACCGATACCAACTAAATTAATTTTAACTGACTTTCTTCTTACATTCGTTTTGTGGATGCTATTATAAGAATTTAAAATGTAGATGTGTCATTCCCATTTTTTTTTTGTTTGCTACAAGTTTAGTGAAACATTTTGTTTGGTCTTCCCTACGTTTTTAAATACAAAATCAACCGGGAAAGTTGTTTTGTGTAAGTAACTTCTAATGGTGTTCGTTATCAAATCTCATTGATACTCTGTCGAGGTGGTAAATATATTTAGGCTCCAAAACAGCCGATTAATATAATTATGAATGACCCAGCAAGTATATATTCACATACGAATATAGACTCGTAATGCAAATTCGTCTTTAGATTATTAAATAACTATGCCAGAGGAGTAACCATTTTTTTTTGACCTACGTGGTGGCCGAGTTGGTTAGAACTCTGAACTGAAAAACACTACAGTTTTTAGGCCCCCCGTTCAAACTCAGGTGTGTAAAGGTGTCGGTCCCAGTTTCACTATACTTATATACCTACATGTGAAACTGTTTATAGATGGGTTACTGAGTCGAGGGATGGAAAGCTCCGCGATATTCCAAACATCGCGACGAGCTAGCCCCTTGTTCGGTGTAGACTCTTACTATAGGCTACGGCGAGGTGGAATCTGGTCGTCTAGATGGTCTCAGGCGCCTCAAGCACAGTGATGATAGTTTTTATTTTATTTAGACCTGTCTAGAATAATATGAATCTTTTTATGCTACAATATCAGAGGCATAAGTCCCCAGCCGGCGTCCTTTGCGTTTCAATAAATCAGTAGAAATGACGGGGAGCGCGTTAAGCAGTCAGCGGCTCGCTGGGTGGTCGCCAGACGCCTATACGCTTATTTCACGCGAAGATGTACCTACTACAAATGAAATCAGGCTAATAACTTTTTGATCTTGCCAACACTCATGTGACTTAAGACCTAAATTGTACTGAGGGTTTTAATTTTTAGAAAGCGTTGGGAGTTACAGTGGAATTTCTATAAGGATAAAATATTAAACTATATGGGATAGTATTCTTTATCGTCATCAATTTGTTGCAGTGCTGTTCCTTGGTCTCTTTTATAATACGTCATTGGTTATATAAAATCTGCTTTTTATGACAAAGTTTTATAAATTATCATTTCATTTACCTACAAGGTGAAAAGACTTTACCAGAATTGAGTTTACTCTAATATTTAGCCTATTATCTTACGGTTTTCTATCAGATTTCGAACAGATACAGACATATCAATAGTCGTATTATAAGATAGCCTCATGAACTGAGAGCCCACTATAAAAAATCACTACGATCTACCAACGGTGTAAATTTTTTTTTAACTCTACTAACAGTACTAACTACTGTTACTGTTAGTTTTTATTACTAACAGTATCCATCCATAATAACATTTAGTGCCTAAACTAAATCTGTTCCCAAAATAGATATTTCCTTTTCATGGTATTTTTTTAGGACCATATACCTATACCAATAAAGTAACAATATATAAGTGAAATTAAACTTAAAATTTAGAATAAAGTAGAACAATAATATAAATTTGTGTTTTATTAAATCTTGTGCCGATGTCTTTGCACATGATTTTATTTCATCATCTATGATGACGATGACTTATATTTTAAAGAAACATATAATAGTGATAATTACAATGATTATGATGATAATGATAATATTGATAAAAGTGACAATAATACGATGATAATGAAGACGATAATAATTATAACAATTATCAAGTGTATATATATTTTAATGTTATTAATAGGAAACTTTTATTTTTCGTTCCATATCGCAATTCGTCAATCGCAATTTTCTTTTTTCAAAAAAAAATCAAACAATATATTTAATAAAAGTAAATCATAAAGATACAGCTTTGTTTAAACCCCACACGATTTACTTATTTCAAGTAAAATTTTTGACATTAGACCCTTTCTCACCTGGACCTTAATAGCAATTTTTGAATTAAAGTCATTTGCCACCAACAATGTTGCTTTCGCACAACAAAATCTCAACTATTTTAAATTTCAAGTGAATCGAACCAGTGTAGTTCTTGAGATATTCATGCGAACAGACCTTAGTCCCACACTACGAATCCGATTTACTTGAAAAACTGCAGTAAAAAACACCGTAATCCTAAAAATGATACTGAATAAAAATGGTAAGCACGCACTTAATATTTTTGGTAAAGAACTACTTAATTTTATTAAAAATGTACTTCTCATCGCTGGCTCCAAAGAAATTTATTCATATTTCTATCTGGTCGGCAGCAGTCGGGTATAAGATTCAGTGTAGTTCATTCCGCTGCAGGTTTTTAATTTCTTCCCTTTGAATTTAAATTCTGCGCTTCTTGAATACGAAATATAAAACACTTGAAGCGTGATTTATAAATTGTTACCAAGTTTTAATAGAAAATTTCATACTTTTTAACTGTTTGAGTTTTAAAGAAGATTCTGGACAGGGATTTAAGTTACTACTAAGAACTGTATAATATATTGTAAGCCATTTATAATATGCAAATGCTAGTTAAAGATTTTTTCTGAAGAATTGCAGATCTATTCGTTTATTTTACTGAAACATTTTTCACAAAACTTTGTAGACGACGATGATGGCACTCGAATGTTTCTAAAATTTTAAATTGAAGAAGCAAAGTAAAATAAATTATTAGTGACAGAACACCCACCGTGCAAAAGTGTTAACTGGAACTCAAAGTGTACAGCGAAGAGTGAACGAACAACTTGTTCAAATTGAGTCAAACAAACGAAACTCATTGACAAGATTCTATCTCATGGAGTTTAAGAGCGATTTTTCTCTTAAAGCCAAACAAATGAGGCGCCATTAGATGGAGTGAGAGCGCTTAATCTATTTCTGACGAGTTCAGAAACGCCGACAAAGACAAATCGACATTAGCCTACCCACACGGCGGCTGAAGCATCCCACTTCTGTTTCAATTCCACTTTTATTTGCGGATTAACTTCTTATTAGTCACTGTGCCGGGAAACGGCCGAGCCGTGATATCAAAAGCCTTATGGATGGTTCAATTATTTTACCAACTCCTGAAATTTCTCCTAAGACAAACGTACCTCATTTAAACTGTATTTCAATGAGATTTTAGATAGCTATTGTTACATTGACTTTCTTAAACAGTAGCTTAATGTTGAAATGAGAATGATGTTTCTTTTTGAATTCTTTATTATTAAGTAACAAAAATATAAATTCTTAACAAAACAATATCTATACCGTTTACATTATTGGATTAATCATCCACCTATTCAATGACAAGACACATTAGCCCGGTTAATAATTGGTTAAGTCTACAAGTGACTTTTGTCTGTTCTCATTAGTATTTACAAAATTATCGTCCGCAATAACAACTAATACGGCAAATATCAACATTGAACTTTATGTCTTACAAGATACAATATAAAACGTTAAAGTGTCTTTAAAAATTTTACGACTTTACAAAAGTTTAACGTCTAAAATTAAATAAGCTCGAGAAGACGACGCGTGTTTCAGAAACGACAAGTTGAGAACGTCGAAATGTGTCATCTGTCATTCGGCATTTAAGACGTTATGTTATCCTGGAAGTGTCCGTCACCGACGATAGTCAGTTGTCATGTATCCCAAATAACCAACAACAGCTGCTAAACGTGAAACATTACAAATTCCTAAAGAACTATCTAATGGAAATTCTTGCGTTCTTGAAAAGCTTTTTAGTCGAAAACATAAAAAGGAATTCCGATATAACGGAAGACTTTGAAATAAAACCAATATTACTACCTATAAACTTGTAAATTGCCTATAAACGTTGCTTTAAGAAATACCTACATCAATATTATATAAATAGAATATTTTGACTGCTAAGTTATCTTAATTATAATCAAGATAATTTAGTAAACTATTATATCAAAATCTAAATTAAACGATAGCTTAATATGTGTTCTAAAACAATCGATGAACTAAAACAATTGATTAAAGAACATTAGAATGTTCATAAGACCTATAACGTTATAATTTTAGATCCACATTTAATATACATACTAATATGTCCTGGCTGAGTTTATTAGATATGCATATATCATTATGGAAGCCGAATTGGTTACACTATATATACGATAACTTTAAAACACTACGTGTTCATACCCCGGCGTCAACCAATGAGTTTACTAATTTTAATTAAAAAAAAGTACATTATAGCGCCCTTAGTGCGGACAACACCGTACAACACCGTATAATGTCTTGTGAGAAGCTGTCGGTTCCAGTTTTACTATCAAACTGTTTATAAATAATAATGATTTATTTTTAGATATAAACCCATAATTACATAAAATTTAGACTAAAACAAGTAATAATAATAAATAAAAATAATTACAGTCCAAACACTTTACATATTATTGCCGCATACCGATACTGCTCCGCCTGTCAAAGTAGCACTTTAAGAAACTAAACAATACCAATATGCAACAACAATAAAAGATATATACAAACTATATACAAAACCACTCATTTATGATTGGCTTCCATGTGAGTTGACAGCCAGTACTTAAATATAGAGCTAGTCAGATTCTTACATACCGCTTTAAGGATTTTGTTAGTTGACTGACGCAGCCTTTCCCAAAAAGAAGCCACACGCACTCTCGTCACTGCAAAGAAGTCGAGGACGCGCGCCTCAGCGAACATGCCCGAAGCACTATTATATCGAGGTAAGCGCATGAGGATGCGAAAAGCATCATTGTATTGCACCCTCATAGTGCTAAACGACTTATGTGTATGGTTCACCCAGAGTTGACATGTGTAGAGGGACTGGCAGTATGCATTGAATAATGTCACTTTGACATCCCTACTACACCTACCAAACCTGCGTGCGAGCATGTTGCACCGAACAGCGAGCGCCCTTCTCTCGCGCTCTATAGATGAAACCTATATACTATACACTGCGACGAGCGGACCACTTCTTCGGTATAATTCCATCGGATACGACGACGTGGGTATAAAATCCTACCGTTAGATGACCGCGCCGTCTACACAGTAGTTAACAACATTATATAATAATAATATATAGGATTATTTACACATTTGCTTTGGTCACAAACTACTACTTTGCTCTAGGTTTGTACTATGTGTACCAGAATATATTTAATATTGTTTTATGTTTTTTATTTATTTTATGAATTATGCAATGTATGGAAGACCTGAATATAAATATTTAGAACCTATTTTTATTGTTTTCAAAACTCAAATAATAAAAAGAAAATTAAAATGTTTCTCACATTTTATTTTAAATATTTGTCTTAGTTCGATCTGCGTTCTAAAATAACCGAAAATCGACAAGCAGAATTGACTAATGCGATTACTTTACAAGGTTCGTTAAACCAGCGTTGTGCCCGCAGCGTCCCTACGGGAAGAATACAAATCAAGAAGGAAATCGATGGAGACATGCCCTAGATAACTAGGTTTGATATAAACAGGAACTCTATCTTCTGTTATATATGCAATTTATCTCTAAGTAGTTATTTTTGATTCCTTACAATAATTATATTTAAAGCTATGTTTTTTTTTATGGTTCTAAATACTAATAAAAAATCTTATGTTTAACTTAGAAAAAATATTTCTTAGACTGACCGTAGGCCCAATATAATCATAATTTTAAAATAAGCTATTTTATCTAAATTTTATAATTGTAGCTTTAGCGGCGTTGATGGTATTATAAGTGAGTCAGGTAGTCAGAACTTGGAGGATATTAAAATAGACTCTTAATGAAAATTCGTCACCACCCATTTCGTAATATTATCATTTTACCCGGCATAGTGGGAGTTATGCTTAATATGCAATCATTGGCCACATTAATGGGCTTTTTAAAAATACTTACCATTGGTACTCATGTCGTAATTCAATTAAAAATATATTAAAATTATAGATTGTCTTTGATTAAAAACCAATAGAGAGCAAGCTGTCAAAGCAACTTGCAGATGGGCGTTGTTGAGGAAATGTGCTATTCGGCTAATTCATTGTTTTAAGATGAAATATTTATTTAGTTATAAAAAAAAATCATTATAATATGTATTAGAGTCTATTTCTTTTTTTAACTTGTATTTTAAAGTTTCTTTTAAATATATAATCATATTTATAGAGTTATTAAATTCCTATGGTGAAACATCTGTCACAGCAGTAAAAGAAAAACCAAATGAATTCTATTAAGAAATTGGTCTAAGATATTACTAAATTCAGATATTTTATGACCAAATATAAAATAAAATATTTTATTTTGCCTTAAATATTTCCTTTATAACTAAAATAAACTCAGTTCTATTTTGTAATACGGGCAAAGTAGGCTAAAAATAAATTCGACCAGCCTGAAAAGGGCTTCACCAGAACTTTACAACCTAGCTGAGTATAAAAGCATCATGAAGAATTCAAGCCATTTATAAAACTATTTCTGCAGAAGATAAGGCCGTAAGTAAGTGCTATCGTTGTCCTATCTCTGGTCGAAGTTCAGGATTTGTGGTATTTTATTGTGATCCCGCGGGATTCACGAATTTACGCCTTTCAAGATAACTTGCTTTTAGTTTTGGTGATGATGGCGATATTATAGTCGTAAACTATTTTGCCGTTGTGACGTCTTTAGTCTCATTAAGATCTGTACAAATTAGATACCCAACAAAAATTAAGCATAGATTGGCCTGATATTAATAATAATAATATGTGAGACATTTCAATCATATTAACACAATATAAACTACCTATGTATATTCTTATATAATAAAGTATGTCCCTATGCATAATATTTCACTATCTCAAAGGGTAGCTGCTACAAAATGCCCAAGGCATTTTTTGTAATTTTGTGTAAGTATTTTTAATAAAAAAAATATATGTGTACCAGAAGCAACGATACTAATACATTTTTTTTATAAACAACCTAGAAAACTGCACAGAAAAACGTGCCATTTTTTTATTAATTAGACGCATTACTTCGCCATGAGTGGGAATCGAACCCACTACCTCCGGATACAACGCCAAAGTCGTAACCGCTAGATCACATTACATACATTACATATCATCACGGGTGCCTTACGGCGCCCGAGACCGCCTAGACGGCCCCAGGGTACCCAGCGGAGGGGTTTTAATCCCACCTCGTCGTAGCCGATGGTATGAGTCTACACCGAACAAGTGGCTAGCTCGTCGCGATGTTTTGAATAGACTCAATAACCCATGTATAAACAGTTTCACAAGTTGGTATAGTGAAACCGGGACCGACAGCTTAACGTGCTTTCCGAGGCACTACAGTGGTGTTGTCAAACAAATATTTTTTTAATTAAAAACTCATTCACACCGGGATTCGAACCAGGGACCTAAGTGTTTTTAAGTCCAAGGTCTAACCAAATAGGCCACCACGTATATTATGTTTTTATTTTTATATTTTATTATTTTCTTTCAATAAATTATTTAGCACTTTTAATACCAAAAAAGCTAATAAATTGATTCCTTAAAAGAAAATAAATCTCTATACTTTTTGGCGTGAATCATGATCTTTAAGATTTTTGCCACCAATTTCCAATAAATTTTGAAAACGGTGATTTATTTGAAATTGTATGAGAAACCCTTTGTTTGTCTGGCAAAGTTTGCGGTAAGTTGTTACTTTCGCCGTCATATACCAGATAAATGGCGGGCAATGCTACGCACGCGTCTAGCCAAAACTAAACACTGTCTGCGTTCATCAAAGCAAACAATCTTCAAGTTGGGTTAGACGAAAACAATAGCAAAGGTATACCGAACTTCAACATCAATGTGCTTAAAAGCGTTTGAATGTTACATACATACATACATAAGCGCATATACATATATTCAAGCTTAAAATATAAAGAGAGAGAAAAGTTTTAATTACAATTTCTTTGTTTAATTGAATTTAATTAATTCGGTTTATGTTATTTATTTTACTTCATACGTTATTAATTTGTTTAATGCTTATTTAACGTTGTTAAAATATGCCCAAGTATAAGTGACCAGCTTTCTTAAAATAAATTAAGTTAATCTAAATGGGTAAGGATTGGCTTCGACTTGTGTTTGTCGGTCTAAAAATATAGACTACTAATTTTACTACTAATTCGTACTTCATATAAATTATTGCTTCGTAATTATACTATTCAATATTTTTTTTTACTGATATGACTTTTTATAAAACGGACCTCGACTGATATTATTTTGTGATAATAACAGTTATAGTATAAGTTTAGTAATTATATAAAGTATAGGTGCAATTTTTTTTAAACTTTATACTTTAAACTCTTACAATAACATGTAGTTATTACTTTTAACATTACGGGTGCCTTACACCCGAGAGCACCTAGACGGCCTCAAGGTACCAGCGGTGGGGTTCGATCAGTCCTATCTTGTCGTAGCTGATGGGTTTACTACAATGAACACGTAGGCAACTTGTCGCGATGTTTTTATAAACTCAATAACCCGTAAATAATTCGTACTAATCGCATTTACTGTTGATATGAGACTAAAAATTGCTGCCCACCGTACAATAATAAACCGACATATCATGTACAAAAAAAAACCCCAAAATTATATTCAAATAAAACTGCCTCCGTGATAAATAAAATATCAAAGAACAATACAGCGCAACGGGCTCGTTGAATAATATTCAGAAAGTCGCGTACCGGTGGTCGCGTCGGAATGAACGTACGCTATCTTTACCGCCCCCGAGGGAAATAACGCACTGTCACGCGAAATATACTGCGGAACCACAATTAGAGATTGCCAGAAATTGCGTAATTAGACCCTGCTAATCGATCTTGCATACCCCTGCTTTGATGCGTTGTTCATTGTTGATTTTCGTTCTATTTCCGAACGCTTTGAGCGAGTTTGTAGATCTAAAATGGTGTTTTCCCTGAGTTGATCTAATTGGAGGTTCGTCAATGTTTTAAAATGTATAATTAAGATTAGAGATTTAATACATTGTTGGTTTAGATATCGGGATCGCTATTCACCTTAAATAGACCGAGAAAATGTATAAACCAATGTTTTTATGAAAATAAGTAATTTGAATTTTGATGATCAAAAACTTAATAAATGAATATAAAACTATATTTTAAGGACACTGCATTTGCAATTGCATTCTCAAAAAAATAAAAGATTAAAGTACCAACATAAGCAAATAATTATCAAAATATACCTAGACCATAGAAATGTATTTTTTCTAAAACCTGGACAACATGTACTCCAATAGTTGCAGTGCATGCTGTTTGAGAAATTGTTAAAAATCAAATGTAAAATAATAATCTTAAAATGTACCTAATTTACCATATGCGACTCAGCTGCGCTCACATAAACCGCTCAGGTTTTTGAGCACAACTTAAAGAACAAATATGTTAATACTTTTGATGTGAATAAATAAATAAAAAAAAATAAAAAAATACAAAAAGTGCTTCCAGTTTTACTCGACTACTGTTTGCGCCGAATTAAAATAATATTTTTGTCAGTCATTGTATTAATTATTAATCTTTCTGTGTTGAGGTTTTTCTTATATTTTTTTTATCTTTTTTAATATTATAATACAAAAATACAATAGAAAGATGTTTACGTACAATTACCAACATAAAATTAATAATTGAACTTCGACTAACATCCGAGTTGTAATATTGGAAGTAAGCTTGTATCAGCGTCAAATCGACTAAGTCGCCCTTAAGTCGTTTCCTCAACTTTCCTTTTAAGAATTTATTTTCCTTTCAATTCAATTATTGACCTATTCAAATTCTAATTTATTAACATTAAAACAATATAACATATTAATCATAATAAGAACTAAACTTCATCCTAAAATAACTTAAATTAATATTAAACTTTAAATAAATCATAATGTATAAACTACTATTTACTTTATAATTAAACATTTAATAATAAATGTAGAAGGTTTACATACTAACGAAAGTGTTATCTTATGATTAAAAAAAAATCCTTTTTTAACAGCTCAGATTTAATAAATCAATAGGTATACTCGTATTACCCAATATCAGCCCAATAAAATTTCCAATGAAAAAGGACCAACAATTTTCACAGCTATTACAGTAATCGCGTTATAACGGAAATAGTTTTGGCAAATTGCTTTCAGCTTCTTTTGAGTCTTCTGTCATAGCTACCTAACATTACCTATTGACAGTTTTTTCCTGGTCCACCGCTAGTTTCCGACCCTAGCCACTATCACGCACCAACTGAATAGCACCGTAAGTATAAACAATTTTTTAGAAAGAAAAAAAATGCGTAGTAGCAAAACTAAACGGATTTTTTTTCGTATTAATTGCTTGCTGAAATATAATATTCAGGACCGTAGTTAATTAGTCAAAGTGGAATGAAATTTCTAATTAATAATTTTTAGGCGAAAAATTTGTTAATTAATTTTGATTTTAGTTTTTCTTAATTTATCTCAATTTTGTCTATTATATATGTTAGTACTTAATAATAATATTACTTAGCCAATTTCACCTACAAAGGTCACAAACTAAGGTCTGGGCTTGTACCTACTATATGTAGAATCCCCAAAAAAACTCTTTTTTCTATACTAATTTATAGTTGTTAGTATATTTTTTAATATACAGACCAAGTAACCATACAGAAATCGAACTACTATTGCTTTATAAATTAATACATAAATATTACGGGTCTAAACGCGATTTACCTTAGAATATTCAAAGGTAAATCGCGTTAAGACCCGCAATATTTATATATGACACCACGCAAATGTTTAAAAATACTATTGCTTTTCCTTGAGTGGGAATCCAACCCACGACCTTCAAACACAACGCCAACGGTAACGGTACGAAACTAGTAGACTACGAAGGCGGTTAATGCATTTAAAGCACAGATAACTAACTATTATAATTTAACAAATAAAAATAATAAAACTATACCTCGATGAAAAGAAAAAAATCCGTACGGCGTTTTTCGGTGAGACGCCGTCTGTATTAGGTGATCACGGGGAAGAGTAATGATCGCAAATGGCAGGAAATTACTGGGGCACCTTATCGCCCGATTCAATAAGCCCAATGGTCCAGAGGGAGTATAATAGAAGTGCAACCTTAGCTATTCGCTTGATGTTCGTTGTTCAGCTTCCAAAAGACGTAATTGCCGTTTAGGCGTTTCTTTTACTCGTATGTGGTTATTAAATTAGCTTTTTATTATACTAAAATAATGCTTTTATGTATTATGAACCTCTAATGGGACCAATTAATGCTAAGTTACCGAGCCTTACATCAATGAGAAATTTGTGTGTGGTGCATGCCTTAATTATTTGTAAGTATTGTTGTTTTGCGGAATACTATGAAAACCCTAATTTAGAAATTTGTATGTGATGCATGCCTTAAATTTTTGTAAGTGTTATTTCTTTTGTTAAATGTTGAGGAAACTGTACTAGAAAAAATAATTACCTAATATTGTAAAAAAAAAAAACTTCCACAAAGACAAATTTAAAGAGGTAGACTGACTACCCATAGCACAGGCTTTGCCTAGTTTGGGAGTCAGACAGTCCCCTGTAAACCACTTGTTTATAATATGAATAAATAATTAATTTATGTTGTAACTAAAATATATTTTTAAATATTTTTTCTATTGACTATACAGGATGAATTTTAAGGGTTGTACTTTAGGCTAATATGAGGCTCTACTGATTATATTGAACATCTTTCCCCATAAAACGGAGTGTCGCAAATGAGAAAAAAAATGTAGTTCTCCAAACAAATTGATCGTTTTAACACGACTAATTTGTATGGAGCAATTTATTTTCCTTTTCCGACCCATGGTTCCATGGTAAAAGTTGTTCTATTTGATCGGTAGAATCTCACATTAGCCCAAAGTACAACCTTTCAAAGTCACCCTGTATAATATTATGGTGGCTGCTTTAGTTAGACCTAAGACTTTAAAACACTACAGTTTTTCGGTCCACGGTAGGTAGGAACTTATGTATGTACCACACCAGTGCCTCGGAGTGCACGTTAAGCTGTCGTGCTCAATTTCTCTATACCAACTTGTCACAAATATTTAGATTCGCTGATGCTAACGATAGAGTTATGACGATAACACTTTCAGTAAAAAAAAATCACGCCTATTCCTAAGGTAATATGTAAGTTTCTCAGCAAGCCCAAAACTATTATTAGAGAGAATATCACATGAACCCATACGGATTTCGCTATCGCTTCTATCTGACTAGAGCTTTAGAGATTTTATTTTTTTATGAAATAGTGGATGTTCATTATGTCCTATATATAGTATATTGCGTCTGCACTCCAAAATGATACTGTGATAAGTAATATTAAATTTTCTATTAAATTAATTCACGTTATTTAATGACTATAAATTTCAAATGAAATTACATTATGTTCTACACAGGCCTAAATTTATAATTTTGAGGGCAAATAAATGAAACCCAAAATTCGTTCAAAAAGACTGACGTGTTGATTATGTTTTGTGATTACGAATTATTATCCACTAAACAAAACAGACGTCTAAATCCAATTTCGCTTTCACGCGTGAGAAATTCGCAATCTCCTTAAGTAAGTTTACATTACGTTATAACAACACAAATAATTGGTAACGCAGCTGTAGATACGAATGTACACAATAAATCTGCGGCTTCAGTTGAAAAACGATTTAATTCTAAAGAAATAATCGTTTTCTATTACATTTTCTAATATTTATCCTGAAAGAAATGTTGACTTCTAATTTAGTTTATTGTAATCATTACCGTATTTGCAGTCACAATAATATATAATTAAAGATAAATAAGTCTTAGATTTTTTTTCGAGCATAAATACAACGTTCAAAGCTTAAAACCGTTATAAAACTCCCAAGAATCATTATCTATATCTTTTATACATATACTTAATAAAAAGAATAATTAAATTAGAACATATCTGAAATATCATATCTGATTTTTTTTAAATGACCAGTTGCTATAGAGGCTAATTTTTTTTTAATTCATGTCTGTCTTTTTGTTTGTCGAAGCATCAATTAAAAACTACTAGACTAATTTAAATGAGTTTGTTTTGTTGAATAGCTTCAGATATAGATGTTTGCGTTTTAAGAGTCGCTTCGGATTTTATTTTAAACATAGATTAATGAAGCAAAATTGGGTAAATTATAATAACAAACTACATTAAAATATGTATTGTAATATGTGTTATTTTATAATTACTTTTTGAGATTCTTTTTTCCTATAAAATTGTCATATTAAGATATTTTTTTGTAAGTCTTACTAAATCCCAATATCTAAATAGCAAATAGTTTATTTGTTTTACAATAAAAATGCTTGCAAATTTGCCGGCATCTGCTAGTAACTAAATGCTCTTATGTGTACTTAATAATATATTACTTAAGTAATTTATAAAAACAATTTTATTAATATAAATAGGACTTAAATCCTTTTTCCTCTAATTCTCATAAAATTAAAGCTGACGTTAACTTTGTAGCTAAAATACGTTTAATCCTTGCGGTACGAGCAGTGAGCTTAACCTTCGATAAAACGTGTGCCGCATAAGTTAAGTTAAGTCTTAAAGAAGCATTTGTTCGGTAAAATGCGTGACGAAATTGCGGGTGTTCCCATAGACGTCGTTTTTCGATCACTCTCGCCCTCACTTAGACTGCTTTTTACCAATTTCATGAGCTTTTCTCGCACATCAATCTTTTTCTATAACCCTTGGTAATGTAAAAGCACGCTATTACTTGCGTCGGCTTTGTGTTGACGCGCGAAATATGTGCGAGTTAAACACATAATAATTACGTTTGCCAACGTAGGCTAATCTAGGGCAAATATTATTAAAGTTGGTATGTGGAACTTTGTCTAAAACTATAATGATGAAGAATATAAAACTTAGAATGAAAAATTCTAAGTTTTATATTCATATCATATAAAGATATTTAATTATTGTATGACATTGGGTAAATACTATTTTCAAGGACTTCTCTGATCTGGGTACAGAAATTTTAAAAAAAACTTTAAGGTCTCGGTCCTCTATAGCAAGGCTGTTTCCTCGGCTTAGTGAATTATTGAATTTTGTAAATGTTAGATTCCGATGTTCCTATGTTATCACGATATATTAAATTCCCGAAATGTTAATTTCAGAAGAAAAAAAAAATGTCACAGTGTGTATATGTATACCTACCTAATTCCAATAATTTCAGGTTTTTTAGCGAGTGGTGTACCAACTTTACTTTGGTTTACCAGCTATATAGTTTAACGATTTTTATGAGCCTCCAAGACTTAATTTCGGAATCAATTTGCATTTTTACCATTTATTAGAATACTAGCTGATCGACGAAGACGAAGAACGAAGACGAAGCCTACGCTCTCAAAAGGAATATTGTTTCCCATTTCTACAACATTTTTCATTGTTATTCCGCTCTTATTGATCATAGCCTAATGTAGCCGTCCTCGATAAATGGGCTATCCAACACTAAAATAATTTTTCAATTAGAACCAGTAGTTCCTGAGATTAGTATTTTCAACCAAACAGACAAACAAACTCTTCAGCTTTATAATATTAGTATAGATTTTAAGATTTATTTACGATTATAACAGTCAGATTCCTACGATATTTATAGGGTTTACCGGTTTTCAGAAGCAGATTTTATTACGAAATCAGTCATTGGGTTTGCGTTTCACGAGCCTATGAGATATATTACCAACATCATCAACGTTAGATTGAAATGTTATTTCCTTCAGAGGTCGTATTGTCAATGGGGTATAATATGAGAATAAAAAAAAAATGGGAAAAAGGTCTATGGAAGTTTATTTTTAACCATGCTTGTGACAAACGGATAATACACGAGTAAGAAATAAAATTAAATCCTGACTCCTACAAACTGTTAATTATTTTTCACTTGAAAGTATTTTCACATATATGTTACAAAATGTTCCGGCACAGCCTCGCAATTTTCATTCATGCAGCGACGTATAGCCAAGAGCTTGATTAGACCGGGGCTGAAGGGGCGTAGAACGACCGCATTTGCTATAAAGATTTTTGGGTAAACGTAATATGGTGTCGTTAGGGTAATAGAACGACCCGCTCCACAGCGCCCTCTGCCGGCCCGCAGCCGCGTAATGAACTGACTTCAATGACCATTCATTTTTGTCTAGTAAGTAAACACTACCCCGTTTATGAGCCACTGGAGCAAAATAACATGATTTTAATAAGGTAGAAAAGGTTATATTAGATATAACTTTTGTCCACGCATTTGCACGCTTTAATAAAACCTTTAGAACAAATATTTACATTCGTTTCATAAAAAAAGTCAAGAGATAGAAAATATAACATGCTACTTTATATTGATATATGGCATTCAACTCATCAATATCTATACTAATTTCAGTAGGGTTGTTTGACTTAAAACATTTACAAAAGGGCATACAAACTAATATTTGCAAAAGCTATAACATATAACTACATATTTATAGCTTTCAGAAAAAAATGTGCACTCTGATAATAAACATAAAATAACTAATCATAAAATATGCGTAATTTTTAACATATTAGGTGTCGAATAAATAAATATATTTTTACCTACTATTTTATTAGCTGGTGTCCGTGCTATTTCTGAGGCTCTACCATGGGTTTGCGCATTGTAATAACGTAACGTATTCATTTACGTATACGTTACGTTTCTACAATACGCAAACCCATGGTAGAGCCTCTGTTAACCAAAAACCGTGCCACGAACGTGATCACCCGAAAATATTATTTCTACAATATAGAAAGTCCTGGATTTTTCAAAAACGTAATATATATTGACAAAAACCATAAAGCTACCTCTATTATTTATTTCTTATTGCTTCGATATGGTGCAAATTATAAGGCTATTATTTTAATAAGGTGCTTTCAAGATATTTTGAAAGTTGCTTTGTATAGCAATAAAATTGTCTTTTTTTCAAAAAAATCCGGACGAGAGTTTTATTTTTATATCTTATACGCACTCATTGTAAAATGCATATTTTATTTCACCTATTTCTATTGCCTTTATACTTAAAGGCTATAAAAAATATATAACCAATCATGATAGTTTCATATTTACCCGCTTAGAGTCTTCAATTAGTTACAACAGCAGCCACGCTATAAGCTTTGACCGCTGTCATTAAGTGGGTAATAAATTATGTTACCCATTGTGCTTACTTATTTTAAAAAATATTATATTTTTCATTAAAAATGTTTTAGCTAAACAACTAAAAATAACACTTTCAGAGCTTAAAGCTTCTTTATTGCCCTTATTTTAAACAGCACTTAGGATTTATGGTGCACTTAAAAAAAAGGAAAGCAGGATAATCTAACCGAAACATTACCAGCCCTTGTTTATCTTATTGTGAAATCTAAATTGAATTCAGGAGGCAGATATTTGTAAGATGTCCTTTAAGTTAAACTAGTGAAATTAATAGAGAGCGCCTGAATGTTTCAGCATAGTAAATATTATAGCTCTATTTAGAGTTAGTTTTCAGGAAATGCAAAACCATCTAGTGACATGGTCAACGCCATGTTTCGATTTTAGTTCACCGATACACAGAAGCCTGCTGCATCGATTCCTCGAAATGGTAGTATCTATTCAGGATGCGGTTACGAAAAAGAAGGTTAATTAGACGATAGAGCATCGAAACTCAAAATATAATGCAAATTCATCTTTGTCGATGGCTATTTTGTGACCTCATTAGCCGGTATAGTGGAAGCGTTCAATGTTGAGAGCAATATATTGATCGACCCCATTTGTAGACTCTGTGTAATTACCATTAGGCGGATACAAAGTTACATGCCGTGTTCCAATAAAAAAAGGCTACAGCATTGATTGAATACTAAATTTATTATTACCCTAATAATAATTTTAATATTCAATGATATTGCCTCGAAATTATTATGAACTTTTGTAGCGAGGCAATATCAAGCCATAATTATTTTTTCTTTGACACCCGTTTTATAAATAAAATCGAAGGCTTCGAATAAGTCTGCTCTTTCAGGCTAATAAAAGTTACGAAATAAGGTTCGGAAGACATAATCACAATTCAGGTTAGGTTTAAACAAATAATTATGTATATATTTTATTGTATTATGTAGTTGTGTATTTTTGTATGTATCTATAACTGTATTTACATTTATATGTATTTACATTAGCTTTTTTACATTATCACTTACCTTTGTGCACTCTAGATTACAGTTTTCACTCTCCTAATGGTTAGTTTATAGATAATGCCTAAGGTATTAAGCTCGCCTTCATAGATACACATATTTTAGTGCAATAAAGAATTTAAATAAAGACTTACTTCCTAAAAAAAATGGTAAAAGTTGACATATCTGTGGTTATATACTATATATAATAGTCAAGGTATTTGACTTTATGACAAATATAATTTTAGAAACAACGAGACAACAATTCTTTAAAACATTAAAACCAAGTGAAATATATATGATGTTAAAGTCAAAAGTGACAAGATAAATAAAACAACAAAGGACAATACCACTATTGTGCCTCGGAGTGCACGTTAAGCTGTCGGTCCTTGTTTCACTATACCAACTTGTGAAACTGTTTATAGATAAGTTATTGTGTCTATCCAAACATCGCGACGATCTAGCCACTTGTTCGGTGTAGACTCATATAATCGGCGTCGTAGCCGATGACGATAGGTGAGATCAAAAACCCCCCGCTGGGTACCCTGAGGCCGTCTAGGTGGTCTCGCGCGCCGTTAAGCACCCGTGATGATATATAAAATAATAACAAAATGCGGTCACAAATCCAAGAAATCAATTTGAAAGATATATTTTATCATACACTCAACAAACATCATTTCAAGCGTTGCGTTGTCTGGCTGCCTTTCTAAATACAATGTAAGAAGTGTAGTGGCATAAATCTTGGGCTGCAGGGAGGGAGCTTCATAGACCTCTACATCAGACAATGAAGATCCCTATCTCCTGCATGATACAGAGAACGCAAAATACTTTGAATTCACGTCAACGCTATTTTTTCGTGAACTGAAGGTTCTCTGAAAGGGATGGGTACTATTTTTTTAAACTAAAAAAACTTGCATTAAAAGATAAATTGAACATCCTGGATATAGATTATATATTTTAAGGTGTTTCAAATGCTTTTTTTTTTCGGACATTCCGCGATATTTCTTTTTCAATTTATTTGCGATATTAACAGCGATATTTCTTTTTCAATTTATAAAGTATATTAAAATTAATTCTAGGCTCAAATAATAATGTATATTAACATAAAATAATGAGGCACACTGGGGACCCGAGTTACAGGCTATTTTTGCCTAGTTCGGGCCCCAGTCTCATATGAAATTCTGTTACCTATTTTTTTTTGTTTAGTTATAAGTTTTTATGAGAAAATAAATTATTATTATTAATACAATATTTATTTTATTACTTTATTTCACAGTAAACATGTAGTATACAGTTGAAATTATTATATAGCTATAAATGCTTATAGTATTTGTTTTTTTTGTCATTTTTGGGTGTTCATCTGATTCTCATCTCTCACTATTAAATAGAAAGAAAAAAAACAGGCCTTATTAATGGGGGACTAAAATAAATATATAATAACATCGTGGAAATTCTGAAAACATATGTAAGTTATAGTAAAACGTTTTTTTTTTTTTTAAATCACACATTGTTTTCTGGTGACATACTAGGCTGTAGACTTGTACAAATAATATTTTAAAAATAAATATTTTATATAATATCTTATTTTTATATATATTCTCTAATGTGGAATTACACCCATGACTTCGGTAGGTATTTAACGCTAACAGAGTAACAATTAGACTACGGAGTAACCGTACGTATAAAAAAAATCTACAACAATTTCAAGTTACTCTGTGTCTTCCACAATCTAGATCAAGAAATAATCCATAAAGCTCCAAAAAGTTATTTTAGAATCAAAGCCATGACGCACAATGTTTAGCGAGTCGTGACGCGAAAATGGAATGTATTGAAAGCTTTGATCGGGCGCGGTGGCCATGACGAATACTGGGGGCGATTCTACTGCAACTTATCTTCGGACGTAGATTTATGTTCTGGGAACCTCGTCGAGACATAATCTGTCGCTTTATCTAAGTATCTAGCTTAGCCTATTGATTGATTGTATCAGTTATTATGTGCTCGAGATAAGTTAGTTTTGGTTGACTTTTTTTGTTAGGAGTTTATCTTAATTATGTACTCTTTGTTAACATTCAATTCAGGACAGCCTCCGTAGACTAGTGGTTGCGCCTTTGGCGTTGTATCCGGAGGTCGTGGGTTCGATTCTCACCCATGGCAAAAAATATTAGTAGGTTTTTTCTGTGCAGTTTGTCATGGTCTGGGTGTTTATAAAATATAATATGTATTATATCGTTGTTTCTGGTACACATAGTACAAGCTAGAGCTTAGTTTGTGACCAGAGCAATATGTGTAATTTGTCCTACATATTATTATTATTATATATTAATTATTTATTTATTTAAATCTTTATTGAACAGTTCATTAATGTAAAACGTAGTGTAACTCACAAAACAGTATTAGTTTACTTTCTTAATTTTGCGTACTATTTAAAGAACGCTCAATTATTATGGGATCACTCAGTCTGGCTGTCTGTCTGCTCAGACCCATATATCTAATACCATACATACATACATACATATCATCGCGGGTGCCATACGGCGCCCGAGACCGCCTAGACGGCCTCAGGATACCCAGCCGATGGTATGACTCTACACCGAACAAGTGGCTAGCTCGTCGCGATATTTTAATTAAACTCAATAACCCATCTATAAACAGTTTCACAAGTTGGTATAGTGAATCCGGGTGAATATGGGTGTTGTCAAACAAATGTACATACATTTATAAATTAAAAACTCATTGGTATACACCAATACCAGTTTGAAGTATATGAGGACTAAGATCTGTGTTTTCTTCGTGCCAAAGCTCTATTATTACCAACTTTTGTGCAAAATAATTTACTCACACACAAATTTATAAACGTAAATTTCCAACAAATATATGATATATACTACAACTAGTCCTAATGTTAACTTTCTATGACACATATTGCTGTAATAATAACTTATTTTTGATATTAAACTTTTCCACCTTTCCCCATATTTCTTTCTGTTGTATGGAATGCTAGCATAACACACATGACCGCTTTATTTTATGATAGTCTCGGTAAGCAACCAAGTTAAAAAGCAATGCCAATTCTTAAAATGCCACCACACTACAACACCAAAAACATCAGCTATACCAAAAAAACAAGTAAAACTTTCATATTGTTCGGCATAGAGAGGAATGCTTCAAATATATGTCGAGGCTGTGGCACCTCCCAAGACATTCGAAATATCTCTCCGATGTTTGCTCCATTATTGTATCAGATGAAACTTTGATGTGATTCTGAACAACTTATATTGGCTACTGTAATAGATAGCTTTGACACAAGTTACCAAATTGTTTGAATATTGCTATAGTTTTATAGTTTCTTTTCTTTATGATTTGTTCTTCAAATTGATAACTTTAGACTGTAGATGTTGTTCATTTTAATAAAAGTTTTTTTTTATGAAACCATGTGATGGAAACAAACGAAAGGTCCAAGAATTAATACAACCAAAAAATCTTATTTTATTCGAGCACAGCGTGTGCATATTCTTTATTACCATCCTTCACCCTTTTTGGCTCCCGAGAACGTTTAAACGGCCTCAGGGTACCCTTCCCTATTTCGTCGATAGTATTTGAAGGCAACACCTAACAAGTAGCGAGCTTGTTGCGGTGTTTATGGTGTAATAATATCGATTTCTGCTTTAGTGTTTAAATTATAATAAAAGTTGCATTTTATCTAGTTTCATTAGGTTTGCCTTTATAGTTTATATAATAAAATATTAAATAAAATAGAGAAAACTTGGTATTTTTATATATTTTTTATTCCTTAAATATAATTTAATAAGAGTAATGTATCTAAATAATAATAATTAAAATTTATCTTAAAATAAATAAAATATATGAAAATTAACTATATATTTAAAAGATAAAATATTTCGTCCATCCACGACAAAATTCAGGCTGTGCAATCTCTTTGTAAAATTAGTTAAAAAAAATAATTGGATTTCGTAATTTACTTGCCAGCAGAAATATGTAAACCTATAATAACATCTCGTTGTTTTTTTTCAAAAATATATGTTTAAAATACTACAAAAGTAATTTATGATTTTACATTACACTAGCGGGATCAGCAGATATTTTCTTGCCTGAAAATCGTATTCTCGTATATAATGTCAGCTTTTCTTATCGCCACTAAGGGGAGACAAAATCCTTTTCCACAGATAAACATAAAATCATTTTATTTATTAGAGTTCAGGTTTTGAGATAGGTGTGTTGTTTCTACAACATTCTGGCTCCCTTAGGAAATAAAGAGGAAAAAGATGATATGTCTCTCTGAGCGCGAACCAGTATTCTCTTATCGTTGGTAGGGCGCTGGAGTTTTACAACCTTTTTGATTACTTTCTTGTTACAATCAAACATTTCACATACAACTTTTCTTTTTCTTAGTTTAACTGTTGTACGTTTTCTATTATTGAATTCTGTCTAGATGTTAAATTGGATGAAATAAATATTTTGATTTAAGTGAAAGCTTACAAATACTTTTAACAAAAAATAAACACACTTCAAAACTTTTTTACTGTAATAGAATAAACATGTTTTAAATATTATTTTTAGATAAAAGATTGTCAAAAATACCCAACATAACAATGTTATGCTCTTACACCGGTATGTAATTTTTTTATAATAACTTACTGAGTCCTTGAAAAACACTTTAGTTATAGAAGGTTTTGTCTCTTTTTTTGACAACAAAAATGAATATACGTTAAAGAGACAAAACCTTCTATAACTAAAATTTTCTTGAAGGATAAGTGATAAGTATCTAATTTTATGAATAAGGCCACTCTCTAACGACAGTTACTTGTCATCAAAAAACTAAAAAATACATAAAGCAAGAACCATCAAATTGGTTATGGATAATATTTGTCAAGACATAAAACTTAATCACAAACATGTGATGCTTTCTGATGAAGAGATACGACATTCAGTTCCATTTCCATCATAAGATCTCGGGATCGGGAGTTGTACCAACTTTAAATTCTATAATCTATAAAAAATTAAATTATAAAAATATATTTTAAACAAAAATGTATGAACACATATTTGTGTAAAATGATTTTTTTATAGAAGGTATTGTTAGAAGCGGAAGGCGTCTTTAACTTTTGTAGACCGGCCGACCGGACTCAGATTCAAAATCTGTCAAGTGACCCAGCCTGTTCTAAAACCGGGACGTTGTTATTCTATGGGTTTACCGCTTTTCCGGAGTCTACTGCATTGATATCTTATCGAGGTAGTCTTCTTTCATAGCGCAGTTACGAAATAGGCGATTGATTTGACGATAAAGCAGCAAGGATACTAAAATAGACTGGTAATGCAAATACGTCTTCGTCGCCGCCCATTTCGTAACCGCATCATTTAGCCGGCATAGTGGGGAGCGATCAATATTGTTAAATATAAACGTGCTCCAATAAAATAAAATAAAATGTTTATAAATATAATAAACTTATGTTGTAATACTTGTTGCATGAATTGTAATTTCTAGGTGCCTATTATTAATGGATAATAAAAATAAAATTGTCACAGCTGTATCAACTAATGACAATATTGATGTGAATTTCTAAATTTTAATCTATTCATAATCTTCATTTTATTGGCTGTCATAATATGTCGACATTTTTATAATATGGTCCCAGATATATATCACGTATAACGCGACATATACATACATGCTACGTAAAAAGCGCTAATTTTGTCGCCTCGTGTATCCTTTTTACCGTATCCTAAATTGTAATGAAAAAGAAAACCCCTATTTGCAATGCAATAAAAAATATTTTAAAAACGCAATTAAATTTGAAGAGTACCTATTGTGTATGATACCCGCAAACGAGAACGGTACCGCAGAGAATTTCTCAGTTATTTTTCTCATTTCAAATTCGTCCTAGACGACTAGAATCGTAAAAAGCGGATTATACTCCTTCGAGTTGGGGATAGAATTCGTGAAAAAGATTCTGGAGTCGGCAATATGGGTTTCTTTATTTACCTCCCTCCGCTAAGCTGCATATAATGAAAACGCACTGTCGGAGCGTCAAACGAATACGACGTAAGTAAAAATGCTGTAGTTGGTTTAAATGGTTTTGATTATTTATAAATTATATTATAGAAATTGATCATTTATTAATCAATATTTATAATAATAATACTTATAATAGGCATTTATCAATATTTATAATAATAATACTTATTTTTTGGTGCCCGAGATACAGGTTAACCTAGTTTAGGTACCAGTGGCTTTTACCAATTATTGTAAATGTATGTATATGTCTATAAATAAATAAATAAAATAAAATAAATAATTTACGCTACGTTTCCTCAGATCCTTTGATTTTTTATTCAAAACCTATTGTCATTTAGTTTCAAGTGCCATTTTAATAAGTAAATCGCGTCGCAGCTTCGAAAAAAAGGTGCCTGTTCGTTTGGTTGTTCGTTTTACGGTAAACATAACCACTTTCAATTTCAGGCTAAATATTATGCCACTTTTCTTCAGTGCTACGTTGTAATATAATAAGGTACTTACAAGGAACTTGCGTTACGGCTAATAAAACAGTTAAATTCTGTACTAAATACTGATATTCAATGTCTTGCTATCAGAATTGCAAATAAATGAATTTTCTTTCTTTTATCTTTCTTTCTTTCTAGCTATCGTTATTTTTACTATATCGTAAGGGATATTTTAATATTAATTTCTGGTTGTGAAAATTTCCCGTGTATTTTTTTTATAGGCTTACGACATTACTTTATATGTACTTGATAGTAATTAGACCTAAAAAGTACATAAATGGGGTCGATTACACATTAGGTCTTCTCTGTCGCACCAAACGGGAAATGATTAACTGTGACGAGATTGTGGTCTGTTCTGTTAACAGACCACAATCTCGTCACAGTTAATCATTTCCCGTTTGGTGCGATTTTAGTAGCTACTACGGTCGAATATTTTACAAGAATGCTGGGATCGATCAATACATTGCTGTTTAAAATCATTGGTCGCTCTCACTATGCCGGCTAAATAACAGTGGTTACGAAATGGACGGCAACAAAAACACATTTTCGTTTAGAGTCTACTTAATACTATTTAATTAATTATAACTTAGTCTATTTAATGCATCATAATGGTGGCCGAGTTGGTTAGACCTTGGACTTAAAAACACTTAGTTCACTGGTTCGGTGTGTACCAATGAGTGTTTAATAAAAAAACGTATGTACATTTGTTTGACAACACCACTATAGTGCCTCGGAGAGCACGTTAAGCTGTCGGTCCCGGTTTCATTATACCAACTTGTGAAACTGTTTATAGATGGGTTATTGAGTCCATTCAAAACATCGCGACGAGTTAGCCACTTGTTCGGTGTAGACTCATACTATCGGCTACGACGAGGTGGGATTAGAAAGCCCTCCGCTGGGTACTCTGAGGCCGTGTAGGCGGTCTCAGGCGCCGTAAGGCATCCGTGAAGATATATATACATATACATGGTGACTTTGAAAGGATGTACTTTGGGCTAATATGAGGTTCTACTGATTAATACGACGGCTACGACGGGGTGTGATTAAAAACCCATTAGGCGGTCCCGGGCGCTGTAAGGTACCCGTGATGATATGTATGTATGTATAATATTAAAATTTATTTGAAACAATGGTCATCGGATTATGGCAAACATTTCTGGAACATGCGAATTAAGAAAATACACATGATTAAAAGTATCAAGATCAAATATTTCTACTATAGCAAGTCACGCGCGTTGGCTTACCGCGGCACACGGTCGCGTCACTGTCACACTATTGCCTCCTAAACTGTAATAGTTGACGGGTGTTCTTTATTCAAATCTCTTGCCTTTGTTCCACTCACCTAATTGGCAAGTATCTTGTGGCACGATATTTTGTTTTTTTTTATCTCTAGTATTTTTTCCTTGGAGTTGTTTTATTTATATTTTAGGTGGGACCTATATAAATTGTCGAAACATACGTGTAAATAAATATAAAAAAGGAAATCAGGGAATTGATTGTATTATTTTCTGCCCGATTTATATAATTAGCTTAAATCTAGACCTCATCAAATAAGTCATGTAAACTGGTAAATACTTCCTATTACGACTGCTTATATAATATGGAAGGTAACTCTATAACTTCCTTACGCCGACTAGTGGGACGGTTTATATACAGAAGCAAAACCCGTCAAGCGACCTATTATTACGTTTTAGTATTTCGTAACCGCATCATTTAACCTGCATAGTGGAAGCAATCAATGCTATTAAAAAACAATGCAATGATAGACCTTATTAATTTTCTGTTTACCATAATGAGATACAAGGTCACATGTCGTGCTCCAATAAAAAAAAACTTCATAATTATAGATTCCGACCTAGATTGTTTTTTTAAGTCTTATTCTACACAAGTAAATATATAGTTATTTCATTTAATATACTTAATAATAATATAGAAATTGATGAGTCTTATTAATGTCACAGTAAACTCGTCTCAGAGAACGACGAACTTTTCCCATAAGATAAGCCATAAACCAGCTTTCTATTAAACAAATTACTTCCCACTAAGAAGACCAAGATCATAAAGGCTGCCAACAATAAAATATGCTAACGAAACAACCACCGAGACAGACATCTTTATTCACAACAATAAATTGGCGTTCTTATTTGGACAATGGAGTCTAGCGCGACTTGTATCAGTTCCCATAAAAATGTTTTATGTTAGTGCCTAATAAATGACATCAGCAAATTCAGTAAGACAATATGAGAACTCTATGCATTCCTCCCCCGTTTTATCTTCTCCCTCGCCATCATTGTTCCGGGGAAGGCGCAGTTGCTTTTGGCAGTGACTACAGAAAATAATATACCCTTGTTTTTCCTCGACATTGCCTCTGTTTATTCTACAAATGTATCGCTAATTGGATCCAGTCGATTTGCAACTTTGCTGTTCGAAGAAATTAGGCGATTGAAAATGAAAATTGAAGTAGGTAAACACTAAAGCGGTTTTAATTGAAATTAAAGTATAACTGAAAGAGATGATTTGGCTTAAGAGGAAACTTTAGAACTTGGACTTAAAACTCGATTTACAAAAGTTTAAACTTCAATTGTTAAATTTGTCGGTTAGAAGTTTACTTCACAGACTGTGGCTCAGCTGCATTTAACTTTAACTACAGATAAGTATTTTATATAGATAGGTAGAGATGTAAACTTTAAATATGGTCAGTAATTAAATTTTCCATTGCCAAAAACTGGTGACACTTTTTAGCTGTTCTTGTAGTATACATAGAGTTAATTCACACTTATATAATTAAACCTACACCAAATATCTTTTTAAATATATAAATGAGTATTTTACAATGCCTATTAACAAATAATCTAGTCTGTATTTTTTTTTAAATATAGGTAGGTACCTACTTAATTAATTTAACACTAATATAAAATAACTGGTTGTATATGGTCAAATAAATAATTATAATTAGCTATTGGTTATGTTATAATAATAATTTCACTAAGTTTAATAGTTTTAAAGGGACATTCAAAAAACCTCAAAACCAGAAAATAGAGGAATGACTGTAGGTTTTAATACTTTTCTTAAATCATTTAATACCCCTTTTTAAGATTTACAAAATAATCTTATTTACAATACCACTAATGACTCGGGCTTGTGAATTAGCAATTGGTCAGGAAAAACAATGGAGTTATAAAAATAACAACTATTCTTTAAAGGTACAATCATTAAAAAAATAAATATATGGGTTATTGCGTCTATTCAAACCATCGCGACGAGCTAGCCACTTGTTCGGTGTAGACTCATACCATCGGCTACGACGAGGTGGGAATTAAAACTCCTCCGCTGGGTACCCTGGGTCCGTCTAGGCGTTCTCGGGCGCCGTAAGACACCCGTGATGATATGTATGTGTACAATACCAATGAAATTTCACATTTATTGTTTCCGCTGGGCATGATATTATGATAGTCAGACAGTCAGGTTCAGGATAGTTTATAAAGTCAGCAATTCGTTTATTCATTAACGAAACATATGTTTAATCAATGTTAGTAAGTTAGGCTCGTTATAACGGGGTAATTAACGGTTAATATCCGGGTTTACAGTGATTCACGCCTCCTCATTATCTGGGTTACCGGCGGAATTATTCATTAGTGTGGAAACTGGGTAAGATATCAACTTGATTAAATAATGGGGAAATAATTTTGGCTATTACAATTAAAATTACTTATCATTTTATTCGTAGTACGTAGTATTAACATAATGGTGTTAATGTTCAATGAAATTATTATTATATTAGGAATAATCATTTATAAATATGGTTAATTTATATTATTATATAAGGATATATATATTATTATATAGGTATATAAGCATATATATATTTAATTAAATACTCATTCTTATTTTCCTAAAATAAATATTATACTAATTTAACAAAAGGTGTTAAACGTTTGTTGGTAAATAAAGACTGTTATTTTATTAAAATACATAGAAAATTTTTATAAAGAAATTCATAGCTTTTTTTATACTTTTCAATTTTTAAATTTTATTTGAAAAATAATAAAAAAGTAGTACTAAAATAATCTACATATGCACAAGCAATAGTATTAAAGTAAGTAATATAGCCGCAAAGACTTAAAGAATGAAGAAAAGACTGAATAAAATAGACATTTCATTTCATATTAAAAACGTTAAGAGGCCAGTTTTTCTCAAACTTTTCTCAACTAAACTTTAACCTATAAAGTCATATTTCACGCTTCACGATGAAAATCATATCCATGTCTGGCGTCCCCTCGCACTCACTGGGCTCGCGAAATTGTTTTACTCTATCAAGATTATTATTTTGACAGAGACCGCAAGAATAAATGAGGTAGGTATAATAATAATAATATGAAGGTTATTTATTTATTAAACTATAAATTGTACATAACAGAACTTACTTATTCTAAATAATATAACTATATTGACTATAATGGCTTTAAGCATCTCAGTACTAACTGGCTGGTTTCAGCATTAGATGATGCGAATACATCAAATTCCTCATATTTTTGCCCTATTCTATTTAACAAAATATATGATATTACACCCTGTCATAAACTAAGCTCTAGGTGTGTGCTATTGTGTACAAAGAAAGATATAATACATATTATATTTTATAAATACCCAGACCATGACAAACTAAACAGAAAAACGTACTATTTTATTTCCATGGGTGGGAATCGAACCCACGACCTCTGGATACAACGAGAGAAAAGACGCAACCACTAGTCTACGGAGGCGGTTAAAATGTATTATGTATATCACAAAAAAGAGAGATGTACGAGTATCTGCGACTGACAAGACAAATACATTTGTGCATGTATACGTTAATAATTTTGTCATGCAGAAGCACGTTTTTGGTAGAGTCTGACTGTTTTCCGTTAGTATAAAAGGGGGAAAAGTAATTGTCGCAAATACTTCATTTAAATTAAATTTATTTTACATATTATGTATACATAATAATACAATTTTATTTTATGTGTTGTTGATGTATCATCACGGGTGCCTTACGGCGCCCGAGACCGCCTAGACGGCCCCAGGGTACCCAGCGGCGGTTTTAATCCCACCTCGTCGTAGCCGATGGTATGAGTCTACACCGAACAAGTGGCTGGCTCGTCGCGATGTTTTGAATAGACTCAATAACCCATCTATAAACAGTTTCACAAGTTGGTATAGTGAAACCGGGACCGACAGCTTAACGTGCTCTCCGAGGCACTATAGTGGTGTTGTCAAACAAATGTACATAATTTTTTTAATTATTTTATGTGCAATAAAGAATTTAAATAAATAATATATTACATATTATACCGAATAATTAATAATCCGTTGGCGACTCCATATTAGGCTAATGACTTGATAATATGAATTCTCTGTAATTGTAAAGATTAAAGATAAAACTGGGGTCAATAGTACCAGCTGTCATTAAAACTACAAATAAAAAATGGTACAAATTTAACATTAACCATTTTTAACTTTAATCGCAACAATTACAGGGAGGGAGGTCATTTTGGTGCAACTCAGCCTACGTAAGAAATCGGCTACTAGCTACTACGCATTTGATTATTGACTACGGTTTGGTTAGTGACTCAATCAATCACGGTGGTGGCGGTGACGCAAGGCCCTAACTTTATAACGAGGCTCGGACTATGAAAAGAAGAAACTTGGCGGAAAAGAGCAAGTTTTCTTACGGTGCAGGAGGTCTAGTCGCTGAGCTAGTAGCTAAACCACCGTTAGCCGTGCTAGCAGTGGAGCGCTGTCGTGAGGGTTGGTTGTCAACCCTATAGTAGGTATAATTATGATGGACGAGACAACTTGATGAATTTATTCGACCTACCTCATCGTTGATCGTTTTGTTTCACGCGAACTACTAGGTGCCAGTCGCAAAGAGATTCTACTGCCGCAAGCGATTTCTTTTCATAGCTAACAGTAACTAATGCTACGATGGGGTCGCATAAAAGTTGGAGACGAAATAAGTTTCTGTAAATACCAATTTGTTTGAAGCTTCTAAGGCCATGGAGCCCATTCTCAACGACCGCCAAGAATTTGACTGAGTCCATTTAATCTCCTAGGTTACACTAAAGTAAAGCGCAGGAAGACTCCCACATCCCTTCAAAAATATGTACATGATTGGTCGTAAACTGAAATAAAATGTACCTATAAAGTTGCGGTTTTGTAACATCAATTTTTCAATACCTTGGTATTTTTATTTCGGTGCTACGAGTATATTTAATTTAATATTTGAAAACATGGCAAAATTTTATGTGCAATAAAAAATAAATTGCGGGTTCTAATTACTAACACTACCACTATATTTCACACTTTTAGTTCCTCTGTGCGGACTTGCGGAGTTATTGTTCTGAAACTCGCATCATTTTTCAACGCTGTCGTGTATGATGTATGAAATCGTCTACTACACTTAAGAGTTGTTCATTAAATTTCATCTCTTTAACATCAAGTACTCTGACTAACCGAAGATTAATATACCTATTAAAACCAACAGTAGAAATAAATGTGTATTTCTTATAAATTAAATTAGTTTTAGATAATTTGCGCATGTGTCTGTGTCTGTACAAGATCGACTAATCTGCTGGTATAACAATAATTATTATAATATCTAGTACAATTACAAGTTAGGTTGTGACCAAAGCAATATGTGTATATTGCTCTGGTCACAACCTAACCCCTAGGCTTGTTTAATGTGTACCAAAACAATGATAAGCCTAATACATATTATATTTCATAAACACCCAGACCATTACAAACTGTACAAAAAATCGTACTAATATTTTTTGATCGAACCTCCTGATACAACGTCAAAGGCGCAACCACTAGTCTACGGAGACGGAAGTATATTTGTAATTAATTTACGCTTACTTCATAGCAAAATAAAACAGGATATTTATATAATATTGTGATAATATGTATTATTATCGTTTATATATGTAGTGGGCGAGTTGGTTAGACCTTGGACTTAAAAACACTTGGGTCCCTGGTTCGAATCCCGGTGTGTATTAATGAGTTTTTAATTAAGAAATGTATGTACATTTCTTGACAACACCACTATAGTGCCTCGGAGAGCACGTTAAGCTGTCGGTCCCGGTTTCACTATACCAACATTGTGAAACTGTTTATAGATGGGTTATTGAGTCTATTCAAAACATCGCGACGAGCTAGCCACTTGTTCGGTGTAGGCCACCGGCTACGACGACGTGGGATTAAAACCCCTCCGCTGGGTACCCTGGGGCCGTCTAGGCGATCTCGGGCGCCGTAAGGCACTTGTGATGATATGTATGTAATATCGTTGTTTCTGGATACACATAGAGCAAGCCTAAAAAAAGCGAAAGAGTGCAAGCTTAGTTTATGAACGGGGCAAGTGTGATATGTCCTAGATGATTTTTTGTCTGGAAGAGAATGCCTAGCGGCATTAAGTCCGCCTTTATACTAAACTTGTGCAATAAAGTTTTCTAAATAAAATTTTATTTTATTTATTTATTTATAAAACTTCATTACATAATACAAAGGCGGACTTAATGCCATTGGGCATTAACTGACAGACAAACCTTCAGGACATTAGAACATTAAGTTTAATATTATATATGATAATATAATACCATCACGGGTGCCTTTTTTGGTAACCATTTAAACGGCCTCAGGGTACCCAGCGGAGGGATTAACCCGTCCCCATTTCGCATTTATGATGGTATAGCCTCGTTGTATAAAGCAGTCACCCATTTCAGGTCCTGCCTTGTTGACATCTGCTTAACCATGTTGCGCAGTGACTTAAAATCACCTACTATTTTATATTAACTTATTCCGTCAGTACTACAGTAATTCACATAAAATATTTCTTAGGAAATACTTTAGCAAAAATTCCCACAAAACTCCGAGACGTGGGGAAATAAAATATCACTGGTATCACTGGCTAGTCCCCAGTGTTTACTTGACGCTCCTAAGCTGCATCTAATGAAATCCCCTGCTAGGGATCCATCTATGCACCAATATGCTACCGTGAACGCCGCATGTTGATCTTTTGAATATTATTTTATTAAAAAATATTATTATATAAGTATATGAATAGATTTTTAAATATTATTTTAATTAATTAATAATTTATTGTTGTTGTATTGAAGTTATAGTAGCTAAATAAAAAAAACCTTTAAGTGTAAGTTTTTTTTTAATTTATGATTTCTGTCTCTTTTTACATTATGGCCTAATTCATAAAAACGTCCTACACTCGAGTCCTTCAAGAAAACTTTAGTATTTTTTACGCATACGTATTCATTTTTGTTGCTAAAAAAGAAACAAAGCCATATATTAATTAAGTAATTAATACATAATATGTAATGCGGGTACTTTATATTGATTTACTAGTATTACCGTTGTGACGAAAATCATTTAAAGCTTAGGCATATATACCTACAAAAAAAAAATAACTTTTTGTAAGCTTCAGATGAACTCACAATAAAAATGCAAGTAAATTTACATATTAATCATTGATATATCTAAACAATACAAGTATAAATAATAAAAATCTGTACATTAATTTTATACAACACAGGCCAGTTAGACTTAAAATACAACTGCTGTACAGTTAGGTACTTCGAACTAGGTACCTACATAAATATTTACTGTACCAATAGTTTTTTTTTTTTGGAGATGTGTATGTTTGTTTGTTTGAGGTTCATCTGAAAACTAGATTTATATTATTCCTATATATATTTGTTTAAAGTTGTGATTTCTGAAAAGGAGTTCGAGTTTTTCTCGGTCACCACGTATAAATGTTTATAACTAAGTAAAAAAAAACTACTGCATTAAAAATAACCATAAAATTGAGATACTCAAGCTATCAGTTTTAAAGTAACAAAGTATCAAGTTAGTAGCGTCGCAGTACGTGAGTGGTGGCATACGTGGTGTTTCAACAGTTTCAATGTTACTAGCAGCTCCTCGCGATTATTTAGCCGGGGTTTATTCCGATCACGGATACCTGATCTTTTACTTTGTACCGTCGACCGAGGGAACATATAAGTGTGATTGATTTCATAGCCGAACAAAATATTATTATGATGGCATTAGTTAGTTTATCCGTAAGGTTATAAATATTTTTATAGTCTGTGTTCTTTGCAAAGGTTTTCTTTTAATATTATTATTTATTTAACGTTTTGAGGATACCTATTAATTTACTTCACTAATTTATGTAATGAAACGATATCGTAATTTCGTTTTATCCTGCACGAAATGATTTACTTTATGGATTTGTCAAAAATAAACCCCTAAAAAATGTCAAAAGGCTTTCATTTCTCAAAGTGCGCTGTGCAACTAAGTTTGCAGCAGTAGATGTCCAATTTATTTTAATATTTATTCCGTATTATGTAACTCTACCATGAGTTTTGCTAAATGTGTTTACTATAGTCGCCACTAACTATAGATGGAGATAAACTAATAGGATCACTTTATTTTTCAAATAAATCTGTCTTATTGGTTGTCCCCCTACTATAGATACTAGCGACTAGTTGACCACAGTTAGCAATAAAATCATCGTAGAGCGTCTGAAGCCAGCCTAGTGGGACGGTAGATATTGTATTAATCAGCTACGAAATTTTTCGCTAGTTTTCATATATCGTATGAAGTTACAGTTTGATTTTTCATTTAAATACGTCATTTTCTGTAAGCCCTGGTTGTTGGTACTTAGCCGAGACGTTCAATAAAAGTTCTCAGGAATTATCGAGATTTTATTGAACCTGGATTTTAGCTTTAATAATAAATACGTTTATCAATATAAACTTTTTAAGGGTATTTTTTATATTTTTATTGGAGCACTTTAGGTGACTTTGTATCTACCTGGTGGTGAGCAGACAAACAAAGTCCATGAATGGAGTCAAACAATAATTGTTGTTAAACAACATCGCTCCAACTATGCCGCCGGCTAAATGATGCGATTACGAAGTGGGCGGCGACAAAGAAGAATTGCATTACGAGTGACTCGCTGCCTTATCGTCAATTTAACTACCTATTTCGTAACCGCACCCTAAAAGGAGGCTCCACCTCGACAAGAAATCGATGCAGTAATCTCCTGAAAACCGGTGAACCCACAGACTAAAAATAAAACATGGCTAGGTCACTTGACGGTTTTTGGTTCTGTATGGGCGGTGTAGAGCACGTTAAGCTGTCGGTCCCGGTTTCATGGGTTATTGAATCTATCCAAAAATCGCGATGAGCTAGCCACTTGTTCGGTGTAGACACATGCCATCGGCTACGACGAGGTGGCATTAAAAATCCCTCCGCTAAGTAAGGCACCCATGATGATATATATTACTTTATTTTTATAAAACTATCGTGAAAAAAAAACAATTGTTCAACCCAAAAACCTTGGTTTCCGAATTGAAGACAAATGAATATCGGAGACTTGGCAAATAGGTATATTTCTTCTCGTGAAAATTGCACAAGTGGTAAAGGATAAGAAGGGAAATAATTCAATCAGTGCCGCCAATTCCAACTTTTGTGCTGCTAAAGGGTACTGCTGGTAAAATCTTCAAATGTAGCCAACTGTACATATCTTAGGGTAAGCCCCTTCGATTGAACAATAGGACGATTCGGCCTAGTGGACATCTAACGCTTGACCAATTTTCTTTTGTGAGAAATTCTACGGCGGGAGAATATCAAGCGGAGTGTCCAAATTGAGAACTGGATGTCCTTTTTCGTTTATCTGCTGATTTTTCAACATTTAGATGACGTTTATTTATAGTAGCTATTTTTTTATTTTCGGCACTGGTATTTTTATATATTTCTTTAAGAAAATTTTACTATTTATTTCTTGGGAAACAATTTTACAAAGAAAAACTATAAGCAGTGAAAAAAATATTTTTATGTATATTAAAAACAAGGTTCAATTTGTTGAAGAAGTATATTTATATTTTTTACAAACAATTTTCTTTATCTTTCGTTTCGATAAAAAAGATATAAAATAAAATTCTTGCGATGTTTTGAATTAGTAGGTATTGCTATGTATTTTTTCGTTTATATTATTTATCATACTTAACCCTAGAAGCCTTATCTACGTCTGCGAGGCGTACACGCAATTGAAAATTCTTCATCCCTTTCTAACGGGTGAAGTTAGCGCCTGGTGCTGTTTAGACATCCCAGTGGCCAATGGGAGCTTGTCAATAGTGTTTGTGTCGTTAAGCTAAGTTCCACTATTTTTGACTTATTGAGGTGCTGTACGCCTGCGAGACGTATGTTTAGGCTTTGTGTAACTTTTTAAAAAATGTCAAAGATTATTCATGGAACATTATGTGCAATAACTTGTTCATATCTGTGCCACTGGCTAAAAATCTACTTCAGCAGCCTACTAGGTACTCTAGATTCCAGTAGGCACTA
Source organism: Monopis laevigella (assembly GCA_947458855.1). Classification (NCBI taxonomy): domain Eukaryota; kingdom Metazoa; phylum Arthropoda; class Insecta; order Lepidoptera; family Tineidae; genus Monopis; species Monopis laevigella. Next base: position 17,140,174 of record OX381577.1, on the reverse strand, counting down.
TTTAGATCACCACCTGTAGTTGTCAGTTGTATGTTTTTATTTGAATTCATTGGCCTTCTGCAACTTGTATTTTACAAGCCAAAACCTATAAAGAAGTATACCTCTTATCTTGTGATGACAATGCAGTAAATAATAATTCAAGTGGCAAACCAGACATGATTACGTATGAGTGCAGATTGCTCTAAAATAATAGTTATTCATTAAAAGATTGCCGATTACTTTTAATATCTATCCTAATAATAAGTATTTGATGTTAAAAATGATTAAAATTTTAAAAAAAATACATATTTCAGCTGATTTTTGAGAAGTAGATTTTTTAGTTTGAACATTAGGTATTTTAATTTATTTTTTTGTAATAAATAACTGTGAGTATAGTGTCTATTAATAAAAGTATGTTTTATTATAAATTATATCCTAACCTTACATTTCCTTTAAAAAAAAATATATAATTAGGTATATTTTAGCTTACAGGCGATCTTTAATATATATACGCCTCAGAGACGTATGTTAAGGCTTTATGTACCTCCAAAATAGATTAGGCTTCTAGGGTTAATAATAAATAGTTTGTAAACAACGGAGCTTTAATGAAGATGTGAAATATGTTCTTAAAATTTATGTTTAATTTTGTTATGCTACTGTTTAAAATAAGGCATTAAATGGACTTTGAACTTTCTTGTATTATTATGTTTATCTTTTAAGATTTTTGAAGTATTCAGTTTCATAAAACTTTAAATCCCAGTTATTTATAAATCAGTTGTTATAATATAAATAAACTGTCAATAATTTTCAGTTTTGATTTACAAAAGAAATTAATGGTATGACCAAAAAAAAAACAGTAATCAATTTTATTCACGATATCAGCAATAAATCTCAAGGCAAAATTGCGATGCGATTTTATACGATATCTTGCTGCCATGTCTTATGGTGTTTGCATAGTTGTCGTAAGATCACAGGACAGCGAGATGAGATTAATTCTTATACGCAAGTTTTCATCCTGAAATACTGTATAAGAATTTCGCATATTCATTCCAATTATATTCGTATATTAGTGACTAGCTGATCCGCACAATTTCGCCTGCGTAACTTTAACCGTTTACTCAGCGTACGCTCTCAAAAGGGTAATGTTTACCCCGTTTTTGCAACTTTTTTCAGTGTTACTCCACTCTATTAGTCGTAGCGTGATGTTATGTAGCCTATAGCCTTCCTCGATAAATGGGCTATCCAACACTAAATTTTTTTTTCTATTCGAACTAGAATTCCTGAGATTAGCGTGTCCATCCAAACAAACCAACTCTTTAGCTTTATAATATTAGTATAGATTTTAATAATTATGTCCTATATCTGTAAAATAATAAAATGTTAATACATGTATCATCATAACGATCCCGTCGCAGTGTTTAGAAAACACTCATTAAAATAAAATAAATTTAATAAAATAATGCACGAGACGGGCTAATTGCTTTTTGTGTGAACTTCACCGACCCATCATAACAGTATTCCTATATAGGTACTATATAGGAATACTATTATTTATTAAGATTTTTTTTTTTATTTTTTTATAAAGTTATGCAATGTCAATGTTATATTTTATGAATAAATAAAACAAAATAATAAAGGTAGGTAGGTACAATAAATGGCTAATGAATTCGTAAAATAGAATCTAAAAAAGGATAATAATTGTTTTGTTAAAACTCTCCATCAAAATTGTGAATCAATTTAAAAGCAATTTGTTTCAATATTTAAACTGACAATAAATAACAAGTTTTAAACCACAAATTAACTAACCCAATAATCAATCAACCTTGAGAAACAAAATATTTCGTTGTTGTTTGCTAAAAATTCTAGTTTTGTATCACGACTGTAACTGATATTTATTTCGCAAGCTTTGTATTTCTATCCACGAATTAAGCGGGATTCGCGTCGAATGATTTATACAAGCCCAGCTCATCCCCTGTATATTTACGGTGCTCGTTCCACAGAATAATTACAGGGTGCTACAAATGGTTCTAAACGTAAAAAAGAATTACCTTTTAATGATTGCGAAGCCTAATTGCTAAAGGTATACGAATGATGCGCCTCGAGACAAATTTCGTTTTCGGACCATCAGGGAAAAAAAAAAAAAAAGCAAATAAGGTCTGGTTTTATATAGGAATTTATGCTTGCTTTAGACTTTTTTCTTATTTTAAGCATTGGATTCGGATTAGGAGTAGATAAAGGTAATAATAATATTGTGTAGAACATTTTACACATATTGCTCTGGTCACAAACTAAGCTCTAGGTTTGTACTATGTGTACCAGAAACAACGATATAATACATAATACCATGAAGGTAAAAACCGTGCCCGTCCGCGCGAAAGAAACACATCACGACCTCAGGGTACCCGTCCTCATTTCGCCGACGGTAATTGGAGACAACACCTAACAAGTGGCGATCTTGTAGCGCTGGGGCCGCTTTTAAAAATAAATGCTACGAAACTCATTATTAACTACAATATTACCTACTAAAACTTTTTAAATGTTGTTTTATTTTACGACGATATTGTTATTTTTCTTAACTAGGTCCGGAACTAACAAATGATGATAAATTAATAAAAACTGTTAAAACAAATCCATGATAGTTAAAATCCACAAAAAGCGTCATCATCAGAAAACTAGTACTCCAAACACACTAGGAACTACAAAGTAGTAGCGAAATATTTTAGTTTATAATTTTGTTTCTAAGAAATCCTTATTTATTTTTAGCAATTGAAGGAACCCGAAATATTTACTATTTATCCAAATGTACATGAAAGGTAAAAGTTAAGGCCCCATTCCGTCTTTCAGGCAAAACCTTTTGTCGTGACGATCAGGCAGTTCTTATACATTAACGAAATATTCGGGGTTTGGTAGAGTGGTGGAGAAACATTCAAATTATTCTATTGTGACGTGTTTTCCTTTCATATTTGGCGAACAATAAATCTATTTTGAGTAAGGTCAATGTCAAGGTGGCTGGGTTGCTTTTCTTGGAAGTGTATGAGTAGTTTATGAATGGATAGTGGAATAAAATGTATATAAGGGTTCACTGTAAGAAATTATTATCAAACATGGGGAACTAGCTAGGTACATATATATAAGTACACTATTATGTATACTCATGGACAAATTTAGAAGAATTTTAAAAAATATTTATTTATTTTATTAATGTTCTATTAAGTGTTCTTCTTATTTTTATTGGAGCACGACATGTGACTTTGTATCTACCTGGTGGTGAGCAGCCCTACAAAGTCTATGAATGGTGTCAACAGTAAATAAATAAATAAAATTACGAGTACATTTTAATATACTCGCTGCCTTATTGTCAATTCAACTACCCATTTCGTAATCGCACCCTGAAAGGAGACTACCACCTCGACAAGAAATCGATGCAGTAGTCTCCTGAAAACCGGTGAACCCACAACTAAAATCCAAACATGACTAGATCACTTGACGGCATCTGTATGGGCGGTATTATAGACCTTCCTCTCACCTAAAAGAACCTTCGTTCCTTAAAGAACTTTCGTTCAATAAATAATTATAAAAATCTTTATTGTGGAACATTTATTGTTACTTTGTTAACAACACACTGCTTGACCTGTCCAACTGAAAATGTTAGAGATCAGTGTATCTCAACTCTCAAAAACTGTAAATTCAAATGAAAATTATTACACGTACAGAGAAGTTACCCAAACTAAGTTTCAAAATCTGTTGTTTTTCGTAACGTCAAATTTTATTGGCAGACAACGTTTGACATGTAATATAATAACAGTAGTTACTGTTTTTGCTCCTGTATGCATTTCTTAAATACTGGGTCTAACCATAAACACGACGGCAAAAATAATTTATGAATATGTTCATTCATCGACGAAGTCTCGCTAAGCCTCATAGTTGATTTTTACCAGAATTTGTTTATTGTTTCTAGTTGTATAATATACAGGACAACCTTAAAATTGTACCTATATATGTACCTACCTAATCCAGGTAGCATTTTGACGTCCCTATGACGCCAATTACGTAGAGAATGACACTAAGTTGACGTCATAGGGACGTCAAAATGCTGCCTGGGAAAGCCTTGCTTTGGGTTGCAGTAGGTACTAAGGAGGAGTGCAGTGAGTGCGAAATGCAATCGAATCAAAGAACAGTCATCATCATTTTTGTTTTTTTCCTTGGATGAATAAATATTAATTAATGAAATTAATATGTATCTAATTTATTAAGACTATCAAAGCTATTGTGCTAAGGTCTTATGTCTTTTAAAGTAAGTCCAAATTAACCATATAAAATGCAGTTACGTCAAAGGTGTATATAATCTTACTATAGTTTTAAAAGAATACGCATAAGGACAGCTATCAAATTTTCGTTTGATTTATCAGAATGTACAAAGTGTTGATACTTCGACAGCAAACTGAATCAGCCCACATGCTCAAAGCTCTGTATTGTTGTATGCCTGTCTAACCAAACGTTCACACAATTAATGCTAACTAATGAATCGTAAATAAATCCTGCAGAGACAATAACATTACAGTACCTACAGGTGACGACACAATTGCACCCCGCAATGCATTAAACCACTCAATTTGACTGTATTCAGAACGTTGCCAATTCATAGCGCCTTCGGCAAATGCATTAGCAAGCAACCTGCGATGCTACGCGGCAATGAGGTTTGAATTAATAAAGGGGTACCAAATTGTAATAATGAAATTCTAAATTATTTATTACCTGCAAGCTTATATTTTATTTGGAGGCAAAGTATTATATTTTTTATACAATACTTACTAATAGACTTGTAGTTTCTAAATTTACATTTATACCAAAACTGTTAATAATTAATAATATATTAAAAGTATGACAAAAAAAAATTTTTTTTTGTTGTTGTTTGATGTTTCCATACTATTTACTTTTTTATTTGTTTACTATTATTTTCCAATTCTACTTTTTATAAAATTTTAGTAAGAACAATATGATATAAAATGTATTATATATCCGAGGCTACTAACTATACAAAGAGTATTTTGTGTAATTAGCTCATGACAAAGAAATTGAAAATGTGTCCAGATTAATAACTTGTAAGTACCTATTTTTAAATGTTTCGGTTCATGACATTCTATAGTGATTTGTTATACTAAATTTCTATAAATTCGCCTGGAAACTTTAAGAAGTTATTCTAGATTTTTTCTACATATATATATATGTATATGTAGGTACTGTAAAATATTCCAGACAGTACTATCAAATCGATTAAATTTGTACATAAAACATATTATTTTATATAATGTATGTGTCATATTACAAAGAATTAAAACAATTAATAATTGGCTAAAATTTCTTAAGTTGAGTTAGTATGTCTTTAATTAAAAATACTTCATTTTAAATGGTACAACAGATTAGTGATTCAGCATACATGTTTAAGATATTAGCTCCCGTATTTTAAGTTGTATCATCAACTTCACGTTTCACTCAAGGAACGGCTGTCTCTCTCATCCAAATGTCAAATCGAAAATGAACGAACAAGTAAGATGTTCCTTGAGTGAAAAGTGGAGTTGAGCATACGACTTTGAGTACTGAGGTAGGTACGCGATTACGTCTCCATACATTAATCTCATTGTTGTGCGGCATGTAATCCTATTTGCATTATAAATTTGTTCGTACACGGTTGCTAATGGTGTCTTCGGGACCATAGATAAACAACCTACCCCAACTTCTTCCGCTTCTTTTCTACAGAAAGACTTAGTTATTTGAATTGAAAATGGCTTTTCAAATACAGTGTTGAATTTTGGATAGCGTTGTGGCTTTTTGAAGGAAAATTCTTGTGACATGCTATTTTTATATTGTAAATACAATAAATAGTATTTAAATGTTTAGTACAAACGATATATTGTTATATTTTTACATTGAATAAATAATTTTCTTGTTATTTGTTAGTAAAATATTAATAAATAATTATATACTAATATGAAAATGGCTTATTCAGTATAATAAATCTGTAGAGTTAATTTTATGTAAACTATTTAAAACCTACAGTTTGTAGGTTCAAAACCCGATAAGTACAAATATTGCTTTCAATTAAAAAAAAACAGTTGACAATACCACTATAATGTCTTGGAAAGCAGTTCCAGTTCCATACCAACTTGTAAAATTTCGTATTTCGCCTATTTCGTAACCGCATCATTGTGCCAGCATAGTAGGGGCGATTAATATTGTTAAACAACAATGTATTGATCGACCCCATTCAAGGATTTTGTAAGTCTGCTCACCATCGGGTAGAAACAAAGTCTTATGCCGTACTCCAATAAAAAAAAAAAGGCAAAACATTTTCACAAAGTAATTTCTTGCAAGGACGCAATAATGGCTCTCACACCTCCAAAAAACATCCCCTGAGTGTTTTTGTTAAGGTACGAAGAAGACAAGAATAGGGAATCATTAATGCACCCTTTGAAAAAGGTTCAATGTGAGATAAGTAAAAGAACATTACTTATTTGATGTTTGTGTTATTGACTTACCCTTGGGATTTGAATTATTTCGAAATAAAATTCGTGTTTTTTTTTTTTGCATTATTTGTCTCTAGTTAACATTATAAATAATTGTAAATTTCAAAGGTAGGAGACGCAATAATCTCTAGGGATTTTTTAAACAAACAAAAAATATATAGAGGTATCGTAATATACCTACCTATTATATATGTTCATGTTAAAAACTATATATGTTTTAAATCATTTTTCTGTAATTATATTAAAGTACAAAAATAAGTTTAAGTATTAAAAAAAAAAAAAAGTAATGGCAGATAGTTTCCTCTTTATAACTAGATGATCCACGCAATTCTGTCTGCGTAACGGTTTGCACGAGGCACGCAATGTAAGCTATCAAAAGACAGAAATTTTCCCCGTTTTTGCAATATTTTTCATTCATACTCCGCTCCTATTGGTCGTAGCATGTAATATAGCCCATAGCTTTCCTCGATAAATAGGCTATTCAACACTTTATTTTTTTTTATTTCGAGATTAGTGCATTTAACCAAACAAAAAAACCTTCAGCTCTATTATATTAGTTACTAGCTGATACGCGCAACTTCGTCTGCGTAACTTTAACCTTTCCTTTTACGCTGCGTACGCTCTCAAAAAGGAATAAGTTTTTTTCTGTTTTTCATTGTTACTCCGCTCCTATTTGTCGTAGCGTGATGTTATGTAGCCTATAGCCTTCCTCGGATGAATTCGGACCAGTAGTTCCTGAGATTAGCGCGTTCAACCAAACAGAACTCTTCAGATTTATGATATTAGTATAGATACAAGATTTATATTACTTTATGGTCTAGCAAATTATAAAGATATTTTTATAAGTTATTTATTTGTTTAAGGCTTAAACAACTCCCACTGAGCAGAAACCAATGAAGAAATAAGTTATAAAAGGTCGAAAAATTATACTTTTGTTTAATAACTGAAATATAAATTGTAAATTAAATATTGGAAACAATACAAAATACTAGTCATTTGCTAATTCAGAACTAATTGTGTGAAAAAAATGTTAAACACAGATATTATATTCCGTATTTATGAGAATTTAATATTTTGGTAAAACGCTAGTTTTTTTCTTTTCTTCGTATATTTACAGAATAAGGGCATATAAAATATAAGCAATACAATTTAATAACGACGAGTGATACACATATTTACATTTTATTTTTGGGGTAGAACAAGTAGTTACTTTTAAAATGTTTTTTGAATACAGTTATTTGACATTAGTGTTTTTATTTATTTCATTACTCCGTAATAAGTTAATAATACTGATTTAATTTACAAGAATACGGAAAAAGTTATCGCGGGTGCTTTACGGCGTCCGAGACCGTCTAGACGGCCTCAAAGTACCCAGGGGTGGGTTTTATTCCCAACTCGTCGTAACCTATGTCATTCTGAGTCTACACAGAACAAGTGGTCAGCTGGTCTCGGTGTTTTGGGTTAATAACGCGCAATAAATAGTTTCACAAGTTGGTATAATGAAACTAAGGCAGACAGTTTAACGTGCTCTTTGATTTATTAATTTTATTGGACCTGCTTTGTACTCCCTCTAAATTTATTATTAAAATATAAATTAACTGAAAGTAATAATTAATTCAGATAATGAATAAATTACGGTGTATTACCAATATCAAAAGATTTATGTATCGAGATTAAATTACTAAATTGTAATTATTCAAACAGAATTTATTTAATTTCAAATATCTCTAAAATCATTATTAATTTCTCTTAACGTTTTGAATACCTAATAATAGTTTAGCTGTGTTAGAATAGGTATCGCTATTGTCCGCCCAGACATCTATAGTAGGCATATACATGACTTTGAAAGGTTGTGCTTTGGGCTAAATGAGGTTCTACTGATCAAATCGAACAAAGATCTCTTGGAACAGTGTCGCAAATAAAAAAAACATGCATTTTCCATATATACTAGTAATGTTAAAATTACCAATTTATATGGAGAAGGTAAAAAGCACCGAAATAATTCGAGAGCCTAGAAACGTCCGATCGTTTCGTCTGCGTTTGAATGATGATCGACTGACGATCGTTGAAGACAGCGCCAACCCAGCTTTTGAGCGAAAGATTCAACGGATATTTCGAGTATTTTCCGTCTCAACGATTCACTAGTTGTCAACGCAGACGATCGTTACGTTTTGACTTTTGCCCACCTAGGTTTTGACATATATTCGTTCGTCGACTGAGGTCGACGATTAACCTTGACGGACGAATTCGTCTAAACTACGCTTCTTCTCACCCGCAGTTGCTGTTATAAATACATACAGATACAAAAACCGTCAGATGACCCAGAATGTTTCGGTTTTAGTCTGTGATTATAACACCGGATTTTTGTGGTGGTGGTAGTCTCCATTCAGGGTGCGTTAAGAAGTCGGTTGATCTGATGATAAAGCAGCGAAAATATCAAATATTTAACTCGTAATGGAAATTTATTTTTGTCGCCGCCCGTTTTGTAACCGCGTCATTGGCATATTGGGAGTAAACAATGCAAATGTTAACATTGTTGATAAAATTAATATTTTTTATGTTAGGATATACATACAATTTACCTATAATGATAGATATAGAGAAATAAAATATGGAGAGCGTTAAATTAGGAATTTCATAAAGTAAATAAAGAATATTTTCATTTTCAACAAATTTAAATATAAATGTAAACTTTTTTCGAAACCCTAAACTTAACGCCCCTTATTTTTTTTATTTGTAAAATAATTTATATAACTGTATATTGATTCAGGTAACACTCACATCGCACATACCTACGATCAATACTGATCCCATACATCAGAAATAAATAAATTATAAAATAATATATATAACTGTATATTGATTCAGGTACACTATATTAATATGTTACTATACCTATCTATAACATGTAAATTATAAAGAAACATTTAAAAAAAAGTTAATATAGTTTATTGAAGCAACTGTTATAGGTACCTACTTTCGTTTTTTAAATAAGAAAGAAATCATCTAACACAAGTATTCTTATACTCAGTAGATACATCTACTGAGTATAATAATACTTGTGTTAGATGATTAATTGTCCCTATTATTATAATAATTGTAATATTTTGTTAAAGTAAATAAAGATTTTTTTTTTTTTATTAAAAGAAATAATAATATTACTTTTAACTTTAACTTTTTTAAATCTATCTATTGTAAATAAAATTAATAAAAAACAATAGTAAAATTAAATGGTAATAGTCTGGATATAGTTTACCTACCTAAAGTATCGTTAAATATAAGATTTATAAAAATACAAATGTATTTTCCGAGTTCATGAGCCGACTTTATTTGTGGGTAACCAAACCAAATTGACACAAAGCTTTTGTGGCTGCAGTAGTGTCAATAGTAGATTTTCAATTTTCGACTAACCGCGGCTAAATTAATGATGTATTATTATCTGTTATTTTATAAAAATAACATTAAACGATTGAAAAAAAAAACAATTTTAAACAGAAACAATCTTTAAATTTTGATCCTTAAAAAAAATCACTTGAGACCGCCTAGACGGCTTCAGGGTACCTAGCGAAGAAAACATTGGTCAAATTCACCTAAAAACGGTGTTTTTAAGTCAGAGGCCTACCCAACTCGCCACTTATTTATATATACAGGGTGAATTTGAAAGGATATACTTTAGACGTGTAAAAAAATATGTACATTTGTTTGACAACACCACTATAGTGCCTCGGAGAGCACGTTAAGCTGTCGGTCCCGGTTTCACTATACCAACTTGTGAAACTGTTTATAGATGGGTTATTGAGTCTATTCAAAACATCGCGACGAGCTAGCCACTTGTTCGGTGTAGACTCATACCATCGGCTACGACGAGGTGGGATTAAAACCCCTCCGCTGGGTACCCTGGGGCCGTCTAGGCGGTCTCGGGCGCCATAAGGCATCCGTGATGATATGTATATATGTATATATATATATATATATATATATAATATGTACTTTAGACGAATGTGAGGCTCTACTGCTCAAATCAAACAACTTTTCACAAGGAACCATGTATCGCAATTGAAAAAAAAAAATTTTTTGGCGTCCCCATAAAATTGAAGGCATTTTTTTCTTCATTTGCACCACATGATTTATATTTATGTATATATAAAATATCTTAAAAAATAAATGACAATCTATGTCATATATTGCATAAACAATATATTGTACTAAACATAATTATCCACATCCAGAAGCCAATATTCGTTTTTATAAATATATTCATCATTATCAAATAATATCCGAATTAAGGAGTAGGCACAGTAGCAACTTTATTTACACAAATAAACTCAATATAATAATATATATAGAGCTTTGCATAATTTCCTACTCATATTATATATATATATACGTAAAAACTTTCATTATGAGACCAACTCTGTACAGAGAAAAATATGTTGTCATAACGCCATTAAAATTTGTTCAGTACAACTAAAGTATAATCAACGGGGATATTATTTTTTTACTTAAACAGAGTTGGTCCCACAGTGAAAAATATTCATATTTATGAGTAGATCTACCCTGTAAATCGTTGTACATATTTGGATTTCTGTTATAGAAACAGCAATTTCAACTGTACCACTAAATTATTAGGTACCTATATACCTTTAACAGTACGAGTACATTTATCTATTTACTGTAATTGTCGACGTCGACAAAAACATTAAAAAAGATATACATTTTGGCATAAATCGTGTAACGTACGCCGATAAAGTTTATTTGCATAAACCCAGCGGAGTAGTTGAGTATTAGTTGCCGCGAATGCACAGGCTCGATAACCTATTTTCAGCCAAACTTCCCGACTTTCTACATAGTTGCTTTATTATGTAGCTACTGCTAAATTGTTGCAACTTGAATGTCGTTTGCATGTTGCGTCAAGCACTATATACAGTTCAACTTTAGAGTAGGTACATTATATTATATTATTTGGCTAGTCATTTCCGTTTTACAAAACTTTATGGTTGCTATTCTATTCTGGCTTTAAATGTATTTTGAGCACTAATAGAACACTATTAGGAACACTTATGAAGTCCAACAATACAAAGTACAAATTGCTGTGACTGATTTTAACAACCTTACATAAATAACACGAACAACATTGATGTAACGTGTCATGTGGCAGACAATGCAACCCTTTATCCTAATAATATTTACCTAGGGGCTAACATATTAACCATGTGGTCTCTCGGGGAAAAGAAAGCAATGGAATATACACAAATTACAAATCTCCTTCTCTTTCTTTTTGGCGAGAGATCGCACAGGTTAGTTATTACCTACCCCGTTTTGGAACGCAGCACTAATATGATATTGGGGCACCCCCAATTAACCTATCTCCATCTCAACAGCAAACCGCAGCCCGCAAATTATATATACTACATATAAATTAATAAATCTGAAGAGTTTGTTTGTTTGGTTGATTGAATAATAATAATAATATGTAGGACAATTTACTCATATGACTCTGGTCACAAACTAAGCTCTAGGCTTGTACTATGTGTACCAGAAACAACGATATAATACATATTATAAACACCCAGACCATGACAAATTGTACAGAAATTGCGTATTATTATTTTTTTGCCATGGGTGGGAATCGAACCCACGACTTCCGAATGACGACGAATGCTCTAACCTGAGGAACTAGTGGTTCGAATTGAATAAATATTTTAGAGTTAAACAGTCCATTCATTGAGAAAGACCAATAGGAGCGGGGCATCAATGAAAAATGTTCCAAAAACGGGGAAAATGTATTCCTTTTGAGAGCTTCCGTTTCGTGCTCAGCGTATAATACTGCGCATAGACGAAATTGCACGGGTACGCTAGTTGTTTATAAATACTATGACTAACTGTACGAAAACATGAAAAACGTATCTACTAATATTGTTTTTGCTGAGCGGCGAACCCACGACCTCCGTTAGACCATTAGACCACGAATTGAAGACTATTTCAGTTCCTGTATAGTGTTACAAGCATATAATAAGGATTTAAAAAAAAAAACAGGTATCTATTTCGTTAGAACTTACCTTACTTACCCTACTTTAGTTATTTCTTCACTATTTCTTATTGTTATTTACAAAAATTGTTTTCGTCAAAACATGTTTTTTTTATATGGTTGGACGAGTAAATGCCAAAAAAAGAAACAAAAGAACTACAAAAGGCCATGCTACCTTATTGTTAGTGGATTTCTAAGGGCTGAAAAGGCGTGTTACCCTACTTTACTTAAAGACTACTTCCATTCGCTCCATTACAGCAGACTCTTTAAAATGTGCCCGTTAAAAGCTACTCCTACTTCAGGCAGCTTAGATATTAAGCATTGCACATGCATTAGGGAAAATGATTTAAACTCAAAAAGCAAGTAGGTACTTTTAAATACGAAATAATTGTATAATAGGTACAAGTATAGGGTTATTTTACTTATCCAATTTTCGTTAGTTTATTTAGTTTTTAGGGTTCCAAACAAAATAATCAAATTATGTCCGCATAAATATTTCTCAAAAATCATTGGTTCGATTTATAAAAAAAAATGAATCCTTAAAGAGCCTGTTGGACGGAAGGTGTGCAAAAGGTTAAGTCAAAGTTTCCTAATGGGCTGGAAAAGTATATTTCTTTCTAGTAGGTATATCTGATTATAGAAAAGTTTTAAAAATAAAAATATCCGAATCTTCCACTGGCGAGCTTTTGCACTTTTTAGGTGTTTAGCTTTCATTATTCATACTGCGATGTGAACCTTTTAATTATAATCAACACGATTAAATATTAACTAGATTTATCTCTTTATGTAACACTAGTTAAAACCTACAGTATTAGGAATTACAAGAGCATCTCAAAAGTGCGAATGTTGCAGTGGTGCTACGTTATGAATATATTTCGACCATATAAATTTCGGCACTACATTACATTGCATAAATAAAGTAAACCCGTTCCTTTTAAACAGCATCGAAATTAAATATTTGAACAATTATTTTATTTTATTGATTGAATTGAAAGCATAAATTTGAAACGTGTCCAATTTGACCGATGCGAGATTTCGTTATTGCGTTCAAATGTTTTCCCACAGCGTTTCCCGGGTTGGCCGACAGATGGCGGTGCTAAATCTGTGGTTAACCGGAATTTACTATCAGTTCGCTGCAATACCCACCATTGTTATTTTCCCTGACGGATAAACCCTACGTTACTGATTAATCGAATTCATTATATTACATATTTCTGTTTTTACAATTATAGGGTATACTCGTATATAGGCATCGTCCAGATCCTAGGGTATTGGGTTTCAACTTTTGACAGTAGTTTGGAAAACACCTATCAGTAGTAAAAAAATATTACGCATAAACTTCACATGTAGACCATTAAAAGGAGATTTTTTGAAATCCACGCGCCACTAGATAATTACTATAATTTTACACCTTATTGCATATTATAGTAAACAAAAGTTATGTAAGAACCTATATACAGCTAATATTTTGGATTATGTACGTAAATGATATACGTTCGCAGGGATGTGGCATCGTTGAGCGTATTTTACCGCCTATACCATGGACAGTGCTCTGAAGAGCTTTTCAACATTATCCCCCCTTCCCCTTTCCCCTTTCCGTTACAGTACAACTCGCACCGGTTGCAAAATGCATATGTATACCGTGGTGGATGTACCAACTCGTACTAAACGTTTTGGGGATTCATTCATCTGCCGTACTATTAAAATATGGAATGCTCTAACAGCTTGCGTGTTTCCTCCCTCTTATAACCTAGAGTCCTTTAAACGAAGCGTAAATAGGCCTTAAGAGCGGAGTCTGATCAACCATTTCCCATACATTAACGACCTTTTGGTCCTAACTGTTACCCCCCACTCACATTCATAGATTTTTATGAGTTTTGGAGGCGTTATAAATACGACCTATATCTAGGCTCGTACGTTTTCCTTTTTTTAAAGTTTGGTATTGAAAAAATAATATCAACCCCTGAAATTCGAAAAAAAATCCCTCACATTAAAATAATGCGCGGGGTAATACTTTGCAGTTGAATCAGCATGAGCATCGAAGAGCCTCATCAGACACTCCTATTAAGCCGGCATAATGATGGCAACCAGCGGTGCACCTGTATGCATCCGCTTGTTGCTATCATTCCTGGACATTGCATACTGCTTAACATCAGGTGGATGCAAGGTCACATGTTGAGCTCTTAAAAAAAATGTTTAAAAAAAAATATCCGGTGGATTTATAAGTAACTAGCTGTGCTCGCGACTTCGTCGCGTGGAATAGTTATTTTTTTATCATACAAACTTTCATCCCCTATTTTATCCCCTTGGGGATAGAATTTATCAAAATCCTTTCTTAGCGGATGCCTTAGTCATAACATTTACCTGCATGCCAAATTTCAGCCCGATCCGTCCAGTGGTTTGGGCTGTGCGTTGATAGATCACTATGTCAGTCAGTCAGTCACCTTTGAGTTATATATATTTAGATATTTAAATATTTACGTACACAAAGGTGTTAATATAGCTAAATATATATATAGTATCAACTTAATAATATTTCTATATATATTACTAAATATATATAGAAATATTATTAAGTTGGATATACCTATCTACTCATTAGAGTATACGTCGAAAATCAGCACGACAGGTGACATTTAGGTGGCAGCAATGCAAGTTATAGAGAACTTCGCTAGACCGACCGTCCGGACTCGTTACCACCGCCCAAACTATAAACTGTGCAAAAACCGTCAAGTGAACTAATCATATTTCGTTTTTAGTCTATGGGTTCACCGGTTTTCCGGAGACTACTGCATCGTTTAATTGTTGATCACAACAATTTGGCATCTCAGCATAGTGGGAGGGATTAATCTTGTTAAACGTGTTGTCGTAGAATGTATTGATCCACCCCATTTATGGACTTGATAGGTCTGTTTAGCATCAGGTAGATACAAAGTCATATGCCGCGCCCTAATAAAAAAAACAAGTATTAATAATAATAATAATAATAATAATAATACGTTTATTTCAGACAATGTCCATAGATTTAAATAATGTACACAAATTCAAAGTTTTAAATACAATAATGGTATACAAGATAATAAAAATAAATTACAGAACTAGTTACAAAATTTTACAAAAATTACAAAAGAAGACACCCACTTACTTGCACCTGCACATATTAACCACCCCCCGGTTTGATTGTTGGGAGTGACGTAATAACTCGACTCACAGCATTAAGGGTGTGCGTGTATTAATTTACCAACTATCCAGTTTTAATTTATTAATATCAAGCTATAAATATTATATAGCACATTTTAGCACACACGAACACAGAAAATTTTAATTTCAAGATTTTTAAATACTACTTAATACATTTTTTCAGATAAATTCACACATAAAGCGACAGCTGGAAGTATAAAATTTTAATGTCAACTTTACGATTAAACCTACTCCAAATTAAGGTTTTGTTTTATGTTATTCGAGTAAAAATATATTATACATAAATACTGTTTTTATTATATATTTTAACTAATATAATATTTAATATTACTAAAAATATAGCAAAATATATTCGCTAAGACCGAAAATTTTCACTTGTTTTAATTCCTTGTCGAAAAAAGAAGAAGCATTAGATAACTTTGACCCACTTTAGTCTGTTTATCTGTCGATCTATGCATCTTAGCTCCAAAACAGATGAACCGATTTTAATAAGTTATTTTTTTATTTAATAGCTGAATTCCGGAGATTATTTTTAGATATATTTTATAAAAATCTTTAATGTTGGGTCACGATCGTCATGTTGTATATTAAAAATATAATAAATATTATATGACGATTTTACTTGAAACGATTTTACTTACAATTTTACACAGTTAAAATGTTTTATTATTAGTATTATTATTTTCTACATAAACACATATCATCACGGGTGCCTTACGGCGCCCGAGACTGCCTAGACGGCACCAGGGTACCCACCGGAGGAGTTTTAATCCCACCTCGTCGATTTTCTATAGATTAATGTAAATAAATAACTACTGATCTAGATTTAGATTATATTATTTATATAGACAAGAGTATATCAATACGTGATGGCCGAGTTGGTTAGACCTTGCACTTAAAAACACTAAGGTCCCTGGTTCGAATCCCGGTGTGTACCAATGAGTTTTTAATTAAAAAAAAATATGTACATTTGTTCGACAACACCACTATAGTACCTCAGAGAGCACGTTAAGCTGTCGGTCCCGGTTTCACTATACCAACTTGTGAAACTGTTTATAGATGGTGTTGTGAAACAAGTAGTAAATTCAAAGTTTAAATATATTTGACTGATTTGGTGATATAGTTGCCTTGGTTTCATATTATTGTTTATTTATGTGGGACGAGAGATTGCGGACATGTATACATAATTGTATTTCTATTATTAATAAATTTCCTATCACAGTATTATTTTAATAAGCAGTTTTCATTTCTTCATAGATGGGCTATTCAAAATATCGCGACGAGCTAGCCACTTGTTCGGTGTAGACTCATACTATCGGCTTACGACGAGGTGGGATTAAATGGTATGGTTATATATTATTCTGATAATATATACAGTAGCCGTAGTGTGAGTTTTTTAACATTTTTTTTCGAGCTGCGTACATTTTCACTTATCACACGCTCGAATTTTTAGTTCTCAAAATTTCGGCATGGGGCGCTAAACTATTTCCCATACAAAATTTAGTTAACTAAAATGCAAAGTAATAGAAAACTCACACTAGGGCTACAGGTAGAAATCATAGATTTAAACAACGTATCGTAATATTTTTGAATAGAGTCGTTGGCTTTTTTTTCTATTAAAAGACATGTGTCTTTTTGCATATTAATAATAGTCAAAGAGTATGCCAACAATTTCTATATACCTAGCATTAGGGAAGTCCTCGACACGGGTCGCGGCGTGTGTCACAGATGTGCCGTTTAAATCCGCGTTTAAACCGGGTTTAGTTTGAATCTTTGTTAAGGACAAACGAGCAAGAAGGGAAGTGGATATGTTGCAAGATAGATAATACTTTTGATAAATTAAATATTTAATATTTTTTTTATTAATTCAAAATAATTAGTTTTAAATGGGTACCTACTACCTACCTTCTTAGTTATTACCGAAAGAAGATATTATTTAGTTTTAATATTATATAAAAATATAATATGTATTATATCGTTGTTTCTAGTACACATAGTACAAGCCTAGAGCTTAGTTTGTTACTAGAGCAATATGTGTAAATTGTCCTACATATAAAAAAAAAACAAATTAAAGTTTTTGTATAGCCACCTTGTTTAATAAGAATTTTAGTTAAAATGGTAATCCGTCCCTTTCTTACCAATGAAAATCATATTTGACAGAAAAGAGATAAAAGGTTTAAAATTTTAACTCAATGTCAAGTCAGTTCTGTAACTAGCTTTTCATGCGCCCGATGTGAGCTTCTATAACACACCCTTGTATAACCAAACATATGGTGATTGTCTGGTCATTTCTGCGCCCCTCCAGGGTTTGCGCCCTGTGCCTGGGTATCGTTGACACCGCCCTAGTTACGGCACTGTGTCAAGTCACTTATTATTTTATCGAAATTAGGTTTGCTGAACCTGATTATGATCAGGTTCAAGCAAGTTAAAGTTCAGACAGGATAACGTCTGTTGGGGCCGCTATACCTTCATATAAAACTTATTATTTACGATTATATACGTGGTGGCCTAGTTAGTTAGACCTTGGACTTAAAAACACTTAGATCCCTGGTTCGAATCCCGGTGTGTACCAATGAGTTTTTAATTAAAAAAATTATGTACATTTGTTTGACAACACCACTATAGTGCCTCGGAGAGCACGTTAAGCTGTCGGTCCCAGTTTCACTATACCAACTTGTGAAACTGTTTATAGATGGGTTATTAAGTCTATACAAAACATCGCGACGAGCTAGCCAATTGTTCGCTGTAGACTCATACCATCAGCTACGACGAGGTGGGATTAAAAACCCCTTCGCTGGATACCCTGGCGCCGTCTAGGCGGTCTCGGGTATGTATCTACGATTATACGTTCAATCCACGTATTTGGAAGAAACTAGGTGGAAACAATATATAATATCATTGGGTGGAAAATACAGTTTTATAAACGAGTATATCTTTAGGGGTAGACTAGACATTTCTTATACCTAATACGTTGTAGATACTTACAAAGTACGAGGTGTTTAGAGTCGTAAAGAAAGAAATAAAATGAAACCCGTTAAACCTTAATGTCTCCACTAACATTTAGTTGCTGCGGTTCTGTAGTGATCGTGCGGTGTGCGCTACTGAATTATCACCGCGTTCGGTAATGTTTTTGTTCTGAAAACTGAAACGTGCAATTGCGGTTTTCAGAAATTGTGCGAACATTACGCGGTGTTATCAAACGGTTTTGGGGTAAATTGTCTGTTAAACCGATGAAAGATTATTGAGGCACATTTTTATTTAAATTTAATCCGATGAAATATTTTTTGCTAGTTTTTATTCGTGCGTAATGGTATACATTTATTTTATTTAAAATTGCTGTTCCAATTTTATCTTAAAAATGCTTTTATTTGCAAACATTTATAGATAGGCCAGTACTTGTATATTAAATTAATTGCGATAAATAAATGGTTATTTTATAATTTTATTATAGTTATTTACAAAGTAAATAATAAAAAATAGTTTCTATATCCACATTAGGCCTAAGAATTAAAATGCCTATCACACTAAATTTTAAACTTAAAGTTCGTTTCCATTTATGTTCCCACTTCTTGAGCATTGTGATGAGTTAAACTTTTTTTTTTCACGCTTTTTGATTTTACATGGTGATGACGTATGAAAATGCGATTTTAGGTGCCCTCTCTATTAAATTTCCATGCTCTATACTTAGAAAAACACCTTGAGTCCTTTAAACGAAGCGTAAATAGGCATCTTAAGCCGGCATAATAAATGAAACCAGCTCTTAAAACACAGTTCTAAGAGCTGGTTGTATTAATTTTTGGACCTGCATACTGCTTTCGATCAGGTAGATGTGGGGTCACATGCCGAGCTCCTATAAAAAAAAAGTTACCCAAGATTAATTTGCTGGATTTTTATGAGATTTATTTAGAACACTATTCTATCTATACGATAGAAAATTCCATCGCCCTTCAGTTTGCACCACTCATGAATATTTGAGAGGCGTACTTATGGCAGAGCGACGAGAATATACTCTGGAGGGAGGGCGACTGATAAACTAACAAGACGTTATTCTAAGGAAAAGAAGTGCTTCTGGATTTGCATTGACCGTAATGCAATTTTTGCAGTTTGATCTGAAATGCAGAAGGCGAAAGTACATTAGAGATACTCAACTTTACAAATATAGAGTACTTTTTTCTGCGGCTTCAAGCTATATTTATGGCTTAGTAGATATTTAGTATATGCGTAGATTATTCCTTAAATTAAAATACCTACTTAAAAACTACCAACACGAATTTATTTAACATTGTAATTAATATTTGCACGCCTGACAAGGCTGAATACAAAACTTTTTTTTTTCCTTTAGGATCTTGTAATTGTGAGTATTCTAGCAAATAAATTGTTTCATTTAATTTTATTTTAAAACGATATATTCGACTTCATTACTGCTATCATACTTTTAAGCTCTCGATGTGATTAAGGATTTTTTTCGTGCAAAAGTTTTTTTTATTTGATTGTATTTGTTGGTTAAAATCGCAATAAAAAATACTGATAGGTATGACTCGAACCCACGACCTTCTATTCAAGTAGGTAACTGGCTGGCTTAGTGGTTGCGTAGGTACCTTGCCGCGAAAGCAAGGATTTCGAGTACCACCAACAAGTTTTTTTTCTATTACAGTTTTTAATATTACTATAATAATATAGTATTTATAGTAAATACACAAAATCATTTGTTAGTATTAGATACTAACAAATGATTTTAATCATAAAAATCGTAGTAGTTGGCGTAGTCAGCTACACTGAAGATTACACTGTGCTACAGTATCAAAACTGTATCGTTCCGTTACGTTGTCATTTAAATCACATAAAACTTTACACCCGCACAAATTTAGTTCATTTAGGTACCCATTTCTTTCTTATTAAGGGCTCTGTAGTCGTCTTGACGCCAATACAAACGTTCTTCCAATATTACAATTTGGTTGTTTCGAAGTTTGTTTGAATTATAATTTTTATATTGGTACGCGAAAATATTTCTGTTGTGTGTAATAAATATTATTGTATTATAATATTTAAAAACTTTTTTTTAAATATTATAATATAATTTATACCCAACACAGAAAGACTAATTAATACAATGACCGACAAAAAAAAAAAATAGTCTGCGACAAACAGTAGTCGGGTAATACTGGAAGTGCGAAAGTTAATTTTGTATGGAGAACGCAGACTTCGCGATTACTAATTCATTGTATTTTTTTTTGTATACCTACATAAGCATACAGTGGTTATAACTGATTCCTGTAACACAGACTAAACTAGCACGGGAACCAGGGATCAATAGCTATTTGTAAATGTACCTAAATATAAAATTAATTAGGTATTTATATATATGACCACATTATAATCATATTTTTTTCCTTTGAGTAACTATTATTATATTATTCAATTGAATAAATAAGTTTCAAATTATAGCTTACAACTTTATTTTATTTTTTTAAATTGCATTTTTATCAAACATTTATTACCTAAGTACTTAATTATATTTTCCACAAAGGATCCCGTATTAAAATAATAAATGTAAACAATAATAAGACTTGCAAAGGTTTTTTTATAAAGGAGTTATTTTATACAAAAATGACTTACTTTACGAGCGGCCAAACACAAAATATGAGGGTCGTGTTCACATTATTTATATGCCCCGATAAAATTTATTGAGCCAAATTTTTATATGATACATGAATTTGTATTTCACAATAATGTCTTTGCGTGAAATGTTTTCCTTTGTCAATTTTTTTGGCAGCTTTTATCGTCACGTTTAATATAAAATGTACACTGAGGCAAATGGAATTGTTATCAGTCTGTCCTCGCTTATAACAAAATAGTTTTATACACTACTTGCGTTAAATTTTTTAAGAGACAATGTCAAAAGTATTTATTTTACTCTAGTTGGTGCCCGTAAGTCACTGCGCAACTGGTAACAATATTAAGCAGATGACAACAAGGCCGTACCTAGGATGGATGACCGCTTTATACAACGAGGCATCATAAACACCGCAACAAGTTCGCCACTTGTTAGGTGTTGCCTCCGAATACCATAGGCGAAATGAGGAAGGGATTAATCCCTCCGCTTGGTCAGAGGCCGTTTAAACGGTTCTTGGTAGCCAAAAAGGCACCCGTGAGAGGCAACCAATAAGGCCGCTTTATTTTTGGTAACAGGATTGAATAAAGCGATCCTATTGGTTGTTGTTCACGTTTACGTATACATATACGTTACGTTACTACAATGCGCAAACCCTTGGTAGAGCCTCTGAGCGACCCAGCTGGTCAGTCAATGGCGTATTTATAGAGTTTAAACCCATCACATACCTACATACATCACCAACTCAAATAGATCAAGGAGGCGGGCAAATTTTATGGAAAACATTTAAATTCTTTGTAAAATTTATTCTAAGCCTAGCTAAATGTATGTTTGTATCAGGTTCTAAAACTTAATTGTGCATCGACTAATACTTAACATGTTAATTCCAAGCTCAATACTGACAAAACCACGTGTATGTAGACAGATTTACTTTCCTCTACCGCGTACTTCACTTCTAACAAATTCCGTAGTACCATATTCTAGCTATTTAATTATTCATCTCATTAGAGAAGTTTCCGACTCTGCTTTGAAGTCTTTGGAGTTTAGAATAGAAATAGAGAGCGCATCTTTTTAATGTCTCTACTAATATGATAAAAAGAAAATATTTGATTGATTGTAAGTTCCGAGTAAACTCTATTAATAAAAATATCTATTATCAGCGAATAACATGATTTTATATACAGAGTGAATTTGAAAGGTTGTACTTTGGGCTAAAAGAAGGCTCTACTGATCAAATCGAAAAACTTGCTCCACGAACCATACCTCAAAAATGAAAAAAAAAATGTCTTCTCCATACAGACAAAACGTAAAAATGACCAATTTGTATGTGGAAGCCAAAATTTTTTTTCATTTGCGACACATAGTTTCATGGGAAAAGTTGTTCGATTTCATCAATAGAAAAACCTCATAATAATATTAGCCTAAAGTATAACTTTTGTTATTCGTTAATAATATAGCTTTTTATTAGTAGAGTTTATCCGGAACTTACAACCAATCAAATATTTTCAAAGTCATCATGTATTTCTAAAACTTCTGGTGAGTATTTAGTTGATACCTGAGACAACTTACCTTAGTACATTTATTACTTTTATTAACTATGCTAAAAGGTTTTAAATCGGTTTAAGTAAAGACTTCATAAATTTCATTTTGTTGTGGTAGTCTTATATCAAGGATAATTATCACTAACAGACCGTAAGTTAATGAAACAATATCAATAAACCTAACCATTTATTTACCCCCCCATGTCGTGTAAATATTAACCAATGGGTGTGTGTGTTTATTTTTTAGTTATTTTTAGAATACTCAAACTCTTAGTTGTGGGTTTAGACACTTTAGACATTCGATAACCACCTGCTTTGTATCTACAACCACTTGCGTGTTATCTACAGCCCCCACACAAATTACAATTCAAAGCCTCTACCTCACTGAGACTTTAATAAGATAAAGGATCCTAATGTTTGTCATCGGCTGAATTATCGCACAAGAAAAAAAGTGGTAGAAAAATCCAAAAGGAAAAAAATGCTGACCATTAGCGTAAATTAAACCTTAAAAGAGAGGTTTAATTTATCACAGAATAAGATTGTTTTAATTATTAAGATACCTACTTAAATATTGTTTGCTCTGTCTATCTCTCTATAACTCTCGAAAGCTGTTCGTAGTCTGAGTGAGCGAATGCACGAACAGCCTAGTTCTGACAAACTTGGCAAGTTTCAGAAGGTATGTGTGTCAGGGCGCTGATACTACACAGCACTTATTTAAAATTCAATGATTATGGGCACACAACGGAAGCTATCAAAAGGAATAAATTGTCCCCATTTTTGCAACATTTTTCATTGAAATCCATTCCTATTGGTCGTAGCGTGATGTTATATCTATCCAACACTAACATATTTTTTAACAAACTAACCCTTCAGTTTTATAATATAAGTATATAGATAAAATATTAAATCTAGTTATTTCTGAATTAAGGGGTTTTAGATATTAATAACGATAAATTTCAGATAGATATGCCTAGATAGATTAAACACAGTTTAATGGAGTAAGGACTTAAATAATGTGGGCGAAAAATAGGGGATGGAGGTCGATGGCATTTCTATAATTTGGTAGGTTCTTCAGATTTCCAAATTTTACAGAATTTAGATAATAATCTTCATGCAGCTGCCGTCTACTGCTAGACCTCTTCCAAACGCCATCATTCATGATCCCCTAAATTTGATATCGTCAAATTTTCGAAACATTCTCTGGGTATTTAGCGAAAAGGTTAACCTCCTTATTAAGTGAATAGTGGAATAGTGTTTTGAGGCGAATTTTATAAAAGAAATGACAGGTTACAATATACGACTTTTCTCATGTAATTTTTTTTAGATCAGGGACAGTTCTTGTGTTTTTGACATGCATTTCGGTTCGATATATTCAAAAGAAACTGTCAGTTTTCTACGAAGATCTGCCACTTATCACTTGCATATTCGTACGAAACGTGAGTCGAATATTGCAAAGTTAGAACACAATTCTGATTTAATTTATATTATAATAACTAGGTAGGAATAATATGTCACACATATTGTCGTGGTCACAAACTAGGCACAAAGCTTGTAGGTAATATATGTGTCAAATATACTATACATATTATAAACACTGAGAACAATACAAACTGTACAGACAAACATACTAATATTATTTTCCAATGAGTAAAAAGTGAACCCGCGACCCCCGAATACACCGTGGAACCAATAGTCTACGGAAGCATGTTAATTGCTACAACGCTGAAAACTTCGATTATTCAAAAAACTAAAAATCCGCTATATCAATTTAGCTTGGGTTAGCTACCAGAAACCGGGCCCTAGATTGAGAACGTTTACTATTCAGTTAACTAAACTACTGAGTTAACATTCTACCACTAAATGTTTAATTTATTCTAAGATTAGAAATAGTTTATCGAAGTTTGTCTTACAATAATATAAGAGTTTATACTCTCTCCAACGAAACTCATAACATTTTGCACAAAAAACTCATCATCACAACATAGTGAAAGGTTCATGTAGGCATAAAAACGTTAGTCCAGATAATAATATGACTTGTAAATGGTCGAGCACATCGCATCGCAAATGTCACTGACAGTCGTCCCGGCGAAGTGGCCTGTCCGACGGATAATGACAGGACTGATGAGGGGATAGCTTGTCAATGGCACATCGATCTGTACCGTCTTCCAATGACGAATTTCAGACCATTATATAAGTAATATATTTGTTTTTTTTACTAGAACTATTAGAATATTAATTCTGGATCTTCAAGACTATTTTATCAGGTTTGTAATATAAAAGTTTGTATTAGTAGAATCGCCACTGATGTCTTAACATATACTCTATGAATAGATTGGTAGCTAAGACCTCGTAAACTGGGTTATCGTTTTTAACAATTTGACTTCAAATTATTCTTAGGTATTATATTATTATTATATTATAACTCCAGAATCCCGTTCATTACAAATTGGTAATGAACGGAATTCTGGATTATCTGGTTAATTATTTTCAATTTTCTTACTAATATTCGGCCTCTTTGTAATCTCAATTTATCGATTAAAATTTGAAATTATTTATTTATTTATAATGGAATAAATAAATAATATTTTTTTTACTTAATAAATGATAATCAAATAATTAATAAATACCTACTTAATAAAAAGGCTTCATCAGTCGTGATGAAGTGTTCTTTTTATTTCTCTTCTAGCCAAGATAAGTTACCGTGACGATATATATCGTGTTATTGTTTTTATAATATATTTTATTTGTGTGGATATATTTTAGCGAAAAACGAAAATATAAATACATTTATTTAAATCTAGATTTAGAGTAAACTTAACATTTACAATTTAGATAACTATAAATAATTGTCAAATCTTCAAAATTTCAAATTTAGCATAGATTCTATAAAAACAGGGGAAATTGTAAACAATTTATAACATTAAATACAAAAGAGTTGATTGGTAAGAGCTCTTATTATTTTTACATTGCCCGGGTGCAGAACAAGTCTAAATCAGATTATGAAAAATATTGTAATTAAAATAATTATCAAAAGATCAACGAGTCTTTTACGTCATAAAATTTTACAGTTTGCCATCGTAATCTTGTACTCAAATACATACACCCGTCATCATGCATAGTCAGAAATATGTATTAAATTCTCCAGTAGAACTATTAGATTATTAATTCTGGAGTATTGTCAACGACCTTTATGACTATTTGATCAGGATATTTTAATAGTATAAAGTTTCTTACGAATGCCACTAAGGCCTTAAATTCTAAATAAACTATTAGAATAAAATATTGAATTAATTTTTTTTTTACTGACACCGCCTAGACGGCCTCAGTATACCCAGCTGTGGTCTCTTCGTAGACAATTGTATTTTTAGTCTAAACCAAGGAAGTGGTAGTATTTTTTGGTATAATTGTATTTAACTTAGGGAATCCGCACCCATTATTGTTATTGTGGAATGGGGAATTTTTCTTTATGTCAATCATGTCACTCGATGAAGAAATAGAAAATGCTACTGACATAGAATTGTTATCAACAGATACATTAAAAATTCGATTAACTCAATCAATTTAATTGAATTATGATCAGCATATAAAAATAACTTTTTCATGAAAACAAACATCCGACTTTCCAAAAACTATAAATTGAAATAGTAATAATTAATTATATGAAATATGGTAATGTTTTAATTTTTAGCCATAATACATATCCTATTATATCATATTTTGTGAATATTTAGCGGTACCCAGCGGGGTGATCATTTCGCCGATGGTATTTAGGGGCAATACCTAATAAGCGGCGAGCTTGTTGAGGTGTTAATGATGGTAAAGCGTCGTTGTATCTGGTTCTCGGGAGCCAAAAAAGGCAATACACAATATATTTTACTAATACAATATTATTTAGCACTTGAAAAGACTGCATAATGTAGATCGCTTCAGCTGGTGATTTTTATTTTTAATATTCATTTATTTTAACCAAATAATATTTTGTATGGAATTTGTGTTATGACGACTGTTTATTATTTACTTTTTATAATAATTTAATAAACTATTTAAAACCACTATTTAGGTCACACTACAGATATCACGGCAAGATCCTAGGTCTGGTACACACGGCTGCAGTGATATTAGTATTATTTTTTAGGTTGAGAAATAAATAACTATAATATATATATATATACAAAACCCAAAAATATATTAATAAATCAAATTTTATCTAATACAATAAACAACAAAATCCAAACAAAAACTTATTTATCTCCCCACCTCATAAAAACATTTGTCAGCAAAACCGTATTGGGCGCGAAACGTGCATACACGTAAAGCAATTTACCATAAAAATGGGGAAGGGGTGTTGAAACTTTGTCTGCACTGGCAAGACTATTTATAATACTACTAGAAAGAGCAAGAACAATAATAAAATGTACATTTTATAGATGTCACATTGGAGTTTGTCGACGATGGAGTGAATCTTACAGAATGAGCTAGAAAATAAACATATAATATGTTAAAGCGTCGTCTGAGCATGATTTTCAGGTGACACGGGGACAGTTATTATAGTAGCGAACACCGTGACTGATTGTGTTCACCAGTCGGAGTGTTGCCACGCTCTGCTTTGGAACAGCTCCGGTAGGTACCTCTGAATTTCTGGATTAAAATATACAGGGTGAATTTGAATGGGTGTACTTTGGGCTAATATGATGTTCTACTGGTCAATACAAACAACTTTTCCCATGGAACCATGTGTCGCAAATGAAAAAAAAAAATGGCTTCGCCATACAAATTGGTCATTTTAACTTTACTAGTTTGTATGGAGAAGGCAATTTTTTTTTTCAAATGCGACACATGGTTCCATGGGAAAAGTTGTTCGTATTGATCAGTAGAACATCATATTAGCCCAAAGTACACCCATTCAAATTCACCATGTATATAATGTTTGAGTTATTTATAAAAGTTTATATATTACCACTAATTTCGTTTATTTCTAGAAGATATAAAGATAATGGATATTTAATGTCATGAATTTGCAACCGTCAAATAAACCAATGCATTCTCTACATATTTTAGGAACATATCCTGTACCAAGTACAAGACCAAACAAGTTCAATAGCACGTCGTGAAAGAACAACAAAGCTGCGTGACAAATGACGTTCAGGTGTCACACGGGCGGTTATCAGTGGCGAACAGCGGCGGGGAATGGCGAACACCGTGACTGATTGTTCGCCAGTCGGAGTGTTGCCACGCTCTGCTTTATGCTTTAGAACAGCTCCGGCACCTCTGGCGGGTTCATTAATAACAATTTCTCGCTCATAATAGTACATATATGGTTTGATTGTATTAATAAGTCTTTCATTTTAATCAAAAAAAAAAATTAAATAGTTTACAATTCGTTTTTTATTAATTTTTTTTTACAATTTTATCGTATTCTCTTTATTTTTTTTTCTAAAAAGATAAAAAAACGTACATATTTGTTTTACTTGTATAAATATTAACGAAATATACGGTATCATGTCAAATACCTAATTGTAATAGTTTCAGTATTTCTTTTTAATTATTTATATTGTTAAAAATATTCCATGCCAATATTGGCAGAGTATGTGAATCTAAGTAATAAGTGACCCATGAAGCAAAAAAACGCGCCCCGCGCGCGGACGGGCACGGTTTTTACCTTCATGGTTCAATCCATGTAACTATTTTTTTGGAAAATAAAATAAAGTGTTTTGTTTTTATTAGTTGACTGCAATAACAGCAACTTAAACTTTAAAACAAAGGTTTCGAGGGTTGACGGATACTTAACCGCGGCATATCTAATAATTTTTACCACCCCACTATGTTTAGGTAAAACTGTTTAAATGTGTTAATAACAGTGAAGGCTTTCCACTTTTACAAAAAAAAATAGTATGAATTATAAGTTATTGACCAATAATACCGCCCAATGATGTTCGACTGACAACAAAATAACGCTGTAAAACCAATAATTAAATATTTACACTTTCTTTAAAATACCGTTATGTTTTTGTGTGGTATTTAGGTGTATCTATGAACTTACTTGAAATGTCAAAACATTTAAATGATTAACATAATTATATGTATAACTTGTAACGATTATCAATAAGTATTGCTGCAGTCTTACGCCTGCTTGGTATTCTAACTAGGTGCTGACTGAGGTGATGGTATTTGCTCCAACTGGTATGTAACACCTGCCTCGTTCATTCCAGGGTTCTAGTTTCGGCGTTAAAAGCACGGAGCCTCAGAAGATTGGTCTCTTAAGTACTCGTTTTCAGCAGCATGGACCAAACCTCCTGGTCCAAGTAACGACGTCGCATTAGGGAAGATACTCTACGACAAGCGTAGAATGCAGACTGGATAGTGTAAAGTTACCAAACTCACACCAATTTCTTGTAAACACCTTTCTTTTAATATATATATAAGCTTTGCTCTCCTGTAGTTTGTGATATAATTTAATTCCTATTTATGTCACCTAAAACGTGACAAACTAACATGTAGTTTGTCACGTTTAATATACTTAGGTTGTTTAATATAATAGTATTTTAAAAAGCATGTCTCAGAAATTACTTAAGTATAATTAAGGTATTATTGCTATGAATGTAGTATTCACGAAATTAAAACATATTACACAGCGCCTCCTAAAAGCAAACTGATGTAAATTTTCATACAGAGATAAGTGTAGTTTCTACACGCCCCCGGGTTAGTTTCCGAAGTGACAAATGACATGCGGGCTCAGAGGCGCTGCCAACTTGTCCTGAAGAATCGCAACTTCAGGCCTTATCGCCACTGTAGGCCAAATGAAGGACAGATGTCACTCAGACTTGAAAATTTCTCAACAAACAATACTTTATGAAACTGTTTCTGCGAAAAGATAAATGGAGCAGTAGCTGTTAATTATAGCATATTATTTTTGGGTTATATTACTCTTATACATTTAATAGTAACTTTTAATAATATATTATTTTATTATTAATTAAAAATAAAACTAATAACAATAAAATAATATCAAATAAGCTAAATCTTAATAAATTAAATAAGTATGTAAAAAAATTAAAATAAATAAAATATTTCCTACATCTCCAACATCGTGCTACACCTATCGTGTTAAGAACTTATGCAGCATTGCCACTCTGAATCGCCAGACTGATCTGTTTTAGGAGAAAAATAAGTGTACACCACACATTTACAAAAATTTAGGTACACATTTAATATAACTAATATTATTTTATACATAAGAGATCATAAATAATAAAGAAAAAAAAGTAAAGAGAAAGCCATTGAAAACTTTTACCGTGCGTAAAAATATTGACAAATTAAATCAACTTTCACTAATATCTCCTACACGAGAGTGTTTTTGCACAAAAAATAACATAAGAGCAGTATGTTTTAGCGAGGCTTTTGTCACTCTGTTATTACAGGCCTTAGGGCGGGGTAAATGGAGACAGGTGGAACCTCCACACGTATCTGATAATACCGTTGTTTCAGTTCCAAGCTGAAATAATATATATTAATTTACAATTAGGAATTTGTCCGCGCAAAATACAGTTTCATATAAAATCACATGAGCTTACGTCCAGGTTCATTTAAATATTAAGTTTCATTATCACTTTAAGCTAGTTGTTACAGCTATTTTGTTTTATATGGAGATTAGTTGTGTTGTCCGGCGAAGTTATTCTGTTGGTTGAGATTAGACTCACACAAAAAAACATTGTTTGCTAAAATAAATGAATTTAGAACAATGAGTAGTATACTTAGAGCTTTTATTTGATCTTAATTTATTGATGATTTTCTACTTATTTTAAAATAGGCAATAATATAATCCCAACAAATAGGTTTACATTTATATATATTTTAATATATGTCTAAAGTAAAAACTACACAAATAATATGATTATTATATGTTACCCATAATTTATTAAGATTTATAAAAAGCTAGTCACTTAGCTTTGACAAAAACGCTTTCTTTAAAGAGTGAGTTGAAGAAAAAAATATGAAGTTTCGCTTCGCTCTTCAATGAAAACAAGGAAGGTAAAAATTATATAGCACTATTTATTCGTATCATAGCATTATCTAGAAGTTTCTATTTTATTTACCGTAACTATATAGATATATGTAAAGATGCGATCGCGGTATCGCACTTTTCGTTTTATATTTAACACTGACTTCGCCATTATTGGTGACGCACGAAATGAATTTAACCCCAAAATAAGAATTAACACCAGCAATAAACTAAGAGTAAAGGAACAAACAGAAGCTAATTCCGAGGACACATACGTGTGTATTCCACTCACGTAAGTCGTAAGTAAGGGGCGTCTTCGCTAGGAGCATGTGACACCCAACGTTAGGTTCTGTGAAAAATGGTCCATTTCCCGACACAAGGATGAATTTATCTTCTTGGGACTATTGCGAGGCGATGCTGCGTTATTCGCGTGTTAATATTCATTGTATGATAAACAAAAACTATGAACGGGGATCAATGGGTTTAATGATATTAATTTTGAAATAGGTATTATATATACCTTCATCTATTTAATTAGAGTCAGTCACCGTAAAAAACATATTGACAGAAGGATGAATTTATCTTCTTGAAAATTTTGCGAGGCGATTCTATGTACCTATATAAAATATATGAACAGTGATCAATGGATTTATTGAGAACAAAATTTGAGTATTGCATAGTAAGCCATTCGTAGTTCGTACTATTCGTGATTTTGTCCTTTATAACAAGATTTCCTAAAACATGCAAAATCCACAAAAATCCTACTCGAAATATTTCACTGAAATAGAAGATTTTTCATGCTGGTATCCTTCAATTGAATAGACTTGTGCATCTGGCAATTACATTCCCCATTGCCGTTTGATACAAAACGACACAGAAATATGACAAAAATTGCATTGAAACCAGACGACACAAATTCAATTGTCGACCGTCTGTATTGATTAATGTAGTCACATGAGCACGAAATCTGATATTTTGTGGGGTCCAGCCTGTTTCCTTATTTCATATTAAATCTACAGATACTTTTAACGCTAGATATGTATAGGATTATACCTACTTTAGTCTACCTATTTACATGAAGACAAAGTGAACCTCAAAATTGTCAAACTCAACTATGCATTAAATATTATTTTAGAGTTTTCGCCGTGTCAAGGCATTTTACAATCAATACTCTGTTCACCTTATGATGATTTTTACAGATCCTTCGAAAAACTTTGAATGGACGATTAATTTTTGACGCATAGATAGAAGACAGTGAAAGGCCAAGTAAAAATATGAACTGAAAAAATACGTTCGGAAAAACTTAGAATACCTAAAGCACCTTTAGATTAACAAATTTAAGATTTTTCATAAAATATAAACACCGCGGCGAGCTCACCACTTGTTCGGTATAATTCAGATCCCCATCGGCAAAGACAGGTATGAACAAAACCCTTATTTCTAGGCGTCTAGAAATAAGAAGTAAATCTTCACAATAGTTATCATAATCAAGAAACATTGTTATAGTGATATACTCTCTAAGAAATGATTATTATCTCTGGAAATATAGACGGTCACTAATGGATGAGGGAGCAGTCAAACTAAAGTGACTACTTAGAGAATTAACGGAGTTATCCTCTCATATGCGGTCTGTGTACCAACATTTAACTGCTCCGATAAATACGACTGTTTATGTACTCAAGCTTCTCGTATAATCATGTTAATTCTGTTTATTACTAACTATAGTGAAATAACTATAATAATAGTTGAGGCCCAGTAAAAATGGTCAAATAGCGTGTTTCTTGAGTCAACATCCTTCAAAATCCTTCAAAAGAAGCGTTTGCCAGTATCTAAAAAAAAATAGAATACAAAAAAAAACTCACACTGATCTAACACTTTAAAGTAGAATCACACACCGCGCTCCAATACTATGTTACAGAAACCCTATTTATTATGTACAGATCTGATATTGTAGGGTCTATATTCATTTTAGGGATAATATTAATTAGGCCAATTCCTATAATCCACAGTAACAGTAACGGTTCGTTATTTTTTATAAGAATGACACATAAAGCTACTGACATATAGGAATTAGCCATTAGAAAAGACAAACCCACAAGACACTGACACAGAGGTTTTCGAAGTTGTTATTGTTATTTTTTAATCTCCCACTTTTCATTAGTTCTATACTATTCTCCGTTACATACATAAAGTTTTGTTTTTCAAAAATTATTGCTCTCACAAATAATAATATTCCCAACCCAAAATCAAAACCATTTGTGTCCAAGTAATTTTGTCCATTTGTGTCCCCTACATTTCTGCCGTCAAATTATTGAAGCGTGCTTGATGTGTAAGTGTCGATGACGTTTGCTGTGTGTACGCCTGCCCCATTGGTGCATGCTAATCTGTCGTCGCTCAGATAGTGCGTGCATTCCATATGAGGACGGGATGCCTGTCAGCAGCCATATGGAACGCGCGGGCTTTATGTGTCTATCTAAATTCTGGAATAATGTGCAGTTGGTATTAATAACTATCTTTGTATGGGTGTCTACATTTTGAACCATATTATGGTATATCGGCGGTTTAACATGCTGTCCTAAACACTATAGTGGTGTTGTCAAGCAAATGTACACACTAAGGTTTGAACCAAAAATCTGTAAGGTTTTTTAATTTAAGATGTAACCACGTATAATTACATAAGTTACTAAACCATTTTGTATTAAATTAAAATATTATTAGAATATAAATTAAGCAGCTGAGGATTTGATAATGAGGCTTTGAGGATTTAATTAATTTCCTAATGAAAATACGTCTTTCTTGAAACGACCAATACTGTTAGGTTGTTAAACAACATTGTATTGGTTGACCCAATTCATAGACTTTGAAGGTCTGCGTACCGCCCCACGTAGATACAGAATTACGTATCATGCTTCTTATAAAAAATATATATAGGTAGTAAATAAAGGTAAATACCTTTATTTACTACCTATGGCTTTTTGCGAAATTTATATTTTCAGTATTACGTGAACGCGGAGGGGTTTTTAATCCCACCTCGTCGTAGCCGATGGTATGAGCATACACCAAACAAGCTCGTCGCGATATTTTGAATAGACACATTAACGCTTCTATAAACAGTTTCGCAAGTGGGTATAGTGAAACCGCGACCGACAGCCTAATGTGCTCTCCGAGGCACTATAGTGGTGTTGTCAAACAAATGTACATAATTTTTTTAATTAAAAACTCATTGGTACACAACGGGATTCGAACCAGGGACCTAAGTGTTGTTAAGACCAAGGTCTAACCAACTCGGCCACGACGTATATATATATTTTAATGAATAATGTTTTATTATAGATCGACTTAAACTAGATAAAACTATTATAAGTTATGAATTGTATATAGATAATACCTAGTTATTGGCTTATCGAACAGTCAGGCATCGCCACAGTTGCATCGAATTATTGTTATAACTTAATATTTATTTTATTTTATTTAAAATACTTTATTGCACAAAATTATTAAATCAAATTGTACATAGGCGAACTTAATGCCTTAGGCATTTTCTACCAGCTAACCTTTGAGAAGGTGGAAGATTACGCATAGGGTGCAAAAGCAAATAAATAATAATTTAAAAGACATGTCGCGAATAGTATATAAACTACATAAATATTACATGTAAATACTTAAATATACACACAATACATAATATACTACTTATATAAATAGCTTGTACATACAATATAATATATAATAGTTTTTTTTCAAAGTGTTAATTTTTATCTATAATTAAAAATAGGCAAGGATTATCATAAATTATTTGGTCATCCCTTAGAAACCTTCACTTCATTATAATGAAGTAAATCACAGCGACAGCCTAATGTGCTCTCCGAGGCACTATAGTGGTGTTGTCAAACAAATGTACATAATTTTTTTAATTAAAAACTCATTGGTACACAACGGGATTCGAACCAGGGACCTAAGTGTTGTTAAGACTAAGGTCTAACCAACTCGGCCACGACGTATATATATATTTTAATGAATAATGTTTTATTATAGATCGACTTAAACTAGATAAAACTATTATAAGTTATGAATTGTATATAGATAATATACAATTCATTTAATTCATTTTTTTATTATTGGCTTATCGAACAGTCAGGCATCGCCACAGTTGCATCGAATTATTGTTATAACTTAATATTTATTTTATTTTATTTAAAATACTTTATTGCACAAAATTATTAAATCAAATTGTACATAGGCGAACTTAATGCCTTAGGCATTTTCTACCAGCTAACCTTTGAGAAGGTGGAAGATTACGCATAGGGTGCAAAAGCAAATAAATAATAATTTAAAAGACATATCGCGAATAGTATATAAACTACATAAATATTACATGTAAATACTTAAATATACACACAATACATAATATACTACTTATATAAATAGCTTGTACATACAATATAATATATAATAGTTTTTTTTCAAAGTGTTAATTTTTATCTATAATTAAAAATAGGCAAGGATTATCATAAATTATTTGGTCATCCCTTAGAAACCTTCACTTCATTATAATGAAGTAAATCCGTTAATAAATTTTGTCTGGCATCGCCTTCCAAGCCCTGAAACAACATTAAGTACATATAAGTAGAATATATTTGAAATTTACTTAGGATGTGTTTACCTAGGATGACAGTTAATACATATCCGTTATTGTTAGAAAAGGATACAAGAAATCTTTATTACTTTTTTTATTATAAAAAAAATATCTAATTGGACATAACCGTAATTTTCAATAATGAACAAAACGTTATAAAATATGTAATGTTCTCTACAATTAACAAAAGATTTAATTCTATTTGGATAGCATTAAATCTTTTCTATTTGGATACCATTGATTCAGTATCAATCCATACTAAATATAATAATAATATCATGTAGGACAAATTACACATATTGCTCTGGTCACAAACTAAGCTCTAGGTACTATGTGTACCAGAAGCAACGATATAATACATATTATATTTTATAAACACCCATACCATGACAAACTGTACAGATAAAACGTACTACTTAATTTTTTTTTTTTGCCATGGGTGGGAATCGAACCCACGTCCTCCGGATACAAGGCCAAAGGCGCAACCACTAGTCTACGGAGGCTGTCATACAACGCCAAAGGCGCAACCCATACTATATATACTATCCGTAGCAATATTATAAAAGCGAAAGTAACTCTGTTTGTATGTTTGTTTGTTGGTTGGTTACGTTTTCACACCAAAACTGCAGAACCGATTTAGATAAAATTTGGTATAGGGAGATAGTTTGAGACCCTCGTAAGGACATAGGGCATATCATTTTACGATATAGCTATATGTAGTGCAAATATACAGTGTGTTAGTATTTTAAAAATCTTTCAGGAAAAGTTTTTGGGATGGGAAAGTCTTATTACACCAATTCAATTGTCGACCGTCTGTATTGATTAATGTAGTGCATGAGCACGAAACCTGATATTTTGTGGGGTCCAGCCTGTTTCCTTATTTCATATTATATCTACAGATACTTTTAACGCTAGATATGTATAGGATTATACCTAGTCTACCTATTCACATGAAGACAAAGTGAACCTCAAAATTGTCAAACTCAGCTATGCATTAAATATTATTTTAGAGGTTTTGCCATGTCAAGGCGTTTTACAATCAAAACTCTGTATGTAACCTTATGATTTTTACAGCATCTTCGAAATATTTTGAATGGACGGTTAATTTTTGACGCATAGATAGAAGACAGTGAAAGGCCAAGATTTTAGATTAATAAATTTAAGATTTCTCATAAACAAATAAACACCGCGGTAAATAACCTTAGCAACCATTTTAGATAAAAACTTGAAATTTGGAATGAAAACTTTTTTTTAACTTTTGAACGCATGTGAAGCTGCGGGCAAAAGCTAGTATGAATTAAATGGAGGAAAGGAATCCACTTCGTAAGATACAAGCGTTAACAAGTAGAGTAATCTGCTCGATCAGAAGGTTCCATTATCCATTGTAAAGGCATTGAAAATTCACGTAGATTAAACATTTTTATATTTATAAGCCATTTAATCCCTACAATACACAACATTATTAAAAAATATTTACATAAAAAGTTTAAGTTAAATTTGTAAGGTCCCGTCGCAAGTATAGGCCTCCTCCAATTTCTTCCGCTGCTCTCGATCTTTTGCCAGTTTTTTTCCAATTTTCTCCTGCAATCTCCTTAATGTCATCTTCCCATATTTTTTGTGGTCTTCTCTTCAGTCTTTTCCCTTTACCAGGTCCTGTCCATTCAGTTACTATTTTTGTCCACTTTCATCTTCTAGTCTAGCTAAATGCCCTGCCCATTTCCATATCATTTTTTTGGCATGATTTAATGCGTCGATTATTTTTGTTTTATTTATTTTTTATTTTATTTAAAAACTTTATTGCACAAATTTAGTACAAATGCGGACTTAATGCCGCTAGGCATTCTCTACCAGTCAAACCTTTGGGACAAATTAGCAGTAAGTAGATAAAAATAGGTGCAGTAAAATTCATTTAAGAAATAGAGTAAACAAATATTATACATACATACTAATGACTACATATACATACATATCATAAATTATATTAATAATATACATACATAATAATAAAATAGCAAATATTACAGCAACAGCACAATATAGCAATACTCACAACGCAATAATTATTTCAAGCAGAAACACAGGATGAGATGAGAGAGAGAGAGAGTGAGCCCAAACGTATAATAAAAAGGAGACACATTCACACATTCAGAAAGTGTTTATACACTTAAAGATACCTGTTAGAAGCTTGTCTAATGTCCACCGGTAGATCATTCCAGAGTCTTGCAGCAGCAACAGAAAAAGATTTTGAGACAAAGGTAGAATGATGAGAAGGTATAGTGAGTTGAGTAGTTTTTAGATGTAATTTTTTATTTGGAAAATTAGATTAAAGGTTTCTTATTTTTTTATTCTTATGGCAAGACACGGATGTCTTTTTTATATATATTTTTTAATTTATTCACATCAAAATTATTTACAAATGTATTTTATTATAAGTTACGCTTAAAAACCTGAGCGGTTTATAGGAGCTTTCTCGCTTATGTCCTTTTTCAATTATTAAAACAATTTTTATTATACATTTCATAAAGTTATTAAATCTCGACATGCAATGTTATTATTGCAGTACACGTATAGTTTACTTTCATATACATTATTATATTTATTAATACACTAGCTTTTGGCCTCGACTTCGTATGACTTAGTTTAAATTATTATTTTTTTGTTTTGCTTTAATAATCCAAATTTCAAGTTGCTATCTCAAATGATTTCTATTATAATAATACATTTCTGTAATAAAACGTTCTCCTACACCTCTTATTCTCCATTTATTATTGGTTCTACGAAATACTAAGTTTCTTTCAGCGTTTGATGGCTTATTTTTATGAAAACAATAAGAATATGTAGTACTTAAGTAATTTTAGGCTTTACCTACCCAAACATTGAGATAGTCAACATTTGACAATTATAAAAAAAAATTACGTGAAGATATTTTAATGCAGTTTTATGTAATTTTAATATTAACCACCTTTGCTTCGTAGACCACTTTTTTCACCCCCGGGATTCAATTCATATTTCTACTAAATTTTATCAAAATTAATTTAGTAGTTTTAACGTGAAACTATTCCAAATTGACCGAGAGCCTCACTTTTATATTTATATATTAGTATGAATATACTTCGCATCAGATATCTCGAAAACTTCTCGCCAAACTTAGTTGAAATTTGAATATAAAATAAAAATTATTTATAGGCTCAGGTGAAGTTTAAGCCCTTGTTTATGTAATGAATGAATGAGTAGTTAAAATTAAAGCAACTTGTTAATGCTGAGAAGTTTGCTCGCCACTGAGGTAAGTCAACACTTTGGTCGAATTCGTCTCCGAGGCGCATAAGTTTCCCGGCATAACTTTGATGGCGGCTCCGTGATCAAATTAATACTGTGTTGGAACTGCGCCCTTAGATAACCCAATTTTTACTTCACTGCGTATGAGACCACTAGGACTCAGAAGAGAGGTTTTATTCTCACCTATAGGTATAATCGTCACCAATGTATTTCTAAGTCTACACCTAACAAGTAGCGAGATAGTCGCGGTATATATATTTTAATGGAGCATGGTATGGGACTTAGTATTTAACTGATGGTAAGCAGACCTACAAATTCTATTAATGGGGTCGATCAATACATTGACTACAAAAACTTATTTGCATTACGCGATTATTATAAATCGCTCACTTCGTAAGCGCACCATAAAAGGAGACTACCACCTCTACAAGAAACCAATACAGTAGTCTCCGGAAAACCGGTGGACCCTCAGGTAAAACCGAAAGATGGCTAGGTCACTTAACGGTTATTGCATCTATATGAACTGTAACGAGTCCGGTCGAACGTAGTTATAGAGGCCTTCCTCACATCTAGTAATACGGACTTAATAAACTATTACACATATTTAACTTACACAGGTAAGTATGAGTGAAACTGGGACGTAAACATTATTTCCGAGGCACTATAGTGTTGGTCCCAATTTTTTTTTTAATTATTATTAAAAACTCCATGGTTCGAACTTGTAGTATTTAAGTGAAATATCTATCCTACTCTAACTATAAGCTTTTAACGTAAATAAACTTGTTTTTCTTTTTGTCATAATACCATTCTTGTTAAAGTAACTTATGACAAGTTACTTAAGAAGAATGGGATTATTTTATACTCAGTTCCTCTGACAATAATAACACATCATGACAGGTTCTTTAAGTGAGCCTTTTTCGCTGAATCAACAATTACATTATAAAATTCATGTAGGTAGGTATATAAAAAATACATTTACTTTTAACAAGGCTTACTTTAATAAAATTTCCAAGAAAAATATAACAAATATATATACAGGGTGACTTTAAAAGATTGAACTTTGGGTTAATATGAGGTTCTGCTGATCAAATCAAATATTTTTTCCCATAGAACCATGTGTCGCAAATTGAAAAAATACAAAAATATAATACAAACTAGTAATGTTTAAATAATCAATTTATATTGGGAAGCCATTTTTTTTATTATTCGCGACACATGGTTCCATGGGAAAAGTTATTCGATTTGATCAGCAGAACCTTATATTAAGCCCAAAGTACATCCTTTCAAAATTACTCTATACATATATTTCATCGAGGGTGCCGACGAGCTAGCCACTTGTTCGGTGTAGACTCATACCACAGGCTACGGCGAGGTGGGATTAAAATCCCGCCGCTGGGTACCCTGAGGCCGTCTAGGTGGTATCAGGCTCCCGTGATAATATTTATTTTATTATATTATACATAGAATTTTGAAATTTGGAAAGGGAAGGGAAACTTTGTATGAAAGTCTTTGTTCTTTGAAGATTGTGGCCTTTTTTTGGGTTTATAATAACACGAGCACAAAGTTGCTGCCACTAGTTAGTGTGCTTATAAACACCAGTTACGAATTAAAATCTATAATACAAAAAAAATAAGAAAAATAACAAGTAAGCATAAATTAGAACTAATCTTGTTATAAACCTGAATGCTAAGATTTTCTGCCATAGGCCTGAATTAATAGATAGGCGAACTTTACTATTCAGGCCTAATAAAAAGCCCAGAAATACATAAACTTAAAATAAAAGTTTTAGGACAGTTTATTTATTTGAATGTATCTATTTGTTGTCAAGAGAAGGATAATTTCGTATGTCGAGCCCACACCAATTACTCGCGCACTTATAATAAGCCGAGTACAAAAGTAAAACATATAGGTGGTGGCCGAGTTGGTTAGACCTTAAAACACTTAGGTCCCTGGTTCAAACCCCGGTGTGTACAATTAAAATTTTTAATCAAGAAATTTAGGTATGTACATTTATTTAACTACACTACTATATTGCTTTGGAGAGCACGTTAAGCTGTCTGTCCCAGTTTCCTTATGAAACTGTATAAAGGTTATTAAGTTTATCCAAACATCGCGACGAGCTAGCCACTGCAGTGGCTACGACGAGGTAGGATTTTAATCCCTTTTTTTATTTATTTATTAGCTTTTTTTATATCCTTACAAATATTTTTCACACAACATTATTATATTACAAATTATCATATTTCAAATCATTATCACATATTATTATTATATAAAGTTAAATTTTGCAAGGTAATAGATGTCAAGAGTATAGGCCTCCTCCAAACTTCTCCATTGATCACGATCTTTGGCTTTTTTTGTCCAGTTGTCCCCTGCTATGCCTCGCTGCCTTATCGTCAATTAAACCATCAATTTCGTAACCGCACCCTGAAAGGAGACTACTACCTAGACAAGAAATCGACGCAGTAATCTCCTGAAAACCAGTGAACCCAAAGACTAAAACCAAAACTTGACTAGGTTTTGGCATCTATATGGGCGGTGGTAACGAGACCGGTTGGTCGGCCTAACGAAGTTATAGAGACCTTCCTCCCACCTAAAAAATAATATAGTAA
This sequence comes from Monopis laevigella, assembly GCA_947458855.1. Lineage (NCBI taxonomy): Eukaryota > Metazoa > Arthropoda > Insecta > Lepidoptera > Tineidae > Monopis > Monopis laevigella. Next base: position 17,098,767 of record OX381577.1, on the reverse strand, counting down.
TAACATTTACCCTTGTTATCTATACTTACTTCTATCTCGGGGGGAGATCATTTAAGCCGATAGAACTCTAGAGGCTTGGACCGCACAAAATCTCCGAAGAAATAATATAAAACTTTTTGAGAAATTATCCAAACAGCGATCTCGTCATGTTTCGGTTTTAGTCTGTGGGATCATCGCTTTTTAGGAGATTCGACTGCAACGATTTCTTGTTGAGGTGGTAGTCTCCTTTCAGGGTGCGGTTACGAAATGGGTGGTTGAATTGACGATAAGGCAGCGATAATATTATTAAAATATACTCGTAATTTGTCGCCGCCCATTTCGTAATCGCATTTGTTGAGCATAGTTGGAGTGATCAATGTTGTTTAAGAACAATTATTGATTGATTGATTGACCCCATTCATTGAATTTGTAGGTCTGCCACCAGACCCGACCACCAGGTAGATTCACATGCCGTGCTCCAATAAAACAATAAAAGATAATATATAACTGCCGTCATGTATGGTGTTATTTTTTAAATAAATAAGTAGGTACTGTAGGTATATAATATGTCAAAGTAAAATCACGCATGTCATACTTACTTCCCCCTTCTACGTACTCGTATATCCTTGTCTATGGTCAGGCAACTCAAAGTTACACCAATTTTGTTTACTCAGAAGTTTCATGAGCACGATTGCTAACATTTCAGTATCAAACCGTGATCGAATTATTATGCCTTACCGACTCAATATCTTCTCGAGGACGAGTTAGGAATTTGTTATGGTAATGGGAGTAGGTTTGCGTATAAATTTTGCATATTTAGGTAGAAACCGGTGGAGTATTTATTCGCTAGTCAGAGATGTCGTTCGAGTTAGAGCAATTGTCATATTATTAACTGAAGAAGTATTTGTTACCTATGTGTAACTCTTAAATTATAATTCTTAAATTGACTTTAAAAGTAAATAAGTTTTTAATACTAAATTACTATGTGATATACAAAACCATTTAAAACACAAGACTTAAAATGTGGCATATTATATAAACAAAAGGCTGTTTTAACATTTTTAATAGTGTAGATATATATTACTATTGAAAATGTTAAAACAGCTATTAATAGCGTGCCATTTCAAATTATTATCGAAAAAAAAACTTATGTTTTCATGTAATATTAAACTCAATATATATGAAGAGGGAATCTACATAAATGTGTGTTTCTATATCCTACTTACCTACATAAATTAATTTATTTATTACTTCTAATTAATTGTATACTGTTTAAAAGATAAGATTATAAAACAAATAGTTTAACGATTTTGTCACATAATAATATTAAGAAAATTAAATTGATTGGCAATATTTATAATTGTGTATAACTGAATTTTACACGCATAAAATGGCAGAATATGTAGATCATTATCTATTATTTACCATATTGTAACACCATATTCTTGCAAAATAAATATATTTCATTTCATTTCATTTCATGGTTGTAAATAATATTTAAAAGGTTTATAGGATAGACTACATTATATAAGTTCATTGTCTAAATTATTAACTTTTCTCCTTTAACAAAAAAAAATAGTGTGCCCTAAAATTATATATTTTACGATGTACGGCACATTACTTGTGACCATAAAGTACGGAAATTGCTCCTTTGAACGTAGTTTTCAGCATAGTAATACTTGGGTAGTTTTAAAGAGTAAATACACTCCAGTACACTATACCTAACAACGATTGAGATCGTTTAACTAAATTGTAAGCCCTCTTAAGGGCTCTGTAATCAACATGATGCCCATACAAACGTACTTCCATTATTGGTGTAATAATGGAAGTACGTTATTGGCAGTTAGCCGAATTTCAATTATTATTTTTATGTGGTAATTGTACGCAAAAATCTTTCTGTTGTAAGTAATAAATATATTTGTATTGTATTAAAAAAATAACTGACCCCAAAAAAAATGTATGGAGAACGCAGATTTCGCGATTACGAATACAGTGTATTTAAAATATTTAATCGAACTATGAATAGGTACAGAAGGTAAACTTAGATATGAGATTTAAATTAAGGCCTTCTAAAGTTACACTACAACTATCATTGAAAGTTACAAAATTTACAGTTACCTAAACTTTACCAATTACAAAGCGTTATAGAACCCTATTTCGTATCCGAATAATAAAGTTCGCCAATAACAATCGCTTATGCCTTTTTATTATAATATAATGGTATGTTACTCAAATCGAATGAATTACGTACTTACTTGAAATCACTACCCATCACACTACCCACCCACCGCTATACAGATGCAAAAACCGTCAAGTGACCTAGTCATATGTAGGTTTTAGTCTGTGGGTTTGTCAGATTTCAAGACAGTACTGCATCGAAGTCTTGTCGAGTAATATATTTTCAGGGTGCGGTCCCGAAACGTGCAAATGAACATTTCGTAACTGCATCATACAGCTGGCATAGAGGAAGCGATCCATATTATTAAGCAACAATGTATTGATCGACCCTATTAATAGACTTTGTTGGTTTGCTTACCATTAGGTAGATAGAAAATAAAATACCCTGCTCCAATAATAAAACAATAAAAAAACTTTTTAACAAAAAAAGTAAACCGACTTCAAAATCACTAAAAAGTATAAAATAATGAATATTTACAAGTATTTTTAGTCCTACTGGATTCTACATATGAATACAATATGCGTATTCACATATATGTACATACACTTACGCCACGCACACATTATTATATATATATATATATATATATATATATATATATATACTAACACGATAACAAAGTATACTCATTACACGTATTCACTCCTGAATATATACTTTGAAAGGTTGTACTTTGGGCTAATCAAATAGTTCTACTGATCAAATTGAACAACTTTTCCCATCGAACCATGTGTCGCAAGTCGCAAACTAGTAATGTTAAAATTACATTTGTATCGGGGAGCCAAAATTTTTATTTATTTGCGACACATGGTACATTTTAAATTTAATTCCTGTATGCATACTTACAAACACGCATGAATGGACATAATAACTATAAATATATTATATACAAAGTGTTTGATATTAGTTGTAAATGTAGCATTGTAACTGAAAAGCCAGTCTCCTACAATACAGGGAAACCTAATATGGGAATAGTGCGCTAAAATAATTTGTGTAAAACTTTTCTCTCAAATAAACAATTTTATTTTTTATATCGTGTTTTTGTGGTGGCCGAGTTGGTTAGACCTTGGACTTAAAAACACTTAGGACCCTGGTTCGAATCCCGGTGTGTACCAATGAGGTTTTAATTTAAAAAAATATGTACATTTGTTTGACAACACCACTATAGTGCCTCGGAGAGCACGTTAAGCTGTCGGTCCCGGTTTCACTATACCAACTTGTGAAACTGTTTATAGATGGGTTATTGAGTCTATTCAAAACATCGCGACGAGCTAGCCACTTGTTCGGTGTAGACTCATACCATCGGCTACGACGAGGTGGGATTAAAACCCCTGGGTACCCTGGGTCCGTCTAGGCGGTCTCGGGCGCCGTAAGGCACCCGCGAATATATCTTCGCCTCCAATATTATACCTTGATTACCTACAGTAATAAATAATATAAAACACAGTGCAGATCATATCATACTTTTTTACTTTATGACAAAATTAAATTGAAAAAGTACAAAAGCACAATAAAAATTTTGTTACTATTTTGTTACATTGAAGTTCGTGCATGCATTTATATTTTTTTAATAACTACTTAACCAAAGTAAACTTGTACTGCCAGGCACTTGAGGAAATTATTTCATATCAACCAATTTGCATAGTTGCCAACATGGTTTGGCTTACCACTCGAGTCGGTTCAAAGTCTTATTCCGCATTCGAACGTAAACAATGCTATATAACAATGCAATGCTACTATATAGTGTCCATTCCATTCCATTGTTGCTCAGACAACATACGTTTGACTTTATTATAGGACTAAAATGATGTTTAAGCTTAGCTTATACAGCTTACAGACAATAAGCCTAATCATAAACATACTATTGTACTCCAAAACCTCTATACAAATATTATAAGCCATAAAGATGTTGCATTCGAATATGCTTTCCCAAACAAGAATACACATTGATTAGAGTAAGTTAACTGAAATTTTCCAACTAAAACAGAATCCCTAGGCGTGGAATTCGTTTCAATTACTAACTTATAGAGATCCTTTGTCCAAGTTATCGCGTCGAAATTGCTTTATCGGTTCGGTATACTATTCAATAACTGACAAACGATTCGGCTATTCACAAAAATACCTTTGTACGACATTATTTGTTTAACTTTGATTGAAACGTTGGTTGGTAGAGATTTTTGTACACTTTTTTGTTTGTTTGTATCAATAAAGTCACTTTTGTGTATTCGAAAAGTCGACTGTATTTGGGAAATAGGTCAAGTTACAATTAATATATAAAAAGTATATATATAACAGTTTTCAGGAGCCTATGGCATCCATTTCTTGTCGAGGTGGTAGTCTCTTTTCAGGGTGAGGGCAGTTAAGTTGGCGATAAAGCAGACTCGTAATAACATTGCCGCCGATTTCGTAACCGCATCACTTAGCCGGCTAAGTGGAAGTAATCAATGCTGTTAAAAAACAAAGTACCTATTAAGCCTTACCCTTTCATAGATTTTGTAGGTACCATGAGGTAATTTAGGATAGACAAAATAATTATTTAAATTTAGCAACACACATCCATTTATAAAAAGGCCAAACAATCCAGACATTTCACTAAACAACGTTTTATAACATCATAAATTGGCCAAGTCCTCTCTCTGAAATCTCATTTCGTTTCAGAAACAAACGCTATTTGTCTCGCTGCTGGCGTGGGGTCATCAGTCAGATGAAGTGGCTCTTCTGAGCACTTCTCGCTGACACAAAGAGATCGCGACTTTCATTGCAGTCCTGCATCACCACTTAGTACAACCCTGCTGGAGAACAATGCGGATGTTTACTACATTTTAAAGCGTCGTATTTTTCGTACCTACTGTTGTCTTGTTACTGTGGAATTTGTTATGACTATATTGGGGGTTGTTATTTTCAGGATACACGGGTGTTTAATATGAAAATAGGGCAGAGATAGCTATTCATTTATTTAAACACTTCATTGCTCAGTAAACAAAAGTTATGTACAAAGGCGAACTTAATGCCTTAGGCATTATTTACCAGCTAACCTTGTTGATTGTGAACGGAGATGAGTCGGGTGCTTAATTTAAAAAATATATTATAATATATATTCTATATATTATAAAACATTATATATATATATATTTATATTACTTTATTAAGACAGTGTTCTTGCCACCTTTCCACGCGGACTTGATCTATATTAGTACTAGGTAATTAAATTAAAAAAAAAACTTATTATATTTTTGAATAAATGATTTAGTGAATATAATAAATGTAATCAGACTTTAAATAACAAGAGTATAAATGACCTCAAATTTTTCAAATATTTTTTTCACTTTTATCAGATAAACTGCAGAAGCTCTCAAAAGGATCATGTTTCCTCGTGTTTGCAACAGTTTTCATTGTTACTCTACTCCTATTGGTCGTAGTGTGAAGGTATGTAACCTATAGCCACTAAAAATGGGCTATCCAATACTAAAATAATTTTTCAATTCGAACCAGTAGCTCCTAAAATTAGCGCATTCAACCAAACAAACAACCTCTTCAGCTTTATAATATTTGTATAAATTATGTTGTTTCGGAGAGTCATAACAACGCAACGAGCTTGCCACTTGTTGGGTGTAAATTCAGAATACCATCGCCTATACTATGAGATGTTTTAGTCACATCTCATAGTATAGGACTCACTTTAGCGGTGAAACATGAAGCTAGTTTCGACCGTAAGGCACCCGTGATGGCACATTTATACAAATTCAATACCTACTTAAATTGAATATAACAGTTTCTAAAACCAATTTCCTTATCCTCAACCCTTAAAGCAATAACAATTCTATAACAAACAGCGTCGTATTCGAGACTGCCGTAATACGTTAGGCAGTGTCATCCCACCCAGAGCCAAATGTTCCAATTATCATAGCTAATGTGGCGAACCAAGCCCACGCGACTCGAACAACCAAACCAGAAACGCTGCATATATTCTTAACATATCATATAGGAAAATTGTGTAAATACTTATTGTACGTGATACTACTCGCAAATCAATTTATGGACCAAATTATATTTAGAAAACCATTAACTAAATCATCAGTAACATACTACTTCAGAATATATTTTTTTGTTGGCTTTAACTCATTTTCGAACACCCAAACTAGTGACTGATTTTTTGTTTCGGGTTCGTACGCGTATATCCAGGATTCGTCACCTGATACGATGTTGTATACAGCATTTGAGGATCCTGCGTGGAATCTTTCGAGAGTTCTGACGCACCAAGTAACGCGAGCCGCTTTTTGCTCTTCACAGAGCGAATGCGGTATCCATCGGGAAAACAACTTTTTTACACCTAATTGTTCATGCAAGATTATTTGTATTTAACTCATGCCAATGTCTAAAGTTGCCTGAATTTCGCGGTATGTCACATGTCGATCTTCCACAATCAGCTTACGCACAGCATCAACGTTTCTTGGGTGACTGCAGTTTTTGGACGACCTTGACGGGGATCATCACTGAGCTTGACACGTCCACGTTGAAATTCAGCAAACCAGCGATAAATTGTGGTTTTGGATGGGGCTTCATCACCAAATGCAGAAAGCATCCGATCAACACACTGTTTTTGTGTTAAACCACTTCGAAAGTCATAATAAATCATCGCTCTTGAATTTTCTCTAGTCAATTAAATTTTCTCAACGACTAAACAAGTTTGACAAGTCCTTGTGACAAGACCAAGAATCTTTTTTTAAATAAATAAATGGTATTCGATTTTTAAAACCAAGGAGTTTTCAATTAAAAAGATTTTTATATGACAGGAACAGTGGAAATATTCCATTCCCGATATTTTCAGTGCCGACTACGTACTTCATTAATTACTGTTACATTGTTTTACGAGTATAAACTATGAATTTACAAATTTTATTGAACTGTACGAGTATTGAATACTAATTTTGTATACTTCATAGGTAAATTCTAATAAAACTGTATACATTTAATTATTAACAACTTGTAAATTCTGAATTATGTAAATATGCCACTGATGACGCCGCTCCAAAAAGAGGCGAAATATTTGGCAATAAAATTTTATAGCTTCAATTTATATATTTTCCTAGTAAGAAACACATCTAACACACTTTATTTGTTTCAGAGAATTATGAAAATAAAGATTCATTCATTCATTCATTTAGGAAACTAAAAAAATAATGACCAAATAAGTTAATGTTCAAAAAAGTTAGGCACATTGGACGATGATTGGATATCCAATCACGTGAATGTTTAACTAACTATGCTTTATTACTTATTTATAGAATATATTTTAATCTTTTTGTGAAAAAAAATGTGCTATTCATAATAATTATTGATTAACCCCATTAATGGACTTTGTAGACCTGACCGTGCTCCAACAAAATAAAATAAATAATAATAATAGTTATAAGTACATGGAATATTCATTGCGAAAGACAATAATTTTAGAATAAGGTTTACAATTAAAGATTTTATTATCCTATCGACTCAGAAGCTCGGGTTCTTTATCGTAACTATTGGTAATATTCTAAACTGTAAACTAATATATTTACTCATAAGTGTAGTAGTAGTAGATTTAACGTAAATTTCGATGGAAAATAAAAACGAAGGACCTCTATTACTATTCCGGACCGGTTTTATTACCAATCGGAAATTCGCCTAGTCGTGTTTCGGTATCGGAGTTCATCAGTTTTCAGAACACTTGATTTCTATTGTCATTTATATGTGTCATGAATCTACCGTTATTCACTTTTAAATGTGTACATTCAAAAGATTAAAAGTTAAAAACAAATCACATCTTAGAAAAGTTTACATAAAAACAAGATTTTTTTCTTTTTAAAAATCCCTATAGGTACCTGCTCAACATAAAACCTTGATATACCATCCAATGCGGTTACTCTATATACAGGGTGAATTTGAAAGGATGTACTTTGGGCTAATATGAGGTTCTGCTGATCAAATCGAACAACTTTTCCCATGGAACCATGTGCCGCAAATGAAAAAAATATTTGGCTTCCCCATACAAATTGGTCATTTTAACATTACTAGTTTGTATGGAGAAGGCAATATTTCTTTTCATTTGCGGCACATAGTTCCATGAGAAAAGCTGTTCGTATTGATCAGTAGAACCCCATATTAGCTCAAAGTACATCCTTTCAAAGTCACCATGTATATAGTATATAGTCCACTGCTGGACTTAATTACCCTGGTCTTCCGCATTCCTAAGTTACGCAGGCCATTCAATCTGACTTCTAAACGTCCCACACGTGGACTGAGATGCGGTCCCACTCTAGAATACGCCTTCTAGAATCAGATTTATTCACTCTAGAATCAGATTTATATTTTAACTGGTACAGAAAGTACCTATTATCTATTAATTATTTAATAATTGGTAGGTATAAACCATCACTCAAACACACAATAACTTTAAGCCATAGAAATAATAATGATAATAAGAAAGTAAATAATTAAATTATGTAACACATGTAACACGAAATAAATAACAAAATTTTTTTTTTTCATTATGCAAAACCAAATGCGTCTGATTTTTTTTTTGTTTAAATGAAACGGCCTCATTTTTTTATCACGAGACTTTTAGACGTTACAGTGAGTTTAACTGCTTGCGAATAAAGATGTCCTTTCGAGATAAAATATCCGAAGGGGAACAAAAGAATTTTCTAGTTTTCTTCAAAGCGGCCACAATCGAGGGTCGTCGGCTGAACACCAAGCTTATTACCAGTAGAGAGCCCAATAATTTGAAATTTTAAATTGTCTCGTGGAATTGAAGCATTTCTGCAGAATAAGCAAATGGTTAAATATATAAATCTGATAGAGAACGAAAACATACCTATTTACTTACTAATAATTTATTAATATTTACTCTAATGTCAGGATTAAAATAGTCGTTGCATTACTTAGCAAGCGCGTATGCAATGGTTCAGGCTAAGCAACAACTATTAATCCGACCATACGATTTTTCGTCGCGCGATCATACTGTAGAAAAGCAACGTATAGGGACCCAATTTATAGATACGTATTCTAAAAGTTTTCTTAGCCCACAGATGTGGAGTGACAATAAAATTAGATAAGAAGAGGATAGTCCGGTTCGGTCCTGTCGTCTTGCGAGAAATCAATCGCAGTAAAACATCGTATTTGTGTCTTCAGTGTGACGTGTTGCCAGTAGCCTTTCAACGAATAGTGGACACGAGGAAAATGTCTGCCAGCAAATGTGATTGTCTACATTGTAGTTCTATTTCATATAGTTTACTACCAGTAAAACATACTGCTATTAGTGTTTGTTTATTTGTATATTACCTTTTTTTTCGCAGTCTTAATAAAGATTTTTTTTTAATTGGAGCACGGGATGCGACTTTTTATCTACCCTGTGTAAAAAATGCATGAATGGAGTCGATCAAATTACGAAATAAGCGACGACAATGACGATTTTGTAGTCTACTTCTACTATTGAATTCTATAGTTGCGTTATCGTTAAAATGAACAGACCGTTTTTTAACCGCAATCTGAAGGAAACTATCACCTTGACAAGAAATCGATGCAGTAGTCTCCTGAAAACCGGTGAGCTAACAGACTAAAACCACATCATTACTATGTCACTACACGGTTTTTTGGGAGATTCTAACGCAACCGGTCGGTAATCTAAGCAAAGTTATAGAGACTTTCCTCCCACCTAGGTATAAGTAGGTGGGAGGTATTTACCTTATAAGGTACATAAGTGTAAGTAGACGATAATTGACTATTATCGTCTACTTACACTTATGTACCTTATAAGGTCTGTTCTTACGAACAACATCATTCATAGCATAACATCGTGTTTGTGTTATGAGGGTGACGTAATGCCAGTAAATTAAAAAAAAATCATTGTAAAATTTAAAGTGTAGCTACTCACTCTATTTTATAGGTATTCCTGATGATGTTTATAACTCTTCTATTACAGCTACCTTGTATACCATGTTACCTTCTACATCATATACCAGTTTTTCGTAGCAAACCAAAAGCCATCAGTCATAGCATTAGCTGTCCTAAGTCCTATATCAGTAAGTAAATCAGATTTAAAGTGGACCGCTTTCTGTCCACCTTCTTACCATTAGGATTCTTATTCCTATTCTTACCTACCTCCACATTTTTTAATTTATATGTGACTTTGTATTTACCTGATTGTAAAAAGACAAAGTATGATTAACACGTGTTATTTAACAGTATTGATCGCTCTCACTGTGATGGCTTATTGATGCGGTTATGAAAAGGCGGCGATAATGACTAACTGGCATTACGAGTCTATTTTAATTTTCTCGCTAATTTATCGTCAAATAAACTGCCCGTTTTGTGACCACGGACTAGAATCGATGCAATATTCTCCTAAAAACTAATAAACTTATATGCTAAAAACCGAAACATGACCAAGTTCACTTGACGGTACATTTTTTGTAAATAAGGTAATAAATTAGTCATAAAAATAAAAAATTCTGACTAATCTACGATTTTTAACATAATAAATTAATAAATTAAATACAATATCGCATCTAACTAAACAAATAACTTAATCTAAAATATAAACAGTTCATACAAAATAGACACATTAACAAGTTCAGAAATAACAACAAAACAACAACAACAATAAAATAAGCCACTTAAAACAAGCGTCATCTGGTGTACATTTCACCCTTTTCCTTTACGCAATAAAATCAGAGCATACTTAAGTAAACGCAGCTCGGTTTCAATCGCCATAACATTAATGCACGTGTCGAAAAATGAAATTGATTTTGCCCCCTCATCCGGCTGCGTGCTGTATCTCGAGAGTCTAGGGGGCCGAAGGGAGAAGTCTTCGCTAATAACTAGCAGGGTGTGCTGCCATCATCCAGTCTCTTATTCTTTAACAGACAGCGCAAGAAGCTTTAATTTAGGTATTTTTTAGTTGGTTAAAAACTGATTTTTTAATCTTAAGAAGCCAGTAAAAGATTTCGCGATCTCGAACGTCTAAAAACGTGTAAATGTTGTTTTCAGTGATATCAAAGTTTATTTCTTCAGAAAAAGAACGTAGAGGTGTAAATATTACTTATTTGATCCTAATTAGATAGTATTTTTATAAAGAATATATTAACTTTTGAAAAGACGCCCAAAGTTTGATTTTTGATTCTAAAAATATTATTTTAGTTATCATTTCAAAACTTAACATATTTTCTATAAAGAAATTATGTAATTAGGATCGGGTAAATAAAATCTACACCTCCATGTTCTTTTTTTCCAAAAAAAAAACTTTATTATAACTGAAAACAAAATTTAGATGTTTTTTGACGCTCGAGTTCGCGAATCCTTTTCCTGCCCACTTAAGATAATGATATTCGACAGTTACTTGTATAAAGAACTGTTAAATTTATTCATTGTGTATACAAGTTATTTATTTCATAACTTCACCTGATAATTAGAAGTGGCCTAAAGCATATATGTAATAAACTGGAGCATTTTTGTAGAAAATCTAATAAAATATTACAATTGTAAATTGTCCGTAAATCTGATAAATAACCCTTGGAGCAAACAAGCCCCAACACGTGTTATATAGTTATAAAAAAAAAGTTTTTTAATGATGATAGCTAACTAGCTATCATAATGATGATAGCTATCATCATTAAATGACTATTTTTTTGTTTGCTTTTACAGATACCAATAGATACAAAATCATATACCATCCCCCCAATATTATCGTAAAAAAATACTATAAAACCAAACTTCGGTATGTATACTACTCTAGTGCCTCGAAGCGGTCGTTCCCAGATTTACTGTACCATCTTGTGAAACTGTATATTCGGTGTACATTTAGAATACCTGCTGTCATATCAGCTACGATGTAATTTAAAAATAAAAACCCCTCCGCTTGGTACTCTGAGGCGTCTAGAGTCTAGTCTCCGCGTTCTCGGGCGCTGTAAGATACTCGTGATGGTACAGATATATATGAAAACTAATTTAAAATGTCTAAAAATCTTTAAAAATGAATCTAATATTAAATAAAGTCTCACTTTTTTGATAATATTTAAGCAAGCAATAGATGTGCAAGTTAAAAAAATGCTCTGTCTACCAAAATTCATAAAGTCGGTTGATGCCAGAGATGTTTATTTAATGGCGCACCATAGAAGCTATAATGGGGATTCGCACTTGTACCAACGCGCGTATCGGCACTCGACGGAGAGTAATTTTGACACACCCGCAAAAACCTCCAAGCTGGTGGAGATTTTTTGTGGTGAGAAATTGGAAGACATGCAATCAGATTGATTGGGAATTTACGAGATATAAGCTTTGATGAAGATTGTATTGCTATTTCATCGATGGAATAGTTTTTCCTAAAATATATCTAGAACTAGATGAAATGTATAGAGAGCTATTGTTTTAGAAACAATTCTCTACAAATTTTAAAAATATATAACTTACTAAAATATTTATTAAAAAAATATGCTCCATGAAAAAAATATCGATACTTAGTGAAATATCATCTTATTTTTTTGGAAATTTGTATCAAATTATTTTTTACGTGCACACTATTTAATAAAAACTAAGTCAGTCACGGACTGCCTACGGAAATTATTAATCTTCGTCGTTCTCATTTATTGCAAACAATAATTTATTAATCATAAATTGAGATAAATTATAAATATTAATACAATTTCTATACAGTTTTCCATGGTCTGTGTGTAACGTTATTATTATGTAACGTTTTGCCTGGTACGCATAGAACAAGCCTAGAGCTTAGTTTGTGGCCAGGGCAATACGTGTGAAATATCCTACATATATACATTATATATAATTAAAATAAAACAATGAAAAATACATAAAGTACTTACCTACAGACGCTGGAGTGAGGGGTCTTACGTCACTCCAGCATTCGTCATTGTTTTAACGTTGTTTTATGCGAGGTAGGTCGAGCCGCAAACAGGCGCATGCTCATAGCTTCAACTGCTGTACTTAGAGCAACAGTAACTTACTACTTAGTAAACACATTTTGTATAAAATAAGAAGGCAGAAAAAATTTCTCTAAGCTTTTCAATAATTTGTAAACGTTACAGAGAATATATATATATATATTAATACCCTTATATTCTGAATATTTTTATCCTTCCTTCAGGGCACTGTATGCAAAAATATATAACATTGTCACGTAAAGGGTTTCATTTAAGGGTAAAATAGAAAAGAATACACTTTAGCCTGCCTCATTACAATCAAAATGACACAGAGAAATAACATTCTAGAACCAATGAACAACAATGTGTGAATTAACAATGGAATATGTCAGAATCAAGGTACGCGTAAGCAAGCATTTGCTAGCATAACGAGTATGTCAGGTAATACGCTTAAATCAAGCTAATGTGACAGTTCAGACGGCAGGCCTACCGCTTTACCCGACCCGTATTCGCAAAGCGTATGGCCAGATTATCATTTGAATGTGCCCTCAGACGATTGTTGGATTTCGTGACAGTTGTACAATGGGGAAAATGTGCCTCGGGCCAAAATATTTTTGATGTAAAGGAAATGCCTACTTTTAGTAACAAGGTAATGTTTTTATCATAAGATGTGTTTAACGATTTCATTTCCAGGAAAACGTTTTGTGTGGGGTTTATTATTTATGTTTTTACATTCTGTGTTTACATGAAATGTAGGTAATTGAGTGCCGAATGTCGTGATGGTTTTGAAATCATATTAAACTTCTGAAATTAAATTTATTTCTGAAACAATCTAAATAAAGTCTCCTAAAAATAAAGAATAAGAGTTTTTGAATATTGACTGCCTTCGTGGCCTATTGATTACGTTGTTGGTTGGCTGGAGATAACATTGGATTCCATATACCTTCCTATGGCAAATCAAATGTGTACGTTTTTCTGCATAGTTTTCATGGTCTGGATGTTTATAAAAAAAAAATAGTTGTTTCTGGGGTGCGAATTTTAAACCTCACCCCCGAAAAAACTAATGTATTTGATATCATCAGTGAGAAATATATCACTGATAACTTGGACATCACGATTTATTTAAAGTGGTATTTTTGAAAGTCATTTGCGCTGTACCAATTTGTACGCATTATTTGTCATAGAAAAGAGCTACTTGCGTTTCTTTACCGAAGAAAATATTGTTTGCCGTTCTTGTTTCTCATAATAAATACATTTCATAACACAAACAGCTGTCATCTGTGACTTTATTTACGAGTCGTGGCCATTCATATTGATATCATTATGATATTTTAGTCTCCCGATGAGATTAAAAAATACTAACTTTAGAAATCGATGACAATTTTGACATTTCAGTGATGTTAAGTCATCGCTGATATTCAAAAATCGCAACCCTTGTCTTATTGTACAGGCCTAAAGCCTAGTTAGTAATTGAACAAAACATGAAATATGCATGATATTTATTATAATTACCAAATTCAATACTTTTAAAATAAAACAAAATCTGTAAATTTGCCAATTTATTTGTAACAACTATTTGGCAATGAAATGAAATATCTTAGAAATAAGAATTCAGCTGAAATTGATTTTTCCTCTGACCTAAGGCGACAAGACCGTCTATTACTTATTTTATTTCAGCCGCCTTCCTCTCAACAAATAGAGAGAAATAAAAATATATATTATTTTATCAATAAAGTCAAAGTTGTTCAGCAAAGTCTAAATTATGATAAGTTTTACAACATTATAAACCATAATAAGTACTAAATTCTTTATAATTAATTAGAAATTGTAAAACAATTTACAATTTAAAGGAAATAACAATTACGATGATTGCAATACTGTAGGCATCTCTAAGGTAAAATAGCTTTCTTCATTAACCCTTTATGGTTAAGACAAAAGTAAGTATAAAGGTTGTTGAATTACGTAAATATGACCCAAATTCAAAAGATAAACTCTTTCCGTGCCTATGGTATTAGTTTTTTTTTATGTAATACCGCCTCCGTATACTAGTAGTACGTATACTTCGGCGTTGTATCAGAAGGTTGTAAGTTCGATTCCCACCACATTTTTCTGTACAGTTTGTCATTATCTGGGTGTTTGTAAAATATAATATGTATTATATCGTTGTTTCTAGTACAAGCATAATTTGCAATATGTAAATTCATATATTAAAAAAATATATAAATAATAACATAACTATTTAAAATACTAATAAATTAACAGGTTTAGTTGGTAGCTACAGGTTTAGCTCCCCGGTTTGAACCCCGGCCCGAAGTGAACTAATAAGGTTTAATCAATAAAAAAAATTCATTTATTTGAAAACACCACTATCGTGCCTCGAAGAGCTCGTTAAGCTGTCGGTCACAGTTTCACAATATGAAATTGTGAACCTGTTTTTAGATAATCAGACTATTTCCTTATCGGTCTAGGTTGAGAATAGTTACGGCTACGACGATGTGGGTATAAAACCCACCGCTGGGTACCCTAAGACCGACGTCCGACACGGCGTCCGAGACCGACTAGACAGTCGGTGTCGGACGCCGTGAGGCACCTGTGATGGTACTTTTTTTTTTAATTCTAACCGTACATGGTCACACATAACAGATTTTCTTTCAAAAACATACAAGAGTATTGTCCACTCCATTATCCTGAAATTTATCACAATAAAGCATTCGTACATTACAGTTAGTGTTTAAAAAAATACCCTGGGTCATTAAGACCCTATCCTCAACGATGCCGGGTTAAAACGAAAATTCCTCGAAGATAGCAATACAAATGGCTTGAGTTTAATTTTGTCTTATTGACTCTCCTGTAGAGGTAAAATATTTTAATTAAATTCATTAATATAAGTAACAATTCACGGAAGCATTTTGTTCATTTATTTTTATTAAAAAGACCCTTTGCCTGTAGGTATATTATTTTATAGTACTTTGTTATAAATTACGGCAATGCAAATACAGCCTCCGTAGACTAGTGGTTGCGCCTTTGGCGTTGTATCCGGAGGTCGTGGGTTCGATTCCCACCCATGGCAAAAAACATTAGTACGTATTTTCTGTACAGTTTGTCATGGTCTGGGTGTTTATAATATATAATATGTATTATATCGTTGCTTCTGGTACACATAGTACAAGCCTAGAGCTTAGTTTGTGACCAGAGCAATATGTGTAATTTGAAAGAAAAAAATAAATAAATAATAATACATGAGAGAATAAAATAATGAAATAACAGTTATAAATTACGCGCGGTTTGTTAGCTTGTATCCCAAAGGCGAACAAGCTCATAATACGCTTACAATATTTTAAATACAAAACACAAATAAACCTAAAATAACAATTATAATTGATAATAACCAGGTTTTAGGAGACTACTGCATCGATTTCTTGTCGAGGTGAAAGTCTCCTTTCAGGGTGCGATTACTAAATGGGCAGTTGATATGACGATAAAGCAAGTAGTCTACTAAATTCAAAAAAGTGTTTGTCGCCGCTCATTTTGCAACAGCATAATTTAGCCGGCTCAATATAAGCGATCAAGTGTGCTAATCAAAAATGTATTGATGGACCTCATTTATGTACTTTGTAATGCTGCTTGATATCAGGTAGATACAAAGTCATAAGCCGTGCTCCAATAAAAGAAGAGATTGGAATTAAATATGGAATAAGCAGTTTTTTTGGATTGCGTTTTTTTTATTAAAAGATAATTTATGTAGTCGCTTGTTTGTCGCTCTGTGAATATAACTATAGATTGGTCACATTTATTTTAAATTTTGAATAGATTTGGAAAATGGTGGAGGTGAGTTAAATTTTCCTTTAGAGTTATGGTGAAAATAACTATAGCTATAGCTAATAATTTTACAAAATGATTTTAATTCGCCCCTCCAAATATAAAGGATAAGTTGTAGATAATTATCTATATAAATTATAAAATAATAAAGTTTTTTAGAAAAGAGAAAAGAAAATAGAAAGCCTCGGCGAGCGAGTTACCGTTTTTTTACTATTATCAACCTGACTAATGGGACCAGACTACTAAAGAGAATTTTACATTTTCCTCGAATCTCGATTTTCCTATTCGAACAGCAAAACTTTATGATTTTGTATTACCTATGATATATATAAATAAAATTTAATATTTTTCTTACAATACAAATATAACACAATAAACCCCAAAAGAATCTGTTACTTCAGAAACTCGAAATAGAACCTCAATCTCGACTGTAAATTTCAAGTCACATTGTAATTCTATATCCTCGGGGATATCCTCTAAAGCCGCGATGCAATGACCAGATAGTGTCCACAGAGGAAATGGAAAATCCGTTGGTAGAGACCAGTGTCAGGGAATTAGATTGCAACCGCGAACAAAATGAAAAACCAAGGGATTTCAACGCGCTAAATCTCCGAGTAGCCGCTACGATATACAGCATCTAATCACGCAAAACATGTTACTTTTAAATAAACGTAGAAGTTGAACTTTTGTTTTATTTCAACTTTTCTTATAAAGTTTTTTATTTTACTTTCAAAAGTTAATTATAACTTTAGATAACAATTAAGCAGTGCCAGTAAAAGTGCAGTGTGTACCTTAAAAAATGATAGGGACTTCAAAAACGAAACACACCGACCGGACTTGTTGCAACCGCCATACAGATGGCAGAAACCGTCAAGTGACCTAATCATGTTTCAGTTTTAAACTATAGGTCCACCGTTTTTCAGGAGACTACTGCATCGTTTTTTTGTCAAAGGGATGAGCTTCTTTCATGATACGGGCGATTGATATAAAGATAAAGCTGTGATGATATTAAAATAGGCTTGTAATGCAAATACGTCCATGTCGCCGCCCATTTCGTAACTGCTACATTTAGCCGGCATAGTGGGAGCGATCAACATTGTTAAATAACAATGTATTGATCGACTCCATTCATGGACTAGGACATTCTACGTTAAATATTCACAAATTAAATTATTTATACTGTAAGTATTCGTATATTAATCCACTATTAATTAAATGCCTCCGTAGACTAGTGGTTGCGTCTTTGGCGTTGTATCCGGAGGTCGTGGGTTCGATTCCCACCCATGGCAACAAAAATATTAGTACGCTTTTTCTATACAGTTTGCAATGGTCTGGGTGTTTATAAAATATAATATGTATTATATCGTTGCTTCTGGTACACATAGTACAAGCCTAGAGCTTAGTTTGTGACCAGGGCAATATGTGTAAATTGTCCTACATATTAAAAAAAAAAATGCATGAATTTCAGCATTAATAATTTAGATGATAATAAAACGTTTTTATATTTCAAAAAAAATATTGAATTAAATTCAAGGATTTATTTATATCCATGTAGGTTCTGTGAAAATAAAATCGTAATCTCTACAATTAAATTCATGATAATAAATGTACCTTATAAATAGAATAAATAAATTAATAACAAATTTAGAATGAAAAAGAGAAAATCCAAATACAATTTTGTTTAGGTCCTCTTGTATATCCACCTATAAATATCATTAAGCCCGAATAATATATTCAGTTCATGTACAAAACCCCGAAGGACGTTTTTAGGCCTAAACACGTATTTACCAATTCGTTATTTAAACTTAATCCCTGAGGGGTGTACAACTGTAAGCTCTAATACACAAAATTTACTGCTGTATTATTCTACGCATAAATAAAAATCTAATAAAATATGTACCTTTTTCAAATATTTTTTTTAAATAAATTTACTATCTTGTTAAAATAAAATTTAATTATTTTTATATTTTATCATAAATTGGTTTAAATTTTAATTAAAAAGGTTTTAATATGAAACCACTATATGTGACTCTGTATTTACCTGTCGGTAAGCAGGTCTGCAAAATCCATGAACGGCAACAACCTATTCAATCTTAATTGATAACAGATTGATCGTGCCCACTGTACCGGTTAAATGTTGTAGTTACTTAACGGTGTACAATAGAGATATGAGATAATCTGTTATTTTCATCCGCATGCATGAAGTGTTTCAATGATGTAGTATCTGAAATAACAGTTATGAATTTTTAACTATTTCCCATTTACTAGTCCAATTACTTTAATTTTCTCTCAACTCTGTATATAAATTAAATATAAAGGATCGTTTTTTTTCATTACCATTTTATCTCAATAATTTAAATATAAAAACAATCTGATACCGAATTTATAAAAAAAACATACCTAGTACAAATTTATCAGTAACTCTACCATAAGTTTTTGCTAACTGTGTTTACTATAGTCACTAGTAACTATAGATAGGGGTCAACCAATAAATAGAACAGATTTATTTGAAAAATGAAGCTATCACATTCTTTAATTCCTATCTCTATACATATCTAGTGCCCACTTATTTTACCTACCTGCACGTATAATTGTGAGCAGTAGATCTACTATGAGTTTACTATATATAAATGTATTTACTAAAGTCACTAGTAAATAGTTACTAGTGACTATATAGACTGTCAGCTAGTGACAGAAAAAAAATACATTTTTTTACAGTCTACCAATTATAGGAGACTTTTTACAGCCATAAACAACTAAGAAAAACAAATAAGATTCTATACGCATTAATGTATAGTTAAGCATTACAATTAGTTTGTAAAAAACAGCTTTTTACTTGGAAAGTTTGTAAGCGGAAAAATCATCTGCCAATACATTTGTAGTATATCGAACGCTCTGGTCATTTAAATAAGTGGCAGACTGTAAAAAGTTGTTTTGAAAAGCATTTTTTTCTTACAGTCTAATTGTAATGTTAACCATACACTAATGCGTATAGAATCGTATTTAAACATTTTTCTGTTGTTTATGGCTGTAAATATGTCCCCTGTAATTGGCAGACTGTAAAAGATTTTTTTTTCTGTCAGTAAATACATTTATATTTATAGTTAACACATGGTAGATTGTATAGGTAGTTGTGACTATACCACAATGGTATGGTCGCAACTACCTATAAAATTAGATCACAAAATAACTTTTTTTTTATTGGAGCACGGCATGTGACTATTTAACAATATTGGTCGCTCCACTATGCCGGCTAAGTGATGCGGTTACGTAACGGGCGGGCTTCAAATAATAAAACAAGACAATAAAAGACTTGCAGGCACGATTTATTTTTTTAATTACACCTCGGCAGGTGACTTTGTATCTACCTGATCGTAAGCAGACCTACCAGTATTACCAATAACTAAACTTCAACACCTTACTTTTACCATCATGTAGAAACTTCTAGTATGTATGCGGATCACGCGTCGGTTTAGTTTATTCAGTGTGACTGTGAGCCAGTGCCTGGTGGCCGTTAGCCAGTGCCAGGCAGTCCATTTGCCAGTCTCCACGTCCTTTGTCGTCACACCTCAGCACACTCGATTAATGACTTGACTTCGTTTTCATCGACACTATTGCTTCGTTACTAACAACTTCGTCATTTTATATCAAACTGGAGATTTGTTTGTCGATGTGTTTGCTTTTATTCACTTTTAAATAAAATAATTCTTTGGTTTTAATTGTTCTTTTTATTTCATAAGCACTTTACACCATTATTATACACAATTAATACCATTATTATAGACAGTAGAAATTTAATAGCGTTCATTTCAATTGTGTTTTATATAGGTACGAGTACGTGCCTAGTATAGAAGAATAATATAGTCTAGTAATACTTGTACTGTAACTAATTATTTCAAAATCTTTGTCTATTTATTTTTTTAATGTATAATCTCCATAATTTATGCTGGAACTTAAATTTTGACCATTTTCAGTGGGCATATATCACGTTAATCACCAGATGCATAGACGTAACCGGGGGCGAGGATGTCCACACAAGTGAGGACCTATGTTTGTATGACCTCTCTGCCTATGGTCACGCCATCTGGTCTTTGGCATCATCACAGTCTAAACCCGCAGGTTTGAGAGTGCTGGGTATACTGGACGGATTCGGTATACGTTCCGCACTCACCCTGTAGTGATATTCAAGCTGAGGTGTATTAATTTCAATAAATGTACAATTTATTTTAATATTTAATCCGTCGTATAATATAAAAATGTCCTAATGTTAGTTTAAGATTGTTATATATATTGTATTTTATTGAATAAATCATTTTGTTTTCTATTCTATTCACCTCTAATATATATATTATTATTTATATATTTTTATACTCATCCTGGGGCCTATTTTATGAACGTGACAATTATAAATTACTATGATACATTATTTAATATACTTTGTTCAAAAATAATAATTGAGACAAAGAGAGAGAGGCAATGTTTTTAGATCTACATGTATTCACCGTGCGGGTGCCAGATCAATCGCGTGGTTGGAATGCAGCGTTCCCGGACTTGAGACCGCGATTGTATTATGAATTGAAAAAAATACAATATAAACAGTAAATGGCAATATAAACAGTCACATTGTCATTAATTTGAATTATTGACAAAATGAAGTACATATGAAAAACAAAATCGAATATATAGTCGTTGAATATTTGCGTAGGTAGCATGAAAAACAACCATCGCTACCGCAGCAGTCTGCGGCCGTAGTATTCATTTTGTAAAATTTATTACATTTCGATAATCTGTTATTTTCATCCGCACGCATGAAGTGTTTCAATGATGTAGTATCTGAAATAACAGTTATGAATTTTTAACTATTTCCCATTTGTTTTCGATAAATCCTAGTTATAATTAATTAAAAATATTGATTTAACATTTTGAATATTCATTCATTGAATGATCTTTTTTTTATTATGGTACTAAAAAAAATACATTTTATTTGCTGACTAATTTTAATCTTCAACATTTTTTTTTTTAATATAAGCCTCACACACATCAATATCGTGAGCCCGCCGTGATCTACAACTGGACCTAGCAATCTGCCAGGACGTGCTATTTTTTATCTTTAAAAATAAATACCAAAACAAGTTATTGAAATATAATTGTAGAAGTAGTTGGTTTGAACACCAATCACATATACATAATGTGTTTATGAAATAAGAGGTGGGTGTTGTTGGAATTTGAAACCAAAAATGGTCGGTATGGATATTATTGTTTTTATGGTTTTTTTTTTGCTCATCATAAAATGAAATAAAAAAAATCTGAAAATTTAAGCGAAGGTTGAACCTCCGCGATACTAAATCCTGGCTGCGCCCATTCCTGAAGGTGCATGTCATCACTCACTACCCTATCTTACCAAGGGTATCAAGTATCTTATCAAGTATCTAGCTATAAATCCCCACATTCTTAATTTATTTTTATAAATATACCTAACTACCTTAGTTAAAAACAAACACTATATCTAATAAAAAGAAGAATGAATTGCGATGAATATTTTCATACCCACAAGAAGTATGGAAATATTTCTTGCTCGCAAAAGTAATCTATGGAAGTAAGCGGATCACGTCGGCTTATTTGTGTTTGTTATAAGATCGCTGCCCCCTGGCGCCGCGCCGATGCAACTGGAAAACCTTATGATGTTCTGTCTTTATTTCTCTGCAAACAACTTGAAATATTATGTGAGAATTGATAGAAAGAGCAAAGGTTATATATTTAATAATAAATAAAATACTATTAAAATAAATATACGTGGTGGCCGAGTTGGTTAGACTTTGGACCTCAAAACACTTAGGTCCCTGGTTCGAATCCCGATGTGTACCAATGAGTTTTTAATTAAAAAATGTATGTACGTACAATTGTTTGATAACACCACTTTACTGCCTCGTGAGCACGTTAAGCTCCGGGAGCTTTATTGTCAAAATAACTGCCCGTTTCCTAACCGCGTCCTGAAATTAGACTACCACCTCTACAAGAAACCGATGCAGTAGGCTCCTGTGGACCGGTAAACCCTAAAACTAGATGACTTGTCAGTTTTTACATCTGTATGGGCGTGGTAATCAAATCAGTAGGGGTCGGCCTAGCACAATTATAGGGACCTTCGTCCTTGTTAAAAGTTTATTAGTATGTATCCTGGGTATTTGAAAACTAGCATTTTCCTGTTATCTTTAAATTTAAATAAATTCTACTATAAAATCTAACTAAAGACTATTATTTCTTCTGTGCTAAAGATAGAGTATGACGTATATAGTAAATATATTACGTACAGACTTTTAAATACTAAATCGATTATATTCTCCAAAGCTTCGTGTACGTATTATTTTAAAACAATAACAAAATAACCGACTCGACGCACCATGTGACGCTATGAGATTCTAAATTAAAAAAAAAAAATTTTACTTATAAGGTTAGCAGGTATTATGGCAGGCAGGTAAATATTGTATTATGCACAGTAAAGCTTTTAGTTTAATCTTTCAGTAATTAATTTTGTCAACAAATCAAATAGAAAAAAAATCACAAAAATATTTTACGTTCTACTTCTTTGTTCTCGCGTCTGCCAGTAGATTTTTATAGACACGAAAACTGTATGATTTTATTATATGTATAGACTCGTCAGCGGACACAACTTTTAACCTGAGAGGCAATGGTGGTATTTATTTTATTAACATATGCCGAAGCGCTGTCTAACAATATTTTTATGCTCAGAACCAACTTCTGTAACTGTTTGTTTCAACAGCATCGTCTACTGCTGCCTTATTATTCTAAGCCAAGATATCCACTACTTTATTTAGTCTAGCTCCTATAGCATTTGCATTTATATTTTTTATTTATCTTATTTATTTTTATTCTATAGATCCTATGTGTAAAATTACCTTTAAACTTTGCCGTGTTTTACCTAAATGTAAAATTAGACAACAGAAGTTGAAATTTTAAACCATGTATATTTTATTATTACTATTATCATAACATCAAAAACTTTATTTTTCATTTTCAGTTTTCATAAAAAACAATATTGTAATATACAGTGTGAAATTTTTAAGTGTGCCTTCAAGGCCAAATCCTAAACTACAACTCCGATAAAAAAAAACTAAATTTATTCAAATTTTTTTTTTTTTTTTTTGAGAATAAAATAATAAAATATATATTTATACATATTTAGACATAATATATAGTTTAAAGACTATATTAATTTATAGTATTTATTTCATCTTTCTTGCAATATCTACGTCTTTAACGGGCGTACAATTAATACAAATAAGGTATATTTCCTACTCCAACTCCCCTTTACGATACGACATTTCTTCTATATTATTTTATTAAGTATCTATAGATTCCTTTTTACCCTCCAACGCTATTTATTCTAATAAAAATTGCAAATTTTCTTATCAAAGGTTTTATAGTAAATCTTAATTCTAGTCACACGTTCGATGTTAAAATTCAGTGTACATTGAACTAGTTCCCGGAGACGCTCTGGTGGGTCGTCGTGCATCGC
The DNA here is from genome assembly GCA_947458855.1 of Monopis laevigella. Taxonomy (NCBI): domain Eukaryota; kingdom Metazoa; phylum Arthropoda; class Insecta; order Lepidoptera; family Tineidae; genus Monopis; species Monopis laevigella. Next base: position 17,074,346 of record OX381577.1, on the reverse strand, counting down.
CGGGATAAAGTTACAAGTAAGTGACAGACTAGCATCCCAATTACTTGACACTGTTCGCCAAGATAGATAGGATGCACTTTGCGGTCCAAATTGTGGCAATTTTAGTTTTGGCCTAATGGGTGTTGTTATTAGTGCACAGCAGTAGCCTGTTGGAACTCATGGTGAGTTTTTAATTAATTAATTATTTTCACCTATATTAGAATTATTATTGAATACTTACAGAACAGAACAGAACTTATTAATCAATTGTTCTTGGACCTATTTTAATTTTTATTTTGTGTAAATTTTATTTTACTGAATATGCTGGTAATTTGGCTACCCATAGCACAGGGATTGTCTAGTATTGGAGCCGGTGGAATTTAATCATATAAACCACTTATTACTGATTAAAAATGTATTATTATTATTAATTAAAATTTGGTGTAGGTACTGTTCTACACCTCAAGAATTTAAGACACGTTAAGTCATTAATTTTTGTTCTACCAAACTTAACTATGGATTTACGCATCCAATTATTGAACTTCGTGGTGTGCTTTTATTTATTAATGTTTTAGTGGAGCACGACATGTCACTTTGTATCTCAAGCCGGCATAGTAGAGACAACCAACAGTCGAAAGGAAAAAATAAGAAAAGAATTATTTTCTTATTAATTCTAAGTTTAAGTTTTATCAACAAATAAAACAAAACTAAATAAACTGTTGTTGTTTTTATTCGTAGTATTTCATGTCGCTTACTAGTAGGTGAGTGTAGACACATGCCGTGCTCTAGTAAAAAAAAATCTACCTTGTGTTAAGCCGACGTACATAGTTGATCACTACATTGTTGTTTACAATCTGACGTCACATGGTGCGTCGAGTCGGTTATTTTAATATTGTTTTAAAATATTACGTACACGAAGCTTTGGAGAATATAATCGAGTTTAGTATTTAAAAGTCTGTACGTAATATATTTTTTAAATATGTAGATGCGTCATACTCTATCATTAGTTACATTTTATAGTAGAATTGATTTAAATTTACAGATAAAAAGAAAATGCTTACAATTATCAGATATCTAGGATTCATACTAACAACACTTAGATAGGAGAAAGGTCTCTATAATTTTGCTAGGCCGACCTACTGATTTGATTACCACGCCTATATAGATAAAAAAAATCTGTCTATTCATATTGTCTTTCGGTTTACCGGTTTACTGAAACCTACTGCATCGATTTTTTGTAGAGGTCTCCTTTCAGGATGAGGTTACGAATTGTTGATCAATCACAACATCATTGATTTAATGTTTTATTATCTTATATCTATTAGTAGCACGCATATGAATATTGCTGAACCCACAGACTAAAACTGAAACATTAGTTAGAGACAATTGCATTATGAGTCCGTATATCTATTAAGCCTGTTATTCACAAATACTTAAATTGTCTTGCTAGCTAAAAATTTTTTTAAAACCTACTATTTTGAGGGCAAAACGGAATACCTATTCAGGGCAAACAGGAAAAAAATATTTAGGGGCAAACTTTTGAGGGCTAAACGGAACAAGCCATCTTATCACCTCGACAATAACGAATCACATGACAGCCGAAATTAGGTATATTAAACAATTAGCAACAACGAACACTAAAAGAGTTATGCACTCAATTCCCTTGTATTATTGAAAGTTTTAGCATTCCATGCCATGACCATTTTACATAAAGGATTTCTTTATTTTGATAACCCAACGTTACCTTTAAAAGAAACATAATATGGCCTCTGGGCAATATCTGTGAAATAGTATGACTTAAAATTATTACTATATATATTTTTACACATATTAGGAGAAACAAATAGATACTATAATCATTTATTTTAATAGCAATAGTGAGCAGCTAATTAAAACTTAAAAAAATATAGAAAATAATTAAATTATAAACCTTACTGCGTTGTAAAATTAAAAGGAAAATAAAACGGGCTCGTGTCAGATAAACGTAAGAGCTTTTTGACTTTGTGGTATTTTTATTACGAAATCAAGTCATAAAATTAATGCTTCATTCGATAGCACTATTAGAGTAGTAGTTTACCTGAGTAGAGGTGTACAATCATTTGTTGAGCCAGCTGTAGGTACTAAATTGAACTTTAATATACAATGATAAGGCTTAACTTAGGGTTTAGTCGGATGTCGACGATAATCACACAGACATGACAATAAAATGCTAGTTTGATTCTTAAAACGATAAGCAATAGTGCTGGATTAGCATAAATATCGTTTATATTGTGTTTATAAGGAATCCCTGATGCGAGCGCGGATCGTAACAATAGTACGTGAACATAACATTATTATGGCATTTTGCTATTTTACGTTTGCCTCGTGGAATTTTAATGTAATAAATATTTTTACTGCTTCAAATATCGTACCTACCTGTATATTTTTCATTCTAAAATTAAACATACATAAGTCTTAAACATTGCTAAAATTAATTTCTAAATCTGCATGATTTCTTAGTTTTGATCACCTATACCGTGACCAAATAAATATTCAAGTTTCCTACAATTTATTAGTTTTTTTTTTAATTTATTTTTTTGCTTACTGCTGTTTTTTTATATAACTAAATAAATCTAATGTTTGGTAGACCAAATCGCACTATTTACAAATATATATATATAAAAAAAGGTCTGTCACCATTCCCCCACCGCATTTCTAGGTTAGGTTTTTTCTCGGAGTCGGTTAGGATGCAGTGCGTGATTATTCTTATGGTATACCTACCCCACAGACCACACCGATACATACCCTTTTTCTCTTAGGCAGTCTTTTTTACGTTAAAGATTATTTATTGTATTTTTATTTAACCGTATTTTTATATACGAGGTGAATAAATGAATGAATGAAAATTTATTTATTGCACAAAAGCTTAATAATATTGTACATAAGCGAGATTAATGCCTTAGGCATTATCTACCAGCTAACCTTTAAGAGATTGACCAATAACAGGTGACCAAGTATGTTAGTAAACCCCCTACCATTAATACGTTTCCGGATCAAACCCCGGTTATAACTAATGAGTTTTTAATTTTTTTTTAAATGCATTTGTTTGAAAACACCGCAAAGTGCCTCGGACAGCACGTAAAGCTGTCGGTCCCAGTTTCACTATACCAACTTGTGTATCTATGTATATATGGTCTATTGAGTATATCAAAAACAGAACTAGCCACTTGTTAGGTGTCATCATCATACCATACATTACATACATTGTGGCGACCATTGGGCTTCCAGAATGTCCAGCATTTGACGCGGTTTAGGTGTATACTTAGAATAATATAAAGACCAAACGCATAATCGTTTTATGGGAAACCTACCCCACACACAGAACACAAAGACATACTTTTATACTCTGACATAATTGTGAGTATTTTATATAGTAATCACTTTGTTTTATACAGTTAGTTAGTTAGTCAGTTACTATATTGCACCTACTTCACTTATTAACTTATTTATTATTTAGGTGGGAGGAAGGTCTTTATAACTTCGTTAGGCAAACCGACCGGTCTCGTTACCACCGCCCATACAGATGCAAAAACCGTCAAGTGACCTAGTCATGTTTCGGTTTTAGTCTGTGGGTTCACCTGTTTTCAGGAGACTACTGCATCGATTTCTTGTCGAGGTGGTAGTCTCCCTTTAGGGTACGGTTACAAATTGGGTAGTTGGGTTGACGATAAGGCAGCGAGTATATTGATGACGAATTGCATTACGAGTATATTTTAATATACTCATAGTGCAATTCGTCATTGTCGTCCCCATTTCGTAATCGCATCATTTAGCCAGCATAGTGGGAGCGATCAATATTGTTTAAGAACAATTATTGATTGACCTCATTCATGGACTTTGTAGGTGTGCTCACCACCAGGTACAAAGTCATGTCGTGCTCCAATAAAAAATATAAAAAAACTGCTTTGATTGTCCCGAAGGTTTGACTGGTAAAGAATGCCTAACGGCATTATAATAATAATAATATGTAGGACAATTTACACATATTGCTCTGGTCACAAACTAAGCTCTAGGCTTGTACTATGTCTACCAGAAGCAACGATATAATACACATTATATTTTATAAACACCCAGACCATGACAAACTGTATAGAAAAGGGTACTAATTTTATTTTCTGGCCATGGGTGGGAATCGAACCTACGACCTCCGGATACAACGCCAAAGAAGCAACCACTAGTCTATGGAGGCGGTCAAAATTAAATCCGCCTTTGTATTTTGTATGCAACAAAGATTTAAATAAATAAAATAAAAATATAACTTTTAATCTACGTACAGTAGTAAATACTTAGTAAATAAAAAAGCAATCAGTTTCAACAAGTAAAAAAGACCGTGTTTTATTCTGTGTCCGCGGGTGTGATTGGGAAATTGCAGGGGTTTGTCAGACCCCAGCCTGCGTGTTAATTAACTTCATTACACCCTTCGTTACACCACTGTCTGTGTCGACGAACATCGATTATCGGTTTTAACTCAAACTCTATCGAGTGTGGAAATTATAAAAAATATATATATCTAGAGATGGGTTTTAAAATTATACTTCGGTAAGTTTCTATTAAATATCTGAAGGTAAAAATATTGTTTAAATGAAAGTAAGTTTTTGTATGTTTTACATTAATAAATAATGTATTTTATATTTGATAATATTTTTATATCTCTTATAATAAATTAATATTAACTACGTTAAGGTTTATTTTTTTATTTTTTTGAGCATGGTATGTGACTTTGTACCCTATCAAGGTACCTAATGGTAAGTAGCTCTACAAAATCCATAAATGTGGTCGATCAATAAATTTCTGTTTAGCAACATTGATCGCTCCCACTATGACGGCTAAACGATGCGGTAACGAAATGGGCGGAAATAAATACGAATTTGCTTTACGAGCATATTAATATCCTCGCTTCTTTATCGTCAAATCAGCCGCTCGTTTCGTAATCGCACTCTGAAAGGAGACTACCACCTCGACAACAAACCGATGCAATAGTCTCCTGAAAATCGGTGAACCCACACACTAAAACCTAAATATGTCTAGGTCACTTAAAGGTTTTTTATGTCTGTATAGGCGGTGTTAATGAGACCGGTCGGCCTAACGAAGTTATAGAGGCTTTCTATACTTACTTAGTGCCATGTTTTAATGCATTCTAGTGTGGTCTAGCCAATCTAGAAACTAATATGTTTAGTCAAAAATAGCTAACGCCAAGAATTGAGACAAAAGTATTTTTCCTTCCTAATTTGAACTGTTCCGTTCCAACATAGTGATTTAATTCACCATATATGTAAATCACCCTTCGTCGCCCATATGCCTCGAACAGGTCCGTGGCTGCAAGAAGCAGTAATGGATTGCTACACCATATGCAAATTATACAATTTTGCTATATTATAACATGTTCAGTAAAAGAAGGCTCATTATAGTATATAGGGTTGCCTATTTTGCTTTTTTTTGTTAGTTTATTTACATGCAAATAGGGGCAATAATATTTTTATTTTTTATTATTATTTTTTTATTAAAAGAAGAACTATAACTTGTTACTTGTCATTTGTAAATTTTATTGAACTATAATATACGTGGTGGCCGAGTTGGTTAGACCTTGGACTTAAAACACTTCAGGTCCAAACAGGTCCCTGGTTCGAATCCCGGTGTGTACCAATGAGTATTTAATTTAAAAATGTAAAAAATATGTACATTTGTTTGACAACACCACTACAGTGCCTCGGAGAGCTCCTTAAGCTGTCGGTCCCGGTATCCTATACCAACTTGTGAAACTGTTTATAGATGGGTTATTGACTCTATTCAAACAACGCGACGAGCTAGCCACTTGTACTGTGTAGAACTGTAGACTCATACCATCGGCTGCGACGAGGTGGGATTAAAAGCCTTTCGCTGGGTACTCTGAAGCCGTCTAGGCAGTCTCGGGCACCGTAAGGCACCCGTGATGATACGTATAACTTGTAATACAATCGTAATAATATATTGCATAATCCAATAAAGTCCCCACCTATAATTTATATTTATGCATTTTCATAAATTCCTTATTAGGATAATCTAATATTAATTTTTTAAAGACAAAAATGCAATGAAAAAAATCCTGGTGGGCGGGACTCGAACCCACGAACCTTGCTTTCGCGGCAAGGCGCTCAAACGCTGAGCCAACCAGATTCCAGTCACCCCTTACGATTTTTGCCATTGCTTGTTATCTACTTATACACAGGCGCCTATATTTTACAACTTATAATATATCATAATTAAGCACATAGGTACCTACGTATTTTCTTAATAATGATAATATAAATAGAAATTAACTACTTACCAGTGAAATAATAGGTATTATAGCACACAAAATTGATAACTTTTGAGTGCCTTTTAAAATTAGTTTATTGTTACCCTTATTTGGATTTAAATAAAGTAACAAAATATGCGTAGGCAATACATTGTGTTATTATTACTTACGTAAGAAAATATGTTTAATATAAAAGAAATCATGTCTAAATAAGAAACTACGTAGGATAATAAGTGTCCTATTCTATTTATGACCTAAACTTTATTTGTCAAGATCACAAAATAATTTGACATTTAAACTAATTAGACTGCTTCTTAAAATAATAAAACTTATTTCATATTTAGTTATCTTAAAACATAACATTTATTATCATTACCGTTAATTGTAACAAATGGAGAATCCAATGTTACGTTTTGTATTACAAACAAAAGTTAATAAAACAACAGGCGCAGCAGCATGGAGAAAAACATAAAATAAAAGAGCTCTTAATGGCTGACGCTACATGAAAATAAAAAAGTATAATTACTGCGAGAATGTATTTGCACACATCTCTGGTGAAACCGCCGAACGAACTCTTCAATGAAGGGAACTTCGTAAATGAAAGGAAAGCTTTTTTTACTATACGATTTTTTCCTAACAACAGACTCAATGGCCCAAAAAATACTGTAAACTGGTAGATAAAGTTATTTACTATAAAACCTTTTTAAATATACATTCCGTGAGGGGTGACTTGTCTGGTTGGCTTAGTGGTTGATTACCTTGCCGCAAAAGCGACGGTCGTGGGTTTCAATAATCCCACCCACTATGAAATTTTTACATGGCAATTTTATCTTATTAATTTTTATATCTAAACATGTAATGCGAGCCTGTGGGCTCGCATTACATGTTAGTGAAGGACTTCCGTCTTTTAGATTAAGTGATAAACCAAATGTAGGAGCAAGAATATGATAGCATTACTAAGACATTATTAAATTAAATTTAAATTAATGAGAAATAATCATTGTATGAGGCGCCACATGGTAGGGTACTAATACGCTAGCAGCCCTTTGTATGGCAATGATGATTTTTTTCGTTCTAAATAGGCGTAGCATTTGGGATCTCCACATTCCAAGAACATTCGTTTTCCGAGGTCTCGGATAAATCCGCGAGCCCCAGTTCCCAAGGTTCCAGAAGTTTCGACCTCAAATGCTACGAAATGATAATTTTGTATAAATTCTCTGTACTTCAGCCGCTTAGGTGACTTAGCCATGCTCGCGGCTGAACCAGGGATTTTCGATGTGGCCGAAATGTATGATGGCGCATATCTAGGTATCCACACAAATGACGTCATATCCACACAAATGTATGACACGATGTAAGCGCCCGGATGGTCTCACTAGCGTGAGACCATCCGGGCGCTTACATCGGATCTAATACTAATACACTATAATCCATCAAATATGATATTGTAATGTAATAAACGACTGTATGATTTTCCAATTAAATAATAATTATACGAGTATGAGTTTAAAGTTTATGTATTTATTTACTAAGGGCCGATTCAACCAAAAGAAGGCATAAGCATATACTACTTGTAATATTATTTCTTCTGTGCTTATACCAAGATAATCACATACAAATAATTATACTTAGCATTAATATTTTAATATATGAATTGTATGAAATTTGACATTACTATCCCCAGTATAAGTTATGTCCTGTTATGGTCGAATCGGCCCTATAAGAATAATAAAAAATAAACAGTAAATAATATAAAAGAAATTCATAAATAAACTAAAAAATATATATATAATGTGATATTATATAAATATAATGTAATATATTAATTGTAGTAACATTATTAGTAAACAAACCTCTATAATAACGAAAGTCTTCTCATAAAATAAACTAATATTGTTTATAAAATAATAAGCTACCTAATTACAAAATAGTGACAAAAAACCTATTTCCATAAATAACTTTTCGTGTGTATAAAAATGACAGCTCATAGAAAGTAAGCAAACAAAATGTTGGTGCACCAACTAACGAACGCTTAATTAGTCAACCCTGAGGAGAACAGGTAAAAGCATAAACACAAGTGGCTAACGAAGCGAAGCGGACCCTGCACAAATTTGCAATTTCGATTGGGGAGTTCGCGTGTACAACACACATTGTATTCACCTCCCCCGCTACACTGTGAGTGATGGAAATTTGGATTTAAAACACTTACTCGAAAAAAAGTGTCTGGATGTCAGTCATGTCGTTTTGAATATATGAATATTTATATTATTTTGATGTTACAAAAGTCATCTACCTACAACAGTTTCCCCTAAATAGTATATTCCAGTCAGGCTTGATCCATGACATATTAGTTACTTCATAGATAGGTAGATAAGCCCCATAATTAATATTAATTAATAAAACTATATCGAATGAAAAATATTAAATTAGAATTAGTTAAAAGTATTTTAACGTTTAGATATTTTTTCTTGTTTTAATTATTTTTGTTACATTTTATCCAAATGCTTTTTTTTTGTTTTATTAATCTGATACTGGTTGTTATTAAATTGGGAATCGCGAGTTTATAAGTGTTACATCTAAGTTTTGTTAGTATAACACTTTTTTTTTAAATATAAAAACAAATAAAAAATCTAGTTAGTACTACCACAGAAGAAATAATAATACTAGTAGTACTACTCTATTGTATAAATACAGAAAATATAACATATCTGTGTCTGCCTGTACGTTTGTGTGATAATAACTTTAGACTCACTTGTACGATATTCGTGATTTCTTTTTAAATATATAGGTAATAAGTATTCTCTGGCCACGTTATGTGGCATAATAATATATAGTTACGCAAGATATTAAATATATTCTATATAAAATTATCAATATGACTTTAAGGAGTTTTATGGATCTTGTTTACGAACATCATCCTGCTAATTCATAAAGCATTTTCTATTTTTTGTGTCTCCTATGATTTTTTTAATTCTAAAAGCTATAAAATTTCAATTATCTAGGAAGTGTTAGAAAATCTCCATAATTAATGTCTGCAGAATAATACAACACCTAAGTAAATTTAAAAATTATATAATTCAAAATCATGAAGCCAAAGCCAGAGTTAAACATGTGCTTCAGTGACGAGATCGTAAAATGATTTTATGTCATCTCCTGAACACATTGGGTTTCAGTGACAATGTCGCTTTTACGAGCTTTACGTAAGCTGTCGGTGCTTGGATTTTATTCTCTACAATAGGAATTTATAAAAAGCTCGGGATTTATGTCATTACTAGCATTTCGTATATCGTTCGAAGTTCTGTGGATTATCATGACTGTTGTTTTATTTATTTATTTTTGATAAAGCTTTACTTTGACAGGTTATAGTTAAATTTTTGGTTTAATATTGATTGGTAAAATCTGTAATATTAAAAATATTTTTTGGAACTAAATCTATGAAAAAATATTATCAATGCCTTAGATTAGTAGATATTGTGTGGGCAATGATGTAACTAACTACAGAAAATATAGCTAATTTATTATCACTCACTTTTCATAATTGCGCGCTTTGATTTGTCCCTTTGATATTCCTCCCATATCCCATTTTAATATATTTAACTTTTCTATGAAGCACAATACAAGAGTGATAATTATCCATATTGTTGGTAGTTGATCACAAATTTAAAAATATCCATTTAGATCATAGATTAAATTAATACCGCGACGAGCTGGCCACTTCGTCAAAATACTCAGTGGAAATGAAACCTCACCTAAGCTATCTAGGCGGTCTCAGGAGCCGTAAGGTACCCGTGATGGTATTAAATGAATCTAAAAACAACTGAATGTCTCTACCCATTTGGACACAAGTCTCTACGTTATGTGTTCAAACAAAATAATATTCTAATTAAACCCATACGTTACTTTAATTGGCCTATAAATAAAATTAACATTCCGACTTGGATCTAAAAATAACTTTATTTAACATGAACTTGACTATAATTATTATAAGAAACCAAATCAATAATTATATTATTAACATTTTTATTATCCAAAAATATAAGGAATTTCATCAACTAAGTAAATAATTAAATAACAACCTACGTTAAAATAACTACCTAATGAGTGCCTGATAATAAAATAATGGCAAATGCGCCCGCGGACTGCCGCGGAAAGACTAATATACTACATAGTTTTAAAAAGCTTATAGTATTATACATGGTGACTTTGAAAGGATGTACTTTGGCCTAATATGAGGTTCTACTGATCAATTCGAACAACTTTTCCCATGGAACTATGTGCCGCATATGAAAAAAAAATGCCTTCTCCATACAAAATATTAATGTTAAAATGACCAAAATTTTTTTTCATTTGAAACACATGGTCCCATGGAAAAAGTTGTTCGATTTGATCAGCAGAACCTCATATTAGCCCACAGTACATCCTTTCAAATTTACCCTGTATATTAGCTTTTTACTCTTTTTCATCTCAAGCTATAATTATTTTTTCACTGGAATATGTGGATCAACTAAATATATAACCATTTTAAATTTAAATTCAAAAATGTACCAGTCATTTTTGATTTGGACAGACAAACAAACAAACACCTGAGTCTCACCATAGGGTTCCTTTATATATTTTTTTTATCAACCCCCTGAACAATAAACCAGGGTTGTTTGGGAGCTCCATATCCGTAACCGAAACTATCGGATATCCGAAATAAAAAACTATCCGTAACTATAACCTAATCCGATATAAAAATTTCGAATAGTCGCGTAGGGCGCATAGGGCGGAGTTAAATGCGCTAGACCGCGGGCCGAGACGCGGTGAGTAGTGAAACTAATTGTTCATCGAGGGAAAGACCTTTTACACTTACTTAAAAATCTAATATCCCTAAACCAAACTATCGGATAATCCGAAATAATTTAATATCCATAACCGAAACCGGTATTATATTTTTAATATATCCGTATCCATATCCGGATCGGAAATTATATATCCATAACATCCCTACAATAAACCTACTTTCGTTAAAACAACTACCTTTCATTGAGTACCTAGTAAAAATGATTAGTTAGAAATCCTGTAGTTTAAACAAGAGAGTTTCGCTCGAACAAGCAAACCATTACAAGCTGCGATACAGTTAATTAAAATCCAATATTGTCTAACCAAAATTGATTACGATGATGCGGCGAGCACGAGCAAGCTTCTCACTGTGCATTATACCACGGTCGCTTAATCCCCGGTCTAAATACTACCTCAACTGCTCATTCAGTATTAAACTAGAGAGATATTAATTATAGTTTAACTATTGGGACATTTGAAATAAATCTACGGTATAAATATTTTAAAATGTAGGTTTATAGAGTACCTAGGGAATTATTTATTTATATAATTAAAATAGTTATGATCGCTCTTACATGCCAGCTAAATTATACGATTATGAAATGGGCGACGACAAAAATCAATTTAGATTACGAGTCTAATATCCTCGCTGCTTTATTTGCCAATCTATCTGCCCATTTTGTAACCACACCCTGAAAGAAGACTACCAGGCGCCCTACCGGGAAGCCACATGAAATACCGATCGCCACGTCGATCTATCGAAACATAAAATAAAATGTATGTGATTTGACGTTTCTCGGCGATCGAGTTCTACCCATAGACAATATTTCCTATACAATTTTATCCATCGACGCGTCGATCGGTTTGTCTATGTGGCTTCCCGGTAAGGTAAAATGAAATATGTGATCTCACAGACTAAAACCGAAACATGACTAGGTTTTTGCATTATGAACATTATAAATTTTTCAATTATCAAAATTGATCTTTAAACATTTATTCTTTATTATATTGATAGTATAGTTCTATATAACTTTGGTAGTAGGTTATTACATCTATGAAGTCGTCAGTTTGAATAAATAATAAAAATGTTGCTACTGACTAACGTAGAGGTGCATAATCTTTGGAGTACATTTGTTAATGCTTTATACAATAACGTCATGTGTTTATTATTATTAATTAACTTTAACAAACCTTTTCTCAAATAGACACATTACCAAAAAAAAATTCAATAAACTGAAACTCAATTGGATTATAGAGCACCAGATGGTTCGTTTAAAAGCGTACCTATTAACATTTTATTCCCAAACCGTTCCATTGAAAGTACTGTGCACACTCCGACATCAATTCTGCTAACAATACTGACCATGGACGTCAGACTGAATCGATGTTTACAAAGACAACAACAAATTATTCATACTCTGTGATGGAATGTAAACAGAATATGATTGGCTATTAGCATGCAGGGTGTTGGGGCCAGTGCCTACATCCAACACCCTGGGGACCTCCGGCTTTCAGACCCAGGGATCATCCCCATATATTAACGAGACCGTTCCAACTTTGTTCCTTATTCTGAACTTAATTTAATTAATTACATTCCCCTTTTGCTTCACATCATATCGTGTGGATTCCATTTCTCTAAATATCATACTAGGTTAGGGTGAGTGGTTGGTGAGTTATTATTGTTATTAGTTATTACATTATGTATTTATAGGTTCGCTTCGTCTAATATTTTTGTGAAAATAATACTTGATTGGTCAGAGTATTAACTTCACAGTAAAATTATATAACTTACTATAATTGAAGTGTTCTTTAAGGACTCAATAAGTTTTTATGAAAACCGTTTTATACTAAACTTATTGAGTCCTTTAAGAATACTTTAGTTATTAGGTTTTGTCTCTTTTTTAGCAACAAAAATGAATGAATATGCGTAAAAGAGACATAATCTATTTTAACTAAAGTGTTTTTTTAAAGAATCAATAAGTACCTATTTATGAATACCCGTGTAAATCTTTACATAAACAATATTTTATTTTAAGATAATCAACAAGATATATAGAAAGCAGCAAACAAATTGGACAGCCCGTTGTGTTCAATATGTAGTGAGGGTATGATTTGGTGGATCAAAAAAAATTTGAATAAAATACAACATTTGTTAGAAAAAATCGTTACTGCACAGGCATATGCGACAAATTAGTAAGCTTTAACTTATTAAAACATTTATTTCTATTATTTAGTTTTTTTAATTTAAATTAATAAATAATCGATAAAAATATTACTTACCAAAGGTTTAAGGTGAACCCAAATATGGAACGAAAAATAATATGATTATCTTACTAGAAGGTGAAAGGTATTTGAAAAAAATTAACAGGATTCAGCCTTTCCGCGGGCAAGTTTTCGCACGTACAAGGTTTATATTTTTACACTTTATAGTTTTTTTGTAAGTAAAAACTGTAAAAATAAAAATATTTTCCAATTAGTCTGACAGTATGACGATGTATTTAACTTTTATTTTTGTTCACTTTTGAATTTGTTAATGCGAGCACGGTTGGTTAACGAAGGCATGCAATACGAATTTGCAATTTTGATTGGCGAATAGCAACGCTAACTGAATATTCGATAGTAATAATTTGCTATGTTAAAAGCCAGAGCTTGACTTAACTTTATTAATTATTCCTTGTATTTAAATTGTTTTCAATTTTAATTCGATTAACGTTTCATCGTTAATTCCTTGACGTCAAATCTGATTATTTAAATATTCAATAGTAAAGCTTATTCTATTTTTATCTTACTAATGTACATTGGGTTAAATACAAAAACTTAGATAGAAACTAGATATTTTAACAAAGAATAAAATTGGGATAAAAACTAATAGAATAACCCTGATTATGCATGGAAGTAAGAATAATAGAGCCCTAAAATTCTTTGCAAAGCACAACAATATATTTTTTACTCACCCTCATTTGCATGGAAAAGTGATAAATACCATTAGTTTTGTTCATTTTCATACAATTGAACTTCAATTCAATCAAAAGTTAATTAAAACATAATTCAATAGTCCGTACAATAATGATAATACTCGATACGTTTCAAAAATTGTTTTGTTTAATTTTCATACAAAATGTCAAAAATGTTTGTATTTTTTTTTAACTAACTATATTCAATTCCATTATAAATTATAAATGTTTAAAGTTAAAGCGTAACACAATAGTGCACTAAGTATTGTACGATAATGATAATACTCTATACATTTCAAAGAAATCAGAAATATACAAAAGTAGAAATTAAAAAAGAATCTAAATCCAAAATTCTAGTCACAAATTTCTAGTGTTGTACTAGAAATTTGTGACTAGAATTTTGGATTTAGAATCTGTCTAGACATTTATATCTTTGTATTTTCGATTTATTTTATAGATCGTAAACAAAACTAGTTACTTGCGATACTTTTACCCGAACGTTTATAGTGGCAAGAATAAAACAGGAATGTGAATTTATATTTTATAGCTTTAAAATTTAAAGCCTGACAAACTTACTAAAACTAATCCTATTATAGTTAACAAAAGTAATAAAATAAAATTAGATATATTTCAAATAAGGAAAGAAAAACAATTACGAAGAACAATCAACTGGATCCACAATTGTTTCACACTTTCAAGAAAAACAATTCTCTCGCTCAGATAGAGAAAAAGTCCGAACATTAATTACTTGTTCGTAAGATATTTAATGAGACCACGTTCCGGCAATGCTCAAATTCTAATCGAGTTTTAAATTGCACCTATTCTTGTCTGCACCGAGGCTCGATCCCGCTCCCGCAAGTTCTACTGAACTTTCATCTCTCATCCGCGCCCCATTCCTCGTTAGCTGCTTCTTAAAACTTTCCCTGGGACGATCCAACTTTTTAACTTCAAAACTAGAATCTTATGATTAATTAATTTGATTGTGTGTGCAGTTGTTTGCGGCTAAGTCATAGCGTCCATTACGTCGAGACTTCCATGCTTCGGTCGAGGGAGCGCTCGTTGGGGCTAAACTTGCTCGGTCATTGGGATAAACTCTGGTGTTACTACCATTCAATTTAGTTATTACTAAACTTTGACATGACTACATAAACATTTAGAGAACGTTTTACATCATAAATATTATTGATATTGTTTGCAAAGAACAAGAAAAAAGAAGAATAGCATATTCAAACCGCGATGTGTACCAATGTTTTTTTTATAGAGTAAACGTTTGCTTGTCAACACCACTTAGTTTGACACACTCAGAGAACATGTTAATCTATCGGTCCCAGATTTACAAGCTAAGACTATATAAAAACCACGATAAACCTGACACTTTTATCGTGTAGACTCGAAAAACATCGGCTACGTGGTCGGAATAAAACTTAACCCCCTCCGATGGGTACCCTGAGACCACCTAGAGGTGGTCTTAGGCGCCACAAGGGATTTGCGCATCGCAAGTCGTGGAAATCGAACCCACGACCAGCTCAACTCATATCTAGCTATATTATAGTTTAATACAATCCATTAAGTAAACATTTATTGCATGTACTACTTACTACTAATTTGTCCCAAAGGTTTGAGGGGTAGAGAATTTGACACGATAAAGTTTTAAAATTATTAAAATATTTTTACTGTATATTTTTTATGTTAACAAAACCGATTTATTTTATTATTTTTGTTTCTATAGGTTATTGTATTTTTGTCGAATGGGACATGATTGATAACTTACTCACAGATTACACAGATCACAGCTGTGGTGCGATTTTTGAATGTCACCGATGACTTTGATATCATCAATGAGAAATATATCACCGATGATTAGAATATCACGATCATATGCGCGGTACCAACTTACGGATTATTTGTCATAGAAAAGCGTTTCGTTTTTCGTTCTTTTGTTTCTCATAATAAATACATTTCTTAACAAACAAATCATCATCGGTGACTTTATTTACGAGTGATAGGGGGGGGGGGGGGCACTCGTATTGATATCATAAGTATGATATTTTAGTCATCCGATGACATTCAAAAATCACACCCCTGTTGTTAACTGACCACAACTTAAAGGTTAGGTATGTGTAAAGGTTAGGTAGGTATACCATTAGACATAGGATACTAGACAGTATCATCACTATAACTACGAGTTATATTCATACTAAATAAATCGCTATCAGTGGTATAATCCATTTGATGTCGAGGCTTTTTTATTGTATAGTCTAGTGCGGTTAAGAAACAGGCGGTCGAACAACGAGGCCATACTTACAAATAATAACTGTTGTTATGTTAATACAAAAGAAAATGTAGGTATAGGTTGTCGATATTCTAAAAATAACTAAATAACATCGGTGAAATGAGGACGGGATAATTCCTCCGCTGAGTACCCTGAGGCTTTTTAAACGGTTCTCGGGAGCTAAAAAGCACCCGTGATGAATTATTACTAAACTGTGAACCCAAATTTTTTTTTTTTC
The DNA here is from genome assembly GCA_947458855.1 of Monopis laevigella. Classification (NCBI taxonomy): domain Eukaryota; kingdom Metazoa; phylum Arthropoda; class Insecta; order Lepidoptera; family Tineidae; genus Monopis; species Monopis laevigella. The sequence goes on along the minus strand of OX381577.1, from coordinate 17,057,769 downwards.
GGAAACTCAATGACACATATGGTTAAAACTACCAAAATTATTAGTTGTAATTATTTTTCAAGAAAGTGCCACTTTTTATAATTAAATTTAGTTTTATTAATTATACCTGCCAGTAATGTAAAATGTAAGAGACATTTTCAAGAGAAAGCAAGTTTTACAGATGACTTAAACGTTTCAGACGAAGGCGTTTGTACCCGTTTGTGGTGCTGAAGGAACGCGGCGTAATTTAATTAAGGCGCGTTATAAACATTACGGTTTAGTACTGGAGTGCTTAGGATACCCTTAATTCACTGTCTTCTTGATGAACTTCACCAGAAAATGCCTGGTAATGGTCTCATTATTCAAGCAGCCTTTAATGTTTATTTACCCAATATCTAATACCAAATACCTTCCTAAACAGTAAGGCAGACTATAATTTTATAATAGGTACTTTTACCTATTGCTTTAAAGGCATTTAGTTATTCAGTATGAATTAATTATTCTTATTATCTATATTATCTATACTATATATAATAAAGAGGTAAAGTTGTGAGATTGTAAGGGGTAATCTCTGGATCTACACAACCGATTTTAAAAATTCCGTTAGTGTTGGATAGCTAATTTATATAGGAAGGCTATATAACATCATGCTACGACCAATAGGAGCGGAGCATCAATGAAAAATGTTGGGAAAACGGGAAAAAATTGTTCCTTTTGAGAGCTTTCGTTGCGTTTGCTGCGTAAACGGTTAAAGTTACGCTGCCAAAGTTGCGCGTGTCAGCTAGTTATATGATAGAGTTAATTTAGGTACAAGTAGATAATAAATAAATGCACCACCTATAGTTTAGACTAGGGCGCCTGACGTAGACTGCCTAGCTGCCTTAGACATGGTCTCAGGGTTGCAGCAGAGATGTTTTATCGTAGCCAATGGTATTTTAAGTAAATTATTTATAAAATTAGATATAAAAATATTACTATTAATTAATATTTATATATTAAATTATAAAAAATTTAAACTTCCTAAAATATAAGTACCTAATGACGCCGCTTTAAAAAGAGGCAAAAGATTTGGCACTAAATTTAAATTTATATAATTTACCTAATGAGAAACACATCTTAAGACACTTTAATTATTTCAGATAAATCTAGAAATAATAATTTTAAAAAGTTTGTTATATTATTGTATTGCTATGTAGTATTTAAATATATATACATTTTAAGTAACTAACGAATACAAATTAACCTTCTTACTTTAGTAAAATAACTCAATCACTATTCATTTGTTAAGGGTAACAAAGTCATTGTCTCCATGACTGGACATCAATGTCGCTCCCTACTTTACGACCCAAAGCACTCGGTAAAACTGTCGCTGCGTAGAAAAAACCCACTAGCCTTGCCAAATAGATATCTTTTATTCAGTAACTCAAAGTTTTCTCGCCATAAATCCACCACTACAGAGAGACTTCATGAAAATGTAATGAGAAAGAACTATTTATGGCTAATCCTTTCGAAATAAACTGCTTGAAGCCGCGTCCGCCCGAAGTTCTGCCCGTGAATATGGTAAGAAAGTGTCTGGGAACATTAGGGAATATATCAGGCAAAAACTAAAGATATAGAGATGGTGTGATAAGGTTAATGAAGGTGTGAAAGAGAAAGTTGTATTGGTGTGCCCATAGAGCTTAGAATACTAGGTAGAAAAGTTGTGTTATAAAAATGCTTCTAACTATTGTGATAAGCATAATTTTATTTTATTAAATTCATTGATGTAATAGATGTATACGATACCACTATATTACAAATTGATAAAATCGTGTAGGTATTTTTTTATCTATACTAATACTATAATAATTTTAATAAGGCTGGTACGATTTGTATGTAATTTTGCACACAGGTAGAGTAACGTCTGGTGCGACATACCATTTAATTACTATATCCCGGTAAAAAGTTTATTCAGAATTACCAAGGCATAAATATAATTAGGGTATATACAATTACAAGGGAGATCAAATTAAAGTTTTAGACAAACCAAGTCGCGGAAAAAAGGCACTCTATTTCTTGAATTTCAACAATTTTCTCGATAATTTCTAACTATTTGAAACATTCTACACTTAAACACAACAAGTGGTTCTAAAATGCCGGACTTATTTTATACACAATCAATGTAGGTACATAACGTAAATTCTAATAAGAAACAACATACAGTTGATGATGAAGCCATTGCACCACTTATATTATTATAAAATGACTAAGAGCTCTAAATGTCATTGCAGGATATTATTTTGAACTATGATTATCTTATTAAAGATGAAATCATTATCCTCTGTTAGACGTAGGCCTATCACTATTCGTCATCCTGTATTAGTCAGTCCGAATACATCATCTTCGATAGAACCTCGGTCTACAACATTTTTAAATAAATAAATAAAATTAATTTATTTGTTTGTAAAATTTAGAGAAAAAAATATGGTGTTCAACATATAACATTACGAACTTTAAAGTTTGCCATTAGGCGTACAAATATTGTGTTTAGTTTATATTACATAAGAATTACATACATTACATAATTATTCTAAGGCCTGCTTTAGGAAATTATTTTCCATTTATTTATAAGAGCGCGTTATGTAACCTTTTAAATATACCTGGTGGAAAGTAGTACAAAGGTCCAAGAAAGAATGCATCCTGCAATTGCAAGTTATATAATTTATAGTTTCAACCATCCGGCTTAAGATTATTAGATCTATTATAGAATGAAGTAAACACGCAAGCATTCCACATGTTAATACTCGTAGTGCGACATATATACAGATCACTAAGTATTACCTTAGTGATTTGTATATCCCATGGCAAAAAAATATTAATTAGTACGTTTTTTCCGTACAGTTTGTCATGGTCTGGGTGTTTATAAAATATAATATGTATTATATCGTTATTTCTGGTACACATAGCCTAGAGCTTAGTTTGTGACCAAAGCAATATGTGTAAATTGTCCTACATATTATTATTATTATTTATCTGTGCATTGTCCTCATATATTTTTTGACAAAAGAAAGAAGGAAGAGGAATAAGATTTAATAAATCTTCAGAGCACTTTTCATGATAAAGACGGGATTTTTAATCCTGATAGAAAATGATACCTTCCAACTTATATAAGATTAACCATCGAATTCTCTATCTAATTTATTATTAAGCTTAGTAGAAGAAACAGAGGAATAGACTAGAAGGTTGAGTGGATTTTTGAATTGCAAATGGGGGAAATGAAACTGCCGGCGCCTTAGACAGCAACCACCCTCGCCACGGTCGTTCCTACACTGTAATCATCATACTTAATAACAGTGGAGTGCTTTAATGAATTTATGTAGCGATCAAAGTAAGAAGGCAAACTTCTATAATGCCTTGCACCCGATGCTTTGGCGTCTGTAAAAGCAGTATCGGTATCATATTTAAGTGGGTATTTGCATATTTTCCAAACAATATTACGTTAACAAATACTTTTTTTTTATAGCTGAAATTTTAGTTTCGTCAATTGTAACGTAACTTAAATCTTGGTTGAGAATATTCCTGGACTTTACATTGGCACTTTACTTGATGGCAGCAGTTAAAGACAATACTTGTCTTTCTCCATTAAAAAAATCAAAAACAATGATAGTATCAATAAATATTTAATAAATAAATATATGTACACAGATCCTAAATAAGTGTAATCAATAATGTAATATTTTTCTATAACAGAGGAAATTTTGTAAAAAAAAACACACCTTATTTATTTCAGGCTTAATTGACTGCCTAACGTACATTAAAAAAAACTGATGTCTTATTTTTTAAAAGGTAAATTCTCGGAACCGCAATCTTAGCGGACCCCCTAAAACAATAGAACAAGTCTAGGGAGGTTACAAATAGGCTGATTTAATTATAAAGGCGCTTGTGAGTGAGATAATGGCCTAAATTTAATTCAGCGGGGAAGCATTCCTTTGCAGATTGCTTTCCTTCTCGGGTCGAGACTGTTTAAGCACATTCTGGTATGCGTGTCTATAACTTTTGGAAAATATTTAAAAATTATTTGTTCATCATCAGTTATTATTTAATTTAAATGATGGCAAAAAATATTGTTTTAAATATAAAAAAAATATATAATCTGAATATTCATATAAAATGATTGCAGAATCTTCAGAGCTTCTTTATCATATTACGAAATGGCAGGTCAGTATATAAATTTAAGACAATACCCGACTTACTATCTACTATCCTAAATTTTGAAAGAAAAGCTTTATTTTAACGTCACGCAAAGAATAGACACAAATAAAATTACATTATTTTAATATATAAATAATTAACAAAATACTAAATAAATTTGAGAATTTGTTGCGTGGTGACAAACAGGAAATCAGCTCAGCACATGCCACAGCAATAGATTGCTGTAACGCTGATTTAAAGCTGATGCCTTGTACTTGGACGTGCTATTTTTGTTAGTGTATTTTTTTTTTGGTAATTATTGTTATATCTAGTCATAAAATAAATAAACAACAACATTATAACGTGAAGAATGAATGAATGGGTTTGCAACCCTTAATTACATCACAAGACCTAAGTATTGGTAAATTTAAGTTTGATATTATTACTAAAAACTACACAAATTATATGAAAATTCAATAGACGGCATGCTAGAATATTTTGGTATTGCTATATTTATTTTACTTCTTCGGTGGGAACAAACCTCCTCCGCTGGGTGCCTCGAGGCCGTCCAGACGGTTTCGTAAGCCACAAAGCACTCGTAATGATAAAAAAATCATACATGATTATAATGTTTTTTTTATAGAACCACCTTGTGACCTTTTATCTACCCGATGACAAGCAGAACTACAAAGTCCATGAATGGCGTCGATCAATAAATTGTTGTTTAACAAAATTGATCACTCCCACTATGCCGGCTAAAGGATGCAGTTTCGAAATGGGCGGCAACAAGGACGAATTTGCATTACGAGTCTATTTTAATAATATCCTTGCTGCTTTCTCGTCAAATCAACCGCACGTTTCAAACGGCAACCTGAAAAGAGACTACCACAAGAAAACGATGCAATAGTCTCCTTAAAATCGGTGAATATAAAGACTAAAACCAAAACTCGACTAGGTCACTTGACGGTTTTTGCATAAGTACGGGCGGTGGTAACGAAACCGGTCGGTCGGCCTAGCGAAGTTTTATAGAGGCCTTCTTATAAACGGTATAAAAAAGATATTTTATTTTTATAGATAAGTGGATTTTTATATAGTTTAGAATATTAGTTTAGGTATATTAAATTGTTAGCTAAAATTAAAAACTATAATCTACATTAATGTAAATTTAATGTTCGTTTATACGGCCTCGGGCTGAGGATAAAGAGGTAAAAGAAAATAAACTTATATAGCCTATGTCTCTAAAACAAATACAAGATTTTTGATTTATGAAAAGGTTCTATTTATAGAGTATGACGTACAATTTCATTATAGATTAAAATCTTATTTTTCAGATATTAATAAGTACTCGTACTCATTAATATCTGAAAATAAAAAGATAATATTACGTGGGTTAACAATGATTGCTTTAAAATGTTAATTAAATTTACTTTTGAAAGATATTTATTATCAATGCCTCAAGGCTCGCTTTTTAAAACAGATTCCGATATTTTAATTTTCAGCTGAAATATGAACATTCGTGTTATTATTTCAGATAAAAAAAATATTAAGCGATATTAAAATATTAATTAAAAAATATTCAACAATACTTACGCATTTGGCATTTTGGATATACTCGTATATAGTAATAGAAACTAATTTCAGTTGTTTATGTTCTTTGTTAGATTAAAGATCTTAGATTTTTTTTTTTTACGATTGTCTAGACGTAAAACCCTCGTTATTTTTTAAAATACAAAACATACAATATATATTATATTGTTTTTTTTTTAGCTAGGAATTTTCAAATGTTATTTTATTCGTTTTTTGTTGTTTCAATAATCTGGTATTTAATACATGTATATACATTTAACTAGGTTATCTACACAAAATTTGTATCCCTGTTCGTGAACTGCAAGGATTTGATAATCTAGGAAGAAATCATTATTTTATCAGACACGCAGTTTTCAACAACAAAAGACTTGATCAAAGTCAAAATCATTTATTTCATGTAAATCTTTACAGATATTTATGAATAGTCAAATAAAAAGTTTAACAATGAGGTAATAGAGTGCGTTTGGTTAGGCAGCTATTCATTAACAAAAGAACGACAAATATTTATTATACCTTGACATCAGATTTAGAAATTAAACGCAATGGAATGGAAATCTTAATATAAAAAATACTACCGAACCGAACACACACTACATAACCAACTAGTGTAAGACTAGGTGGTTAGCTGATACTTTATAATCATTTTATGATATCGTTATAATAATATTTTGAAATGGTATTACAAGGACGTCTTTTGTTAACCAGTCATCATCGATGCAAAAACCGTCAAATGACCTAGTAATGTTTTGGTTTTAGTCTCGGTCAGGTAGTCATCAGTCTTCCGAAGAATACTGCATCAATTTCTTGTCGAGGTTATAGTCTCCTATCATGGTGCGGTTTCGAAACAGGCTATTATTTGATGATAAAGCAACGAGGATATATATTAAAATACAATTTTAATATATATCCTTTTTAATTTATCATTTTAATATATTTTAAAAATATACACGTAATGCAAATACTTCTGCCCATTTCGTAACCGCATAATTTATCCGGCATAGTGGGAGCGATCAATATTTATGAATCATTATTTACCAATAGGTATATACAAAGTCACATGCCGTGCTCCAATAATGTTAACTGTTGATTTTAATAATATATTAATTTGATTAACATTCTAGAAATTGAGAGTTAATTTCTCAACTGGCACAGATAACAATTTTTATATTGTAGTTAGTAATAAAATTCCATTCTCTATTACTTTTTATGCACTCGACTCCCAAGAGTCTAGCTGTAACCTTTTTTAACCTAATTTTCTGTTACGGCAGTACACAGTAGAGGCAGTAGACGACATTGTACTAGCCACTAATAATTCTCGTAAATTAAGCGAGGCACGCCACAGCAGCGATGCCGGAAAATTTTAGTGTTAGCTTATTATAAGTTAATGCTGATGGAATTTCGTTGTCACAAGCTGGTCGTAGAATAACGTTTTGAGTGCAACGCGGTAAGCGTGCTGTAATGTAATTTAAGCACTTGCGTTATATTTTATAAGTTAAGTATTAATTAGGTCGCTTTTTGGGAAATTAGTTTTGGAGTATGTATACCTACTTTACTAGTATTAGTTTTTAAAATGTTAATGCCCTGACAATGTATAGATTTGTAATTACTTTTCCAACATTTTGCATACTAGGTTTCTATAATCTGCTTTAAATAATTTTATTGTTTTTTCTTTTATTTAATAAACGAACTTAGAAATGTGTCCGTTAATCTGCCTATCATCAAATATGTTGAAAACTACTGGTAATTTTTTTTTTATTTAGTACATACATATCATCACGGGTGCCTTACGGCGCCCAACACCGCCTAGACGGCCCCAGGGTACCCAGCGGAGGGGTTTTAATCCCACCTCGTCGTAGCCGATGGTATGAGTCTACACCGAACAAGTGGCTAGCTCGTTGCGATGTTTTGAATATACTCAGTAACCCATCTAGAAACAGTTTCACAAGATGGTATAGTGAAACCGGGACCGACAGCTTAACGTGCTCTCCGAGGCACTATATTATTATTATTTTATTGAGTAGAATTATATATTTTGTTGATCCACCTATATATATATATATATATATATATATATTCAAAAGCTAAAAATAATTTCTAGTTTCAGTAGAACAATCAAAGTCGGAATTTAAAAAAATATGCGAGTAATCGGATACTTCAGTAGGTAATTAGGTATGTGAAATTTATATCTTGACTATTTTTTTTAGGTATATGCAAATTACCGTATCTCGGTTTATAAAAATCTAGTTAGATAAATATAATAAAAAAAAATACAAATCGTGCCCTCTATCGTGCGTGGTGGCTTTTCACATCATATAAGTTTAACTTTTGGTTAATAATAATAACAAAGCTCGAATCATATTTTACGATCCCCTAAACCTTGTGAACTGCAAGCCAAAACAAACAATTTATCAAGTCAAATGTCCGAATAAAAAGCTCAACATTGTCAACTTTCACGTCCTTTTGCATTATGAAAGCATCTCTCAGTCTACGTTAAATTTTCATGCTTTTTCCAATCCAGCTGCATCCGGTTTCAGAGTGGAAGGTTTTATTTGCAGTGCACTTGACGCGAGAGCTTATCGGCGGTCGCCTTTACGAACTTCACCTTTTTTGTTACTTTGTTATGAATAGTTATCATTTGCCGACCTTTACTCAAAAGCCAAATGGTCCAATTTAAAATTCATTGGGCATTTTTGACGTCGAATTTGCGACTGTTCGCTTTTCTATTTGCTTTATCATGCTGTGTCGGAGGGTTCGTTTTTTGTATGTATTCGTTGTATGTACATATTTCTGTTTGACTTTCCACCTATGTGATTTTTTTTAAATTATATTTTTAGTGGAGCATGGCGTGTAACTTTGTATCTACCTGATGTAAAGCAGACCTACAAAGTCCATGAATGGAGTTGATCAATATTGCTGTTTAACAATATTGATCGCTTCCACTATCCTATACACTAAATTATGCAGTTACGAAATGGGCGGTGACATGGCCGTATTTGCATTACGAGTCTATTTTAATATTCTCGCTGTTTTATCTTCAAATCAATCGCCCGTTTTGTAACCTTACCATGAAAGGAGACAGAGGCCTTCCTTCCACCTAAATGAAATTTTAGTTTATCTAAAGATATAAATAGTAAAGCTACATTTTATTTGTGGTCAAAAATATTTTTTATTAATTGTTACATATCTTTAATTTTGTCTTAAAATAAATGTTAATTTTCAAAGCAATTAACTAAATCCCAATGTTAATTAATATTAATTTCGGTTATTGTAAAAAATCTTCAGAGACTGCGCAGTTAATCTTACGAAAAGCCAAAAGTCGATAAAATTTACATTGTAATTCCCTCGACTCCGCAAAGCTTCATTGAATTAAAATTCACAGCAAAATAATATTGGATTTCACTATATTTTGTATCTTCATTTTTCCATTTTTACCCTACATGCATATTTATTTGAAGTCTTCGGTTTCATAAAATGAAATAGTGAATGTTGTTGTACTAACAATATAGTACTATATAAAACTCATTTGATTAAAATTTTGATATTACCTAAATTAATAAAATTTGCATGAATATTTTTGTAGAGACATTATAATATTATATTAAGTTCTTTAAAGCTTAAATGGATTAACCTCCATTTGTAATTATATGGGTTATTGAGTCTATTCAAAACATCGCGACGAGCTAGCCACTTATTCGGTGACTCATACCATCGGCTACGACGAGGTGGGAACCCCCTCCGCTGGGTACCCTGGGGCCGTCTAGGCGGTCTCGGGCACCGTAAGGATATTTATATATATATTTTCCATTGTTTATTTTGATACTAGATGAAAGCGATATAATACCTACATGGTTACAACTTACAACCCAGACTCCAATAACTAAATTAAAAAAAACGCAAATATAACCCACTCTATATGTACATACATACTCAGACAGTACAGTGTGCAAAAGTTCATTGCGAGCGACATTTCCACTGAAAAACCTTTGTAAATTATTGCCGACTCCTACTGCTTTGTAAATACGTTTTGTTACTAAACAAAGTTAAATTGTATCTCATTGTAACTGGACATTAAGTACAGATTATAAATCTCTTACGCCGTCCCGTTTCCGGGCTATGCGATACCGGGTATGTACGCTATGTACGTTCGGCGAGTCCGATTTTCAAAGCCGCGGAGCAGATTGCAAATTGTTCATAATTTACATTTTCCGCCCCAATGTTTGTTGGGATGTGAACTGTTTTTGTTATTTGTGTAGCTAGAAATTTCAGTTACATCATTAAGAGGTTTAGTTGTTTAGAAAATTTTGTCTGATAAGTGATGTTGAAGCAATTGATACGATCACCTAACGTAAACATTTTAGTATATCCCAACCACTTATTAAAACTCAATGTTAAAGAATATATTGTAAACCAAACTAAACAAAACCTCGAATAAATTATAGCTTAAACAAATTGTAATTAAACTTTATATTTATAAACTTTATTATATTACAATGAAAATATGTAAATTATGTTATAAAAATAAGTATTACTTTTTCAATAGAAGTTAACAAGTTCCATTTATCATAATCGTGAAAATCACACAGATTTTCATTACCGTTTTTCAGTGAAAGGGAAATATAATAAGAAATCGTAATTTATTTCTCATTGAAATGAGGATAATGGGGCCTCCCTCAGAAGTCTGCCAAAAATTGTTCCCCGTGGAGACGGGTAGACCCACAATTGTGATATTAACATTATAAACCAATTTGTGACTTCAAGCGAGGTGAACTCATTATAGAAACTTCTTGCATTATTGCATTTGACATTAGAAATGTGAAACGGGAGATCGTGTCAGAACTCGCCGGTAACTACGTTATTTAACATCTCAACTTTGATAATGCTACTCATAATGTTCAGATAATTTAATCCCACATACATAATTATTTGATCATGTGTATGTGCTTTGGATAATGTATTTGTGCAGGAATTTAATTAATTACCTTTTTATTGGAGCGAGGCATGTTATTTTGTATGAGCCTGGTGGTGAGCAGACCTACAAAGTCCATAAATGGGATCGATCAATAATTGTTATTTAACAACATTGATCGCACCCACTATGCCGGATAAAAGATTCGATTACTAAATGGGCGGTGACAAAGACGACTTTTGTATTACGAGTACTAGGTATTTTAATATCTTAGCTGCCTTATCGTCAATTCAACTGTCGGTTTCGTTACTGCACCCTGAAAGGAGACTACCATCTCGACAAGAAATCTATGTAGTAGTCTTCTGAAAATCGGTCAACCCAAAATCTAGAACTGAAACAAGTCACTTGACGATGTTTGCATCTGTATGGTAACGTGAAGTAACCGGTCGTTCATCCAATGAAGTTATAGAGACCTTCCTCCACCTAATAAAACGTAGTATTTTTTTCCAAAATAAATAAATCCAAATGCTCTAAAAAAACGTCTCTAAATTATAACAATAACACAATCACATAATATCATAATCCAATGGATTAAATCAATAAAATATTTCAAATGTTTATTTTTTACACAAAAGAGTATATTGGAAAATCTAGAATTTCATACCTATGATGATGTAAATAAAAACTTTTCTCACAGACTTTTATTTGTATTGTTATGAAATGAAATTAAAAAATATTTTAACACGACAGATGCATTCTAACCGCGTGTAATATTGACGTTAATAATAATGAAAACATAATTAATAGGATCCCTCGGTTCCGGGTGCTTCCCCATCAGAGGGAGATTCGCAGCTTTTGCCTGTTTACAATATTGCACGGATTTTCATTGAACAAAGTTTAACAGACTTGTATTTTATTTTTCAGTTTCCTGTTTTACATTTAACTTTTTTATATTTATTTGTGTGGATAAAAGTAACAAGAAATTGTATTTTTATATTTAAAAATCTAAGTAAAACTCAATAAACATAACTCATGAATAAAAGTACTAAATGAAGTGATTTCTTTGATTATTTTAATCTGATTAACATCAAAAGAAATGTAAATTTTTCGTGAAAGAAAAGAAAAGACAATATTTTAATCAATTTTGCATAAGAAAACTGTTCGTCTTTAACATTATTCCGCCTCAAAAATCACAGTGAATCGTTATAAATTTGCTTTTAAATTTTTCGTCGCCGTAAGTGGATTACAATGTTAATTTTATTGATGCAGACGCCACCCTAGAGGACCAGCATTGGTATGCTGATGGTTAAAGGAGATAAATTGTTGGTAGAACATTTAATTTTAAAACATTTGAGGGTTGTAGCGGTACCTACAATATTTAATGTAAAAAATTAAAAATAATCTCATGTTGTAGGAAAAAAACGGGTAACTGTTTCTCTCTAACAAAATTTAAAATAAAGTTACGAACGAAACAGTTTTTTTCTGTGAATTTTTCATGTTGTAATTTTTGGCTAGTAGTGCAGACAGCACGGCGCGGGGTTGGAGCTTTTCTTTGTTGTACACAGCTATATTCGAAACTGTTACACTTAATGTCAGGAATAGAGCCAAGCAATCAGGGGTAGAGCTCCTGACACACTTCTTACTCTTAAGAAATATGTAATGCGATCTTTTGTATTTCCGCAGTCCACAATTTATTTGGTACAAAATGAGATAATGGCTGACCGTTAGTAGTTATATTCTGAAGGTAATCTAATTATCGTAATCGCATCTTTGGTATTTCGGTATTACCAATCAAATGGAAATGTATCCAGAGGTCGTGGGTTTTATTCCCACTCAAAGTATACAATTTTAATTTTATTATTGGAGCACAGTATGAGACTACGTATCTACCTGGTGGTAAGCAGACCTACAAAGTCCATGAATGGGGTCGATCAATACATTGTTATTTAACAAAATTGAACGCTCTCACTGTGCCTGCTAAATGATGTAGCTACGATATTGGCGGCGACAAAAACCGATTTGCATAACGAGTTTGATATATTGTCAAATCAACTGCCCGTTTCGTAACCGCACCATGAAAGAAAACCACCAACTCGACCAACTCGATGCGTCAGTCTCCGGAAAACAAGTGCACTCACTGACTAAACCGAAACATGACTAGGTCACTTGACGGTTTTTGCCTCTGTATGGGCAGTGGTAACGAATCCGGTCGTACGGCCTTGTTCTGAGTGGGAGTAAAACTCATTTTTTCTGTATATGTTTGCTTTATTTTGATGATTTTATTAATATAAATTCGTAAGGATTTTATGTAAATTGAATGTCAAATGTTTTTTAACGTTATTTTTGTATTTGGGTCGTATTCAAAATTTTTGTACATTTTTACATCTCAAAACGTCCTTGTGAATAGCGTTGAAATGGTTAATATTTTTTAAATAAGATCTATATATTTTAAATATAGGTTTTCCAAATTAATACCTCTAGTATTCATAAACAAAGAAATAATACCAGTAAGTATTAAAAAATCTGTTTTGCTATATACACATCGTACTTGGTTCATACAAATAATTATGTCTCCAGACACACGTGTGTTACAAAAAAGTAATTTAAAAAAAAAATCTATTTAATTTTAGATAATTATAAATTTATCTAACTGCATTATGATCATTACCACGTAATTCTTATAAAATCAATAAAATTGACACAGAGGTACATTAATTATTTACAATTAAACACGTGTCCACATTATTTTTCATTTTGGTTATTCCCTTTTGTAACATTAATTTTAGCAGATTTAAAAATTTTTGGGCTTGCAACATTTTGATATAAGGACGACCAATAGCATCCGTCTTGCGGCCGCAGTCAGCCATTTTGATGGCGTGAAATGGTTGTGCGACACGTGTGTTTTTTTACGTGTTCAATTATTTAAACAAATATATATTCCTTTTTGTTGTTTAGCCTGTATAGTTTACGATAAGTAAATGATAAACTATTACTATACTATGTAAAATGCTGTTTATAATACATTTGAAACTGATTATTGTTTTAATCTTAGAAGTTTATTTGTATCTTTATCGCTAAGGGTTATATTTTAAACATGTGATTTGTTTTCCTTTTTGTAGCAAATCGTTACGTTTTTTTGTTACGTTACAAAAATGATGTAACAAAAATGAAATAAAGGCTATTTCACATTAGGTCAATAATGAACGTAAAAAATAAGTTTTAATTTTTACAAGATTAATATTTATATGGCTATTTAATAGCATTGTTTTTTAAATAAGTATTTTATAAGATTTTAAATATCTATGTCTTAATTATTTGTTATAGAAAATGCCAAAGACAACGCCTTTACAGAGAAAGACTAAAACAAAATGATTTAAAAAAAATTGAAGAAATTCGAGAAACGGATTAAGAGTGAATATATTATATATATATATATATATATATAAAATTGCAAAATTATCGGAAAGTCAGAAAAATAGTACAACCAATAGGGCCGCTTTATTCAATTTTGTTACCAAAAATAAAGCGGCCCTATTGGTTGTTGCTCACGTATACAAATACGTCACGTTTCTACAATGCGCAAACCCATGGCAGAGCCTCAGAAGTGAATACCGTGAAATGCTGCCCACTGTACTTAAAATTATACTGAAATTGACTGACTACCTGTTTTAAGATTACTAACATAGAACTTATTAGAATGTTATTGATATTACTGAAGTTTATTTTTATCTTATTATTAAGTGATAACAAAATTATTATTGAAGTTGATTATTTCTTATTAATAAGAAAAAAAAAATTATGTATAGTGCTTTTTTGCTCTAAGATATCAATAAAATTTTAACACAAATTTAATTTTTTATGAGCTGCAACACGACTAAGAGTAGTAATAACTTCAAAAGTGACTTTGAATTAGTTAAATTTTGGGGTAATAAAAGTAAAGCTACATTAAACTGTAATTATTATTATATATATTTATATTAAATTATGTTAATTTTTTTTTTATTTAATTACCATAGTGTGAAGAAACCCTTACAATTCCTTTTTGTTACTTTTTTGTAACATTATTCATATTTGTAACGTTATTCATTTTTGTTTCTTTTTTGTTACTGTACAATAATTTTGATTTTGACCCATTTGTAAGTTATATTTATTATTTATATTTAGTCCGTAACAGTATTTATACTTGTTTTTAGAACGTTTAAAAATATATTTAGTAGATTAGTAAAAGACAATAAAATAATATAATAACTACTTCATTGTAGGTATATAAATCCTGTAATTATATAAATCCTGTAATCCTATGTAGTTAAGTAAGTCAGGAGAATGTGTGAAAATAAAAAAAAAACCTTTAGATGAAACTAAAGAGTTATAAATACTAAAGTATGCCTTGGTCTTATTAGATGTGTTTCGGCTAATATATTAAACCAATTGTTTATTAATACTGTGTTTTTTTTTAATTTAATTTTATTATTAAACATAAGTTATGGTAAAAAAAAATGAGATAGTAAGCTAAAAATTTAAAGGTCTTGATAAAATACTGCTGCTGAAATCTGAACCTTTTAAATTATTTATTTCCTTATTACTATTTGAGCTAAGTTAGCTTGCTTCTAATTATCAAATGAATCCCGAACTTCTAACTTGGTGGCTCCAAGAAGCATTTGATACTGATATACGCCTGAGATAGCCATCTTTACCAATATTCTGTCCTCCCCTTACAAGTATGGAGGAGGTAAAGTCATTAGGGGAGTGCGTATAGTAAACCACTGGTAATGGCTTTTATCTACGGCTATAAACTTTATTTACATTCTCTATATAAATAGATATAGATGGGCCTATCTATACGTTATTTACGGCGGCACCGTCCTAATAGTTATTGGTTATTATTCTTTGTTTTTTAGTTTATTTTAACATAACACTGGATACTAGTCCATCGGTCGTATTATTCTTTTTTTTTTATTTATTTTAATATAGCACTGGATACAAGTCCATCGGCCGATTCTTGTTTTATTTTTTTTAATATGTTTTTTTTTAATAAACTGAGGCCAAGGTTTGTAGAGCTCTGAGCTTTCTTCTAGATTTGTAATATAAATAACAAACGTAAATAATTATTCCCAACGCATAAAAGATACTTACGGTCTTGATCAGAATGACGTTGTCTTCTTTACCATTTTTGTTTTTCATAAAAATCATAAGATAACTTTTTTTTTATGGAGCAAGGTATGTGACTTTGTATCTATCTGATGTTAAGGAGACATACAAAGTTTGTGCATGGGGTCAATGAATACATTTTTGTATTAGCGAAATTAATCGCTTCTACTATGCCGGCTAAATAATGCGGTTACGAAATGGGCGGCGAAATGGCCGTATTTGAATTACGAGTCTATTTTAATATCTTCGCTGCTTTATTTATCGTCAAATCAATCGCTCGTTTAGTAATCGTAGCATAAAAAGAGACTGCAGTAATGACAAAAAATCGATGCAGTAATCTCTGGAAATCCGGTGAACCCACAGACTAAAACCGAAACATGAAACTAATTTGATGATTTCTTTAAACTCTGATTATATTACTAAATATAATTGATTGGCTGTTAACCTATGTACTTCCTATTATATTATTATAATAGGTTCGTTAGTTTTATCGGGTCCATCGCTAATCTCTATCGTTACAAACATACTCCTATTGCCGTGCCTACACTCATAACACTTGTCATAAGCAGTAGGCATTTTATTTATTGTCGGAATACACGCAAATATAATAATGTAGGCATATACACTAAGCATATATTCACGCCTTGTTTCAGTGTTCATTACTTTTATAAGAATTGGCCACTGACGACGAAAATAGTCTCTACAAAGTTGGAACTGTCCCTTCGGGCTTGTAGCGGGTAGTCATTCAGGACATAAATCTCTCCGCCCTAATATCACCCCTCTTTTCCGGATATTCCAACAAAATACAGATAGATGGTATAGCTAATCTTGGTCTGTTATCTATGGTTGTTATGATTATTTTGAATTAGTCTACAGAAATAACGTTTTGTTGATTTTTTTAAGAATAATTCTACAAAACGGACAATTTCTGTAGAGTGCTGGAGGCGCCCGTTTCGTAACCGCACCATTTAGGCATAGTGGGGGGTGATCAATGCTGGTAAAACAATACAATGTATTAATCAACTTTATTCATGGATTTTGCAAATCAATTAACCATCAGGTCTATACAAAATCACATGCTTTGCTCCAGAAAACAAACTGTTGTCCAATCATCATCATAAGATTAATTGGTCAGTCGATGCCAAGCCAACATCCAGATAGGCTTCTTAAAAGCTGTCTCTTTTATTATCGAAATACGGCAAGCGACCTTGTATCGACCTGATGGTTAGCAGACCTACAAAGATATAAATAAGGAGGGTCAATGCATTGTCGTTTAACTGCTTTAATCGCTCTCACTATACCGGCTAAATGGCTACGAATGCATAGCGACAAAGACTTTCTATACTAAATATTCTCGTTATAAATATTATTAGTTATTCTAGCTATATCGCTAAATTAACTAATAATAATAAGTAGGACAATTTACACTTACAAACAAAACTCTAGACTTGTACTATGTGTACCAGAAACAACGATATAATATATATTACATTTTATAAACACCCAGACCATGACAAACTGTATAGAAAAATGTACTAATATTTTTTTTCCATGGGTCGAATGGAACCCAAGACCTTCACAATACTTCGCATACAATTCCAAAGGCGCACTAGTCTACGGAAGCGGTCTAAACTACTTTTGTAACCATACACTGGAAGGACTCTACCACCTCGATAAGATATCGGTGCAGGCAGATATCCTGAATACCGGTGAACCTAGATTCTAGATTAAGTTTTACCATTACCATATTATGATATATTTTTTTTACCATAAATACTTAAACTAATGCACATTAAAAAAAATCTAATTAGAATTTAATTTAACCAATTTTATAGGTAGCGGATTTGGTTTCCTACCCGTTTTGATTTAGCCATTCTGTCACCATTCAATGTAGACAAATAAATTACTCTAGCAGACTGCAGTGCACAATGGGACAGGACGAATTTAGGTTTTAAAAACGAAATGGCCTTCCAAAAGGACACCAAATTTATGTTACAATTTCACTCCCTTCCGAAGTCCATTAAACTGGCCATCAGTCTGGATGAAGATTTAAAACAACCGAGTCACAATTATTTATTGAATTTTATTCAGGACAGACAAATAATTGACTAGGTTGTTTTTTTATTGAAAATAATTAAATTAAAATTGGTGGCAAGTAAATTCGGCAGAAATATGTGTTTTAATCCGAATCTCGTTTTTTTTAAACGATTGCGTTTTTTATTCTGTTTTAATAAGTTTATATCTTGTAATATAATATATGTTTTAGTATCGATATATAAAACTATTTTACTTGAAACTAATCAAATTGAATACATACCTATTCTATAACAAATATTTATTTAAAAATAACCGCCTAGACGGCCTCTCGGTACCCAGCGGAGGAGTTTATAACTCGTTCGTAGCCGATGGTATGAGTCTACACCGAACAAGTGGCTAGCTCGTCGCCGTGTTTAGATAGACTCAATAACAGGTACAGGTACAGTGCAACTGGGACCGACAGCTTAACGTGCTCTCCGAGGCACTATAGTGTTAATAAAGATATATACATATTTTTTTAGATTAAAAACTCATTGGTACACACCGGGTTTGAACCAAAGACAAAAGTGTATTTAAGTTTAAGGTCTAATCAAATCGGCCACCACGTATATATTAAAATATTTTATTAAACAACACAGTCAACAATTTAACAGATAACAGTTTTTGTTCACAATTAAACTTTATATAGTTTAAATAAAGACTATATCAGTAGTTTGACGAGTTTCCGACTATGTTATGGATGAAGAGGCAGACAAGTTTGTAATTGATTTTTTCCAATACGTGCGTGGACTAGATTTAAAGGAAGTCATTAGGAGTAAGCATCCTGTTTATGCCAGTATTGTTTACTGAGAATTAAATAATTTATAAAGTGGTGTAAGAGTAAGTGTAAAGATAGTAGAGATCATCTAATTTAAACCTAAGCGCCCCTCCACTGCATGTGCCTGAGCAATTAATAATTTGGTCACCATCATTGGCCAGTATTGATCATTCAGTCCCCCACTAGCTGGGCACGCGCCTTTATACGTGCATTGAGAAAAGCGCAATTTAAATTATGAATATATAAAAAATGGTGGATTGTTTTTTGGCAGAAGTGTATTCCTTAAGGAAATTTTTAGTTGAGGAAAAGTCTCAGAGTTAGGATGTAACACTTAGTAGACATGAGACAATGAGAGCTATTGAAAACATTGATTGTTTTCAATAGCTCTCATTGATCTTTCTACTGTTGAATGACGAAATAGACTAAAATTGAGAGAATCTTAAAATACCAATAACTGTAGGTATACCAGTAGTAAAGTTACCATGCTTAGATTTAATCTGAGCTATAGTATATCAAAATGTAATAAATAATCAAATCAATATCAAAAAATCCTATTAAAAATCATCTATCAAATAGTATATATATTAATAATCGTCGATCATGGAGATATAATAAGAAGGTGCTCTAGAGCCTAAGATCGTCTTTCTAAACATAAGAAAAGAAAATGGCGGCCTCTAACATGTTTTACACTTTCATACAAAGGGCAATTATATTGGACCTTAAGCCCTATTTATTCTTATTTGCGATAGTACTATATAATGTATATATATGTAGACAAGATAGTATACGTCTTTATTCTAATCCATATTCTAGTTCCAAACTTAAAGCACTAATGGAAGCCATTTCAAATTTAGAACTACTTTAAATTTAAAATAAATAGCCCGACAAGGTAAGTCCATTACACAAATATAACCCCAACCGTTTGGGTCCGTGATGGCTTACACCAACTGCTTTGACATTCATTTATCTCAATTATATACGGCTGTACATAGAGGTAGCAACGGCCCTTTTGGGGGACTCAAAAATTATTCCTGTGCGTCTAATTACGCAAATATCTGCGCATTTAGTGTAATATAAGGAAACATGAAGCTCGACATAATGTTTAATTTACACCTAAATGGCGCAATTACAAAAATTATGATAAATTATAAAGCTACGTCAGCGCTACTGGGAGGTGAATATCAAAAAGGTTCTTTCAATATACATAATGACTTTGGAAGATTGTACTTTGGTAATATGAGGCTCTGATCATATCAAACAACTTTTCCCATAGAGCCGTGTGTTGCAAAAGAAATAAAAATGGCTGGGTTATGTTAAAATAACTGATTTAAATGAAGAAGCATTTTTTTTTTAAATTGCGACACATTGTTGGATTTTATCAGTAGAGCCTCATATTAGCCCAAATTTATATTTACAACCTTCTAAAGTCACCATGTATATAATTGGCTATTTTGACGACATTAAAATATACTATAAATTGTGGTCATCCTATCAAACAATGGCGTAAAAAACATATTTCACTTTATTTTAAACTAAATTATGTAATTCTTTTGTAGATTACACGAAATAAAACTGAATATTTTTTACAATTTTATTTATAACAAAAACATCTTTAATTGGTTTACGACTGGTGACGTCACAAGCAAGTAAACAAAACAATACACATATTATAAATCATGTGGATGAAATAGAATAGAGTAAAATATATAGGAGATTATTTAATCTGTGATTGTTTCTTTACTTGCGTGTGACGTCACACTTGACATAGACTGCAAAACAGCGTTTTTAGCGCTATTGTGGAAATTCAAACTTTAACTTTGATTTTTATTAATAATAGAGTAGACATCCCGAAAATATCAATGTAGTGTAATTATTATGTAATGGAGAGTCAAATAAAACGGGATTCAAAAAGGAGTGAAATACCCTATTAAAAGCAATATATCGGTATTTAATAGTAACGTTTAAATTATAATTAAAGGCATTCGGAAGTCGTGGGTTCGATTCCTTCTCATGGCAAACAATTTTAGCACGTTTACTTACCATCATCTGGGTATTTATAAAATATAATATGTAAGTTTGTCGTTTCTGGTTACACAGTACAAACTTAGAGCTTAGTTTGTGACAAGGAAGATATGTGTGAAATGTAAAAAAAAATACAGAACAAACAGTAAGTAACATTTTTCATTTGCCGCCTCTATGGATTAGTGGTCGCCCCTTTGGCATTGTATCCGAAGGTCGTGGTTTTCTCTAGTACAGATCGTTATTGTCTGGGTGTTTATAAAATATAACATGTATTTGAATCGTTATTTGTGGTACACATAGTACAAGCTATAGCACATTTTGTGACCCGGGCAATGTGTATGTTTTATATATTATAATTATTATTTGATGAAAAAGAAAACAGCGACATGGCGCATAATTGAGCATTGGAGTACAATACATTTCTTCTCATTTCATTAATTTATTTTCATATGAAACTCATATTACAATACAATTATTTTTATAAAATTCGGTATGTATATAAACCCTGGTAGTGCAAAACAATTGAACGTTACATAAAGCAAGTACCTACAAACAATAAATTAAACATTGCTATTAAAATCTATGTTATTTTTTACATTATTTATTATAGTTTAAATTAAAAAAAAAATTTAACTATAATTTAAAATGACCTTCCGCAAAATAACGCCTGATTCAATTAAGTATGTATGATTTTTTTTACTAGGGCACGGCATGTGACTTTTTACCTGATGCTAACCGATCAATATATAGTTGTTAAACAGCATGAAAAATTATGTGGTTACGAAATGGGCGGCGACAAGGACCAAATAGCATTACTTAAATAACCTCGCTGATTTATACTTAAATTTACTGTCCGTTTCGTAACTGCACCCTGAAAGGTGACGATCATCTCGACCAGAAATCGATGCAGATAATAATATATTATTAAGTACTTATATAATTTATTTCAGTTAAATATTTTTTTAGGTCGGAGGAAGGTCTCTATATCTTCACTAGACCGATCGGTTTAGTTATCATCGCCCATATAGATGCAAAAACCTAGTCATGTTTCGATTTTAGTCGGTGGGTTCACCGGTGTTTATAGGATTATTGCATTATTTTTTTCTCGAGGTTGGTAGTCTTCTTTCAGGGTATGGTTACGAAATAGTTAAGTTGACAATATAGCAACGTTAAATATTAGTTGGTGAAATCCATTCACCGATTGGAACAAAATGTGAAAAAACAAAAAAAAAAAATTTTTGTGACTAATTAGGTCAGTGAGATGTCACATGAAAAATGCCTATCCCTTCTGAAAATAAATCATTGGCTCACATAATCCTTTCATGGAAATACGTTATTATTATACACAAGGTGATTTTGCACTCAAACCCAAATTAATTTCGGTGTTTTCATTTATACATATTATAGTGTAAATATTCTATATAATTTATTAGGTACTTAGTTCATTGTACTTACTTTTGATGGTTAATAAGTAACAGCTCATCAGTATTCAAAAAAACTTTATTAGTTTTTTTTTTAATTAGACGTCATTCTAATAAGATTAGTCTATCTAAACATTTAGATATAGAAAAATATTTCTCTGCAAGACGAAAAGTGTTTACTGTAGGATGCTGCATGTGCATTGTGCAGGCTTTAGCTCCATCGATGTCGTTCAGGTTGATGGAGTTCCGCTGATTTTGCTGCTGAGGAATAACTTAATTTGAAAGTCATGTATAATCCTCCTTTTATTGTAAAGACAATGGATCCTTTGCTGTCTTGTACCAAGGTCGCAAGGGATAAAACTTTTTTAATTGTTTAGGTAAAAGACTTGAGGGGCATCTGGTAATATCGGATTCCCAGTCAGGTTTTAGGACAAAAAGTATCCATAGATATCCAATATGAAAACGCAGCTAATGCTATGTGTACTTTTTCAAGAAATGCTTGATTTTCTATTGTCACTCCTTTAATTAACATCGTGACGAGCTAGCCACTTGTTCGGTGTAGACTCATACCATCGGCAACGATGAGGTGGAATTAAAACCCCTCTGCTGGGTACCGTGGGGCCGTCTAGGCGATCTCGGGCGCCGTAAGGCACCCCTGATGATATGTATACGTATACTCCTTTAATTTTTTTACCAACATACGAAATTTATTAACATTATATTTTAAAGGTTTATATAAAGAGTGTTAATTCTTGTAAAAAAAAGTTTGTTAACATGTCCCGGTAACGATTGCCGTCAACAGTCACAGCGGCACCTTCACCATTTTCAAAAAAGTTGTCAAAAGAGTGCATACCTGCCTATAGAGAAACGGTGGCCATTTAACCGATATGTTGTTTCATGTGTAAATATCATCATTATATCCATACATATGTAGAAAAAAATGTTAATAAAATATTAAATAAACATATATTTTTTAATTTTTTTAATTCAAGTTCTTAATGAGACCCCTTTAGATACCGTAGAATTAGGCAAGTACTAAAATCTGGCGCTACACACCACCAATACGAGACTAAACAATCTGAAGCTTTCCTAGAACTAATGAGTATCACAAAATGTTGAGAGTTGACTTTTCGATTCTATTTTGATTCTAAGATCTATCATTCTAAAAGAATAAATTGATGGCTAATGAACTAAATAAAAAATTAAAAAATGGGTACCCAAGTACAAATCATCAAATGCAATTACTATTAAACTGTCTAACTGCCAGCACTAGGATGAGAAATTTCAATTTTGTCTATAATTAGCCAATTTTCAATTTAAAGTAATCATAGAATATACCTCTGTATCTCCTAGCTATAAGGTTCAAATTTAATAGAAGTCCTGTTGCCTACACTACATAATGAATTTCAATTTTGTCGTGGCAACAAGCTGATTATGATAATGTCATTTCCCCTTTTCACTCGTTTCTATTGACGTTTATTGGACAATTGACACGCGAGCTTTGGTTAAAATGGCTTAATAAACTCTGGATAACTCATAGTTTTTTATGGATTCTGAGCTGTGTTTAGCTTTGGGCTGTGTGCTACAAATTTTATATGAAGACACTTCTTAATTAATAACTACTAAATTACTAAGAGATACGTGTTTCACTTTTAAACAAAAAATAGGGGAAGGCGGGGGAAGGTGGAGTATTTTTTTAATAATAACGTTATATATCGCGGTTGTTCCTTTCAGCAGGGTAACCACCGACTTCGACACATTTTTTGCCTGCCTTTGGCGTTGAAACCGGAGGTGGTGGGTTCAATTCCTACCCATGGCAAAAAAATATTAGTACGTTTTTCTGTAGTTTACAGAAAAACGTACTAATATTTTTTCATGTCATGGTTCTGGGTGTTTGTAAATACTAGCTTTTGTTAGCCCAGCTTTACGTGTCATATTATTTCTACAAAATATAGTGCCTGGTATAAGGCTATATGCCCACACCTTCCCCTACTGAAATTTCAAAAAATAGTAAAACACGTATCTGTTAGATTTATAGGCAGATTCTACATACGGAGGCGGTATATGATAATGTAAATGTAAGTAAATAAGTATTTACAATTTATCAGTGATATTATCTATATATCTCTTTTTGTTAAGTATGGTAATGTACATGTAGGTAAGTAAGTATATAATTTATCAGTGATAGAGATTATACATGGTGAATTTGAATGGGTGTACTTTGGGCTAATATGATGTTCTACTGATTAATACGAACAACTTTTCCCATGGAACCAAGTGTCGCAAATGAAAAAAAAAATTACCTTCTCCATACAAACTAGTAAAGTTAAAATTACCAATTTGTATGGGGAAGCCATTTTTTTTTTCATTTAAGACACATGGTTCCATGGGAAAAGTTGTTCATATTGATCAGTAGAACATCATATCAACCCAAAGTACACCCATTCAAATTCACCCTGTATATCTCTTTTTGCAAAGTATGAAATATAATGTAAATGTTGATAAGTATATAATTAAGCAGTGATTTGGGGACTATTCCAAAATTCTAATAACCGTAACCCATGCGATCTCTCGGGGAATAGAAAGAGATAGAATATACACAATTTACATATCTCCGTCTCTTTCTTTTTCCCGAGAGATCGCACAGGTTAATTAATATACTGTTTTGGAACGCAGCCCTGTAATATGTCTTTTTATTAAGTATGATAAAGTAAATGTTGGTAAGTATATAATTTAGCAGTGATATAATGTGTCTCTTTGTGTTAAGTATGATAATGTAAATGTTGTTAAGTATATAATTTAGCAGCGATATAATGTATCTCTTTGTGTTAAGTATGATAATGTAAATGTTGGTAAGTATATAATTTAGCAGTGATATAATGTGTATCTTTGTGTTAAGTATGATAATGTAAATGTAGGAAAGTAAATAATTTAGCAGTGATCTGATGTTTCTAATTTATTGACTTTTTAGAAATATTATTAAAACCTACAGTGCATTAAAAAAAACCGTTGAACAGATCGCTACTAAATACATTTTGACTAATATAAAAAAAAACAATATTGTTTAAATGTTTATTCGTCATTTTTCATAGGCGATGAAATATGTTTTCATAACAAAACTTTTAAATGTACATATTGTATAAATGTTTCTTATTCTAATATTATGACTGATATACTGATCAAATTTATAATTAATTTAGATATTATATTTACCATTGGTAGATATTCGAGAGAACATAATTATTTTGATTATTTAATTAAAAATTACGTTACTTAGTGAAAAAAAAAATTGATTCAAAGAAAAAAATGGTAGTACTTACTAAATTTTTTTTTTATTAGAAAAATAGCCAAAAAATTATCGTTTTTTGTATTGCTTTTACCATTAGAGCGACTGATTTTATGAATTCGGTACCTAAAATGATTGTACTAAGCTCGTAATAAATAATTATTTTGAATAAGTCATAATAACTAAATGCTATAACAATATTATAAGAAAATTAACGAATTTAACACTATTTTATAGTACTTTAACTGAATAACCTATATTGCTCTTCTTTGTACAAAGTTTTCATTAGATTAATTTATTGGTGTTCTAAATTCAAAAATACATCCTTAACAATTTACACGTTAATTACATATTTTATATAAAGACAAGGCGTATACAAAATAATATAGAACGATTGTATCTATAGATCTATTATTTTGTTGACTATCAGTATTAATAAATACAAAAAAACTTATAACTATACTTTATAGAATTAAGTACAAAATCGAGTGTCTTTAATTTATTATCTATTTACAGAGATTATTTACAAAGCTATCACAATTATATTTTGTTCTGTCACTATTTACATAATTGCGTTTTTATCGTCTTTCACTTCACTATATTACATTATAACTACTCGTATATAATTATTGGCGTTTCATTTATTGCATAGTCACACAGAGTGTCCTTCCGAGATACCATTTGCTACACATACACTATATGCGGCTTCTCAGGAGTGCGATGATGAGGTATTGTCTCATAGGTGAACTGCTGATAGATATGTTCCTCGCTGTCCGGCATGTAAGGATTCTTGTCTACACTGTGCCAAGGAGGATTCAGCGAATGGAAATTGTTGCTGACAGACGATCCAATCATAAGATATCTATCAGCGTCTCTCTTGCTTTCTTGGTCTCTGCCTCGAGTCGAGTACACCAGTCCGTTTCCTAATTTTGACACGTCACCGTTCAACATAACGCTTGTCATTACTTGTTTAGATTTATCTCCTTTGCATTTCTTGAGAGGTCCTAAGAAGTAAAGTGCTCCTCCAGCAGCACTGATCACAATACTCACAGTCAGCACCACTATGGCTACTATCACCCAACCGCTCGAACAACCGATTTCTCTTTCTTGCACATGGATAAACATGGCATTTCTTAATGGTTCTGGAGCGGCACATCTTAATTCTTCATAATCAATTTTTAAAATGGAACTTTCGTTGGGTCTATTTGTCTTTTCGAGAAAATTATAATCTCTTCCTAATTTCCATAACCATAATAATGAACAATTACAAACGAATGGATTTCCAGATATTTGCAACTCTTGCAATCGATCGATAGGAAAGTGCGAAGCTTCTAAAGTTTCGAGTGCATTATTCCTCATGAATACGTGTGACAGTTTTGGATTTCCATGAAACAGTCTAGGCGGGACTTCCCTTATTTTAATATTTTCATTCAGCCAAATTTTTTGCAAGTTAATGTTATCTACAAATGCTCTAGCATCTATTCTTTCGAGTTCATACGATCTACTTAAATGTAAATGTCGAAGATGAAACAGACTTTGAAAAGATAAAACTGTCAAGTTTTGAAAAAAGTTACCGCTGAGGTACAAATGTGACAGATTGGACAGCTTCGACAGAGCCGGAGTGGGCACGGAAGTCATGTTGTTGTCGCTCATATCTAAGTGACGCAAAGAAGGAAGGTTGTGGAAACCCAATGGGTCAATATCATATATAATATTGCTGTTTAAATCTAAATGCTTCAATTCCTTTAAAAATGGAATTCCATGCTTAGCCACTTGTTGTATTAAATTCTCTGATAAGTCCAAAATTTCTAATTGTTGAATAAAAATAAGGTTACCAGACGGTATGTTCAATATAGCGTTGTTTTTTAACGATAACATCTTCAAAGATACTAGAGGTTTGAAAGTGTCTGATTCAAAGTTCACTAGCTTATTATTTGACAAATCGAGTCTTTCTAAGACAGATAAATCTTTAAACGACTGCGCGTGCACAGTTAATATTTCATTGTCCGCCAGATTCATATCGAGCAATCTCTTTAGACCGACGAAAGTATCTCTTTCTAGTTTCTTCAGCATATTGTGACTCACGTTCAGTTGGACCATGTCGGTGTTGTATTCAAAATTTTTGTTACCTAAGTCTTGAATCTTGTTGTAGGACATATCTAGTACAGTAAGCTGGGTGTACAGAGTAAGAGTGTAGAGTAGATTGTTTATGGAGTTTTGTGTGAGATTGATGTGCGTGGCCTCGGGGTTGAGTTGTATGGGCACTATGTCGAGGCCGGCGGCGGCGCATGAGGCGGAGCGCAGGGCGTCGTCGCAGGCACAGCGCGACGGACACAGCGTGCGGGCAGCCGCGCTGCAAGCCCACGCCACCACCAGCAGCGCGCGCCACCTTGCTACGCCACGTGCGCCCATAACATCTCATATATACGCCACCACACAACTGAAACAAACAAAAATTATAATTATTATTACATGTTTAAAAATAAATTATTATTAGTTCTATATATTAGGGAAACAGAAAAATATTATAATCCTAAATATACATGTATTTTTCTTTAGTTTGTTGTTATCATAAATGAGGAAGTCCCCCTCGGACATTTTACCAACCGAGTAAAGGGGAAGTAAAAATGTTATCATTGCCTGAATCTTAATATAATTTGTGTCGAAAACTGCAGATAACAAATGTGTAGCTTTGCAATTTGTGTGTGGGGAAGAAACGGTTTGATCCAAATTAGGAGCGATAAGAGACGCGCCGGGAACGGGCGAACCGTATCGTCCTCGCCAAACTTTTTTATTACCTTTTGTTTAGCTGTCATGCCATATTGTACAAGTTTTATAATAGCACCGAACACAGTTTCTAGCGTAGCTAGCCATTATTTAGGTACCATTATGATTTGTTATTCAATATAGCATTATGACACGCGGCGCGGATAATATTCTAAAGGGGAATATTTCCTCGCGCATCCGACGGAGTGGCACGTGGCACTGGAGGCTTTAATGCGTTTTCCGCGAAGATTTCGCAGTCGTAGCTCATCGCGGACGGCTATTACGGAGACACCGCTGCCCGTCCCGGCTGCGATATTGCGCGTCTTTATTTATTATCTCACGTTCCTCTGCGATTCGAACGTTAACCATTACGGTGTAATCCTTCTGAGTTGGAGCTATTAACACAATGCCTACCTACAGAACGCCGACAAAGGAGCTTTGGTAGCTTTAAATTAAATGTTCGGCTTTATAATTCGACAGAATGTATAATGAATAACGCCGTAACATCTGTTAACGAAGGCGAACGATCTCAAAAGTTTTCACGCGCGGGAATAACTAATTGCGAAGGTTGGAATTCAATTTATGGCTTCTGGTGCGCCTCCCGGGAGATCACTCAGTAGTACTTCAGTATTAATAATGCAAAACAGTGTCACGGAAAGTTTTTGATTCCAAATGCAAATTAGATTAGAAAACAAAGTTGGTGCGCTGTCCGACCGTTTCGGCAGTTATCGCTCGGAACATTGTTTTGCATGCAATTTATTAAATCAATATTAAAAACATCGACAGTTCGCAAAGTAAACGTATAAGGCAAAATAATTCCCCTAGAAATTTGATATAGGGTATTGCTGGATTATATCCTCTCTAGTCAGAATTACGGAAACCATATAAAGTTTGATACGTGGATTTAATGCTCCCATTGGATTACTTTTGTGTAACATATACAAAATACCTTGAAGTGAACATGTATCAAGAATGTAATATATTTTGTCGAAAGACGTTGTGAGTTTTGACTTTATACCCATAATCGTGAAATGTAGGTTAACAACAATAAAAACCATGTTCCCGATGACTTGCTCATCACAAAGTTCTTGCCTAATGGCAAACAAGGGCAGCCAAAGCTTGCCTCCATTTCCGAACCTAAACTGTTCCGACATCTACTCTTTTGTCTTTTAATTTCCTGCTCGCCCTCAGGACTTACGTCGTGAATTTCGCTTTCGTGAGCTTCGTTAACTTGTATCGCTTTTGTTATTGAACTTTTCCATTACCGACCTCATCGATTTAAACCGCTAAATTCGTTGGAAAATTTTGTCGCTCAAAATCTAAATATACTCCCTCTAGAGTATAGACTTTTTATTAATTTTTCTCTGTTAATCCAAGAACAAGGGAAAAAGTTTTGTTTTGTTTGCTATATAACGCGAAATTGAAAAGTTGTCCCATTAAGAATCAAGCTTTTAGCAATACTAAGTGACTTTCACAAACTTTAAATTGTAATATTTCCGAAGAACACTTTGTTGAAATTAGGTTTGTGTAATTTTGACAAGTTTTGTTAAAACGCATTATCCAATAGCAAAAATCTAATGTTTAAAACAAACCTTTATAGATTGGTCGACCCGAACGAGACCGGTGGCCTCCCAAATTATGCTGTAATATCTAAACACCGAGCCGTCGAGGGATGCCTGTAATTTACTGCTACAATTTCCGTACACGTTTACCAAATTCAATATCAAAGGGTGTTTCGTATTAATAACAACGGACACCGTCGTCGGTTCCATTTAAGTTATTATCAAAACTATCCGCTTAGTGCGGCCTAATTGTCGTTGGGTAAGTAATCGGGCCAATGCTGCCGAACCACTGAAGTCATCTCTGTGTTAATAGAACTCGAGACGTTACTACACAAAGGACGGTTTACGAGGGGCGGCGAGACAATAAAACCAGTGTAAAAGTCGGTAACCGCTTCCCCTTCTCCTGAGAAAATATACCAGCCCTCTCTCTAGTTTTATGAGTAGCTTATCCCGTATCCTTCTGTTTTTAAATAGAAGTTTAAACTGAAATTTAAGTGTACGAGAAAACTATTTATACCTAATGGTACGTTTTTTTTAATGTAGGTATTTATAAAATATATAAAATCTTTCTTACAATGAGCATTAAATTTTCTTACATATTTTTGAAGAGAAAAACGTGAAGATTTTATCACAAAATTATCTAATCGAATAATCATAAACTTTCAGCTCGGTCGATCAGTTAATTATTCCGCTAGTTTTAAAAATCTTCCAGTGATAGATTATAAAATATGGCACTTTTATAACTTTAAATGATTCTGGAGAAATTACAACCCAATTTCAATTACAAGCATAGGTAGGTAATATCAGTATACATCCCACTTTTGAACTAAATTAAGTTAATATAGGTAATCTGGAAAATAGGCGAGCTGTTAATTTCTAAGGCACCAAAATATTGCTATTCTTAAATTTGATCGAATACTGCAAAATCGAAATCGCTAACATCTCGCTAATATTAATTTATTTGCCAGAATATGTAAATCT
Source organism: Monopis laevigella (assembly GCA_947458855.1). Taxonomy (NCBI): domain Eukaryota; kingdom Metazoa; phylum Arthropoda; class Insecta; order Lepidoptera; family Tineidae; genus Monopis; species Monopis laevigella. Next base: position 17,027,087 of record OX381577.1, on the reverse strand, counting down.
TTACAGGTAAGTAGTCGATTGTAGAAATACATTAAAACATGTTTACACAGTTCGTTTCTAATTCTATTACAATTAATTTGAGCCCTAGTCACCACAGGATTCCCTGTGTCATGGTGACTAGTCTTATACACTACCCTTTATAAACTTAATTACAGATAAAAAATAAATTTACCAAAAAACTAAAACTTAAAATAGGCAATAATATCTAAAAATAAAACAAAATACACCTACCCACTCTGCGCTATAGGAACAAAGAAATAATCTAATTAAATGTATTATTACCTTAGTAACTATTTGATGTAGAAAATTCATAATAATATTTTAATGTTCTATCTCAGTCAGTTTTCGACAGCCTGCAGATAAAGACTGAGTAAACCTAAGTGTTTAGTTTTTCATTAAACAAGTGTTACTCTAAAACAAAATTAACACAATACAATACACAAGCTACTCTAAAAGTTTACAAGTCTGTACAAACACAGCTCAAGAATACCAATAGTTAATTTAGCTCTTGTTGTCCAAAAAGACAGTGAATTAGTGGACAAGAAGTTTGTGAACATGAACGAGAACTACGTGCCTGGTGTCCGTTTGATGCCGTAAGTAATAGTCAGAGTGTCCGCACTAACGGGCATAATGAGAAAACTTGTGCCGAGGAGCCAGCAGCTCTGGTATTTAAGATAATGATTCAGTAACCAAACTAGCGATTACGGATCGCTAAATATATACTGTCTATCTGTCAAAATTCATTACAATTATAACTTATCGAGATGTGTTATTTTATTTATTTGATTAGCACCCTATATTATTGATTATAGATCAAGTTTTTTTATTAGCCAGTACAGCTTCGCAAATGCCGCAAATATAGATCGTTGTCGGACAATTATATATAAAATTTATGGCGTTATTATGATACCAAATTGTTTGTAAAAGATATTGAAAAACGTTTGGTCCGTGTTTTGGGTGACCTAAGAGCGGCGGAGTTTTTCTCATTTATTTTATTAGTATAATTTAATAATACAACGTGAAAACGCCGCCAGTATCATGGTCACTATGCCGCACGGGACAATTTTAGATAATATTTTTTAATTAAACATTTGGTATAGTAGGGTTTTTTTTAGGTATATTGATCGCTTCCACTATGCCGGCTAAAAGATGCGATTGCGAAATGGGGGGCGACAATGACGTATTGCATTACGAGTATATTTTAATATACTCGCTGCCTTATCGTCAATTCAACTATTGTATTGTTATTTTTTTTATATATTTATGAATTAAGTCTCTGAATTACGAAATTATTATTTTAAATTATAAACCATATAAATTTAGCTTTATTGCTAAATAGGTCAGAGCGAACAGTTCTAGAATTAATAATTAAGAGACAGACTTCACCGCAATAATGTTCCATTAAAATTAGATCGCGGTCAACGTGAAATAGACAATTGAAGGCAAATCGATGGCAGCTTCTAACGTAGCCTATTCCCTAGAGCTAACAAATTTTAATATCACCTCGGAAGCACACCTGTCGATAGTTCGGGTTCGGGCTCTATTGATTTTGCAATCAAAGCCAGATTAGACCGCGCCCTCTTCGTCGTCAGATTATTACGAAAGATTTATTAATTTCGTAACAGTAAGCACCTTTTAGAAATATTAGGGCACAAGAAGATCAGTTTCAGGTAGGCGCCGGCGTTGCTATTACATTGTTAATATTAAACTTAGTGACATAAAAATTTTAATATGCTTAAGGCGGCGAATATTACTATACTTAAATTATTGGAGCACGTTGGTGATTTAAGTAAGACTGCGTTTACAGTATGTGTAAATACATTTAAAAATATATTATTTAAACATACTGAAATCTCGGTTTAAAAAAATATACGATGGATCTATTTGAAGATATAATTATATTAATTATCTTAAAACATAAAACTATTCTTAATTTGAAATACTATTAAAAACTAATTACTTAATGCACAAAAAAGAATATTCTTGAAGACAATATGCTGAAATGAACTACGCGTGTTAAACCTCGCGAAGAAAGAAGGTCTTTACGGAACAAAGCGGCTCCACAATTCCATTTTCTTTTTCAGCGCAACACCGCGAGCTTAGTGAATCAGGCTTCTCTATGGGGCCTTTTATAAACGCAATAATGAGAAGTGCTAAGGCGGCATTCAGGGTCTAACGAGAGGCGCCGATGAATCGCCTATGAGGCGAGCACAAAACTCACCACTTTCGCGTTAATGGGAAGCCGACCTGAGCTGGACTTCCCTGCCAGTCAAAGCGCTTTTAACACTAACTTGCATTTTCAATTGATGCGTTTGAAATTCGGATGGAAGTAAAATTTGATGTTCATCTCGTGAAGAACAACTTTCACAATTGGACCAACTCTAATAAAACGAAAAAAGTAGCTATATACTTTTAGTCGAGTATGTACCTACGGCTAACGGCTAGCTAAATTAGATGTTTTTATAGTAAAAAAACTTTTTAGGGGTTATTTTACCGTGCCATTGACTGTGCCTACTGAATGAATGAATTAAATAATTATTATTTTAGCGTTCTGACATAGTTGGTACGAAAGTACAAGTTGTTCATAAAGGTACAAAAGTAGAACATCCTTTAAAGAGCTGTTGCAATTTATTTTTAAATATATTTTTGAATAATCGTGCGGTTTTACTCACTCAGCCACTACCAATGAATAAAATTATTTTGTTTATTATTATACCTAGTTAAAGCGAATATAATACTTGTCACTTCCGATTTAATAGGAAGGTGGACAACTTTGCTGTCAGCCCAAGAGCTTTTTATACTTGCAGTTTCGTTTGATGTGGTAAAGTGTGAGAGAGTGCAAAATGTCCTGTTTGGATGTGGTAGTCTTTATAAATTGGTCTTATCAAGAATTATTTATTTTGCTGTAAGAAAATACGTTCATAATTTAGCAGTCTTATAAAATTAGCATTTAGTTTTCCGAAATAATTTGGTCAAAACAAAATAGTTAGAAAAGGTCAACCTATTAAAACTTCGGAAAAATAGCCCTTAGGTCATTTCCGTAATGAATATTTTCACGTTGCTTGACCTCCGAACTTTGTTACGGAAATGACCTAACCTGACAGTTTTAGCATGACATTCCCGAACTAAGGTAATTAAACTCCACGGAAAATTTATGCTTTTTTTTCTTTACTATAATAGTGGACGCCAGTTCATTATCGAGTCAGTTTGAACCTTTATTATAAAATATCCTACATCGGCCGAGAGTATAGACTATTAGAATATTCTCAGCTTTCTCGGTATTAACTTAAATATATTTAAGTTATTTTAAAATAATTTCCAAATCAATGAGATTTTAATGAAAAAAAATGTTTGCACATTTGTTTGACAGTTTGACAACACCAATATAAGTAGCTCGGAGCTGTAAGTTCCAGTTTCACTATACTAACTTGTGAAACTTTTTATAGATGTACTACAAAATAGGATGGGTTATTGAGACTCTCCAAACACTTATTGGGGTAGACTACATTGATTACGACTAGGTTGGAATATAACCTTACCGTCTAGCCAGTCTCGGCGCGGTAAGGCACCCGTGATGGGACATAAAAATTATCTACTTTAATAGGTCCAGTCGTTTTCCAACTTTCAGTCGCCTCGCTAAGCTACATTCAGGATTTCAGTGGTCGCTTCACTAAACTAGTACTCATCTAACTCAGTGTTTCTTGTGTACTAGGCACGCGCCATCCCTTTTACATTAGTGTATGTTTTAGAACTTAGGCCACATGCAACTTCATCCCAAGGGCTTTTAGAAAACTGAAGTAACTTTAACTCCAGTCTCGTCTGCACTTTGTGGTTTACAGTTTAAATGGACGCTTGCGGCTTCCGTAAACTTTTGAACGGGCATAATGAGGTGGCGAAATGATAAAATTGTATACTTTATTTTATTCGTTGTAAATGAGTAGTAACGTTTGGATGCATTGCAGTTTTTTTGGGATATAATTTTAATGCTAACGACGATGAGATTATCATTTTTTTTTATTATAATATTAATCAGCTAAAAGTATCCAGCAATTGTTTTTTTTTTATAAGAGCTCAGCATGTGAACTTGCATCCACCTTATATTAAGCAGTATGTCCATATATCGTAAACTACTCTAGTCCGGATGCTGGTACTAAAATTGACGTAATAGGGGTTAAATGTTTCAGGAATTAATTGAAGTGAAGCCTTGTAATAATAAAAAAATCTGAAATAAATTATTACATGGAAACTCGAATATTGGTTAATTTTAGCCACTCATTTCTCTTATAAACTTGTCTGATACTGACTTTAACGAGTGATTTAACCGCTACGACGCTTTCAGCAACTCAGTCTTTGTAGGAGGTAACTAAGAAGCGATGACGGTAAATAAAGAGCTAAAGCATCTCTCATAACGACGTGCTTACGTCGTCGATCTCGAGGATCGAGCGGTAAGCCCGTAAAATTAAGGCGGTCTAAATGAAGACGCCCGCCCGCCTATCTTATATAGAACTGCAAAATTAGTCAATCCTATCGCTGCCATCTCGTGCTTAGTTGCCTCGGTAGAGCTGAATAATGAAATAGGTTGGAGCTCGTGGATAGCCTATCTACACTCTCCGGGCTATTGGAATGCCATCGTGCGGCACCTTCGCGAATCTCGGGCGAAATCCGAAGGATTCCGTGTGAGATATCCGCGGCTCTTTTAGGGTTATTAAGTGAAGTGGGTTTTAGGGAAATGAGTCGGGAAATATATTTGCTCGAAGCTTGTTGGGCTGATTAAGGACCGGAATCCGTGTTTGCAGTAAATAAAGAAAGCCTCTGAAATAAATTAAAGAACCTCATACTTTGTCTTCGTTTCGCTGGGTTTTTATCTCTAACTGCCTCATGTGGCGGATTGCCAATAAAGAAAATTAAACTTTGAACATTAAACTTTTTTTACGATTTCGATATTTATACAAGGTTCATTTTGAGGTAAACAGTGCCGCGGGGTGCCACTTGTCTCTATCTCTACATCTATTTACTTCGTTCACAATTATCACCCCTACCCTATCCACCCAATTATCATACTTTTATTTGTACCTGTGTACCATACGTGTGTTTTGGTCTCCCGCGGCTACGTTTACCCTTTACCACACTAATAGACATTTTGTTTTTTTTTCTTATTACTTTTATGTTCTTATAATTTTGTAAATTACGAGTTTAATGTATATATATATATATATATGTGTGTGTGTATATATATACATATCGTACATACTTTCATTATATATTTTCAATATATATATATATATATTGTTAAAATGAAAGTATGTACGATATGTCTTATTTGTTACGATATAAAATAATTTTAATGCTGGAAAATACAGAAATCCCCTCAGCAATATGTTTGAATGTACGAACAGAAATTATCATTTTTCCCAATCTTCGCGCGCACAAACTGACATTTTCATTTCTTTTCTCTCGGTTTTATTAGAGACGAATACACAACGAGGGACCCTGATACCAGCGGGTGGGTACAGCTAGAGAGCTGGCATCTCGGGGCCGATATACGGGGCTAAGCCCACCGGCGAGTCGGCAAGCGAAACTCCATGTCAAATCCCGCGTTTCCGTTCGAGTTACTGTTAGTAGCATATGCGGCATTCGTAGAAACGTATATGAATTTCGCAGCGAGACGAAGGGTTACGGTGCAGTGGCAACGGTAATGCGTTTTATGAATGAATGAACGAATGAATGGAAGGATTTTACTGCCGAATGGCTGTGGGTTGAATAAAATCACAACTAAGCAACATGTGCTGGCTTGGACTAGGAAATTTGTATATAGCTGAAATTTTGTGGCTGCAGTTTTGAAATTGTGTTTAAAACTTCTAATGGTGGTTTTGGGAAGCTCCGGCTGCATACTATATGAGGCGTTGGTTTATACATATTGGATGTTGTATTGTTTATGTAATCACGTAATTCGTTTAGGAGTCGGATAGAGCGTTTTGCAGTAAGTACGTTGGCTTGCCAGGTGCAGTTTTATGATGCATAAAATTTAGTGTGGACCTGAATAACTTTACGATGCTTCATTTCGAAGCTGCAAAAACGAAAAGCATATATTTTACACCACCTGATTTACCGAATAGCTGTGTTACTGAAAGTTAACTACGTTCATGAAATCCTAATTTATAGTTTACGACCATTCCAGTTGTTACGAACGTCAGTTTGTGAATTTAATAATAGGTATAATAATATTATTGTCCTATATAACAATATGTAGGTTACAGCTTTGTATTTTTAAAATTTTGTATATGACTATATACAAAATTTTAAAAATACAAAGCTGACATAGAAATTAGCTTTGCATCTTCTCGTCGCAGTGTTTTATTTGTTTTTACAAGTTTATTGTTTTTATGCATCCTAATATTAAAGTTATGACTAATTTGTACTCTATAGTAACTATTACCTATATCTCTATAGTAATATTTATACTATATTCAATTGATAATTTTACTTTTTGAAGTGGGCTCTATACAATGACATGAAAAAGTTCAACTAACTATAATTCAACTTTTAATGCGATGCCTGTCTTGACAGATTTTTACGTCGAAGAAGATTTTATTATCTAAATTATAAATTAATGATAAGAAATTTCTGGCATTTAATAAATTAAATCGGTTAATTATAGATATTTTTCCATTAGATAAAATAAATTTAAGTTGGGTATTGAATGCAGATTGGTTTATAGGCTTATCCTCGAACTGTCAAAACTTGGATTAATTAGTGAATTTCTTACTATATAATATACATGGTGACTTTGAAAAGTTGTATTTTGGGCTAATATGAGGTTCAATACTGATCCAATCGAATAACTTTTCTCATGGAAACATGTGTAGCGAATAAAAAAACGCCTACTCCTTACAAACTGTTAAAATAATCAATTTGTATGGGTAAGCCAAAAATTGTCCATGGGAAAATTTGTTCGATTTTATCAATAGAGCCTCATTTTAAATTAGCCCAAAGTACAACCTGGTGGCGGAGTTGGTTAAACCTTGGACTTAAAAACACTTAGGTCCCTGGTTTAATATCCCAATGAGTTTTTAATTTTAAGATTTATGTACATTTGTTTGACAACACCACTATAGTGCCTTAGAGAGAGCACGTTAAGCTGTCGGTCCCGGTTTCACTATACCAACTTGTGAAACTGTTTATAGATGGGTTATCGTGTCTTTTCAAATATGTATGTATGTACAACCTTTCAAATTCACCTTAAATAATATTACTATAAGCGATAAAACAAATGTATAAATACATAGCTAGGTACTTATTAATTTAAATGAGATTAATGATATTATTCTTAATGCAGAAACTTAATACCGTTGATAGCAAGTCTCTACAAGTACAAACAACAAATTTCTTCTGTCGGTCTCGAACCAGTTTACTTCTTGCAAAGTGCTTCCTTTCCACAAGCCTTACCAAGAGATTTAAGGCAATTCTATTAAGTTACGGGGAACGGAGAAAGCGATGCAATTTAAACATTTGTACTAAAGAGCTTAAAAGCTTTATACCGGAATAGAAACAAGATAGTTTTATTTTCTTAATAAATAAATGCCTGACCGCAAATGCTACCCGGTTTCTACTATTTAGGATATCAACATATATGTAGAAACTTAAGGTACTTGATAGATAGTTAAAAACTATATATTATATATTTTTATAATATTATATTACCTTTATAATAAAATGGAGTGTAAATAAAATTATTTAAAAAACATATAAAACGGTATGTGTTGTGTATCGTTGACATATTTCCTATCATTATGACGATATTAACATAATAATATAATAAAATAACTAGAACGGCCGTTTTAATAAACATTGGTACCATTTTCGAAAGCTGGATTTATCTGGGTATATTTATAAATTAAAATATCTTTAAACGAAATAAGCCTCGACAACTACCAGTTAAATAAACATCTATTTACATAATAATTATAATCTCGACTATAAAATCATGACGTTTTTGTCAATAAAGCGTTTTTAAATGATATTTACGATCAGTTTTTGGACTTTGGAGTTTTAAGGCCGCGTGAGAGCTTAAAACACCAAAAAGTTTTTAACTTTATATTTTTGTGATTGATATCTTTCACACAAATGCAAATAAGTAACAATAAATTATAAACTATCGATAACGAAATAATATATAAAAAAATCCTAAAATAAAAATAAGTTTGCAATAATTAAGTATCATCATCATCAGCTTATCGCAGTCCACTGCTGGACATAGGCCTCTCCTAAGACACGCCACTGATCCCTATCCTCCGCTCTTCGCATCCAGTCTCTGCCAGCCACCCTCCGCAGGTCATCAGTCCATCTAGCTGCGGGGCGTCCTACGTTACGTGCGCCAAGACGTGGTCTCCACTCCAATATCCGCCTGCTCCAAATAATTAAGTATAATTGACACAAAATTTCGCTCAGTTCCTTTATTTTTATTTGATATATGATGTTTTTTTTCATATGGGTATTTATTAAAGCAAGTATATTGCTTTTTTCAAATAAACCAAAACTAGTGTAAATTTTCCCAATTTTGTATAAACAAAAACTCTGGTACCTGGTACTTTTTGTTTTTTTTTATGGAGGACAATTTACACATAATGCTTTGGTCACAAACTAAGCTTTAGGGGCTTGTACTATGTGTACCAGAGGCAATGATATAATACATATTATATTTTATAAACACCCAGACCAAGATAAACTGTACAGAAAAAACATCTAATATTTATTTGCCATGGGTGGGAATCGACGACCTCCGGATACAACGCCAAAGGCGCAACCACTAGTCTACGGAGGCTGTCGTAGGTACTGTAATATAATAGCTCAAACTATGGTATTAAATCGATTTTTTTGTTTATATGTCGATATTTTACGATTTTGACGAAGTATCTTTTAATTATAATTACTCGTAGATATGAAATACATTGAATGAAGCGGCATTTTCAATAATATATGATCTATTCAGAGACACCACGGCCTTAACATAAACTGTATCCCCCTAAGGTTCTCCCACGATATCGTTTAGAATAAACACCTACTGCAGTGGCTACATACCGTTATTCAGCGATCTAGTGATTCGATATTGTTGTGGATACAGACATATCAAATATCTCAGTTACCGGTCGTCCATTTGTCTCGCTTAGTCAAATTAACCAAGCTATCTTACGTTTATAGACTATTAAGTTTAGGTAGTTAAAATATTTTATTTTATACATATCAAAGAAAAATACAACAACAAGCAACAAGCTCGCCACTTATTAGGTGTTGCCTCCGAATACCATCGGCGAAATGAGGACGGGTTAATCCCTCTACTGGGTACCCTGAGGCCTTTTAAACAGTTCTCGGGAGCCAAAAAAACAGCCTCCGTAGACTAGTGGTTGCGCTTTTGGCGTTGTATCCGAAAGGCATGGGTTCGATTCCCACCCATGGCAAAAAATATTAGTACGTTTTTTTGTACAGTTTGTCATGGTCAGAGTGTTTATAAAATATGTATTATATTGTTGCTTCTGGTACACATAGTACAAGCCTAGAGCAGAGTTTGTGACAGAGTCTCAAAAACACACGCCTGTTAAAACGAGTGCAAGAATGTGAAGGAAACTAAAGAAATACATACTTCTTTAGTTTCCTTCACATTCTTGCACTCATTTAGATAGGTAGAGATCGTGCGAAGTGGCGTACTCTACTCTCTATCTACCCGTTAATACAGATATAATAATTCAGAATAAAGTTTCTATGTACTCTACTTTTAAAGTTCTAACAAAAAGTTTAACAGATCTCTCCGCAACCGCAGACAAAATAAAAACACCTGCCGCAGTCCATAGCGGCGGCACAAACACAAAAAGTGATCTCGTGAAATCCCGTCTTTATTTGTCCGAGAACCAATAGGTAACAAATTAAACTCAGTAAGTTCTCACCGACGCGCTCGACTGCCTACAAATAAAATAATTTAGGTAACTCCATAATTATTTCTCTTGAGAACCGATATAATAATTATTATTTATTATGTTTTTGATTGAATATAACCACCTAAAGAATCTGTTACGCTACGTTTTTTGATAGAATTTTAAACCATTTTATTATGGTTTATGTTCTATAAAAATCTTTATATGTGTACGTTAAAACCGAAACTGATATCATTTTATTATTGCTCATATTCTCCTGCGTCATATTCAATTTTTAAATAGCATAATATTTCCGTGGTCTAGTGGTTAGGCTATTGTTGTTGTATCCATGGGTTTGATTCCCACTCATGGCAAATAAGATTAATGCCTACATTTTTTTGCACAGCTTGCCATGGTCAAGGTATTTAAGAAACATAATATGTCTAGTATCTACTATCGTTGTTTCTGGTACACATAGTATAGGCCTAGAGTCTAATTTGTGATCAGAACAATATGTGTGTAATGCCCTCCACAGTATTATTATTATTTTATTCAATCCAAAATTATAAGTACATTGATACATTCTTTATTACAATTACAATGAAAAAACATCCTGGTGGGTGGGACTCGAACCCACGAACCTCGCTTTCGCGGCAAAATAAGAATGCTTTCCATTCGATCTCGTTGACACTCCCCATCAAGCAAGAGATCGTCAAACTGTCATTTATAATAAAATATTAAAAAAACTACTTAACTTTTAAAAGTATAATTTAAATAAGTAACATACATAAACTGTTTGCGCTAAAAAAAAATAGATGAAGAAACTTAAGATGCAGGAAATATTTATTAGCTCTACTGTTAAATTATCTACCCAAAGCTCTAAAAAGCAACCAACCGATATCAATTTGTAGAAGAGTTGACTAAAACTTGTTTGAGTATACGTCCAAATAAACGTTCGCAATTCAAATTCACATCAAGTTGTCGTGTTTGTAATTCAACACGAAGTCCCCACGCTCTGGTATTGTTTCACCAGCCTTAAGGTCCTATACTCAACACAACTTTTAGCTACATACATTTAAAATTTCTATCGATTAAGTTTCATCTTTAAGTCTATACCATAAGGCCTAAAATCGCAGAGGATCAAGTGCAAAGTTACGTCCTAACAAACAAGCGAAAACAGAACACCGAGGATGTTAACTCCTACAGACTACGTGAAGAAAATTGATATAACGTCTAATAGTAGGCACGTAAAATTGGGTTTAATATTGCAATAACATTATATCACTTGTTTCATCAAATATTAATTTAATGGCAAGAACATTTTAAAGGTCTTAGTTATTAATTATTGAGAAATTGTATAATACAAATTCAATTTGTAAAACAATAGAATGTGTGGGTAAATCATCTACCTATACGCAGTTAGAATCCATTCATTTAAAATATTCTCTAATGATTATATTATTTATTACTATAATGAAAGCAACCTTAATTTTTTTTTAACAAAAAGTTTCAGAACCATGTTTCAGTTTCATTCATAAAATGGAGATGCAAAAGTATCAATTGGCATTCTCAACTAAATCATGATTCCGTATGTACCCACTCTACGTTCCCCATTGACTGCGATATTGGCGGTTATGCAAGCAATCTGAATTGCAATTGCCTTCCAGCGAGCGACGGCAGCAAATATTAGATAGACAGGGTCGGACGCAGGGCTTCGACGGGATGTTGTCCGAGAAACACCTCTTCATTAAAACCGTACGGGGGAGAGGAAAGCGGGCGATAGCTTTATGGGACAATTTGCATTTACACGAGCCTGAGCACGGATTACGCCCGCACTTATCCGCCTGTCGAAATGAGACGCTCTCGAATCCCAAACAAGCCTTTGTTTATATTTCGCTAAAAATTTCACCCGCCATTTGCTTTGACGGGCCATTTTTAATCACAACCAATTTTTTCGTACTATTTTCAGATTTAAATTTAGCGGCGATATTTTATTATAAGTTAAATAACGGAAATTGAGATTTATAATTTGATTTTAATCGATAACAAGCTTTTATATGCCGCCTGACTGTCTATAGTATATTTAGACTATACGTATATCCCAAAAATCAAATAATTTAATCAAACTGACGAAAATCGCGGCAAATTCGTTCATCAATTTGTTATAGAGCACAGCAATAGATTTGAAAACAAACTCTAAATTATAGGAGGTAAATAGATACAGGCAAATTTTGTGCACTAAAATCCCTGTTGACCCATTTTGGAATAACTACCTTTGAATCGGCTTGACAAAGCCTCCCATACGCGTACATTATGTCGAGCAGCTCTGCTACGAGCCCACAATTTAGAGGCCCGCATTCGCTCCCTACTGCAAGATTAACATGCTAAATCGATGCGATATAGGGCATACATGTCACCGTGCTCTGACTTCCATATATTGATAATAATATATTCAACTTCATCTGCCAGATCCGAAATGATATCGTTTTTGTTCTTTTTATGTTTAACCATGTAATCATATTAAATTCTCTTGCCTTTCTTTTCATTTTATAAAATTTTAATTCGAGTACGTTGGACCCAGTGTTTTAAAAATTCTGTATTCCAAGAATTTATAACAGAATATAAAAACTAATTTCATAGTTATTTTTAAATTATGTCTTGATTGATTTTTATCTGCCAGTTCAGAATCATATTCTTCTTTTATTAATCATTTGATCAGATAGTTGAAAATAAATGCATTTCATTAATTTATTTAGGCTTTGATTTCGTTTTGCAAAGCCCAAACTAAAATAATATCCTATTAAAATTATGTATTTTCAGACTTTTAATAGAATTTTAAATAAATACGTCATGTCATTAGTTATTTTAAAATACTTATTGTACAATAATAAAATCTTAAAAGTAAAATCTTGCATTACTGAAATAGCAAAAATTCTGTCAACTTGGCATTTTATATTCCCGAATTTCTTCATGTCTTTTGAAGCTAATACATGTCACGTGAAGCTCCAGAACGAATTTCTAAATATACTGGAGCCGTCAGGGCTTGTCACGTAAAGAAAACAGTTTTCTTGAAAAATAACAGTTCCACAAAGATAGCAGTTACAGTGATATATCTGTACATCGGTGTAACAAACTGTTGCAATTGTGGAACGGAATACTTTTTCAATCTCCCTACAAATGGTTGAACATTTACCGAGCTAACAGCTTAGTGGAGGAATTGTTGGAATGGTTCGGGCACAGGTGTTGTTTTATTGAAAAAAGATACAAATGACCCTTTCCGGAACGGATTACTAGAACCTAAGAATTGCGGATTGATTTTTACAAGTATGTACTTGTTTAGATACTCTTATTTTATGTCTAGCTTAAAAGTAAATTTTGTTTATAGATGGTTTATTGAGTCTATACAAATATCACGATAAGCTAGCCACTTGTTCGGTGTAGACTCATACCATCGGCTACAACGAGGTGCGATTAAAACTCCTCTGCTGGGTACCCTGAGGCCGTCTACGCAAATAGGGGCCTACAAGGCAGCCGTGATGATTTATTATATTATATATCTTACCTAATTATGGGTAGCGATTGGATGTTATAATGTGCTATGATTGCAGGTCATTGAATCAGCTCCTTGACCTCCGACTCATAATCTGAAACAATAAAATATTTTACATTAATCCCTGAGATCTTTAGTGCTTCTATTTTTATAATAAATGAATTGACCTTTACTGGCTGTATTTTTACATCTGTTGCGTTTTAACCCACACAGTTTATGATCACCTCGAGTAACCGCTTCGAATGCTATAATACATCGATAAAAGTAAGATTCCCCTTCAGGGCCCTATAAACACCGGCCCTCATAAACAAGCTATATTTCTTTTATAGTAGATACATAGAATTCTGTTTTGTTTTTCTCTTAGAATATGTGGCATTAAATAATAATTTTACTGGTAAGTTATTTTAAATGTAAAATGAAATACATTTTATTTGTAAAACTTTGAGATAAAAATAAGATGTTTAACATTTAAGTTTACAAACATAAAGTTTTCGAATATTGTGTTTCATTTTTATTTAATTATTCATCTTTGTCATATAATTTAAAATTCTTATTAGCTTTTTTTAATCAATTTTATAGTGTAGTGTTTTAATAGCTAAATAACAAAGAACTTACTAAATTAAATACCTAAAATTAAAAATGTTAAATAATTATAAACATTTAATTATTTAAATTTGTCATATTTAGGTATGCATATTGATGTAATGCAATTTAACACTTAAAGAGGTATAAATCTTAAAATAATTTATATAGGGAAAAAAGGTTAGGTTCGTAAAACAATAAAACTTTTCCGAATGGCCAGTGTTCCACATCGGAAAGCAAATGTCCTGAAATGGTCGCTCACAGATGGTGCAGGTGTCCAGCTGTGTGCTGAAGCATACCGGGAACTCTCGCCCGACCCTCTAATCACGCGGAAATGTGAGCTTCAATATATTTTGCCGGCTCACTGACCCAACTATTCTTTAACTCTTATCCGCTCAACTATCGCCTTTTAATTTAAATTTATGTACATTCCAAAGGAATTTTCATAATAAAATAAATTTAAGCGATAATATTGTGACACTCAAATAAAGCTCTATCGCGCGCGATACAGGCGCATCTATTTTATTGTGCTTTTAAAAATGACAAAGTTGATTAGATAAACTGGGAAAGTAAAAAGAGTAAGCACACTTACAATCAATTTAACAATCCCGGCGGGGTTGCATCACAGGCTCGAATTAATGTACTGCGTCAGACAAAAGAGGTGGTACTCACAGCTTATCTGAGAGAAAGCTAGGCAAGTCCGAGCGAGGCACAAACCTCGCGCGATGGCCGGATAACTCCGTGGGCATTCTTTTGTTTTCATTACGGATAACCGCGCCTCGTTACCACAGAGATCTTCCTAAACCTTTTGACATTTCGCTAAAAGGTTCATTTGGTCTGATTAATGTTGTAATTCCTCTGGTTGCGCTTACAAAAAAAGACACTCGAAGCATTTATACGGTGACGGCTCGCGAGCGGAAGAAAAATGAAGGGAATTTATCTGGACGATGCGATGTACGCTACATCTTCGGACGGAGCTTCTATTTTTGTGCTCGCTCGGTAGTTGAAATTGGTTATTTGGTAGAGAATGCATTCATATGATTTAAATACGTCGAGAAATAAATGTCGAGTTTTATTTTAAGTTCTACGCAAGTAAAGATAATATTTCTCGAGTAAAATAAAATACATTTTCAGTAAAGTTGCAAGATAATAAAGTCAGATAAAAGGCTTAGCAATATTTTATTTATCTTCTCAATAATATTTCTCTGGAACACAATACTCGTACAACATTCGTGCATTAATAAAGGTTTGTATTTCACCGGCCACCCTCATCCGTTACTCGTTTAATTGTGTTAGGATAATATGTGGCGGCGATCCGACAGAACGATCGATCCTTAGATAAACCACTTTTTAGGGGAGCTTTATGGCTTTATTACTTCCAGTTAATAATTTGGGCAATGACTTCTACGTTTTAACAATTACGGCACTATAAAAAATAAAGTGTATTTAATTTAAAATGTACAATGTTAATAGTATAATTTACTGCCTTTAATGAGTGTACATTTAGAATTTGTCTGAGAAAACTAAAAAAAGCTCTTGATGGTTCATTTTATTCATAAAGTTGTTCACTTGAATAAAGTTTGTGTACTTCGGTACAAGGCAGTTTACAAACGTAGCTCCGGCAGGCGTCGGCTAACAGCCTAGCTCATTAGTGCGAAGCCTTTCCATCGCGAAACCAGGAAAAAGGACTAAAAATTTCATCACAGATTAATGCCAGTTTTACGTTTGTAAATTTTTCTCCGCGTAGTTAACGAGCTAACTCTTCGTGCCTATGACTGAGTTATGATGCATTTACTTTTAGCCGGGTAGGGTTTATGTGTTTATTTCTCAATTTCGCTAGAGAGTTTATGTAGTAACTTTTAAATTCCTTTGATGACCTTTTTTTTACTTTTTTTTATAACACAAAATTTGTACATTGGGCGCGAGTTTAATGCCTTCAGTATAATAATTATACCTTAAGACCTAAAGCTCAATTTTCACTTCTTGGCCGTTTTATACTATTAAAGTAAAATTACTAATACTTTTTTGATTTTTTTACACATGTTTCTCTGATAACAAACTAAGCTCTAGGCTTGTACTATGTGTACCAGAAATAACGATATAATACATATTATATTTTATAAATACCCAGACCATGACAAACTGTAGGTATAGAAAAACGTATATTTTTTTGCCATGGGCGGGAATCGAACTCACTACCAAAGGCGCAATCACTAGTCTACGGAGGCGGTCAAATATTGTAAAGTAAGTATACGTTTCTGGGAGAATATATCGCTTGTCGAGAATCCTAGTTTGTAGGATACAAACAACCTAATAACAAGCTGGTACGTTTCTTATTTAAGTGTAAATCTTTTTATTAGGCTGTATTTCAAGGTTTAGTCGGTCTTTGGTTGTATTAAATGTTTTGTAAGACTCGGCTTAGTGGTGTTAAAGAGTGTGTGGGTGGTGCTTTAGTTATTCATGGTGGTGCAACGTGCAGACCCATGTAGTGCATGTTAAGTTCTAACTCAAGATAGGTACATTTTATTTCACTTGTTGGTGGTAGTGTTTTTTTAACACGGCTTACTACGTTATATTTTAAAGAACACTCAAAATATTTACTTAACTCAGAGGTTGTTAAGTATATATTTTGAGACCGATGATAAAAAGAGAAAAAATAACGAAAATATAAAAAACTATTTTGGTATTTTAGATTTAAATAATCAGGTTTTTCAGTAACATATTTTTAAAACGATGAACTGGGAACAAAGCCCCTCCACTGGGTATCATAACGCGTGCCGTCTAGGTGGTCTCGGACGCAAGGTACCCGTGATGATAAAAAAAAAGCAACATGATGTCAATCGGATGGAATATATATTAAAAATTGAACACAAAAATAAGATACTAATTTTATATTTTCTCTAGTTACAAATCATTGCTCAGTGTCTATCCCATCACATAATCTGTTTTATATTATTTTTGTCAAATTTCCATTGCAGGCTCACTCATACGAACTGATTAAGTTCATTATAGAAGTTGAGTTGTATTAAGGCTATATAAACAGACGATCTCAAATTATAATTTAAAGTAGGTATGAGAATGGTGCCAATAAAGCGTTATAATTATTCAATTAAAGCAGGAAAAAAATAACGAATATAATATATCAAATAGAGATAGCATCACATCATGTCATTATAACTCTCGTCAAGTAATTCAAGAAAATAAAGTAAGCGAACGTAATAAAGATCGTCGCGTCGTAAGACCTCAGCACACGGGCGCCTTTCTTAGAATATAAAACACGTTTCTGAATCTCTGGAACCGCATTCTGTATTCTGACTTCAGTTGGTGACATGACGGTAATTGTTTCATTAAAAGGGTAAGGTATTAAATGACGGTTAAGTCTCAAGTCGTGAAGTTCTAGTATCAAACTGAAATAAAAGTAAGATCTTACTTATAAAAAAAAATGTTACTGTCAAATTAAATAGAAATTGGAAAGGGTAGAAAGAGAGAAGGAAATTTTAAAATTAATTAATTTGAACTTAATCATTATATTGTTACATCGAAGTTAAAAATTAACTATTAACACTATACTATAAATTATAACTTGAATAAATAAGTGCTAATTGTTACGACAACTTGAATATTTAACAAAATGGACAAGGTACGAATAGATGAGCGATGTAAAAAAAGGTAATGTATGAAAATATGTATAATAATGAACTTAGAAGTAATTGATAAGTACTAAATGTTATGACAACATAACTTAAAGTTATTTAACTAAAAGGGCGAGGTACGTATAGATACGCATGAGCGATGTCAAAAAGGCAATGTATGAAAACATGTATAATAATTAACTTATAAGTAATTGATAAGTACTAATTATTATGACAACAGAACTTAAAGTTATTTAACTAAACGGACGAAGTACGAATAGATACGCATGAGCGATGTCTAAAAGGTGGTAAGTAGGGGAATGTATGAAAATATGTGGAATAATAAGCTTGATAAGTCCGTCGACGGTGTTTGTCGGTCCCTGACGTGTTTGATTACCCTCACGCTAGCCACCCTATAAAGTACAGTCAGAAACATATTATTAACTACTAATAGAAAAAAATGCATTATTTTAATTTTAAAATATGTCATTTTTTTCACTTACATCCGTGGTGTTACAAACTTGTTATTATCACAATAATAGTATTCAATTATTTGAACATACAAGTATAACTGTGTTCGTTTAATAGATTCTCAATTCTAATACTATTAATACTTATTATTCGATCGGTTTAAGTTTATACTCGACGATGGTCAGTATTTAGAGGATGTGGTTAAGCTACCGAGATGGGAATTTACCTATTCAGGTATGAAGATTTATTATGACTGAAGTTAGATACAGGACGGAAAATATATAGCAGTTACCTTGTGAAACCTGTTAAGTTAGGGTCTACCTTTTATTATTTTGTCAATGCTATATGTATTGGTGTGCCTGCTGTATATTATTACGGATATGTCAATATGCATGAAATTATTATAATAATGATTTGAGTTATATTATCTGAATTTTGTTTGTGATAAAGTTGTATAGATTAGTTTGATTATATTTTTAACCGTAACAATACAATATGACATTTTAGTCAGATAAAGATTGACATATGAGCTTACTTACTTAAGTAATATATTTATTAATCTTTTAATACCACAAAGGAGAGACATACTCGTAGCTGTACATTTGGAAACATGGACGCGTCCCGTTTCGGTTAGTGCTATCTGAATTTACCATACAAATCCGATTACAGCGGCCTATTCCATTTTGAGCACACGCGACTATAAATTTGGGAAATTTACATATAAAATTTCAAATAGATACTGGTAGTTAACTAAAAAAATTTTTTTAAAGGCAAAGAACTTGTGTGGCCGATTGTATCAAGTTATTTACATTATTATTAATTATTTGGCAGCGCTCGGGTGCCGGCATGCGGCGGTTTATAGCGGGTGGTAAAAATGCGAAATATACATTTAATTTCAGCCCCTTTAATGGGGTGGTTTTAGGGAAATACGGGTTGGCGGTAATTAATTAGATATCCACCTGCTGCATGACTGTGTGCGGCTCAGCTGCATCGAGTGCGGTTCAGTAACTGTAACCAGATATACACAACGATATTACAGATTAACAAGCATTAAGGTTGGTTTTGGCACTCTTCGCAATATTTAATGTGAAAATACTTTTTTTTTGCAAATATGCCCAAAATAAATACGTACTTATTTCCAGTTTAATTGGGTTTAATTTTCAAATGTTTGTGATCTTTTCATTGAACTATATTTGGATAAAATTTTGCTTAATTCAAACCTTTGTTATTTAAATAAAACTTAATATTAAAATATTACGCATAATTTAATTCATTATTGTTTTTCAAGTTTAATATTTAATATTTTTTGTATTAAATTATATTACTTATTAACCTGGCCTGGGATGGGTGACCGCTTTATACAAAGAGGCTATTGAATCATAAACCCCGCAACAAGCTCGCCACTTGTTAGGTGTTGCCTCCAAATACCATCGGCGAAATGAGGACAGGTTAATCCCTCCGCTGGGTACCCTGAGGCCGTTTAAACGGTTCTCGGGAGTCAAATAGGCACCAGTGATGGTACTTATTAGGTAAGCAACTACTTTATTTTATTTTTCAAAAACCCTTCTCTAATCTAATTCAATACTTATTATTATCACTTTAACTACGTAAATCATACTAAGATTTTTATTAAAATAAATAGCACTTACAAAAATCTACACAAAAAATATTTAAAAACCACTTCAAGTAACTTCAGTAAGTTTAAAAAAAATAAGCTCCTAAGACCAAGTTATTTCACGTTACATAAAGCGAGACACTTCACACCACAACTCCGTGTAAGCCTTGAACTTAAAAATTGCTCTGTTGCACGTTCCATTTTCATCTTTCAGCGAGTTATTTTCTTGAAAAATTGCCGCAAGCGCCACCGCAGTGGATGGGCGAATTTGTAAGTAATATTTATGAGGCGAAATAATGATATGTATATTATTTGGGACCACCGGCTTATGTATAACGGGATAGAGAACGCTTACAGCGAAAATTTTAAGATGTAGGCATGATAAAAAAATCTTCACTTAAATCTACTATATATTATAGAAAATACATGATTTACCATCACGGGTGCCTTACGGCGTTCTAGGCCGCCCCCTGGGTACCCTAAAGCCGTCTAGGCGAGACGGCCTCAGGGTACCCAGCAGTAGTGTTTTATTCCTACGTCGACGTATAACCGATGGGGTTCTAAATTTGTCGCGGTGTTTAGATGGTGGATGGTGGCTCAATAGTCCATCTATAAAGAATTTCACAAGTTGATATAGTTAATTGGAACCGCTTAACGTGCTATAGTGTATTTTTTTATTACGTAACAAATACAAATGGAAGCAAATAAATTTAATGACAAATATTTTATCTCTCAAGAAGCGGCGTCATCTGCGGCATTATGGAATTTAATATAATAATATATTTCTTTTAACTAGTATTTAATTAAAAACAAACACCTAAGACATTAAGTTCGCCTATGTATAATTTTAATTTGTAATTTTGTGAAATAAAGTATTTTAAAAGAAATATAAAAAGG
The DNA here is from genome assembly GCA_947458855.1 of Monopis laevigella. Classification (NCBI taxonomy): domain Eukaryota; kingdom Metazoa; phylum Arthropoda; class Insecta; order Lepidoptera; family Tineidae; genus Monopis; species Monopis laevigella. The sequence continues at coordinate 17,006,435 of OX381577.1, read as the reverse complement.
AATGAATTAAAAATATGTGTAAATCGGTGCAAATTAAATATCAATAAAACTACGTCTGAAAACAAAAAAATAGCACTCGCTAGCATCTCTCTATAGAACATCATTTATGATTAATACCCTTAACAATATTTACCATAAAATATGATATATCAAGATATAATGAGTGTTCTTGCTCTTTCTGCTCCCTAGCATGTTTAAAGGTCTTTTATTAGGGTCTTAGAGGTTTGCGCCCCAGGGAGCGCGGGTGCCGCATTTGTCAATGCCTACACAGGTGGGTAGACCAGCCCGATGTTATTACTCTATTTTGGGCCCATTTCGACAATCGAGAGTCGCTACTTTATATAAAATATTTTTTGGAGTTTTTTTTTCCTTTTTGTTTTAGTTACATTTATTAAAGTTGTGTGTGGTCTTTAGATAGTTTTGACGATGTTTATTTTTACAAAGCTTATTTTAAGATGTTATCTTTTTTATATTTGTTAACAATTTTCAGTAGCTAAGTAAAAAAAACCCTATTAGCTTTTCTTTTTTTAAGTAGGTATAAGCTGACATTTGTAATTTTATTAATAAAAGTTTATTATATAATTCTGTACTTAAAAAAGTATTAAACATAAAATGGTATGATTAAGCAATCTATAATCCCGCGTGACAGTCGCCGAGCGGATCATGACCAAAAATCTTCAGTAAGTCAAATCAGTGAGTGTCGGTCGAGGGCCCGGTGAAAAACGACCTCCATTAAGGAAGTGAATACATTTAAAATAATCGGCTTAGCCGTACGACGTTGACGTATATTCGTACTTATCTCACGGAGATACCGGCGAAGATACCCGAACTAATCCCTAGCACAAACAACTGAAAAAGACTGCGCACTCCTTGTAAGGAGGAGTCAGTAATTGAATGGAATCTATATCTATGTATGTATACCCGCTCTTTCACTCGAACAAAACTCTTCAATAATTTATTCTTATAATCTGACACTCGGTACGTTTATAACACTCTATTCCTTTTTGGAAACCAGAACTTATTTCTTTTGTGAGATTATGGAATTTATTGACTAACAGAATAAATAGCTTTTCAATTCTAAATTATGTTATTAGAAGTATTTTCTATATTATTTTTTAAATAAATTATTTTTGTCAAGTAAAGTACCAAGTTTTATTTATTTTTGTAAGAGGAAATTCGTTGTTTTGTTTGAAGATGAAGAACTGTTCAAAATACAACATGCAGCTTGAATCTTTCAGTAATCAGGATGTCTCCATTAATTTTTAAGGGTTTCCTTTGAGGAGTCGACGAGTATTTACTTTAGAAACAAGGAAACTTTTAATGGACTTACAATCCGTTGACCTTTTCTAGTACACGAATCTTGAAGTTTTTAGGTATTTTAGGTAGGTGTATTTGTGTTGATCATTTTTAATTATACGAGCTTTGAATATTAATATCAAAGTCGGTACTATACAAATATAAATAAGGTAGAAAAGTTGCTAATATCACACTTTAGAATTAAAAGACTTTACACACTTAAAAACTCATTGATACAATGGTAATACTACCGTATACATCTTAGTTAAATACTACTAAACGGCACTATTCTTTTAAAATTAACTGTGTTCAATTAAAAAAAGTATCAGTGAAGCCATCTCTCTAATACCTAAAAGGTCTTTACTTCAACAAATACTTTAAGACCATTTTTGTTTTATTTGTCATTTTGTTTTTTTTTTTCATAATTTTATTTTTGTTACTATTGTTATTTTGAAGAAAATAAACGATTAAATATTTTATTTTAAATTTATTATTTTTAAGTCCAGTATTACAATCTGTTTTTAAAGATTAATACCGGTATTCATTGTAGTAAGTTTTGTCTCTTTTTTTAGCAACAAAAATGATTTTACAAAGGTTTTGTAAAAGAGACAAAACCTATTTCAACTAAAGTGTTCTTCAAGGACTCTGTAAGTTTTTGATAAATAAGGCCATAATTATATATTTTATGTATTATAAATTAAATCTCCTCCAAGACTAAGTAGAGACTCAAATATTTATTCATGCAATATTCTTGTCGCGTACATGCAAACACGATTTATCGATTTCATTACTAAAGCTCTAAACGTGTCTCTAATTAAATACAACACCGTAAGAACATTAGGGCTCGCCGTGCTTTAAGCTCCGTCTTGGTGGGCTCTATTTATAGAAGACATGTCAAATTTGAGTTATAAAAATAATATCCGAGAACGTGAACATGAAGTATCACTTCAGGAGGAATAAGAGGCTTCCAGAATGTTGTAACGCGTAACAAGAAGAGTTATGAGGAGGACTTGACATATGTAATATTCGAGTGTTTTGATGCGCCTGCGCGCCCATCGTTCTATCGTTCTTCAGAGACTGTTTATACAGAGTGTGTACAAATAGTCGGGTGAATAGTTATCATTTTTCTTTATAGTCATCGTGTTAAGTGTACATAGTTGAGATTTATTTTTTGAATTTTGAATTAAGTTTTATCTAAACAAATGATGTATAATGTTCATATAAATGATGCATTTAGCTTCTGGTTTAATTCAGTTTAGGACATTTTTTTACTGCAGCCGTGTTAAGTGCATGTACATGTCTAGGAATGATAGCAACCAGCGAATGCATGCTGAATACGACCACTCTGGTTTTTATTATCATGCCTCTAGCATCATATATTAGTATATTATAAATACGAGTAGGTAAGTCTGTTTGCAAAAGATTTACTGAACCGATTTTAACAACATTTTGTAAGACAATTTAACGAATTATGTTTGATTATATATGATGCCAAATAAGATAATTTGGGTTTGTTCATTTTTTTTAAGGTTCATTCATGAGTGCGAAGAGAAGCTACTAGTTACTAAAATAATATACCTAATTTATCAATAATAAACTTAATTTAATTAGTAGTTATAAAGTACAATAATGTAAAACTTCTAGCTTTATATCTAAACAAAATAAACGTTTACCAACAAAACTGCTTCTAAAAGGATCACTTTTCGTACCTGGTAACAAAAAACAAACTGATATTAGTAAACACATAATATCACGTGAAGCTATAGCTCTTGAAGCTTATCGCTGTTAATAGTCAATTAACTGAAGAGCATCTGAAGAAGCCGATAACCACAAATCGTTCGGCGAGAGCACTCTCAAGCAATGTCTGTAATGTGTGACAACTTCATTTTTAACAGTCCCATCACTGAGACTCTAAAACTATAGATAGTGATACAACTAGACTGTCTATAGATTGTAAAATTCAGGTTATTATAAAATAAAAGAATGATGAGTATTTCTAGGATGATTCCTCGTACGGCCCATTTTTTGTTTTTCTGTTTCGTCCCAAAACTTAGTCCTTGTATGACCCAATTTAATATTATTTAATTTAAATTCCTCGTTCGGCCCAAAATCTATTCCTCGTATGCCCCAAAAAAAATTAAAAATATTTTTTAAATAACAATCTGTTTAATATTAATAATTTTTAACCACAATCAGTTTAATATAAAATTCAATAATTTATAAACAAAGCTGATATATAAGCACTCTATAATGGTACTAGTGTTGTAAATCCCACTGTCAAAGTCATAGCTAAGATTTAAAATATAGCACGGTTTGTTTCTGACTGTGTTATTTTAAGACAACATAAAAACTGCAAAATAAACAATAAATATTTAAGAAACTGCGAGACATTTTTTTTTAATTATGAAGCCAAGCATTTTGTAATACTAATTTAGAATAAAATATCTAAGTTCTGTCTATCTGCTTATTATTTTGTAAGGTGGTCCAGCATTAACAGTTCTATTTCCTCCGTCGGCACCCTCACGCATGAGTCAAACGACGACGTTTAAAAACTGTCTTCCGTCGACTCTGACGAATTAAGTTATTAACGCATAGAAACAGCTGCTCGACACAAATCAAAGCGACTCCTCCAAACTCTGGACCACTCTCAAACGTCTTTATGACCGTTTTATGAGCACTCTCATATTTAACTTTTTGGGAACGACAAGGGGTAAAGTCGATTGTTTCCAGAACAAAATAAATTAATGCAGTCGACTCGTAAACAGATTTATATCGCGTGTTATTGTTCTTTGAAGCGACTCTTATAACGCGAGTCTTTGAAGGCCTCTGTCACTTTAATAAATCATTAATATGTAGTTAATAATATTTTAATAATAAACTAACGAGTATTAGATTATTTGTGTAGTTAGCCTACATTGCTTTGATGTATGTGGTTCAGCTAAATTGCCAGCTACATCACAGCGCTTAACCGAGTCAGCAATAAGTTTATGTAGCTTCAGCAAATAGGGAGGTAATGCTACAAGCTCGCGCCCGCTCCGTTATCAGAATGTGTCGGCAACCTCGTAAAGAGGGCGGTTATAAATTATTTACCGTTTCCCGCGAATACCGAGTATTTGTCACCCGGCCGAGGTATTAAGATATTGCTTCTCGCTCCTCGGGGTCTCATTACTGTCCGGGCCGGGTTTGCGACACCTGCAACATTTCATTTTTGCCGAAAAAACATTCCCGTACAACAAAAACACCTTCGAATTTTCTCATTTTCATAAAACACCCATCGGGACGCTCGACTTGTACTTTTTCGTTGGGTATTTACTTTTAATTTCATTAGGAGCTAACGTTCCGTGGGAGAGAGCGGGAGAGCGATTGGCTAAAAAGGTTGTTGTGATGGTAGTTACATTAAGGTAATTGGTGTACGGCTGCGAAACACCTTTATAGCCCATCGCGGAGGTCGTTTGGGGCTGCGCTAGACCAATCATTGTCAGTCTTCCGCCGGCGGCCGACAGCACCGAATTTAATACTGGAAACAACGTTAATGGAACAAATTTAAATTTCTCGGATAAGCTGACCCCTAATATTTATGGACTTTTGTAAAAAAAACCCGCCTTAAAAGAGGGTTCTTTAAATCTCAGAACACCGTTCAATTAAGCAATTATATTAATAGGTGTGCATCCTAATAAATTTCAATTTGTTATACCACTTGATATAAATTTTCGATTATGCCGGTAGTTAAATAATTGAAATCTCTCCAAGCGTTAGTCATAATCATAATACGTGTATAAATGAAAACCTAACTGCATCATCAGACAAATGCACAACAATCTACTTTCACAATGACCCTAATATACTCCGAACGCTACATTGAATGCAGAGTAATGTAAGTAATAATTTTCATAAACGCTTATAAAGAATCCAGTGTCGATGTTATCTTAGCCCGCGAGAGGAAACGCGAGATGTTATTAAAAAAGCACATGTGCCTGTAGATGCGTATCGCAGCGTTCGTTAATTACTTTTGACACGCAGCATATGATTCAATTATCATATGATTTATACGGACGTTTCGGGAGGCGGAGGGAACGGGTCGGCAGTTCATTTGAGCGTTAACTATCGCATTAATTTAATGTCGGCTCCTATTCCCTACCTCCCCAGATGGTGAGCAAATTCTCACAAAACGGTAGCCCGTTTTTTTTAATCAAAATATCTTGTTAACATGCAACCGTTTTGTGTGGCCCCGCCTATTAGGTGGAATCTCAATAATGCTTGAAATGTTCTTATTTCCGCCTAAATATCTTTTAGTAATAATATTGACAGCTGTTTGTAGAAATAATTTCTGTTAGTATTTTGGCTATTAATATTATTTAGCAAAATATAAATTTATGAATTATATCTTCTTTGACGTATTATTATATTATTAATTATGCGACTTGTTGGCTTTTCTTGTAATCTATACTTTTGTATTCAAGAAACGAGATAAATACAAAAAGTTTGTAGGCATTCCCAGTAATTCTATAAATAACACAATATAAATTATCAATATGTGAACACCAAACCCGGTTAACTTCTGTTAAAACCCCGATACAAAGTAAACCTATAAATTGTGTGATTATCACGTGACACATCAGAACAAATGGCTGCTTAGAAAAACTTTAATTGCTTAACTCAAACGTCTTCCAACTACATAATTCCAAATCGAGCCCGGTTTCACACCAAAGATCGCGCTCTGCTTTATTATAAGCCGGCGGCGAACAAGAACCTGTTCGTAATAAATACTAATTACAGGTAAAATAACATGATAACATCTCGCCTAAAAACGTGAGTCGGCATTCCCCGCATTATATAGCACAATAAGAGGCTCGGTTCTGTAAAAAAAAGTCGTTGCCATACATAGTAAATCTTGCGTGACGCGTAATGGTCGTAAGAGCTTATTTATCGCTCACAGTCGTTTCTAGCCAAGCGTTTAATAAATATTATCACACTTTAAGGCGTCAACAAACGTGAGAAGGTTGCGTTGACCCCGTTCGTGATATTTGTCACAATTCCTGGATTAAAAGTGATCTCTCGCGATCGACGGCATCTTCCCTTTGTCGAAGCTGCCTTCACAATAAATAACATTAGTTGGTTTAAGATTTAGTATAATTAGACTACTTCGAAATGGCATTGCTTTGGAGAGCCCTTCAATAACAAAAGAGGACTTATAAGGGACTCCCACCCTGACTTGAAAGGGATCTTCGAGTAATTCTAAAGTCTTCAGTCGCTATACAATACTGCACTTATAAAGATTCTGCCTAATGATTTTTTACGAAATATCCGGTTTATTTTTAAATGTTGAATTGCACTACTCTTGAAACAGAGGGTTTAATACAAACTCTCAAATGAAAGGAAACGGTTGTTGTGTTTTTTATCTGACAAAAACTGGGATAAAGAAGCGGTGTCAAAACGAGTGCTCATTGAGATCGCATTGTTAATTGAAGAAGTATTGAGTTTACAATACAAAATTTGTTGGCAGTAAAAAATCCTAATTGGTACAATACAAATAGATTAAAAAAAATCGGTGAGACAATAGACAAAATTAACTAATAAAAAATTAAGAAACATTTCACGATAATACAAACATAACAAAGATACTAGGGCAGCAAGTTGGCTGAGTTCCCACCGCCCGGACCACGTGTATCGCATTCAAAACATTCGGCTAGAACAGGAGCCTACTTTCAATAAATCTGGATTACCAGTCATTTATTTGGGCATATTGTATTTACTATTCCGGCAGCATTATGCAGGAAGTGCGTGTTATTGCAGCTTATGTTTCGAGTCGCCTGCTGAGATATTCGACGCACCCGCCCGTTTTTTGTGACAGACCAACCGAGTGCCATAAATAATAGGTGGGGTTCTTATACCATTGTAACGAGTGCACTGCTCATTTAGTAGCAAAAGAAGAAGCTTCGTTCTAAATGTTCAAATGAATTATGGTGATACGTTAAGCTAAGGAACGCTGCTGGAAACGAGTTTTTATTTTCTTTTCATTTCGCATTAATCCCCGGGGATGTGCATTTAAACCCTCTATTATTGCTTATTGTTACAGAAGATCTTCATAGAATAATGCGGAATGAATACACGTATTCCATTTCGAGGAAAGAAGTGAGTAACGACCTCTAGATTGAAAGGTTTTTCATTGACAAAACACACATTTTTGTAGTTTGTTCTCCATTTAAAAAGGAAAACAGAAATACGGTAGTATTATCTTTCTTTAAAAACAGAAGTCTTTTAAATCACCGGGGACCGTCAATATTTCCCCGCTCTAAGTAAAACAAAGCCGAACGTCCGGAGAAGTCCATTCCAAACAAAGATAGATTAGTGGTCGGAGCGGAGACACGACACGAGTGCCTACATCCGACTTGTCAGCTCGCGTGCTCCCCAGCCTCCGACGAGGTGCGCCGACATTCTGGACATTACAATCGAATACGGAAATACTCGATATATCTATAAAGTAGGACATTTAAGTCTCATAAGAAATATATACGAAAAAATAAGATGTGAATGTACTGTAAGATATTCATCGGTCTCTGATAGGATGCCGTCCCGACTCCTGTACCTGTTTATTTGTTCACTTGGGAGAGGTATAAGGTTACGCACATCTCGCGGCGCTCGGTGTGGCGTGACGACGGTAGCGCACCGCGCATGTCGCCGACGCCGGAGTACCTCTCAAATTACCCCAGGATAAGTCAATCATTCCAAACGTCCACGTACGACCGAAATAAAACAGTTTTCGAATGTTGCGTGTGGCGCTCCCGACATTATGCGAAGCGACAGCTCGACATGTTTTGTGCGAGAAAATAAAATTGATGGAGGAGGGCTCGTTTCAGACTTTTAAATAGCATAGTCGTAGTATTCGTGTTGTAACTAAACGCTTTTGTCTATTTTATGACGAGCGTCACGTCTCCGGTTGTCGCGTACGTTTTATTTTTCATTTCACAACGTACATATTGGCTTTTCCTCTAAACATTTTGTAACGGTGCTGACATACAAATTTCCCTGACAAACTATTCGGCATTGTTGTAAACCGCCGAGCCGTGCGTAAAAACTATTTGTAGTTTTGTTGTCAAAATAAACTTTTCATTGTTACGGAGAACGTGTTGTAACAATTAAAATTCATGACGGACAGTTATATCCTGCCAAAGCCGCGGCTCCCGCAGAGCGCTCGTAGCAAATCAAACACGAGCCAAAATCTCCCAAATCCACATATCAACTTCGCATTGTTTCTCCCATCGTTGCGAGCTAACCAGAGGCGTTTTCGATTATCCGCTCTCGAGAGAACAAAGCGACTGACCGCAGAACCGAGTCAATTACATAGTTCAACAACTCAGCCCTTATAACTTTCATGGGCCGCCACCGGAATACAGAAAAGGGTATCTGTTTTCAATAAACGGAGAGAGCGTAGCGATTGACCCTTCTGAGTGTCCGCATTGACTTTTAAATTACTAATCCCGCGAGAGCAAACAGCAACACTGCCTCTGGCCTGTTTACTCGGGAACACTTGCACGTATTCATTAGCCAACGAGTATCCATCTTGTGGAACTTGTTCAATTGTAGCCACAGTATACTGCGTTACTTGCAGCACATTTAGAATTTTATAAAACTTTTTTCTTATCATCTACGGTATTAAAAAAATTCCAACAACAATTAACTTAACAATAAAAGCTAACGTATGGAACTTATTTTACTCGTATGTATTAGTAAAAAACACAACCTAAATTAATGCAGTACATTAATATTCTATACACAGTCCACCCTTTATCTAAACTTTTCCGGGACCAATTTAATGAATAAAGCATTTTGGAACCCCATGACAAAACATACCACTAAACCCGCGGTTAAAACATACATAGCTGTCTAACTTATTATGTTTATCTAAGGATCTGATAGACGAAATTCGGCGGTCGGGTGTTCTCGACCGGACGTTCCGTTGAATCGAAGCAGACCTCCTATAGGGACGCGCTCAAGCGCGCCCATTTCAACTGATGGCTCTATACCAGGCCTTTTTTCTGTGTCAGGAGCAAACACTCCACCCCTTTCACCCCAAATGAATTACTTAATTTTTGTATATCTCAACTCACCCGAATACATTTCCTGAATACCTACCCATAGGGATGCCCGCTTTTGTATAGACATCGAGGAATCGATGCAATAATTTTTTTGCTCTTCTTGGATATATAATTATGTCTGCTGATTTTATTACTCAATATAGAAAATGATGAATCTTCATTTTGTTTGGATATTTTTTGATAAAAAAATATACTTAATATAATAATAGATTGGATTGGATTCAAAATATAAAAATGACGATTAAGTGTGTTAAACGACCGTAACTGATTGGAATTTGGTTCAGCAGCTTGTGCGCCTATTGTGTTTAAAGAATAGTCATGTTTATGTTTGGGTAAAACTTTTTTATTATGTTATACGAAACCGAATAATAAGGTTTACCTGCAAACCTCATCCATCATAGGCCATAACGAGAAATTATATTGTGTGCCTTTTTCACTACTCATTTCTACGAAATAACTATTTATCGTCATTGTCAACTCCATTATTTATGAACATTAGACTGTCTTCGCCAGACGTAACTTTCAATTGACTTGTCACACCGGAGGGTTTTCTGTCAGAATTTATCGCCACTGTCAACTTAGAATACGTCGAAATAAAAAACTAGCTTTATGTTTATGCATTAGACTTACACGCTCTATTGAATCGCGTCGTCTTAATGAAGAGAATAACAAAGCGACGGGCTTGTACCGGTGCCTCCAAAATGCAGATTAGAGTATGGATACTCGGTGAGTCCGCCCCACGATCCGATTCACGGAACGCACGTGAGCTCTTGTAGAAATTATCATTGTTTAACTTGAGCGTGTACCGAGGGAGAGGTCGGTGTAGTCGCTACATGTATAAATGAAGCTTTTCAAATAAATATGCATATCATTACACTAACAAGAGATGGCGCGGGCGCAGTCGATGCGAGAGCGAGTGTGTGGTCTCGATCGTTATTCGAGCCGTGAGTTTAAGGGATACTTGTTTTTTCTTTATTACCAATTAATGCATCACTGTTTTTGGGTAATGTTAGCTATCTATTTAATTGGAGGTAGGTTCGAACGAATTTTTTAAATTGAATCCCATGTCGTTAACGATGTGTAGTTAGACGTTAATGTTTTAAATTAGAAATGCGTAACAAATTTGTTGACGGCGTTGAGCGATTGATTTAATGTGCCCATAAAATTTTATTGCTTATCCTCAAGTTTTCATATAAAACCCAAAGCTAATATAAATCATGTAAAACAATAAAAGAGCTAATCAAAATATTGACAGGCTAAAGTCTGTGATTTATATTCTTGTAACATACCTGTTGTAAGTAACTTGTAAGTAAAACATGTTACACCTGCTTTCTTGGGAAGACATTAACATAAAAAAGCTTTACATAAATTCTAGGGAAATTATTACTTACTTTATTCAATTATTCTAGAGTTTACATTACAGATTTTTAGGAATAGGTAGATAATTTTAGAAATATTTATAAAGTCATGTTGCAACGTTTTAAATACCGACCTAATCTTACATACGTGTATGAATTAATATTCTGTTAGAACGAACCGCCTTATTGTTGTTCAATTTCAGCTATGCATCAAGCCATGAAGGCATGATAATGTGACTATAATGGAGCTAAAACAATATCCGACTTCTATATTCGAGGCCGTAAGTAGGTGCATAATAGAATTCATAGATACAGTGAGAGGTCCATCAATCATTCGAGATATCGTGGATGATCTTATCTGAAACGAAACTCATCATTTATAGATCTGTCCGTCGGCGAGGACCGAATGTTATTAATAGATTGTATCTGGTCATCAAATGGATCTGGTAACGGTGAACCCAGTCATTTGGTCGGTAGTACTCCCGCATCGCTAACAAATTATATCTCTTCGACTTTACAGACCTCGTATCTATCGACAGCCGCATAACTTGCTATTATTTCATTTCCTGTAGGTCTACTTTTCTTTCGATTTTTTTTTACTTTATCTTTCGAATGAGCTTTAAAGTTCATAATGCTGTGGCTTTTAATCTTTATGAGATGCAAGATAATACGTAAAAGCTTTGATGATGATATAAAAGTGATATATTTTTTGACTTGTTGATAATCATCGTATAGTATAAATGCACACGTGTTGATGATGAAGTGAGTTCCTAATCTGATGGAAAACTTAAAGTACATTATGATGAAGTTACTTCTCTAAATATACATAATTTATAAAAGTAATAACTTCTTATTAAAAATAATGTTATTTGTCATAAAGTATAAGTACAGCAATGTGTTAAGCTTAAATTATGGGAATACCGTCTTAACACCATTGGATAGACTTACGTACATTTAATGGGTTTACTTAGTCAAGTGCACTAGACCAGGCTCACTCAAACACTCTCAGTACTTCTACAACTAGACAAATATATTCAGCAGGTGTCCACATATTTACATACAATTTCCAAACTCATAGGTACCTCAGATTACCGGCCGCTTAAAAACTGGATTTTGAGCTGCCCCTGTCATAAATGAATGTCATACGACCGATCATCTGTTAAGTACAGAATCAACAATTTGAGACGTTTAATAAAATTTAATATTGCATGCATAATGTAACGGGTTTGAATGAGTTTCAATATCAAGTATACACTTTATCACCGAAACCGCTGTGTCATTGACAGAGTTGATTTCCGAACATAATATAAACGCTGGTTTACCATCCAGTGTTACTTAATAAGCTTTACCCTTTATATTCTTCAAAACGGGCTATAACATAATAAATAAAATGCTGCTTGAAAATAGATTACTTTTTAACAAATAAAATTAATTTATAGTAATTATTTGAACTGTTTATTGATTAGGCCCTCCTACCGTGATATTTGATATTAAATATGTACACGCGTCTAAATAAAACGGCCGTTGTTTTCAAACTTCATCACGTATCGCGACAGGGGTCCTCCAATTATATTTTGAAATTATTATGTGTTTTAGTAATGCGATAACTGTATTATTTATATAAATGTGCTGGGAAAAGAAATGGAAAAGTAAGGCACCAATTTATATTAATAAAATATGAAGCTGGCATTTATCATGATCTCGCAAACTTGACTAAAATGTATGATATAGAATAAGAGAAAACATTAAATTGTATTCGTGAATAAAATAACCCTTTCTTTGCTTTGTCTTCGTAAAGAGCTCCAGTCCGCCGCCCACGAGGAGCTCGCGATCGTGACGAGGCAGTACTCAATACTCACTCTATGTAGTCGAGCAAAACGAGATATCTCGATAACAGGTGACGCAAATATCAATAACCGAGCTGAAAGCAAAAAGACAGTAATGGAGTGGAAGACAAAACGACGTCGATAGATGCACTAACAATAGAATCAAACGCGCATATCACAGTCCTAACTATTTATACCTCTACTGGTCATTGTCCTTAGGTACATACTTTTTATTTTTCCACATTATTGTAAAGATATTCATAGTATAATAATTTAAAAACAAAAACAGAACAGTTTAGATAATTTTGAAGTAGAAAATCAAGTTATTAAAAACACTGATATTAACTAAGTTTATACACACATAACAACAAATCACAATATAAAATCTGGGAACATTAAATATTAGCCTATCTGCTGGCGGAGGCGTTCCGAACTTTCATTATCGTTTGTATTGGCTTTATTATTTCGGGGGACGCTTTTATTGTGCTGTAAATATTTTAGGCAACGATAAGAGCTGTCTCTAGATAAGGCAAATTGATCGGTGAATAGTTTTGAATTTCGGAAGGTAAGGTTTATGCGGTGCGTGGGCCCTCTAATTGATAGACCGAGATTGTGCGAACGGCGACACGAGGATTTTCATATTTAATGTGGTCGTCACACTCGAAACGTATAATTATGGTGATAAGCGTCGGAGTTGAGTAATATTATATTATGAATAGAGATTTCTTTGCTTATGTTATAAGTAAGTATGTATTATAAAACCGAGTCTCCAGGCGCTTCCACAAAACATTAGCTTCGCTCATAAATGTAAAGATGTGCACACATAATTTCATCTTTTATATTCCGAAGTTTTGTTCGCATTCAAACATTATATTATGAATTTCCCCTTCTGTGTGTGTAAACAGTGTTTCATTGAAAGCAGCTTTTTATTAGGCTTTAATTAAGTGTTTCTGAAAAGGAAGCCCGGGACGATAAGCGTATACGCTTTAGCTTGGATTTCGTCGGATTCTACTCGGTACACAGTACAAGTATCAACTAAAAATATAGACAGCGGAAGAGGATTAAACAAATAAAGTTAGTATATGTTTTAAGTAAAAGTTTAATTTTTTTTTTAAAGTATTTATAATAAAGACCCAACAATTTTCAAGCAGACTCGTAATACAAATTAGTTTTTGTCGCCACCTATTTCGTAACTATTTAGTAGTCATAGTAAAAACTTTAATGCTGATATACAAAATAAAGAATATAATACGGATCGGCTTCATTCATAGACTTTGTATGTGAGCTACCATAGGGTACAAGTGCCATGCCATGTTCTAATTAGAAAGATAAAGAAGTCTAAAAGAGTTCTTATAAGAAAATATATATATAAAAATATATATATATATATATATATATATATATATATATATATATATATATATATATTAACTTTATTGCATAACACAAAGGCGGACTTAATGCCGTTGGGCATTATCTGACAGTCAAACCATCTGGACATTAGAAAATTAAGTTTAGGTAGGTGTTCAATAAAAAATATAATTAGTTTTAAGTATTAGTTAATAAATTTATATTTATGTATAAATAAATACATATACACAATATAATATATACTATATAATATACATAAACCTATCCATACATAAACATTGTCATATTATATAAATTACCGTATTTAATATTTAACTTTAATAATATCAAAGTAAGTATTTTTATATAATTATAATACTTAGGTAAACATAGATTTAAAAAAATATAAAGTTCTATCAACCTTTTGAAACGCTTGAAGCTGTAATACACTTAATATTAGTAGGTACTTGCATATTGACACGAGCTGGGCAAACATTTCCGATTGTTTGGTAATTGGGAAAGGCTGTAACCGTTCTTTAGGTGTAATGATATCCAACATCTCTTATGTATTATTCAGAGAAGATTAGTGAGTGCGCTTAGTGCGTGTGCCGAGGAATTTTAATGCAATGTTCTAAGAAGCCGTAAAATAAATAATAATTAAATCGCTCTAGACACTATAGGTAGGTATTATTATATATATTTACTATAAGGTATAAAATATCATAATAGTTAAACTAAACTTTTTTAAAGGGGATATTTTCTCATAATAGAAAAAGTTTTTGTTTGATACAATTTTGAAAATTATATTAGTAATTTACAAGTGATTCTGCGAAAGCAGTTAGAAGTCACGCAATAACTTAGCTCAACATCACGATATAAGTATTTTAGAGAACAGTTGACGGTCAATGCTATGACCTCCCTAACTTTTTGTAACCTTTTGTAACTAAAATAATTATGTTCTTTAACGAAAATATTGTGAATAATTACTTGTAGCTCCATACGTAGATAAACACAAGAGTAACAAATTAAAACTAATGACTGTCTAACTCAAGCCCCTGAGGAATTCGGTAACACAATGGGTCGAGAGTGGGCTCCGATCGATAGCCGGTTGACGGGCAGCTGCAGAATGAAATTATGAACAGTTTTATTTCTCGAACCGACAGAGCGCTCAACACACCTGCCCGACCCGATCTCGCCGGCCAGGATTGACACCTACCCCATTATTCCCGCAGTATACCTCGGATTGGCTTTAAAAAAAAATACAAAAGCTCGATCGCAGGCACATGAGAACTTATTATTAGCCTTTTATACCGGGAAGCCATTCATTTTTACATCTTCATACAATCCTCACCATTAACCAAGGCGTGTGGGCAGCGGGCTCGCATCTAAATAAAACTATTGTTGCGCTTTAACAAAACGTCCAACAGAACATCTTCATAAGCGACATCTCTATCCTATTGTTACGAAAGGTTACATTCCCTTCGACCGACGATATTTTATAACAAAATTTATTGCCAATTTCAGGGAATGTTTACCGAAAAGTGACTGAATAGGAGGCGAGTGAATTACTTATTGTAATGAAATAAAGGAGGCCAGATTGAAAACGTCCGATGAAAAGCGACATCGCCCGGGCGTCGGAGCAGACTGTTGATGATAATGATTTATGGTGGCGGCCGCTCCTCGCGATTTTAACTCGCGTTAATGTTAAGAAAGATAAATGTGTCGAGATTGTTTTGTCAATTTCGCGAGAAATAAATAATGTTTTCGTGTTGCTGAGCACAAAGGTCGCAATTGTCGACTTTCTTATGAATATCTAACGTCGCGCATGCGTTTGGAATGTCATAGCTTATTAAAATAACACAGAAATTAAAGAAACATAAAAGAGTGTTTAAAGGACACAGACAAAACAGCTTAAATTATAAGTATCGAAATGTTCAAAGTAATAATAGTTGAATGACAAGCTCTCGGCAAATCGTAGACCGCAGAGAGTTGCCGCGGCGACCGCAGAGGAACTATGCAATCATCTCGCACCGCTGCAGATGTACATCTATATTTAGATAGGCAAGTCGAGCGCGGATTAGTGCCGGTATGGCAAGGTGTCACACTCCAACAACTTGCTTGTCCACTCGGTCGGTAATACGTGTTTATTGAGATCAAAATATAAATTAACTCCTGAGTACCTCCTACTTTGTCGTTGTAGCTGAGGATAACCACAATTTACTTTGTACAAAATGTCAAGAAATTAAATTTTGATGATAGATATTTTGTGAGTAATACTTTGCAAGCTGCATTCTGTCGTTTTAACATTATTGCACCTTGGACTTAAGTTAATGTTTAAGTAATTGCATCCAACTTCGCCTCAACGATTAGGGGTAAACTGAACTATCCAGTTATGATGCAAGACTCGACGACTTCATTACCAACGTTACAGTAATGACTGGCTTAATTCAGGATAATTACTCTGCCCGAGAACAAGGCTCGGTGAAAGACAGAAATTTATCGGAGCTTGGGAGAGCCACGACGGGAACGTTGGCCAAACATGCGATGCCCTTCCGAATTTACATATTTTCTTCACAAAATCTGCTATATCATTTAGGTTAATTAAACCTTAATTAATTCATTTTTTTGACTTAAAGTTATTAAAGAGATAATTATAACAATAATCTGAATATTCTTTTTAGTTTTATAGGCTTTAAACAAATTGAATGGGTACGTGAGTGTATTTTATGATTAGAATTAAATTGATTTAACCATAAACTCTAAGAAACCCAATAATTTATAAAAGCATAAAATTAATCTCTAAAAAGAGCTAGTTGTTATTGTCGGTAAACGGTTAGTTAATATGCGTTGTTAGTTGCCAGAGCTTCCCATCACGAAGTCACAATTTCCTTTCATATTAAACAGTATTAACACACGAAATTTGTCACGATTCTCAAACAAGGCCCTCACATCCTGTCCAAAAATCAATTCATTGTTAATCATAAAACGACTATAAATATTCGCAGAAAGCCTCCCGTAAAATAATTTAATATTCCTGGCGAACAAAGAGTTCTTTTGGGTAACTTTTTATCTTGCTTATTGTTTTTTGCGTTCTTCGCTTAGACATTCTGTCAGTCACTTTGGCATAATTCACATTAAATACACCTACCGCGCGCCGCCACTCGTTGAATGTTAAGAAGTCGACAACGACAGAATGGAATTGAAAATGAGTGTGAGTGATGTTTCGTTTTAATAAAAAAAAACACATATTTATATCCTAAATCAAAAGTGTTATTCAACTTCATTTATTTTGCTCCAACAAACTCCGCCGTGTTGATGATTAAAGGCAAAGAGAACAAATGAAAGAGATGCTAAGAGACGTAGCAGAAATAGAAATACTAAAACATAAACAAGTTTTACGAGAAGACAAAGGTTGTTATCTATTTAATGCCAACATCAAAAGTGCTAATAGTGAATACCTGATAGAAATATTACGTCTAGACCGAGAAGAACGTAACACGAGCAAAGAGCCAGAATGTTGGCCGACCACTGCGCGCCTATTGTTAGCGTGACACCGCACGGTTAATTCCGGGCTCACTGCTATAACTGCTAGCGTTATAAATGTAATTAGTAGGCTTGTTTTATTAGATGTTGCTGTAACGCCAGTGAATTTAAATATTACCACTACAGTACTATGATATAGCTGAATTATTGAATTATAAAGACGCATATTATTGTGCAAATAAAAATACTTAACGAAAGTATTCTCAAGCGAAATTTTATAGTTATTTGTATCATTAAATTTTACTTTCAGGTAATTTATTTTTGTCATCTAACTTTTTATATATGGAAGCCTAACAAAGGAACTTGGAGTCGTGACTTCTCCTATGTGCCTACAAGTATATTCATTTCGTGACATGGTAGAATTAATTTTATTTATAACTAGCATAGGATGAACTACACGTATCGTCATTGAAATAACTTTATTCCCTTTGGTAACATTTGTTTTGATGTCATTTTATTTTAGCTTGGGAATTTATTAACAGTCGTTTTAAAAAGATTAATATTTTTTGTCCATGAACTTAGAACTTTGCCGTATTACCAATTTGTAACTTAATGAAATCAATTATATGATCAATTAAAAAGTATCACTATTAATATAATAACTTTAAATAATTAAAAAAGTTATTCTTTTATCTTATTTTATATAAAATG
The DNA here is from genome assembly GCA_947458855.1 of Monopis laevigella. NCBI lineage: Eukaryota > Metazoa > Arthropoda > Insecta > Lepidoptera > Tineidae > Monopis > Monopis laevigella. The sequence continues at coordinate 16,988,315 of OX381577.1, read as the reverse complement.
TATTACCTTAACTCAAATAAAACTTTTAATAAAAAGTCGTATGCCTAAGTTCGTTGTCTCTAAAGTGCCTGCTTTTGTCTTTATTATTGATTTTAGCTATTTCTATCGCTGCATTATAATTAAATTATTTGAGCGGACATTGTGAACCAGCTGAGGTTCGTTAACGAGTGATTCCACTAATTAAAAGTTATTATTGTTCATCATGACCGACATTTCCTAATCTTCTTCCATGTCTTCAAACGCGGCTTTTAGAACCAAAAGTATGATGGCAGTTTTGATAGCGATAGATATTTAATACGTAAGCAATTTTAATCTTCAAAACGTTAAAAAAACGTTCTAGTTTTTTTTTTCTTTTATTACATTAGAGCTTAACAGTTTTCTATGAACGTTCCTCAACAATGGTGGCAGTGAGTAGTTTTGTTGCGGCCTACGTCTCGTGTTTTACTTCGCATTGTGATATGTAATTGAATTTTTTGCTCCGCAGATTGGATTCCATATTAGATTAGTTATTGTGTTATATCAAAATCGACAGCCTATTTATTTGGTTCGACTCCTGAGCCATCACAAAAAAATAAATTGAAATAATGAGATGTTATAAATAGAACCGACTTTGAAAGGCAAAATAATCTTATCGAAACTAAGTAAACAACGCCAAAGTCTCGAGACTCACTCTAGACAGAAGAAAAATAAAACTCCTTTGAGTTGAACTCGATCAATCCGGACGCAAAAGAAAGGGAATAAAAAATATAAAAATTCTAAGAACAAAAGAGACTCGAGGTATATCCCCATAAATTACACCTGCCTCCGTAAAATATAAAGCTGAGATATTGTTTTAAAAATAAGTCCCGGGCGGGTGATTACGGCTGCTAGCTGAGACTTGGAATTCCGATAGTTTTTGCGGCGGTAAAAACTGATATTTTGAACGGCCGCATATACTGAGTTAATGCGAGTCGTGATTGCCGTTGCATCCCTCTCTGGCGCTAGGCTGCGGGAGAGAGAGGCTTTGTTTCACGCGGAGTAGGGTCGAATCGCATTTTATGGTAGTCGGCGGGCAGGTGCATCGGCTGAGGTACACCTGCCGACTGGCCGAGATGCGGTCGCCGTAGCAAGGACGACGAACTCCGGTTGTATCTCGGCAGAGATAGCGCGACCGGCACCATAATTTTGCTGGAAATACTACATAAATTAGCAGGTGATATGTGAAGAAACGCGAACTGGATAAGAATTGTTTATTTAGTTGGTAGACTTCGTATTCTAGATCCCTAATTAAGATAGTTACTGGTAAGTTGTCTTAGAAACGTGGGGAGCGAAGTTAACTAGGCGTTCGTGCTTATTAATATAATTACAATTGATAGAACTGAGCATCCGTGGCGAAGCGGTTGTTGTGGCCAAATTATATGCTAGTGCTGTCACCTGCCGACTACAAAGTTCGTACATAGGTATTAAATGTAAATGGTTCTACAAAGGTTATACAAAATTACTAGGATATTAACAATCCTTAATTGAATCAGCCTGTTTTAGACTGCTCTGAATAAGTTTCTTTTAGGATTCAGGTAAATAGTAGTGCTATGACAAGTTTCCCAAAAAAATAATATAACGAAAGCGGGATTAATTATCACATCAAACTGAAAAAATATCTATAAGGAGCGAGAATAGGGATGGTTTATATCTTTGTCTCAAAGCCGGGTGTTACAAATTTAAAAAAATAATATGAGTCTTCTTATGGTTCTACCAGCGCGATATTGGCACATTGGAACACATGGCAAAAATATTAGTATGTTTTTTCTGTACAGTTTGTCATGGTCTGGGTGTTTATAAAATATAATATGTATTATATTGTTGATTCTGGTACACATAGTAGAGCTTAGTTTGTGACCAGAGCAATATGTGTAATTTGTCCTACATATTATTATTATTATTTGTTTAATTGTAGCAAGTATCACTATATTACACTACATCAACTTGCTTACAAGCGATAATTGTGATGTAATAGATTATTTACAGGAGTAGTGTGCTTTCCCTGCTTTCCACAAAAAGTTTACCATACAAATACAAAAATGTATTATTTATAAATGTCAATAAATATAATTAGTTTCCTATCATAATGGTGGGAATGTGATCACAGGCCATACATCTGAAAGGGCTTTGTGCGAAGTGCTAAGCGGCTTGGGCCTGTAATGGTGCGCTCGTTAGGTTTTATGGAATCGCGTAGTTATAGCGTGCCAGCTTAATAACACCAATACTGAAGCCGATATCACCACGCGACAATCTTATAACCTTGCCAATAAAACCCAACGATCTAAAATAACTAGTGAATATACTTATTTCACAGATTTACCGATAATAAACTATTAACTCCTTAAGAGTTGTTACAATATAACTATTAAGTATTAAATATAAAAACTTAATCTAAGCTAGGTACAGTTGAATATATTTAGGTACTGAACACGCTGCGGCAAAGTATGATTAAAATAAACTATATTCCATAAAAAGATCGAATCGATAAATTAATTACGCACAAAATTTTTTTTTTTTTAATTCGCTTATTTTGACCGTACCTTGCCGTCGCGTTTTGTTTTGCATCTAGTTAATATTTAGGGTCTATCTGGCACTCAATTAAATCTTGGCTTTTTTTACTAAATTTTAAACGAATAAAGAATTTTCATTCAAAGATGTAGCTTGAAGAAAAATCTTATATTTTAAGATCAATACATCGGTTCTTATACTCTATGTTAATAATATTCTTTAGAACGCTTCTTACACCCGTATTCTAAGACGTTTCCTTAACTCCACTCTTCACTCAAGGAGCGTCTGTCTCAACTTGCTTTTTATAGTTGACATTTGGTGGAAAGAGACAGACGTTCCTTGAGTGTAAAGTGGAGTTAAGGATACGTCTTAGAATACGGGGGTTATAGTTTAGTTTGGATTTGTTACCTGCAGCTACTCAACTGAACAATAAATAAAAAAGCAAGTCATTTCTTAGTAAGCACTCCTACCATTCAATCTGCGTATACGAGAGATTGCATTGTCTGTGTAACGGAATTTATTAATAAAAGATAAAACATTTGGTACAATTAAATTACATTTCTTATGGGTACAGTTATTTATAAGTTTTTAATCAAGAGCCACTTGTAGCAACTGACGTACGTATCTTTCTTGTAATAAGTATTTATTTTAATTTTGTAAGAAGAAATTTTGTTTAAGGTGCTAAATGATAAACATAAGGGCATTAGCTAATAAATTAGAGTAATAAAGTTTAAATAATATAAGTAAGCGTGTAAGTAAAAGTCAGTAGATATTTTATTTTATTATCTTATTCGGAAAACAAAAGTACAAGAATAATAATTACAAGTAATACTTTTCCTAATCCTTAAAATAGGGTGATGTCGTAATATTTTTTTAGCTCTATATTTAATTATTATTACCTTTTACCATACCTATAGAAAATAATTAAATAAAATAATAAATATCAAATTGCAGTAGTTGTAGTTATTGAAATATCTCAATCTTATCTAAGTACCTATATTGCTTATTTATATTATATAAGAATAAGAACAGTCCTGTCACACTTCTTTTTATTTTGTATAACTTTTTGTGAATACGCTGTTGTCACATATGTATGTATTTTGTTAAAAATGTTTCTGTTAATATCTGTATGTGTCGTTTGTATTCAATAAATCTTTAAAATAAAATAAAATAAAATCCTCGCCCCAAGAATACCTAATCAAAGCAACTACTAAGCTAATTACAACAAGATATTAAAATTAACAGTTTTAAACTCAATAATTAAAATAAAGCTTTCTGAAGAATCGCTTAAAACACATAATTTATGTAAAGTAAACGTTTATTTATCCTCGCATTATATCTTCAGTCACAAATATTAAATTATTACATAATTAAGCAAGTCTCTTCAAATCCGTGGATTACTCGATACATAAATGATTATTATATGAAGCGTAAATATAATATGAAATTTAATAATCCAAATGGAGTGGCGGCTAATGGTTCATTAATAGTAATTTTGGTGTAGTTAAAACAAGCAGAAACAGTAAATCCGGGCGTGGAAGTAGTTTCCTATATCCGGAATATCCGGCGATCGGAAGAGGTGAATTCTGTCCGGATATTGAATATCGATCGTGGTCTGCACCCTTAACCCTGATGTATTGGCGGTAGTTACCGGCCGGTCCTCCAGAGACGATAAAGGGATATTTGACGATTATTCAATTGTTAGGCAAAAACACAATTTATTTGAAAAGAAATTCGATTTGAAATGGGTATTAGGAAGCTATTGATTTTTTTTCTATTTGAAAATGAAATAAAATACTAATTTCTAAAGAATAGTGAGTGACGTAAATCTTTTTAACTACGTAATAATTATTTTTATCCTGACATTTAAAACTTAGATAACAGTCATTTCGTGACACTCCTTTAATTTTATTTCCGAACCATTATTTTCCGAACTTACATCGTTTTACGCCCCTTTTCCACGAAATTCCTATCTGATATTCTGAGATGTAATTTAAACTTCAACACAGACCATTCAGTTTGCTTACAATGTCGCAAGTTGTAACAAACTTTCCGCCACTCACGTTTCAGTAGGAAGCTGTCGCGTGTGCTCGGATCTTACATTTCTAAATAAATTATTTACGTCGAACAACTCAATACTAATACTTACTTGTACTATTTTAACCTTAGTTCGTTGAGTTTACTTGTTATCTATATATTCTACCTATGAGTATATTATTATTAAACTTGTAAGTTTAGATGTTTGTATAGGAAACTTAGGTCTAGCTAGCACAACATAAAACAATACACTTTTTTGCAGTCTACAAGTTTTAAGACTTTATTATAATACAAATCTTTATTTGTGAAGAAAGGTAATACATATATAAAGTAGGTAATTGTTATAGTTAATAGGTACTGTTCGTTATAAATATATAATTAATGACGAAACGGCCAAAATCTAGTAAATATATATATGTTGAATGTCAGATATTAGCTTTTTTTTTTATTGTCTTATAAAGTTAAAGGTTAGCTAGTAGATAATGCCTAAGGCATTAAGCTCGCTTATGTACAATAGTATTGAGCTTTTGTGCAAAAATTGTGCAAAAATAATTTTTCATTCATTCAAATTTAATTATTAATAAATTAATTATACATGGTGACTTTGAAAGGGTGTACTTTGGGCTAATATGTAGTTCTACTGATCAATACGAACAACTTTTCCCATGGAACCATGTGTCGCAAATGGAAAAAAAAATGCCTTCTCCATACAAACTAGTAATGTTAAAATGACCTAACAGAACCTCATATTAGCTCAAAGTACATCCTTTCAAATTCACTCTGTATATAAGTTTTTTGAGTGCCAAAAAGTATATTTTATTTCATCTTCAGTAATTATATTTTTTAATATCTGTTTTTTCTCATTTCATTTAAGGTAGGGTGAGGGTCAAAGGGTCTGTTAATACCAAGCTATAAATAAAAACCACTTAAAGGTCTCATAAAGGTCAATGATGGGGAAACGTTTATGTTTAAAAAACTCGATAGTTTATTGATAAATATAATTTTAAGAAGATCTTAAAGTAAACAACCAAGTTTAATTCACCAAACGTGCATTTACAGTCGAACAAATATCTAAGTTAAATGTTTATGAACGAACGACGAAAGTTAGAATTCGTCAAACTTTTGCGCCTTTTCGCAGTTATTCGGATTACATGGGAATTGAGTTAGGTCAGCCGAAGTCGCGGTCGATGATAATAGAATCCGATCGCGACTTTCATGCCGAATTAGTTCGATCACGACGGTTGTTATTAAACGTGAAGCCAATAATTGACTAACAAAACTTTGTATAGATATAAAAGGCCCATTCGGTTCTGCTTCGATGCGCCCGTTCGGTTCAGAACTCTGGTGAACCTAGTAATTTGAAATTTTGCATACAGCTCCGGCTGGCGCTTGAAGCGGAAACTTAAATGCATCAGTTATTTATGAATTATGGATGTTTACTTACTAGTTTAAACTTACTACAAATAATTAATAAATAACTTCTTGATGGTCCAATACGCTATAAAAACTACATTTTAGTAATTAAGCGAGTAAGAAAATAACACGTCGTTATAATTTATCAAAATGTATAGCGCTATTTATTTGGACCGCGCCCGGCCGCGTAGCCCGGGGACAGGCTCGGTTACCTCATTCCAATTTAATGTAGAGTCGACGACAAGTAAAATCAACACGCAGCAACTCTATGACTTTGGATTAAGGTTGAATTTACGATAAAAAAATAGTAATTAGAGTTATCCACTGTACCTCTTGAAGAACAAACCTTAATGGTTGACCAAGTCTGCTCTTAATTACTATTCAAATAATCGTGAAGGTAATGAAAACGGGATTGCGAGAAATCGTTTAACCGACTCTCGTGGTTTTATTGTTATCGTGGCTTTAGAAAAAATATAGTTTGAATAGTTAGAAGGGGCTAATAAATAATATTAGCTTTTTCTTCTACTTCCACATATTAATGACCGCCTCCGTAGACTAGTGGTTGCGCCTTTGGCATTGTATTCGGGGGTCGTGGGTTCTATTCCCACCCATGGCAAAAAAATATTAGTATGTTTTCCTGTACAGTTTGTCATGGTCTGGGTGTTTATAAATTTTAATATGTATTAATATCGTTATTTCTAGAGCACACAGTACAAGTCTAGAGCTTAGTTTGTGACCAGGGCAATATATGTGTAATGTTCTTCATATTATTATATTTGGTAGACGTTACTATAATAGTAACGTCTACCAAAAGGAAAGTTTTATTTGTCTTCTTTTGCCTAAAACTGGTAATAAATGTGTTTTGTAATTTTATTCCATATTAATGTTACACGAAGAAAACAGAGGTTTAACTAATACCCTTGGATTAATGAAACGCATCTGAAAAATAAACCCCTAATATTATGCGGACGAACTTACGGCGCGGCGCCCGAGACCGCCTAGACGGCCTCAGGGTACCCAGTGGAGAGATTTTTAATCCCACCTCATCGCCGATGCTATAAGTCTACACCGAACAAGTGGCTAGCTCGTCGCTATGTTTGGATAGGCTCAATAACACATATATAAACACTTTCACTAGTTGGCATAGTAAAACTGGGACCGACAGCTTAACGTGCTCTCCGAGGCCCTATAGTGGTGTCGTTAAATAAATATACATATTTTTTTTAATTAAAAATTCATTGGTACACATTGGGTTTGAACCAGGGACCTAAGTGTTTCAAGTCTAAGGTCTAACCAACTCGGCCACCACATATATTACTTCTAAATTAATAATTAAATATTTAAACAAAATTGAATACCTATTACTATTCACAAACCTTACTTTTAAATACAAATCATACCAGACGTCCCAACTATAATTACCACCATTTAATAATAAATATTCAGATTTATTATTGATATAAGTAATAATTTACTATGATAGATAATCAATATTACAAATGTATGTAGATTGTAGAATCTATGGACGTAGCCGGTGGTCATTGATAGTTAACATTTACAGATGTTTATAGCGACTCGTCTATCATCAAAAACACCGCCGAAAGCACCCGACTTCACTAATTGATGTTAATACGTATGTACCATAAACGCCTTAAAATGTACTCCGTTTAACCTTTTAACATTGTATAATGGTTAAAGTTTTATATTTATTTATTTACAATACTTTTAAATATCAGAAAAGGAAATTATCAGGGATTTCACAGAGTTTAAAAAGTTTTTAAAACTTCTACAAAACATAATATTCCTTTTATTTTGGTAAAAGTTGTTTGCCAAGTAGAAATTACAATAGCTAGATTTTGAAAGAAATATATTTTATAGACAGAAAAACATTATATTTGACGAATTATTCATCTTGCTTTAATGTTATGATCAATAGTCATAGGACCACTTTAATTTATATATATATGTATATATATCATCACGGATGCCTTACGGCGCCCGAGACCGCCTAGACAGCCTCAGGGTACCCAACGGAGGGATTTTTAATCCCACCTCGTCGTAGCCATGGTATGAGTCTACACGGAATAAGTGGCTAGCTCGTCGCGGTTTTTGGGATAGACTCAATAACCCATAAATATACAGTTTCACAAGTTAGTATAGTGAAACTGAGACCGACAGCTTTACGTGCTCTCTGAGGCTCTATAGTGGCATTGTTAACCACTGGGGTACTATGTGTACCAAAAACAATCCATATAATATTTTATTACTTAGACCACTATAAACTTAACAGAAAAAACATATATTACAAACATAATAATTCATATAATATTATATTTCTAGTGTATCCTTAAAAAAAAAAATTAAACCTAATAAAAGAAGTTTTGATTAGTTAAACTGTTTACATTACATTTTATTTTAATAATCTGATTTAGCAGCTAATTACAATAGATTGAATAACCTAACTATAATGTATGTACAGACTCTAAAGTAAACACAAGTAACTAGTGATTTCATCGCATCGGCTTTCCGGTCTCAGAACTTAAACAAACTTGTGTAGCGGTACACATTTCCAATTAAAATTTCTCCATTGAACCAGTGTCGTGATGTATGACTTAAGACTTGTTAACAAATGACAAAGTTTTACGTAACGATATCAAAATGTTTTAATTAAAATTATGACTGTTTTTTGAAAAAAAATGTGTCGGTAATTTAACTCTAAGACTTAACCACAGGCCGGTTTTTCAATCAAAATAATTCTTTAGAGGCTTAATGAACTTGATTGATTTTCTCACCACCTTAAGTTACTATTTATTATTTTAAAATAATCTAATTAATATTAATTTACAAATTTTAAGGCAGCATTTAAGGTAAAGAAGGATTTAATTGGTCTACTTATTTAGAATAGTTACTAAGAACGAGTTACTAAATTACCCTAAAAAATCTTTTTTTTAAAGTCAATAAGTTAGTTACTATGAGTGTAGAAGTTATATTATTTAGTACAAATAAAATATATAATTTTATAGTTAAAACAACTTTTAATTACTAACAAAAACATACAGCTACGTTGAAGCTAGATAATTGAAAAACAGTACATCAAATCTTATGTTTAGGCCACGCATCACTGACACATAATTCAATACAAGCTTTGACAATTTTCTACCTGAAAAAATATATAAAGAGAAGCTTCTGAAGTAATTTACGAAACAAGATGTTGCTAGCACGACGAAAATATCGAACCAAAAGCTCTGCTAAACTGGTTACCTACTCTTTCACTAAGCTTTATTGACTATATATAAGTATTAATAGTATCAACAGTTATCAATTCAATACAAGCTTTGACAATTTTCTACCTGAAAAAATATATAAAGAGAAGCTTCTGAAGTAATTTACGAAACAAGATGTTGCTAGCACGACGAAAATATCGAACCAAAAGCTCTGCTAAACTGGTTACCTACTCTTTCACTAAGCTTTATTGACTATATATAAGTATTAATAGTATCAAATCCAAAAGTAGCATGTCTAAAGACTGTTAGACATGCTACTTTTGGATTTTTCAGACTAGATATTATTTTAATAATATTATTATTATAAATTTAATAAGGACCTATATCTGCCTAATCAAATACAATCTAAGACCTTATAGATTTTTTTTGTCTCTACTGAAATCTTTACAGCTATTAAGCTGTAGAGATTCACATGAAATAAATATTTTTAAATATTATGGGACGGCTTAACATGCTTTCTTAGACACGAATATTGATGTTATGAATTTATTAATGAAACAGTTTTTATAGCATTTGCCGCTGAAACGGTTCTCGGGAGCCAAAAAGGCACCCGTGTTGGTATTGTTATTATTATTGTTACATGCCGGGTATCAAACTTACTTTAGGGTATTATTTAATTAATAAATAATATGACGTATAAAATATAATATGACCAGTGAATATCCAGTAAAAATTCTTCGCAACCTTCCGCATGTCCAGTAAAGACCCACTGGTCAGGAAACTAATGTATTTTTTACAAAAATATAACCTACCAATAAATATCCCGCCCGCCCGCGTCCCGAATCGCGTACCCTAGTATTCAGTTACGAATATAAAAATATAAATCAAATCTACGACCGCTTTTTTATTTTATTCTCCCAAAATCTTATCACGTATTCTTTTATTTGAATAATATTATGATTGCTTTCTCATATAATATTTCGGATAGGTAATATGATAAGTTTAATAGGTATGGCAATAAAATATGAAATGGACATTTTGGCCTACAAATAACTTGGTTGGGTGCATAAGTAACTTCTTAGGGAAACTATACACAACTGACAATAAAAATATTGATAAGCAATATAATAGAATGTTTAATTAGATTTTGTTTTATCTTAATAGTTGTCATTTAATGATAAATGAGACCATTCAACTGTTATTATTGTTACAAGAAAAACACGTGTAAAGTTTATCATCTCACCGAAACATTATAAATATGTAATATTGTACTACTTTACAAGTTATTTTTTTGAATTTTATTGCATAATAAAAATTTGAGTTTTCAGCAAATTTAATTTAACTGTAAAACTAGAATAATGATTATTTACAAACTCAAAAGTATGTTAGTAATAGATTTACAAATTAGAAAAGGTGGTTTATATAAGTATATTTCAGTATTATGTTGAAGATTAAGTATAAGTATAACTTACCTTTTGATATTTTAATTGTTTTCAGTTGTTCATAAACTGCAGTCCGATTGCATCCACGAGAAGTGCAGCGAAACCCGTCCAGTCAATAACAAATAATTATTTAACAGTCAGTCACCAAGTTACCGGCAAAAAGCTCCCGGGAAAAGCACATACGAGTGAAAGCCTACTGTGTGTTACAACCCGCTTCTAGCAGAACAATACATGAATAATGCTTTATTAATTAATTTTCATTTATGTTAATTACGGAACAGGATCGTAGCGACGAGCGCGGAACGTCGTTACAGCGACGCGTGCTTTCGACTCGACGCGCGAGCTTTGACTGGCGACTGCCTGCTAGTATTTTTCTAAATATACCCTGTTCTGTCCTTTTCGCGCACACCCTCTCGAGTACCGCCGCATGCTACATGCAATTTTCTATAAATTTTCACGTAAGCTCCGAAGCCACGTTCTGTCAAAAGCGGTTTTTACTGACGCTTAACCTGAAAAAGCTTAGGGAAAACACCGTAGTAATTAAATTACCTGTAACCCTGTAAAAACGTTGTTTTATTTTATAGCCTTATCATATTTTTAAAAAATATTAAGGCTTTATTTTCTTATTGAAATATTTCTTATTGGATCTGATCATTTCAGTAAGCATATTTTCAGTTTAATACATCAATGCTAAATGCTAAACAGAGAATAGTTATACTAAGTTGAACTGTGTATCTTGAACATGTATTAATATATTAATAATGTTGTTAAAAAAATGTGCTCCGTTTTAGGCAAATTATATACATATTATCTGTACATGTATCTAACAACCCTTACAACATTTTATTCATCTATTAAATTATTCCATTTCATTTGTTTTACAATTTCATCTCCAACCTACAAAAAAGGCACATTTACTTTAACGACCCATATATATATATTGGAGCACGGCATATGACTTTGTATCTACCCGAGTACGCAGACCTACAAAGTCCATGAATGGGGTCGATCAATAAATTGTTGTTTAACAATATTGATCGCTCCCACTATGCCTTAAATGTATTTTACCGCACCTATTTTACCTAATTACTGCTTAATTTGTCCCAAAGGTTTGACTGGTAGAGAATGCCTAGCGGCAAATTTAGTACAAAGGCGGGCTTAGCCTTTGTACTAAATATGTGCAATAAAGTTTTTAAATTAATAAATATGCCGACTAATTGATGCGGTTACGAAAGGCGTACATTACAAGTCTATTTTAATAACCTTACCGCTTTATCGTCAAATAAGTCACCCATTTTGTAACTGCACCAAGAAAGGAGACTACCACCTTGACAACAAATCGAATCGATGCAGTAGTCCCCGGTAAATCGGTAAATCCACAGACTAAAACCGAACCATAACTAGGTAACAAAACAGTGTTTGTATCTGTATGAGCGGTGGTCCGGTCGATCGGCCTAGCAGAGTTATAGAGGCCTTCATCCCACCTAAAAATATATTAGAATCTTAATTATAATAATCGGTAGTTTTCTTAGAAGAAAATGAAAAAGTTAACGAGTCCGGTCGGTCGGCCTAACAGAGTTATAGAGGCCTTCCTCCCACCTAAAATATATTAGAATCTTAAATATAATAAACGTCAGTTTTATTTTCAAAAGTTTATAGGAATATAAAAGTAATGATATATCTAGCTAAAACGTGGTGTTCAGAATTCGCTATATAGTTTTCATAATAAACAAACATCACATAAATTCTTTATTCTAGTTTCACTGGGCCGTGTTTCTTTTAACCTAAATAAAATAAACGTGAAAAAGCCCTAAAGGGAATATGACTCTAAATATAAAAGCGGTCACGTTCGTTAAATATTTTCGCAACTTATAAAATACCGCTCACTCGCTCATTCCCACTAGTTCAACTGCTTAGTTTATCCATTGGACTAGTGGGACTTTTTCCACTAGTTCAACTGAGTATAACTATTCTCTGGATGGGCTGATGAATTGAGCTGTGTTGAATCTTTAATTATTTCAAGATTTTCAAGTGGGGTTCTTAAATTAAATTCAATAAAATAACTTATATAATTTTATTGAATTTTATTTTATTTTTTATAAAACTTATAAATCACTTGATTAAAAACCTGCATTCGTAATTGAGAAGTCTGCGTTCTCCAAACAAAAAAAGCTTTCGCACTTTCAGTATTACTCGACTACTGTTTGTCGCAGAATTAGAATAATATTTTTGTCGGCTTTGTCATAATTAATCTCTGTGTTCGACTTTTTTTTAATCAAAACCAAATAATATATAATAATAATATGTAGGACAATTTACACATATTGCTTTAGTCACAAACTAAGCTTTGGGCCTGTACTATGTGAAACAATCATATAATAGATATTTTATTTTATATGTAATTGTCTTTCTTTATTTATTATTAAGTTAATAATGTTTATAAAGAGCGGACCACCTAACATAGGTGCTTATGTACCCTAAGAAATGTTTTAATTTTAAGTTAAAGGAAATAAATCATTTTTATTTTATTTTTTATATTTTTATATAACAAGTGCGAATTTTGTTCGCGTACAAACAAATAAAAAAAGGGGACACTAGGAGGTATATGGGAAAGTCTTATTACAGAACTAATTTATAATCTCGGCAAACATTTTACATAGAAACTTGAAATTTAGAAGTTTATGCAAACAACATTATAGCTTATTAATGTGTCAGCCGCGGGTTATAGCTTGTTAAATCACGATGAGTATATATTATATTAATAACTTGGAATATGTAATCACTTGTATGTACGAGATGTGACCTTGTATCTACCTGGTGGTAAGCAGACCTACAAAGTACAAGAACTTGTACCACAACGTTGCTACGACGTCCAAGCCTAGAAGAACCGTCTAGACGGCATTTGGTTACCCAACGGAGACCCAAAGTATTTAGAGTCTACACCGAACAAGCTTAGTTCGTCACGATGTTTGTACAGAATCATTAACTGGGCATCCGTAAATTAGTGGTTGCGCCTTTGGCGATTTATCCGGAGGTCATGGGTACGATTCCCACCCATGGCAAAAAAATATTGGTCAGTACAGTTGTTTTTCTGTACAGTTTGTCATGGTCTACATATTATCAATATATAAACAACAATGTATTAATCGACCTCATTTATGGACTTTGTAGGTCTGCTTACTATTAGGTAGATACAAAGTCACAAGTCGTGCTCCAAAAAAGAAATATTATGAAACTGAAATAGAAAGCATAACGTGCTCCGCGAGACACTATAGTGATATTATCATATTAACTCCTGCGGTTATGATATTAATTATATAGTTATTACATTTCGAGCATATTATAAGTTTTAATGAACCATTTCAGTCAATGTACATTCAAACTTAACAATGATATTATCTGACCACAATTTGATATTGAAACGCTATTTAATTCAACTAGATGTCCGTAGTTTGGCCAAACAATGGTTTGTGATTACTACGCACTGTGAAACTCATAATTGTATACCCTCTAGGGATTAAACCCGGCCATCGTACCGGGATTATTGACAATAGAATACCAGTCAAGATACTATTATTATTATTATTTTTGGAGAATGGCTTTTCGCTTGACGCGTAACTCTGCCAATGTCAAGTTGTTGAAAAGGCACATAGGAGTATAAATTTAATATTACAATTATTATTGTTTTATAAAAAAAAAAGTCAATAAATATTAGTTAAGGTTAAACATTTAATACTAGGTATAAACAGTACAATACAAACAAAGAAATTCAACATAGGGGAACACAAGGGCCCGTGGACAATACAGGACGGCACACAGATCTGAAAAAGAAACATATATTAGATATATAAAGTAGTTAAACATTTAATTTAACTTCTATTATATATTAAGGCACAAACTTATACAAGGGGCCCCTGAAACTAATAAAAACCGGATCCAGCGGTCCAGAAGTAAATATTCATAGGAAGTATAATAGGAATATATTTATAATTAGAATCCTAATTTGAACTTTATTAAATATTTTGCTATAGCCAGTATCTTCGGAGGACTTCTAAAATTTAAAATTATGCTGAGCATGGGTATCCACACAGCTGAACCCAGAAACGATTCCAGATCGAATTTTGAGGCATCGCAGAATATTGACAGTCTATCTGACCAATGCCTTTGGATTTCCCTATTAAAAATGCTATCTGCTCTGGAAGACTCCTTGTCAATGTCAAAATATACAACTTTGGGGATGAGTAATAATGACTTATATGGATATTTAAAAGTGGGATACCAGTCGGAGGAATAAATGGGATATTTGAGCTTAACAAATTTAAGGTAACTAACTAACAGGGATGGGTTATTTTTGTTTCTCCAATATGGAGAATTTAAAAGATTTAATAATGATTCCAATTTATGCATAAGAGGATGAGAGGGGGATAGAGAGATTTTGTAAAAAAAGCGGTCTGATAGGTATTGTCTTCTTATGCATAAAGGAGGTTCGGCACATTCATTTTGCAGGGCAAGAATGGGAGTTGATTTTATTGCTCCAAGGATGATTCGAATGCTCTTAGCTTGGATTCTGTATAATTTGTTTAAGGATGCTTTATAACAGGGGGCAAAGAAGAATGAATGCATAATCTAGATTGCTTCTTACAATAGAGTTATAAAGTAGTATTTGGAAGTAAGGGTGTGATCCCCACCAGTCAAGATACTAAATTTACCTATTTTTTTTTTCTTTTTTTGTTTAATTTGTTCTTCCTGTGAAGAACTAGCAAAGGGATCATAGCCCATACAGCCTAGTTTTTTTCTTTTTTAATATAAATAAGTGTTTTTAGTACTAAATTTTTAACTCTAAGGGCCGGATTAATAAACGTTGCTTAATTTAAATCATTGCTTCCAACTCTCAAAATTTAGTTTTTTGTTATGCAGTTTGACAGTTTAAAGCAATGGCTAAAACTTTTCTTTGATAAGCAACGACTATTAATCTTGACATTAAAAACCATTTGACCTAAAAAAAAGTGTATAAGCATTACTACTGAATCCAGCTATGAACTTGAAATTAATTGTACTTTATTAGACATTTTATAATAATATTGATATCATAAAAAAAAAATATGGTATTATTTATGCCTCTTAACTTAAAGGTACATAAACCCAATTTCAAAATTAAAAATGTCAATAAAATTAAATTTGGTACACTCCAGAACAAATAAACTTAGAAATACGAGTTCATTATTATTTTATTATCTACTTGACAAATTCCTTTTTCAAGTATCACAATGGGCCTTCGTAGCTTTTAACTCACAACACTTCCCGCCCACGGTCACATCTCACGCCTCGCGTGGATGTCAAAAAATCAAAGTAATGAATAGGCATTAAGTCTCAAATATCTTTTTTTGTGGTATGGCCGCCTGTCAAATGCTTTTGATGGAAATTAAATGCAACAGCATTAATTATATGACTGCTATGTCAAAATGTGTAAATTGCTAAGTAAAATATTTGGAGATTTTTTCGGTATGCTCTTTTGCCATCCAACGAATGAAAATCCTATGAATACTATTGAGGTCATTTCATGCATTAGTCTAATAGGGAAATATGTTTCCTAGTCTAGGTTGTAGTTTGTTTGTTTGTCTGTGTACCAAAAACAATGATATTAATTCATATTATATAAGTCTACAGGCCATTTCCCTTTATATATATTATATACTAGCGGCCCGTCCCGGCTTCGCACAGGTTTGTATAACTTTAACTATATGCTCAGCGCACGCCACGGAAGGCCTCAGAAACGATACTTTTCCCCCGTTTTTAAAACATTTTTGGTTACTGCTCTACAACTATAGGACCTAGCGTGATATTATATAGCCTATGTTACTTCTGAATAATGCAGCTTTCTAATGGTGAAAAAATTATTGCAATCGGTCCAGTAGTTTTTGAGTTTATTCATTACAAACATACAAAAATACAAATCTTTCCTCTTTATTATATTAGTATAGATATAGATAGATATACATACAGAGAGTTCAGATATAGAGGCCGTTTGTGTTTTAAGAGTCTCATAGCAAAAGTTTTTAAATATTCCCAGATAGAAAGAAGTGATCTATGTAACATAACATTGTACCTAACAATGCTATATACCTATATATATAACATAATGTAGAGCGGGTATGGTAGCCATGGTCAACATGTTTACTGTACAGAAAACAGACTAATATTGTTTTGCCTTGATTAGAAATCGAACTTACAATCTCGGAATGCAAAGCCAACGACGTAACCACTAGTCCACGGAGGCGGTCAATACACAAATGCTTAAACTGTCTGCAACTTAATTCATACATAATATTTATTTTACTTCTCAAAAATTAAGTTCTGATGATAATATAAATAAGTAGGATGTCGGAATAGTCATAAGCTATACAATGTTTGTTTGAATAAAAAATAATACCACTTTTATATATTGTGCTATTTCTTTTTTCGTTTCTATTTTCCCTTGATTTTATATAAAGATAATTTATATGGGTTATAAATAATAAATGCTCAAATATAATAGACCAGTAAAAAAATCAATTTAAATAAAACACGTTTCTTTTTTACATTCATTTCTCATTATTTCTAATGACATTGTGTATTTAATGAAATAATTATGGATTTTGATAGAATTTTGACATTTTGAAGCAATTTTTTTTTTTTAGAAATATATTTGTGTTTTTTAATTTGTTTTGTATTGTATAATCTTTGTAAAATACGGCTTTTGTTCACCTTTGGGGTTTTTGTAAATTTTTGTGTATTTATTAATATTTTGCACACCTGTAATAGGGTAGAATATGCTGATCATAAAATCATTTGTAACACCATTCTTCTGTACCATGTTCTGGCAAATAAAGATATATTATTCTTATTTTTATTATTATAACATTTTGTATATGTCCCATCACCAGAACTGACCCATCACGTACCTAAGTACGTAAATTACTGAGTACTAGCTATAGTTACTGAGTATTTTTATACATGGCTCTAACTTATTTAGAAAACTTGTTAACCTTATTTCTTTACGACGAAAGCAAAAGGGATTGACGCCATGAAGAAGTATTATTAATTACACTTGTATGCCTAAATAAATATTTTAAAAAGTCAATTTAAATATTTAACCGTAACAAACTATACCCTACCTTCTCGTACATTCAATATATTTTTCAGATCGAAAATTTCCATGTGTATTGCGCAGCAATGTCCCAATTTTTATATTATAAACAAAGCACCTGCAAATACTTTATTTTCAATCACATTTTAATTTACAGTACCTACATGAAATTACTTTTCGAATGGGAGCTGTGTAAATTTTACTGCAATTAAATGTTCACAATATAAAAGCGATTTGATCGTCAACAACGCCATTCCATTCGATGTTTACGATGTATCGAATGGTTTCGGGAGATCGGCTCTCTGTTCCTGTCTGTGGTCTCATACAATGTACAGATTTAAATTTTGATGATATATTCCATTCCAAGTTTGAATTTTTCCATATAGATTGAATTCGTAAATGGAATTGTATTTAGAAATTTGAGCTTTCTTGTTATTCTTTTAGAGTTTGTTGTATCATTATAATTTATAACATTGCTTTTCAGTTGCCAGAATTAGTATTGGGTTTCTGGAAAATCAAAAAGTAATGTTTATGGTTTTGAGACTCGAGTGTACGTCCTCTCTGTCTGTATGCATCAAATATCTCAAAAACTACTGGTCCGTTTTACTTAAAATTTGGTACGGTTATAGATGATCAATAAAAAAAATATAGGCTCAAATAAAAAAGTTTTTTTTTTTAAATAGCAAAAAGGGTATTTTTGGAAAGCACTAATGTTTTGATTATTTAAATCTATTTTTTCAATTTATTTATAAGGAATTTGCAAGATATATTTTCTATTTTACTATATATTGCACCGTGCATTTCTTTTATTTAAAGCGTTTCTAAGGATTTGGTTGACACGGGTAAACGTTGATATGGTAAATTCCGGTAAAAAGTCTGAAGCCTGCAGTTTCCTCCTCCTTCAGGCGATTAATCCAACCACTCGCAAGTTAAATCATACATAGCTAAGGAGATTGTCTCATACACATATAATAGACATTCCAATATGGTAAATTATATTTAGTTATAAAATAAAACTAATTTAGATTAAAACATAATTTGTGTTTTGGTAAAATAATGTATATCAAAGATTTATTTAAAAAGTACCCATAGCACTAGTTGCGTTCATACACATACACATATGCACACATATTTACACACATGTAATTGTAATGTGACTTTACTGCACTGTTAACCAAAACTTTTACTTCCCAATAAACTGGAAAAAGTTCAAAACAATACACAAAATTGACACTAATGAATACCAAAAAAGACAAGAAAAATTATAAACAAACAGCCAAATTTGGCTTGTTCTTTCCATATTATTTCCGTAACAAGCAAATGAGACTCATTATCAATTAGGATGTTCACTATAATTAGTTTGACGGTTGACTACGTTCTCACACAACCCACCTTTGTTATGAGTGGTGACCTGTACATGTGAAATATATTGTAGGGTAAGCGACATTATTATTCACCACATAATCTAGGTAGGAAACACATTTAGGTATTATAAAAGAATGAAGTATCCACCTTATTTAACGGCGACCAGGAAAAACTAATGGTGGTTTTTAACATATAATAATATTATAATAATAATATGTAGGACAATTTACACATATTGCTCTGGTCACAAACTAAGCTCTAGGCTTGTACTATGTGTACCAGAAGCAACTATATTATATAGTTGCTTCTTACATATTATATTTTATAAAATTACTGTAAATGGACAATATTGGAGAACGTTTTTCTCCCGATACAAAGTATTTTATACTACACCTACGAAAAAAAATAACTTTTTGGTTATCAAAACATAAATAGTCTGCACATTTACAATGCATTTTCATAAACTTTTATTGCCCGCTTAGCGCGTTAATAATGGATTGTTATATATCTTTTCCATCTCTATATTTGTATCATAGTGTCACTGCCTCGTTTTCCAAAAAGTAGTAAGAAACAGGGTGTAACTTAAAATATCTGTATTAACATACAAATTTTAATTCTATGAACACAATTAGTTTTTATAATGCTTTACTAATTGTGATAAAAAAAATATCAAAAGGTAAGTTAATTTAAAATTGAACTATAATAATATATTAGTGTCAATAACTCGGGTGTTTGCCCTAAATTATTATTGTGAATTGTTTCATGAGAGATCCATCAACTTTAAATCAATACGAAGCATATTAGCATACACTATACAGTAATAGTGATTTAAGCATATTGAATCCATTATTAGTTTTATCATAATCTTTGCTAAATATCTAATTGAAGTGTATCCCTTATCACTTGATAACCATAGTTGGAAATTAGTCGCCGCCGCAGTCAGTTGTGAAAGTGATAATTATATCTATGAGTATATATTTTTCATTAAATATTATGAAAGAGTGAAACATGATTCGAACTTGATTAAGAAAATTTTGTTTATGTTTAATTAATAATGAACGGATTTTTTCAGTTATAAAACATGGTAAGTTTCGGTTTGTACAATTATTTATTTATCTTAAGTATTTATATTGATTAAGTATTTATGTTTATTAATTTTATTTTCAATTGATATGCTTGTAGATTTAAGATGTAACTAATTATAAAATGTAGTCTCTTAATATTTACCATTCAATTAACAAGCATGTAGGAAAGTCAAAAAGTCAGATATGGTATTACAATTTACTTAGGGCATGACCAAAATATAGCATATAACTTATATAGCCAAGATTATATTAATATTTTAAGAATAAAAATTTGTATGAAATTTGACATTACTATCCCCAGTATAAGTTTGGTACAAGTATATTAAGAACAAATATTTAAGATATGATTATAAAGAAAATATGCATCTAGATACATACTGTTTATACGTTATTTATTTATACAGTATTTATAATAGGATTGAATTTAATAAAGTAATAACATGAGAATATCGATTAGACACCACATTTGAGGTATTGGGTGAACTCTATATATAAGTATTATTTTTAAATTTGGTTTAACATATTATGTTTAAAACATTAAGGTCTACTTACTATGCATAGTGTTTTTAAATTAACTTAATACCTAAATATTTTTCCTGACTGTCGAAATGTGTTATAGTTATATTTAGATAGTTAAATACATTTAAAATAGCCAATTTTTTTTTTATTAGGGAGATATTTTATCTACTATGTCACAATGTTATGTATTAATAATATTATTAATACATTCTTGTTCTTTAAACCTTTACATAAAAAAATACACTAATAACTTGTTATCTGCCAATAAATTGAGATTATATTAATTTATTTTTACAAAGAATTGTTAACTTTTTCATTGACACTCATTGATAAGTCATTTTATAGCTTCACGTACATTGGAATAGGTCTATAATAAATACCTAACAGACGTCGACCCATAGCACAATAGAGTTTAGTCATAGCAATTTAGTCATTACAACAACAAATTTGTATATATCTATTAATTAATTTTATTGATTTAAGGTTTGGTTTGATACATTATGATGAGTCAGCATTCGTTGTGTATTTATTTGTTACTACACATACACTTGTATACAAACTACTACATGTATAAATTTAATTATGTATTTAAAAATATTCATAAATAAATTAATATAGGTAAAAAACTCTTAATAAAAATTTATATAACATAATTCAAGTACCTTATTCATTCGTTTTAAATATCGCTACTACCATACCTCGCACAACTTTTGCCTGACTTATATAAATGCAATTGTTTATTTAAAAAAAAAAATACTTATAGACAGTTCCTATATAATTATTAGTAATTCTTCGTTATTCATATACAAAAATGTTAACTTCATAGCTTGATCTGTCATTTTTATATATGAATAACGAACCGTTATGTTAACGAAGATTAAAGGAATAGGCCTATTTTAATTTCCTTTAGGAGGGACGCACACTGTCAAGAACGACTGGCTCAGTAGTCCTTCAGATGAATGCCTTAGAGCTGATAGCTCGGTATTCTATGAACTCAGGCCGTGCCACCAGTGTGCTTTCATCGCTGCACGAGTTCAGAGAGAACGAGGTGGAGCAAGTGGGTAACAAGCAATGGAACTGGAAATATTTAAGGGTGAGTGTCAGTGGGTATGGAATTCAACCGTTGAAATAATTTCTCGTAGTAGCATTCTATAAATATATTTATTTATTATTATGACGAATCCCTTGCGGGGTAGGCAGAGACCACTGAGTTCTACTTGAATGTTACACAGCAATGTGCTTTAGTGAAAAAGAACGAAAAGTTGCTTGAAAATAAGAAACTATTAACCTTTTTTCTTAAAAAAAATAAACAAATATCATACGTAAGACTTAAAAAAATACAAATACTTTGTAACGAAAAGTTATTGCTGTAACAACCGTGCTTTTTAAACTTCTTTTTTAAGAATTAGATTTTTAATTATAAGTTCGGAATAAAAAATGGATTTAAGTTTTTTGTATTGTTGTCGCAATCCCCAGTTTTACTCCGTAATTCTGAAATCATACCAGTTCAATATTACCAAAAAAACTAGGATTTTAATCTAAAAAAACCTAGTTATATTTTTACCTGACAGCATTTGAAGTTTTATACCTAATGGTGAGCAGACAAATCGATACAAGCATTGAGCGCTCCTACTATGCCGGCTAAATGATGCGGTTACGAAATTGACGGCGGCAAAGACAAATTTGCTTACTACAATTGGCTTGCGTAACTTCATCGTTAAATTAACTGCCCGTTTCGTAACCGCACCCTAAAATGAGATTATCACTTAGACAACAAGTCGATGTAATAGTCTCCTGAAAACCGGTAAACCCACAAAGAATAAAAGCAAAACAATAGAATAAAAGAAACTACAATTTACATTGGAACGTTTAGCTCTACCTCCTAATTATTTATTATACATTGGAGGCAATGTATACTGATATTATTGGCCACAAGAGGTAGATATATACTATATACCTAATTAATATATCAATAGTCGTGCCAAAACTATACAGACTTTTTTTTAAAACAAAGGCTTCAATTCTTCCTTCTCTAATAATACTTTTATTTTATTTTACCATTTTAATGTTATGTATGTTAATTACAATGTTAGTGCACATGTGTAATGTACTCATTATTATTTGTAACAGGTAATAAATTGTTTTTTCTGATAATCAGTATAAAATGTTAATAAGGTTGGGATCCTGGAGACCTGAGACACAGGCTTTGTGCCTAATACAGGCTCCAGTCTCACAAATTTTGTTTCAAATGGTGTTGTGAATTATAAATAAACTTTTGTGAGAAATAAATGAATTATTATTATTATATATTTATTTATCTCTGTTTAAACGGGGTTGTACTACTGCCCATATAGATTCATAAACCGTCAAGTGACCTATAATCATGTTTCGGTTTTAGTCTGTGGATTGTCCTGTTTTTCGGAAACTACTGCATCGATTTCTTGTTTCATTTTATGGAGATACGAAACGGGCGATTGATTTGACGATAAAGCAGCGAGGATATTAAAATAGACTCGTAATGCAAATACGTCTTTTGTGTCCATTTCGTAACCGCATCATTTAGCTGGGATAGTGGGAGCTATCAATATTGTTAAATAACAATGTATTTAACGACCCCGTTCAGGGACTTTGTAGGTCATCATATATACCATCAGGTAGATACAAATTCACATGCCATGCTTCGATAAAAAGAATATATAAACTAACCTAGACTAATTCAAACTGATTTTAAAATTAAAGGATAATTTTACTTTGTCTCTGCTTATTTGTCCATATTTAATTAGTCACTACTAGTTAGAAGAAATACTAAATCATGATAAAATAAATTTTAATCAAATTATTTTTAAAGGAAATAGGTAATGTAAAAGGTAATAAAACTTGTGATAACAGTAAGTTCATATAAGTCAATATATACATCCTTATAAGTATTGATACGCTTTTAAATATTTTGATCGTAAAAAGTGTTATATTTTGTTACAGGGTCAATTTGACCAAAAGGATTTGGAAGGGTTGTACCGAAAATACGATGACAAACTAAAGGAATCGTTAATTAACATTTATATTTGTTTATTAATATTCTTCTCAACTGTGCATATAGCTGTAGTTGTATATACTACTTATGTAGAGGTAAGCTATATACTTATTATTTAAATACCGAGCCAGATTATGGCAAACTGTACAGAAAAACGTAGGTACCAATACTTTTTTTGCGATGGCTGGGAATTGAACACACGACCTCCGGATACAATGCCAAAGGCGCAATCACTAGTCAATATAGGCTATGTTTATTTAATTTTACATTTATAAAAGGTACCTAAAACTACTAGGTACCCTAAAATATTCCACCCACCTTAAATATATCCTCGAATCCTAAGCGATGAACCCATTCTTATTATACTGTACAGAAAAACATATTTGATATGTAATATGCCTGTGGGAATCAAACCCACTAATTCCAGATACGACTCAAGGCCGGCAGCCACTGAACTGTGTTAGCAAGTTACCAATGTTACCAAGAAAAACTCTTTACAGCTACATGTAGATCCCTTTTTATAGCCTATAAAAATAAGTCTTATACTAGTTACCTAGTTAAAATTATTCAACGTTAATTATTTAATTTTAATATAACTGGTATACGACTTGGACTCGTTAAAGGGAGCTTCGCTTCGGCTGGTCGAAGTGCCCCGCGGCGAGTCCAGTTTCCTTAAAGTGCTTATTATGTGTATAGAGGGCAGCACCATTTCCTAACTATTGTCAACGTCAAATGAACCATAATACAAATAGCATAGAGTGGGAAATAACTTTTCTTAGCATTCACACCGTAGTATTATAGTATTATGCCGAATATAAATGCCTTTTAGATAATTATAAATGCCGTTAGAGTTTTAGCTAATATACATATAATATGTATACTTTTATTATTAGACATTTTTATACTTTTTGTTTATTATACTTTAAGTTGTTTTTAGCCGACTTCAAAAAAGGAGGTTATTAATTCGGATGTAAGTTTTTTTGTTTAAAATTTTGGGTTACATATTTTTTTTAGAACCGATACGACGAATAAAAAAACTACTATTTAGCTAAATTAAATATATATATAATTTCGTTGATGAGCATAGAGTGGGAAATAACTTTTCCATATTTTTTTTCTAACTAAAATTGTCCATGAAACATTTATTACAAAGTACATTTTCACATAAAACCATTTTAATAAAAGCACAAGGATTATTTTATTTAAAAGTTCGTTTCATGTATTAATTTATGAAAGTAGGGAGATACCCTAACATCATCTTTCCCAACATGAGAATAAAATATGCCATACATACACAAATAAATAGTGAAAACAAAAATTATTATATACAACCAATGTTTAAGGAGTCCGAATTTTGCGGCTAAGAATGTAATAAGGCGAATTTAGTCCTTAGGCCACTTCCGTTTATTAATCTTACTTTCACGATTTGACTAAAGATTTTTTTTTCAGCTTATCGAATGGCACCCGACCTATTTATCAATAGCGATGTATGTATTAAGAGTGCTGATCCCAGTTCTGTGTCTCTGGCGGAAAATTTATGAACCTCTTAAGAAAAAATGGTTTTGGATACCTATTTGTGTGACATTCATTATTACAGCAGACCTCGTTATAACAGGTAATTATATGTACCATTCGAGTGCCTTACCTTAGGGTACCCAGCGGTGAAGTCATATTCCTACCTCGTTTTATCCGATGGTATTCTGACTCTACACCGAAGTAGTGGTCAGCTCGTCGCGGTATTTTGGATAGACTCTTTAGGTAGGATGAAAGTTTCTATAACTTCTTTAGGCTGACCCACCGGTCTCTGTACCACCGCCCATACAGATGCAAAAAGCGTCAAATGACCTAATCATATTTCGGGTTTAGTGTCTGATATTCAGGTGTCCGGTTTTCAGGTGACTATTGCATCAATTGGTAGTTGAGGTTATACTCTTCTTTCAGGGTGCTGTTGCGAAGCGGGCGGTGGATTTGACAATAAAGCACGAGAATATTACTCGTAATGCAAATTCTTAGTCGGCATAGTAGGAACAATTAATGTTGTTAAACAACAATCTATTAATCAAACCCATTAATGGATTTTATAGGTCTGCTTATCATCAGGTAGATAGTTACATGCCGTGTTCCAGAAAAAATAAAGATACATCAGTCGTACATTTAGTCCTACATACGCAAAGTAGTGCTATATTGCTGTCCACTGTACTATTGATCAAACTCATTGAGTTGCTCTTATCTCTACATCAAGGTATCCAACAATGATAGCGAGTGACTAATTGCTTATCACTCTATCAGCTAACCGACAAGACAACTCTAATAAAAATACCATCCATTGGAATTATCAAACTAATTAAAAATCTAGAGGAAATCCCCTTACATTGATATTGGTGCAGTTTAAAAAAAAAAGAAGTTGCATTACTCTCGCGCTCCTATTGATACGTGATGTTATGTATTCCTTTCTCGATAAATGGGCTAACACTAAAATTTTTTTTCAATTCGAGCAACCAAATTAGTACTCGTATAAATAGATTTCTTTACATCTTTAGACTTACATAATTCCTAAAACCAATCGACTTAATAATTATCTCGCTTCGAGTGCAAAAGCATTTTCTATAAACAAAAAAATGTATAGACCTAATTGCATGCATAATAATATAAACAAAGTAATTTATTATTTTGAAGCATAGAACTAAACTCCATTGATTCAATACTCGAATCGCCTGACGCAACAATCAGCAAAACCGCTTATACCTAAACTACTAAATATTTGTAATAAATTATAATATTACATTGCAATTATTTTATTTAGGTCCCTAGTTCAAACCCCGGTGTGTACCAATGAGTTTAGTATCTAATAATTTATGTACATTTGTTTAACAACACCACTATAGTACCTCGGATAGCACGTTAAGTAGTTGGTCCCAGTTCCACATACCAACTTATGAAACTGTTTATAGGTAGGTTATTGAGTCTATCCAAACATCGCGACGAGCTAGCCACTTGTTTGGTGTAGACTCATATCATCAGCTACGACTAGGTGGAATTAAAAAGCCCTCCGCTGGGAGGCTGTCTAGGCGGCCTCGGGCACCGTAAGACACCCGAGATGATATATATGTACATTCCATTTTTTTTTTCTTTTAATATCGGTGTACTAAATTTTGTGTAACATGCTACTACACTACACAAAGAAATATCACCAACAAACAAACACTTTCGTCTTCACGTGTTCGCTCTCAACAAAAAATCTTTAGGACGAAATATCTTATGATGTTTCGAAAGACTAAATAATTATTTCAAATATTTCATTGTTTCAGATATAACAGTAGCAATTTACAGCAGCCTCATTTACGACATAGCACTTAGGCCTGCTTACGCTACCATGGTTCTTCTATCAGTTTACATATTCCTGCCTATGAGAAACAACTACCTGGCCATCATACTTGGCGCCATAGTTACTTTGGTCTACGTTCTCGTCCTGGCTTTCTTCACTTATGTCAACGATCCGGATAAAACTGTAGTTGTAAGTAGCTGTTCTTACTTACCTATTATTACTTACATCGCATTACTAGAATCAGCTAAGTGTATACGAATTACATTTGCACTCATTAACTAAGTGTATACTTAAGAAAAATAGCTTTAACGATCAATGTGATTGTTAGATCGTAATAGTACTGTATTAATCGTGTACTGTCATGGATAAAAACAAAAAAAAACACATGTATGCCTTTATAGATTTTTATATTTTTATAAAAAGGATAATCTTATATTAAATTTTTTAAAGATAAAATCCTGGTGGGCGGAACTCGAACACAAAATCCACAACTGAATTTTATGTTTTTTTAGTATTTTTTAATTTTTATAAATTCCTTAACAGTATAATCTAATATTGATTTTTTTAAACATAAAATTCAATGAAAAAAAATCTGGTGGGCGGGACTCGAAATAACGACCGTTGCTTTGAACCTGGTTCCAAAACCAAGATCAGACTTCACTGCCATCTAGTATTAGAAACTAGGACTTCCAACTTCATTTTAATATAGAGTTTTTAGATGTAAAGCACATAGAGGGCGTCAGAAATAACAAATTTCGTGAAGGGTGACTGGCACCTGTTTGGCTTAGTGGTTGCCGCGAAATTGAGCATCGTGGGCTCAAGTCCCTCACCACCTGTATTTTTTTCAATATTTAAAAACATCTATATAATATACAGTTTGGTTTAACTGCTATTCATCCCAGACACGCTACTAATTATTTTTCATTAGCTTGATATTTGTTATCATAATTAAATATGACAGAATATTATATGCAAAATGGCACCCATTCGAGCGTATGCTGCATAGTCTACCAATAACAACAAAGACTAGTTAATTAGCATCAAATTACTAACCGGCATTGGAACATAAACACTTACTATAATATATATTACTAAGAACTCACAGTCCGGTGTTGTACTTCATGTAGGTATTGATCAGCAACTGCATCTATACTGTAAAGCAAAGGTTCAGTATTTGTCGTGTTTCGGTTTTTGTCGCATCGATTTATTGTCGAGGTGGTAGTCTTTTTTCAGGGTGCGATTACGAAACAGGCAATTGATTTGTCGATAAAGCAGTAAGAGTATTAAAGTAGACTAGTAATCCAAATTGGTGTTGGTCCTTGCCCATTTCGCAACCACCTTTCACTGGTTGGCATAGTCGGAGCGATCTAAACAAAAACAACAGGATATTAATCGATCCTATTGTTTGAAGATTTTGAACTGATTACAAATACATTACATATTATACGTGGTGACCGAGTTGGTTAGACCTTGGACTTAATAACACTCCTCTGGTTGGAAATCCGGTGTGTACCAATGAGTTTTTAATTAAAAAATTTAAGTACATTTGTTTGACAACACCACTATAGTGCCTCGGAGAGCACGTTAAGCTGTCCGTCCCGGCTTCACTATACCAACTTGTGAAACTGTTTATAGATGGGTTATTGAGTCTATTCAAAACATCGCGGTGAGCTAGCCACTTGTTCGGTGTAGACTCATACCATCGGCTACGACGAGGTAGGATTAAAACCTCTCCGCTGGGTACCCTGGGGCCGTCTAGGCGATCTCGGGCGCCGTAAGGCATCCGTGTTGATATGTAAAATACATACGTCGTGCTCCAGTTAAAGACATAAAAAAAAGTTCTGGTAGTTATTAGGAACAGTTTTAAACTGGTCCTGGTTAAATACACCTTTAGACAAAGATTGCCGATAAGAATCTGGAAGGAATCTTTGTACCAGTTATCATGAAACAGCAGATGCAACAGCAAGCACTTATATGGACTATCCTTATACGAACGTAGTAACCATTAATGTCTTTTTGTCGGAGCACGGCATGTGGCTCTCTATGTACCTGGTGGTAAATAGACCGATAAAGGCTATTATTGAGGACAACCACTAAAATTGTGTTTAACAGTATTGGTCGCTTCCCCTGTTCCGATAAATTATGCAGTTACGATATGGGCCGCAACTAAGACGGAATTGCGTTACGACTCTTATTGTAACATTTCGTTGCTTTATAGCCAAATCAACTGCCCGTCTCGTAAGCGCGGCGTGAAAGAAGGCTACTACTTCACCAAGAAATTGATGTAGTAGTCTCCTGAAAAAGGTGAAATTAAAACTGAAACGTATATCTTATACTTATTAGGTGTACTCTAGCTGCTTGGCTATCGGTTACATTTTACTGGCAATTTTTACTTACAGATCTATTTAGAAACGTTTCACTAAACCAGATTTAACCTAATCCATATTCTAAATGTGTTTTGTCACTCTTGTTCCATATTAATGTAATAGGGGAATTCAGCGATTCTAGCTGTTGGAGAAGCGCTTCTATATATATAGAGAGGTTAAATTTAAGCATCTAATACGCACCTAATCCATATATATATTTGTATATATATAGATTAGATGCTTAAATTTAACCTGTATATAGAGCTTGTGCTCTATATACAGGGTGTACTTCGGGCTAATATGAGGTTCTGCTGATTAAATCCAACAACTTTTCCCATGAAACCATGTGTCGCAAATGAAAAAAATCTTGGCTTCCTCATACAAAGTGGCCATTTTAACATTACTAGTTTTATTTTTAAGGCAATTTTATTTTCCTTTTGAGACACATGTTTCCATGGGAAAAGTTGTTCGATTTGATCAGCAGAACCTCATATTAGCCTAAAGTATATCCTTTTCTGCCAGGCTCTTATATATACAAAGTCATCCTGTATATATATGAGTCTGTATATATAAGAGTTATAATTATAATTATCGTAATGCAAATTCGCCTTTCTCGCCTCCCATTCCGTAACCGCATCATTTAGTCGGCATAGTAGGATTGATTTATATTATTAAACAATTGTATTGATCGACCCCATTCATGGACTTTGTGTTACCTACATCAATCTTCTAAATATATATAACTCAAAGGTGACTGACTGACTGACATAGTGATCTATCAACGCACAGCCCAAACCACTGAACGGATCGGGCTGAAATTTGGCATGCAGGTCGAAGTTTTAACGTAGGCATCCGCTAAGAAAGGATTTTGATAAATTCTACCCCCAAGGGGATAAAATAGGGGACGAAAGTTTGTATGATAAAAAAAATAACTATTCCACGCGGACGAAGTCGCGAGCACAGCTAGTGTAGATATAAAGTCATATACCTGCTCCTATAAATAAATAAAAAAAACAAAAACTTTTTTTTTGCAAATAGTCAATTTGTCCGGAAAAATCGTGAAAAGCGTAGTGAAAATCTGCTAAATTTATGGGGATAATACTCCTAGGTTTGTACTTTATTGTTTTGTAAAAAAAAGTGGTAAAAATTACGTGTTCAGATTGCTCTTATTTTATTCATTAGTATAGCCGAGCAAAGCAGCTAGTATAATAGTAAAATGTAAGTAAATTAATGAAATAGATCATAAAATACTACTTTATTATCTAAATAGCTACTTATAATGCATAAACAACACATGCACTAAAGTATTACATATTATATGCGCTATAATATAATATATAGAATTATTAATACATACATAAATATATATTAAGTATATATATATATATATATATTTATAGTTGTGATTATGCAAATAGACCAATTTCTTCCATTTTGTATTATCTGGATATATTGAAACGCTGGAAATCGCGTAAACGGTTTCAAAGTACAGAGCGATGGAATGTTTAATTAATATAATATTAGAATATATATAGCTATATAGTTTTTATAACAACCAATATTTTTTTTAATGTACCTACTAGTTTTGTTAGTTGTAATTTTTTTTTTGACACAATATGCTCAATAAGCTTTTTTTTTTATTTTTATACTGGAACATGCATAGTATGTGACTTTGGTAGTACACCAGATAGATGGGTTCGATCAATACATTGTTGTGTAACACCATTGTTCGCTCCCACTATGCCGGCTAAATGATGCAGATACATTATCATAAAAGCTTAATATTGAGCTTTAGTTAAAATTTTCAGAATTACCATCAGCGATGACATGGTGAAAACAAAGTACCCCTCCGCTGGGTACCCTGAAACTGTCTAACCAATCTCTTGCGCCTTAAGCCACCCGTAATGATTAAAAAAACTAATCTAACAACCTTTAGCCCTAAAAGGGGAATACCAAGTAATCTAATCAGCAAATATAGTTAATAAGATAATAAAAATGCAATTTCTCTGCCACTTAATCTAGGTTTTTTCCTTACATGGGCTAATAATTATCTTGTTGAACCTTGAGTTAAATATTATCTTTGGATTGGAATGTAATACACTACACACATACATTTTCCTTAAGTACCTATTTACTTACATATGAATGAAAAAATTCCATTAATAAATTTTATTGTGTTAACTTTATAGAGTTACTTTTTTGTTATACTGAAATGACAATTGATGTAAGCTATTTTACATAAAATTTCAAATCTATCTATATAAATAAAAATCAATTATCGGATATGTATGTGAGCGCATCACTTGGGAAGAAGGAAGGAAGGGCTGCACCTATTGGGCTTATTCCTTTTTTATGTTTGTAGTTGTCAGGACAAGATTTGTATGAAAGAAAATGTTTCAATAATCGTATGAAAAAGTTATTAAATTTAAAAGTAAAAAAACTCCATTTATAAAAGTGAGTGAGAGGATGGGAGAAAAGATAGTAACCATCCCTACTATCTTCAGTCTTCAAAAGTATTAACTGATTGATGATTATTCAGTTTTGTTCAGTTTCTTACATTGTTTTAGCAAGTATAATAACTCAATGGCTTTAGCTGTTACTTTGTCTGGAAAATCATAGATTTTGAACGTAGTAAAAATCTTCTAAAACTTTGAGAAAAATATTTTCTTTATTGTTTTGAGAAAGAAAAAAATATTTTCTTTATTTATTGCTTTGTGAAAATGGGTAATAAAAATTACGTGGTCGAAAATCGAAGATTTGGTATTACTTTATTCTTTAGTATAATAGTATAAATTTCGATTTTTTTTTTTATCTTAGAATATGAATGAGTGAATAGGTCTGAAGGACCAAAGTTTCATATTTAATTTCCGTAATTAAACAAAATTAAGATTTTTAAGACTACAGTCTTTAAAAAATCTCATATATCGGTATAGCATATAAGATATATTTTAGAGGATTCAGATGGGTGTGGGTACTTATTGTATTGTACCTCATAAATTCCATGTTTTTTTTTTATTGGAGCTCGGGATGTGACTTTGCATCTACCTGATAGCAAGCAGACCTACAAAAACCATAAATGGGGTTGATTAATACATTATTTCACAACATTAATAGCACATACATATACATACGAGTTTGTATTTATGTAGTTTTGCAACTTTATCGAATGTTTTTCTGGTGAAATTTACACCTTTTCAAAGAATTTCTTATAACACAAACACCCTGTATATCTATTCCCTCTCTATGTGTATCAAAATTATTATACCATATTTTGTATACAATCAAAGTTGTTCATAAAATAAGCACGTAATAATCTTCTTTAGATATGGGTATTAAAATAATCATTCTAATTATATGGAAATCATTAATATTCACACATCAAACACGTTCGATAACATTAGGATAATGTTTATTTAAAATTGTTTAATAACCTTAATTTTTCTGCATTAATATGCATATTTTATGATATAAACTCTTTTATATTACGACTCTTCCGGAAACTGAAATAAACTAAAAAGTAGAACGCTGTATGTTTATAAGAACCTACTTAGAAAATTACATCAGTTATCTTGAATTTATTTATTTTTATTTTTATTTAAAATACTTTATTGCACAAAATTACAAAATAAAATTGTACATAGGCGAACTTAATGCCTTCGGCATTTTCTACCAGCTAACCTTTGAGGGAGTGGAAGATTATTCATATCCAAATTTAGAATTCTCAAGAAAAAATGTTTTAAAAATTATTTATTTTAATGAAAACAGTTTTATATAAGTAATTATAAATATATATAGCTATATACTCGTATATAGCTACCGATTATTTCCCAACAGTAATCTGTGGATTAATAAACAATATAAGATGTTTTTTTTCAGAGGCATTTTTTATCCTTTGAGTATCACTCATATAACAATTTTGTTAAATAAAAAACGAGTTACATATGATTTTTTTAAATGCCTGAAAAAATGATGTATGGGATACTTGTTTCATTACTTTCATAATAAATTAACTGGGTATTTTTTTGTTATTTTGATTAAAAAAACACCCAGTAAATAACGGATAAATTTACTTTATTTATTTATATTTGGCTCCACACTTATTTCCCATTTTTTAAGTAACTAAATTAAAGGTAAAAAACATAAATAGCAGCACTTTTAAAAACCTCCTTTTAAATGAATTACAAAGCTAAATATACAAGCTTTAAAATATACAACGACGCCCCGACTTAAGCTAGAAAAATAACCTACATTTATACGAAGTTAAAATTTATTCTATTTCCTTTTCAGCTGGTGTCCGACGTAGTTTATCTGGCCGGAGTTAATCTGATGGGTGTTTACTTCCGCTTAATGAACGAAATTGTAACGAGAAGATCCTTTCTAGATAGACGGGCGTGTGTCGAGAGTACGCTACGTCTGAAGTTTGTGAAAGACCAAGAGGTATACCTTTAACTCTATGTGAGACTGAGACATTCTTAATCATACAAACGCCTGAAAAAGTTTTATTTTTATCTTTCAAGCTAATAATATGTATAAATAATATCTATAAGAGAAAAGATTTAATTATTTTGTTATAATGGATAAACTTAAAAAATACTTAACCAATTTAAAAATAATTTCACCTATAGAAAGCAAGTGACATGGGCTATATTTAATTTTCTAGTCGATATATTTTTATTTAACGGCTTGTTTAAAATATTTTGAATTAAATAAATGCTATTTTTAAACATTTAAAACATATTTTTATGTGTAAAAAATATTTTTATAAATACCTAATATCTCCATAAGCTAGAGTATAAAAGTACCTTTTTTTTATAATTTTTTTTTTTTTTTAATTATACAATATGTCCGAGATTCCTTCAGTGGAACAGACTGGTACCATAGACAGTAGGGATGATACTAAGATACTAGGTAGGTAATGCATAAAATATGGGTAATACATATAACGCCACCAAAGAAACGCATTCCCTTTCACCACTCCTCGGTTTTTAATTTTAATGACCAAAATATATCAATCATTCTAAATATGGAGGTGCTACGAATATTTTAAAAAAAACTAAACTATTGACATGTCGTTTTACACCTGTTACCATTGAAAAATAATAATTCAGATTTAGTTTAAATTAACAATACACAATGATTAAATAAAATTAAAAAATGCTATTAACCCCATTGTAATAATAAAAACGGCAGTTTTTTGGTCATTATTTTTTTATGTATTATCCGACCTTAAATATCGATAAATGTTTTCCGGGTACACATAATAGGCTGCTAACATTATCACTTATATTTATTACATTATAGGGTTAGTAATTATTCTATAAAGAAGATCTATAAGGAATATTACTAACCCTTTAATTAATAAAGCCTTCATAAAAATTATGCTCTATAAATATTAATTAATATTTTTTTAAACAAATTATCTCCTCTTTCCAACTATTACATAACTTGTTAAACATTATCACTTATAGGGTTAGTAATTATTCTATAAAGAAGATCTATAAGGAATATTACTAACCCTTTAATTAATAAAGCCTTCATAAAAATTATGCTCTATAAATATTAATTAATATTTTTTTAAACAAATTATCTCCTCTTTCCAACTATTACATAACTTGTTAAACATTATCACTTATAGGGTTAGTAATTATTCTATAAAGAAGATCCATATTTCATAGGAATATTACTAACCCTTTAATTGATAAAGCCTTCATAAAAATTATGCTCTATAAATATTAATTAATATTTTTTTAAACAAATTATCTCCTCTTTCCAACTATTACATAACTTGTTAAACATTATCACTTATAGGGTTAGTAATTATTCTATAAAGAAGATCTATAAGGAATATTACTAACCCTTTAATTAATAAAGCCTTCATAAAAATTATGCTCTATAAATATTAATTAATATTTTTTTAAACAAATTATCTCCTCTTTCCAACTATTACATAACTTGTTAAACATTATCACTTATAGGGTTAGTAATTATTCTATAAAGAAGATCCATATTTCATAGGAATATTACTAACCCTTTAATTGATAAAGCCTTCATAAAAATTATGATCTATAAATATTAATTAATATTTTTTTTAACAAATTATCTCCACTTTCCAACTATTACATAACTTGTTAATCTATTATTAAGTGTATCATACATTTTAATGAATGTGTTGGCTACTTCTGTTTTTTTTTTTCTTTTTTTTTTAATTGTAGCACGTCATGTGACTTAGGTATTATTGTATTTAGCACGGATGTTGGCGTACCCACCTGGTGGTGAGCAGACCTACAAATGCCATGAATGGAGTCAAACAATAATTGTTCTTAAATAACATTGATAGCTTCCACTATGCCGGCCAAATGATGCGATTACGAAATGAGCAAGAACAAAGGCGAATTACATTACGAGTTAATATACTCGCTGCCTTATTGTCAATTCCACCATTTCGCAGCAGCACCCTGAAAGGAGACTACTATCTATATCCTTTCTATTCTTTATTTTATTAAAATTATTCATTAAATTATTCATGTCTCTCCCTTGATAAATATATTTGCCTCAATTACCTACTTTATTTTATTACGGAATTCCCAATTGTTTAGTGTAGATCTGTATCTATAAAACTAAATCTCATGAAATTGTGTGTTAAGTAGATAACAGTTTCTGGTATAAGATTCATATCTAATTGAGTATAAAGTTTCCTTAACTCTCTGAAAACTTCCGTAAGCGGCCCTAGCCTAATGGTTAAGTCACTGCTTAACCGATAAGAAGGTTAAGCAGATGACAAGAAGGCCGGACCTGGGATGGGTGACCGCAACAAGCTCGCCACTTTTTAGGAGTTGCCTCTGAATAACATCGGCGAAATGAGGACGGATTAATCCCTCCACTGGATAGCCGTTTAAACGGTTCACGGCAGCGTGATGGATAGTATTTACTCGCGGCTTTGATAGTCTATTTTCTCCTAACTTTCATCATGTTTATTATGTATATTTCCTAAATTTATATCCAGGCTTTAATTTACCTTAATAACCGAAAATCCAAGAAGAAATCTGTTCACTAGAGAAAGTTTTTAAGATATTAGTATGATTCTTGATAATGGTTTAATTTTACCATTTATTCATTAAGTCCCTAAAATCATATGTTAAAGAAAAGCTGTTGTAGATTTGAAATGAGCAAAAGAAATAACAGTTAGAGACAAATGGCCCCACTGTCCACACGGCCCCAACAGCACTTCTCTAACATACGATTTCATACTTTGTAATACTTTTTTTTTTGGCAAAGGGCCAGGCGTAAAGATAAATCAATCAATCAAAATCATTCTTTTTTTTTTCAGGAAAGACTTATGTTAAGCATATTACCAGAACACATAGTATCCAAAGTAAGACAGGATATCAGAGCTATGTTCCTCAAGATACAATCTCAGAGCTTAAGTCACAGCATGAAATCACTTAAGTATGATAATTATATTTTCTTTTATCATTCCGATAATGTTCTTATCTTTATAAACAATAATATTAAGTTGTTTCTTTGGAATTTCAGATATAATATAACTTCATCCAAGAGTTTTACTTCTTTCGCATTTTGTTTAAAAGTTAATGGTTTTATTCATATAAACTTATTAAGTCTTTGAAAAATACTCTTTTTCGCATATTCATTTTTGTTGCTAAGAGAAAACAAAACCTACTTACTATAACTAAAGTGCTCTTTATGGACTTAATAAGGCTCTATGAATATAGTGTTAATGTTTATCTACCGGGTAACCGATGAAAATGTCAAATTCAAAGTGCAGAAAATAAATTACAGGCCCATCAGAGCCAGGGTAGAGTCTAAGAAAATGACACCTAAACTCTAAAACTACCGTGCTTTTCTTTTGTGCTTGGCTTTCTCTATCCTCTCAAACCATCCTCGAAACTACATAACTCTGAGGGAAACCTCAGTCTTTTATGTAGTCTCATTTACTTTTAGTGCAAAACTTAAATACGGAATACAGATCTCTACCTTAAAGTAAAGTTGAATGTCAGATTGAATGCCGCTAGACATTCCCTATAAGTCAAACCTTCAGACGTATTAAGCAGTATATATAGGAGCAATAACAAAGTTAGAATATTGATAATGTACCTTATTAATTTGTCTTACATCGTGAGTAAAATAATATGTCACTTTGTAATATTAACGTATATTTAGGGACCAATATAGAAGATCTTTTGGTCGGAGTCGGCATCATCTGCTCTAGTAGTCATTTCCTCTAAATGGTAAAAATCTCATGCTAATTGCATAACCACTCGGTAGCCCAAATATAATAGGAGCACCTACTCAGGTAATGCTTCGATAAACCGAGGATTAAACTTTTGCGCCTACGCAGCCCTTACTCTGTATTTCTCCGTCTAAAAAAAGACTTTTTTTTAAACATCAATATAATATGTATATGTGTAACGGTATAATATGTATTATATCGTTGCTTCTGGTACATATAGTACACGCCTAGAGCTTAGTTTGTGACCAGACTACATATTATTATTATTGAAAGGAGCCATAATAGCTGCATATAAAAATATGCTATCTCACATAGTTTACGAAAAAAAAAAGATTAGTTAATTGCAGTTGCAATTGCATTATTGCTCGTCTGTGTATTAATAATAACTTTGTCATTGTTTATATAAATATTATATTAAATCTAGTTTGCTGTAAATCGATAGCATTATACATTCATAACCAATTATAAAGTTAATAATTAGATAAATTAAAGGAAATACTACATGTAATTTATGTTAATAAAAAATATTTATCGATAAATTAATATTTATTAATAATCAAAATATGTATTATATTGTAGTGCTAAAATACTATTTAATGTTTAAAAGTATATAGTCATAATAAATAATATGGTTATGTTATTGGTGAATAGTGTAACAACGCGGTTCGATTAACACTCATGGCAAATATTATTAGTACGATTTTCAGGAGAGTTATTTTTTTCTGGGTGTAATATGTAATGTATTAGTGCCCTTATTCCTGGTACACATAGTAAGGATTAAGTACATATAAGAAAACAAATTAAGCTTTATTTCTTTTCAGTCAACTGTACGTAGAAGAACATTTTAACGTAAGCATTCTGTACGCTGATGTAGTGAACTATACCATGATTTCTACTACCTTGCCTCCTATGAGAATGGTGGAATTACTCAACGAACTGTTTGGAAGATTTGATGAAGCTTCAGAGGTTAGTGACGAAAGAATTAGAAATACCAAAATTCTTTTATTAGAAACTTTAGGATATTGGCGCCCGTTCTCTCCACCAGGACTATATTCTTAATAGTATAAACCAAAAACAAACTAAAGGAATTTAATACTACGAGGACTAAAGCTAGATATTAACTGTTAGCGAGGTACAACATTTGTATTTTTTTTTAAACTTGACAAATTTTAAGGGGCGCCTCCATATTTACCGCCCGGGGCGCATGTACCCTGGTTTATGGCCCCTCTCCCCTAGATCCGGGACTGACGGGGATGCGCAAACACTTTCCACAGGTGCTTCATACCCTAGTCACGGCATTCTCCACTAATCAAGCCTTCGGGGCAATTTGTCAGTACTGACTACCATTAAAGTACTGAAAAATAAATGAAATGCTAGTAAATTATATTAAATAAATAGAGTACTATTTTTTATTTTAGTTGATAGTTTATTGTTACTTTTTTTTTGTAATTTTACACATAGTACAAGCGTAGCTTAGTTTGTGACCAGAGCAATATTTATTTATAAATTGTCCTAAAAAAATTTTCAGGAGCATGATGTGCTACGGATTAAGTTTCTTGGTGATTGTTACTACTGTGTAAGCGGTATACCCAAACCAAATCCTCAACATGCCAAAAGCTGTGTTGACTTGGGCCTAGAGATGATTCATATTATTAAAGATGTCAGGTATATAACTTAAACTATACCAAATAACGCTCTATCTAATCTGACTAGCCAGCTGGTGAATGTATGCGAATTCTCCAACAATCAAGAAATACCAAATAATAAAATATATGTCACATATATTATTTTACTTTGGCAAAATTTCGCGTAATGCGAAGACGCCATCAACCCAAGAAATAATTATAATTATTATTATTTTACTTAGCATAATAATAACAACTATTTACCTGCATATGTAAGACTAATACTTGATTTCATCAACGATCCTTAACTCTAAAGGAGCTCCTAAATAAGAATTTTGACATATTTGCTATGAAACACATAGCAAATATGTCAAAATTATTAATTGTCCCTTAACTTTGTTACGGGCTCCTTAAAGTTGGTGAAAGCGGGCATAACTCTCTTAAAGCTGGTTTTAATTTTCACTTTGACAGATTAGATCCAAAAAAAAATATTTTTAAGATTACCTAGTACTAGTTTGTAATGGAGAAGTCAAGAATATTTTTTTCATTTGTGACACATGGTACCATGGGAATAGTTGTTCGATTTGATACTTAGAGCCTCATATTAGCCCAAAGTACAACCTTCGAAAGTCACCATGTATATCGTAATCTCATGTTATCACTTATGATCTTTATTAAATAATTTAATTAATGCCAATAGTAATTAACTTTAACGTGACTTTAAAACTGTATTCTCAGAATTTCTTTTTCAACATTTTCAGAGAGAAAAGAGCCTTAAATATGGATATGCGAATTGGAGTACATTCAGGAAGAATTCTTAGTGGACTTATTGGAACAAGAAAATGGCAATACGATATTTGGTCAAAAGACGTTACTATTGCCAGTAAAATGGAATCTACCGGTAAAGCCGGGTAGGGTAACAGTTACTATTACCATTAAAGTAGAAGTTAGTAACTGCAGAGCGTACAGTTTTCTTACTAATTGTAAATTTTATTTCAGAAAAGTTCACATTACGAAGCAGACTCTTGAATTGCTTTTAGATTTTGCAAGGGAATATATAATAGAACCAAATTTTGAATCTCAAAAT
This sequence comes from Monopis laevigella, assembly GCA_947458855.1. Classification (NCBI taxonomy): domain Eukaryota; kingdom Metazoa; phylum Arthropoda; class Insecta; order Lepidoptera; family Tineidae; genus Monopis; species Monopis laevigella. The sequence goes on along the minus strand of OX381577.1, from coordinate 16,947,896 downwards.
GATCCTTTTATAATGAAGAATAAATTAGAGACTTATTTATTATCCAGGCCAATAAGGGTTCGTATAGGATTATTATATAAAAAAAAATTTGTTTATATTTTGGTTTAGTATAAATTAACGCTTACAGTAAATTATACCATTTTAGGGGCCTATAGAGTATAAACCATTTCGTCGAGCATCAATTGGTATCAACAAAATTATTAAGAAAAATTCACCCAGACAAGTGAGTAATTTATTGCTTACATTTTTTTATATAAAAAGCAATAGGAGAACATCCCTACTAAATGTTTCCAATTCGGTTAGTATGAATTCCTTAAAATATTTTCTGTACAAACCAAATTTTCAGTAGCGATCGGATAGCAGATGTTCAGCAAATTTTCGAAGAACCACCTCTTTTATGGATGAAAATCTTGTAGAATACCAGCAAATGCTAAAAGCAGCTGACGCGCAAATGGCTAAGGAAATAGAATCTCTTGGCAAGTAAGAAATTAATATTAATAATTCATAAGCTGAAAATAAACTTAAACGTTATATATAATTTAATTTTGTATAGTGGACAGTAAGTTCGAAAAACATATTTTCGCTAGAAGAATACTTTGATGTTATTTTGTAATTAAACAGCAAATAATCATTTTAAACCAAACTATTTTCAGAGAGCAGCTGAGGAAGAAAAAGCTATTGAGTAGATGTTCTTTGATGCATAACAGCATGGAATTAGAGAAAAAATATTTATTGCTCCCCGATCCATTGTTTAAATATTATATACTCTGTTGTTTTATAATTATTCAATTGATCTTTATAATCAACGGCTTGACTACGACATGGTAAGTTATACTGTCGTAACTTGACAGCAATCTCGATAAAATATAATTTTGAAATATTACCCTAAAACGTCGTACATTTATTAATATTAATAATTTTTTATCTGTTTTATATAAAAATTAAATAACTATGTACTGAGATTTTTTTTTAATAATATGTAGGATAATTTACACACATTGATTTGGTCACAAACTAAGCTCTAGCTTGTACTATGTGTACCAGAAGCAACGATATAATACATGTTATATTTTATAAACACCCAGACCATGACAAACTGTACAGAAATAGCGTACTAATATTTTGTTGCCATGGGTGGGAATCGCACCCACAACCTCCGGATACAATGCCATTAGATTGCTGTCGTTTCTGGTTAAAATAATATTAACACACCACAATTATGATCGGACTATTACCTACTTTATTGGGTATTAAATACCTACATAAGGTTTAAAGAACTTTATTTACTAAAAATAATTTTAGATATAGTTATTCGCTTACATGAGTGATTAAAACAAAAAAATACTATATATACATAGTGACTTTAAAAGGTTATACTTTGAACTTATATGACCTCATACTACCTACTGATCAAATTGATCGAACAACTTTTCTTAAGAAACTATGTGTCGCAAATGAAAAAAAAATCTATACAAACTCTTAAAGTTAAAATTACCAATTTCTATGGGGAAGCCATTTTTTTTCATTTGCGACACATGGTTCTATGGGAAAAGTTATTGGATTTGATCAGTAGAATCTCATATTAGCCCAAAGTACAGCCTTTCAAAGCCACCATGTATATAATATATATATACTCGTATATATATATATATATATATATATATATAGTTTCTTATTTTGTTTTAATTACTCATGTAAGCGAATATATCTTATGTTCTTTTGAGTAAATAGGTTTCTTTAAACCTAATATCCTTTCAAATTCATCCTGTATAAGTAGTAATTAAAGTAATAAAACCATAAATACCTTACCTTACGCGTAATTTTAACCTTATAACGATAATTAAAACAAAGTAAAAATGATGTATATAACACAAATAATTACTTACAAACTGTAATTACTTTTTACCTCGTATATAATTATATACGAGGTAAAAAGTTAAGATGAAGAGTTTTCAGCGCTTATTCAAAACTTTCCAAATGTATATTTTGGCAGGTTCTTGTAGATTTGTACACCACCAAAAAATGTTTATGTTTTCTGTCTGTACATTTCAAAACCTCCATTTCAGGTTCAGTGGCTTTCAATGGTATACATGGACGATATTCGCATTCGTCGTAACAGCTCTAGTGATAATGCAACCGTTGACATGGTTTCAATTTCTGTGGGTAAAATATAAAGGAATAGAGGAACCCCACAATACCTTTTTGAGAAAAATTTACGATTCATCAGCTAAGATAATAAAGTCTGCTTATTTAAGAACTACTCTGTACATAGTTATTAGCATTGGGCTGGCTGCGTGTGCGGTAGTTACTGTGATCGGATGTGCTCGACTGACTATTGAAGATGAAGAACAAAATAATTTATCTAATTGTGTTTCTTCATGGGTAAATATATTTTCTTTTTTTTTATTTGAAGACGGCAAAGGTTTTATAAAAGTCCATAACTTTTCTACATAGGCAAACTTAATGCCTTGGGCATTATCTACAAGCTAACCTTCTATCTACCTACCTAATATTATTTAACAGTATTGATCGATAATAAAGGTTTAATTTTAATAAGTACTTAATGCAACTTATTTTTTCCAATAAAATTGTTGAGTTATTGATAATTCTTTAGGTTTTCCTTGTTGACTCTTTTATTATTAAAGTCATTAAACATATTAATTTATAGTTATTATATCTATGTACTTACACATCTGTGGGAATTGAACAAATTACAATTGTTTTTGTTTAATCAATTATGTTCACATCATCTGTAACGGATCATATTATTATACGGGTAGAACTTTTTTATGTTTTATTTTGCCTTTAACTGTTTTATTTTTTTCAGCATATAACTCACTGTTGGGGTTTAGCTCTGCTACTAAATTTTCTATTCAGTCGAGTATTTTTTTTGTTCAAATGGCTCATCGCTGGGGCTATGACAATATTCTACTTATGGGTCGTGTGGGAAACTAAAACATTTTTGTTTGCCTTCGATACCACTTGGAATTTCGGTTTAGACCCTCGAGTGTCTCACACGCTCTCTGTCGCCTTCATAACAATAACATTGTATTTTGTGGACAGAAATACTGAGTTCCGAAATAGGTTGGACCACTTGTGGCAAATTCAGCTTCGTGAAGAACAAGAGGAAGCTGAGACTATGCTAAATGTTAATAGTATGTTGTTGGAAAATATTTTGCCGGCCCACGTAGGTTCGTATATTGATATATTTTAAACTTCACCTCGGTTATTTAAGTAGTTGTTAAATTTTAAAAAATATATAGTTAATGACTTTTATAATTGTGTTTCACGTTTTTTATACAACAGCTTTTATTTCATAGTCGTTTATTTTATTATATATTATTAAGTTGGTTAATAATTAATAACACCGCTTGAAGATTTCAGAGATTTCTAATTCCAGTAAAAACCTTTTCAATTGTTTATTATTTGTTTTAGTGCGCCTATACTTAAATATAAACAGATCTATTGATGAACTTTATTACGAAAAATATGATAACGTGGCAGTTATGTTTGCATCTCTCACAGACTACAAACTTGGGGTGGAAGACGATTCCGATCTTGGGGAAAAATATATGTTAAGGATAATGGATGAAGTTATATCAGATTTTGATAAGGTAATATTTAAACTAAGGTTGGTAAATTCTTTGTAATAAAGTAGTAGTATGTCTAATGCCAAATCAGGACTTTAATTTTGGTAAGCTGACCTACAAAATCCCTGAATGGGTCGATCAATATATTGTTGTTTAACAGCATTGATCGTTCCCACTATGCCGGCTTAATGATGCGGTAACAAAATGGGCAGCGTAAAAGATGAATTTTCATAACTATTCTACTGTTTATCGTCAAATTAACTGCCAATTTTTCGTAACTGCACCCTAAAAGTAGACCACCACCTCGATAAGAAATGGATGCAATAATCTCCTTAACACCGGTGAACCCACAGATTAAAACCTAAACATGACTAGGTCACTTGACGGTTTAGTAGCTTCGCTGTTTATCGTCAAATTAACTGCCAATTTTTCGTAACTGCACCCTAAAAGTAGACCACCACCTCGATGAGAAATGGATGCAATAATCTCCTTAACACCGGTGAACCCTCAGATTAAAACCTTAACATGACTAGGTCACTTGACGGTTTTTGCATCTGTATGGGAGGTGGTAATGAGACCAGTTGGTCGGTCTAACAAGTTATTGAGACCTTCCTCCCACCTGTAAAACTATGAACTGTCAGGAGCTTTTTTAAAACTAATTATCTTTGTTTAACCTAATACTTTAATCCCCAACCAAACGTACTTCCAATAGTACAACTTGGCTGTTAATCAAAGTTCTTTTTTTTTTGTTTCAAATACCGGTACGCAAAAAACTTTCTGTTGTGGGTAATATTTTTTTTGTATATTTTTTTTTTTAATTATCTGATTTCTAAAAAAATAAAAATAATAATCCAACACAAAAAGATAAATACCATGACCTACAAAAATATTATTTTAATTCTGCGACAAACAGCAATCGAGTATTATTGGAAGTACGAAAGCTAATATAAAACCCCTCCGCTGGGTACCCTGGAGCCGTCTAGGCGGTCTCGGGCGCCGTAAGGCACCCGTGAAGATATGTATGTACGAAAGCTAATTTTGTATGGAGAACGCGAAGTTCGCATATGTATATGCCATATCGTAAAGACATTTTAATATCATATACCCGTCAAGTTTATTATTATTACATATTTTAGCTATGCCAATATATTTTAGTTACTATTAATGGGAACATCACAAAACAAAGTGGAAAAGATAAAGATGGCTGGATGGACATATATGGCAGCTTGTGGTCTCGATCCAAATAGAAGAAGTTCGTTTGATTCCAATTCTATCAGCTCTGTTGGGGATAAACGACAAACCACTCAAGATGTCAAGACAATAGTCATGACTATGGTACAGTTTGCGGCCGCCATGATAATGCAATTGCATAATTTTAATAAAGGATCCTTTCAAAGATTTGAAGGCATGAATCTACGAATTGGTTAGTATCTATTAATTGTGTTCGTACATTTTTGTTTTTATTTTCCCATGAAAAAGGTTTTTTTTGTTTGCAATGCCCAAAAATTAAAAAATCTAAACTAATTCATATCTTACATAGTTCAACTTTTCATTCGATGCCAAGGTTTGACATATTTTATGTCACAAGATCATATTTAAATTGCTAATTAATGGTTGTATACCGGTTTATTATAGATACACTTCCATTAAATTAAATAATTTAAAGTTGGCAAACTATATATAATATGATTAAAGAGGGTAAACTATAGATTACCCTCGAAATGAAAAATCTTGCATCGAATTATGGGTCGAACTATGAGTATATAAAAAAAAAGTGGCATTACCGCCTTTGTATTTTGTATACAATAAAGATTTAAATAAACAAAAATTAATATATACGAACCAGCACAATTAGCGAAACAAAAAAAAAAAAAGCAATGTTAAAACTTTTACCAGTTATAATAAATAAACAAAAACTTAATCTACTTGATTGAAAGCAGACCTACAAAGTCCATGTATGAAGGCGATCAATTCATTGTTGTTTAATTAATTTCTCCCATAATGCCGATAAACGTTGCGATTACGAAATGCGAGTTATTTAAATGAATTTACCATTACGATTGCAAAAGTGTAAAACTCGCTGTTTATCGTCAATTCACCTGCCCATTTTAAACCCTGAAAGGCAAAACCACCTTGAAAATAAATCGTTGCAATTGTCTCCCGAAAACCGGTGAATCTACAAACCAAAACCAAAAAATGACTACGTTACTTGACGGTTTTTTCATCTCTATGGGAGGTGGTAAACTATACCGGTAGGGCCTGGCGGTTATTGTTAAAAGATGTTAATCAATTTATTACATTATGTCTAACAACATCTTCAAAGGCTACACAAATTTTACTTTTAAGAAAGCTGTCATCAATTGGCTTAAGCAATTTGACTACGAGGCAACTGAAAATCTATTTGTCACATTGGCTTAACAACAGCTATACTATACTAGGATACTGTTTTTAGAATATTAATATCACATCAACCACCCGACACAAACAACCTATATGTATGACTTTACAACAGTGGTTATTACATAACTCACATTTAAAACACACATTCACACGGAACACTGTCACACACAAGTAAACACACAGACTTATACACACGCACATTTATTCACACGCAAAACACACACTCACATATTCACACACATTTACACACATTCACAATTCACCCTTACACATACACAAACTCGTAACTAGAAGTACTTTTCTTTTTAATTTTATTAATATTTTGGATATTGTTTTTACACATAGGTACATACATATCATCACGGGTGCCTTACGGCGCCCGAGACCGCCTAGACGGCCCCAGGGTACCCAGCGGAGGGGTTTTAATCCCACCTCTTCGTAGCCGATGGTATGAGTCTACACCGAACAAGTGGCTAGCTTGCCGCGATGTTTTGAATAGATTCAATAACCCATATATAAACAGTTTCACAAGTTGGTATAGTGATACTGTTTTTAGTGATAAGTAAACATTTCACTGTTATGTATAAGAGACGGGGACACAACACAGGGGAACCTAAAGTGGAATCTGTGTTCAACGTAATTGTATAATTCTCCTAAATAAAGATTTATTATTATTATTACCTTCATGAAATATAATGCGTTATTGTCTCAGTCTTACTTTTTTTTCTGTCCCGCTAATTTTGCCAGTGTATCGATGCTAGTATAACTGTAAAAATATGCTTTTACATCTGGTTCTCTATTTATAATATAAATAATAGAACGGCTTTTAGAAAACAATATTTATCCTTTATATGTATTATTTATTAGAGAACTAAATTGAATTCCATAAGCTTTGTCTACCTGTGCGCTTTATGTTAAACTTGCGTCTTCCTCTTACGCATGCCTAAAATGTCTTTCTTTTCTTTCTTTTACCTAAATGGCATTCTACGCTTTAAGCATAATTTTGCCAATGACAAGTTGTGGGTAGATTTAAAAAATGTAATAATGTACGGTAAAAGTGGGAAAATAGGATGGAAAGGAATTGGAAAAGGACTAGGGTAGAAAAGGGAATGGCGACATGACCGTATGAAAGCATACGGTATAGTCTTGCCAATGTCTAGTGAAGGAGGAAAAGGATCAACAGTAAAATGGGTACCGCCATTTTACTGAAGATTGTGGGATTATTTGAGATAACACAAACACCGAGATCACTGCGTAAATGCTACACTTCTCACACTTAATATTACTATACGAATGCTTATTCTACAAAATTAGTACACTTTTGCACAATAATATTCAATAAAATTAAATTTGAAAAATATAATATAAACACGCGTCTACAGTGTTCGGGCTACCCTCAAAGAATCCCCTAAAATGTCATTACATGTAATAATATAATATTATTGCTCAATAAATATATACTATTTTGTGCCTCAAAAAAAGGCTTTTTTCCGTTAAATAATTACGGATGAAATTTATTAAAAAATATCGATTTTAGTGTCAAATTTCGTGAGACTAGCAAAAATATTATACATATAAAATCTATCGTGATGAAAACCGAAAATTACCACTGACCAATACGCTTGCAATAAAATATAAGAATTTAAAATATGTCAGATGAATTTCATAGCTAGATAAACAATCTTGGTATATGATTTCACATAGCTATGTCGTCCCGAGACCTCCTAGACACCCAGAGTAGTATTTTTCACATAGTTATGATATTTTATTTTGCGTATTTACTCATTTTTTTAGGGAATAGATTCTTAATCTGGATTATTATTGTATCTTTACGCATTGACATGTTTATTGTCATTAGGTATTTCAAATGGGGAAGTGGCTGCTGGTGTGGTTGGGTCTTTAAAACCATTGTATGACATTTGGGGTCATGCTGTAAATATGGCTTCCAGAATGGATTCAACTGGAGAAACTGGAAGAATTCAGGTACCTACGTATTTTTTTCTATTTTTTTCTACATATTATTTTATATTCATATTTTGAACCAGGGTATAAAACCCTAAACATTACTTAATAAGATGTTGTACTCATAAATATTGAATTTAAACAACTTGACCACTTCCGTAGTTGGGTTGTTGGCATTACCTACGTTGGATTTGGTGGTGGGTTCGATTCTCACTCATGGCAAATAATATATTTTTCTGCAACTACGCCTTGGTCTGCGTATTTATAACATTGTATATGTATTAGTTGTTCCCAGTACACTTAGTACAGGCCTAGTGCCTAGTCTAGTTTGTGGCTAGGTCTATGTGTTAAATGTCCTACGTATTATTATTGTTATGATATTCACTAATGGGCCATTCTGCTGGTAAATAAATGTGTTCTATGCATTTGTTCAGTACCTCCACAACTAAAATGTTATGAAATAGCTGATTCTTCTTCGTTCTGACAGATCCTTTTTAAAAGTTTTTATATCCGTAGAAAATCCACAGTAAACTGAGTGCGAAAGCTGATAATTATCTTAAGATAGGCCCTGAGAATAAATCTATGATTGCATTAAAAGATTTTAATAACATATAAAATAATTGTAATAAAAAAACTTTATCAACAATACACCGGAATGATAATCTACAACTAATTACACTAACCTAATTATATATAATTTATAGGTGACTGAAAATACAGCAATAATATTAGAAGAGTGTGGCATAGTCACGCGATACAGAGGAAAAACATTTGTCAAAGGAGCTGGGTACATACGCACTTACTTCGTACCACTCAACGAAAGCTATGAACTAATCAAAAAAGAGGATAGTCTTGCTTATTTCCGAACGCAAGATAGAGCACGTTATTACAGTGTTAGAGACGAAATGTTTGCGAAAGAACTTGATGAGGAACTTGGTATACAAACACCGGAAATGGTACTAAAAAACGATCCTCTTTTAAATCCGGAAACTGATAACGAAGCATTCATTGCCCAATTTGAAAAATCACCACAAAAAGTAGATACATCATTCACAATTCGTGATCCTTCAGCTGACGATGATCAAAGTTCAGTATCTTCAGGCAGCACTGAAGAAGTTGATATATGTGAAACACGATGTTAGATTATTATTAAAACAACAAAACTAATAAAATTAACAGTTTAATAACAAATTAACTTTCCGGTGATTCATGTGTCATAATTATTACATATTTTTGTACAAAATAGTTATAAATAAACAAACAAATAAATTAGTCTTAATATAACTACGAAATTATTTTATTTTAATTAAAGTCCTATGTGTACGGGAGTTTTAACATGGAAACATTTAAAAATTGTATAAGATCTGTCTACTGGGTCTTTTCCGTCAAGTTTGTTGCATTCCTCTAGAACTTTCTTAATGGGTTCTTTATCGACATTTTTAGGATATTTTTCTAATACTTTATCGACTTTTACGTGGCCATCTTTTGTGGCAACTCCTGATTTTCTAAAAACGCAGAAGAGGAACTTCTTGAAGTTTTCATCATTACTAAACTTTCCACTTCTGACTTGGATTATGGCGTCGGGGCTGACGCCTGTCTCCATTATACATTGCATGGAATTCTGAAGAAGTTTGGCACTTTGATCTGGAGTCAAGTGAACCTTCTGTAAAGACATTTTAACTATTGTTATTTTATACTAGCACCTTCGTTTTTAGAAAAAGTATCACACTTTTAAGAATTTCTAATTAAAAAGCTTCCTTTTGTTTTTCAAATACTCAGTTATACAATTATTACTGACTTTATTTTAGATAAGAAATACATATTATAAAAACACTGCAGCTAATCCAAAACATAAATCAAAAGTTAAGTTAATAGGTAGGTAACGTAGGTTTATAATTATTAAAAATAATAAAATAAATAATTAACAAAAAATATAATATAATAATATTGTAATATTTTATTTTATATTGGTACCTTTGTTTTTAGTAAAAGTATCACACTTTTAAGAATGTCTAATTAAAAAGCTTCCTTTTGTTTTTCCAAATACTCAGCTATACAATTATTACTGACTTTGTTTTAGATAAGAAATACATATTATAAAAACACTGCAGCTAACCCAATACATAAATCAAAAGTTAAGTTAATAGGTAGGTTTATAATTATTAAAAATAATTAAATAAATAATTAACAAAAAAATATAATATAATAATATTTTTATATTGTTGATTTCAAATAAAAATATAAAATAATACTTTGTCTGATTTGTAAGCATACTTAAAAAAATCGATAAATTGAGATGACCAATACAATGTTGTAATTAAATATTGCTTGCTTCCACTATACCTACCACCAAATTTATTGTCTTAAGTAGATAATTATGTAAGAGCTTACCTCTTCAGCCACACATAATCCGATAGAGATAAAACTAAACAATATTACTAAATACTGCATTCTGTTTAAATATATTTATAGCACTATTTAGGAATTCGTGCTTCTAACGAGAGCAAACACTAAATGCACTGCAAAAGGAGAAACAAGACTTCTTATACCTTAGCCTAGATACACGATTATAAGGATAACTTGGTAATGACATGAATTTATAAAACATGAGGTCTTGTTTTGGAACGTGATCTACAAAACTATATAAAATTTAGACATTTTTTTATAATTTTCCATCACTAAAAACAAAATCCGAGATAAGTAAAAAAAGTTTTTGCATTAACATAATTGACGCGTCTAAGCTTTGGTGTATAAACAATGGCATAATGCTTCAAATGTAGGTTTAAATTTATTTTTCTATTCTTCGGATGAAGCATTCCTTGTAATTAATTACCTTTTCGTATTCTCAACTAAACCTTCAAAATTTATATAATTGGTACGGTTTTTTCGAAGTTAAAGAAAAAAATCAATAATATTATTTTTACGTTGCAAAGAAACATTGTCGAGTAACTAGTAAGAAAAGGTTAAGAAGATACTGAGGAGGAATAATAAAAAATCAATTTGGTAAATAAGTAAATAATTTAATTACATTATCCAGATTTCTTAGGACCTAGCCAATAATTAAAGTCAGTGTATTTTTTTTTCTATAAATAGGTATTTAAACAGTATCAAGTAGTGTAAAGTATAGTACAAGAAAAGCTAAATTTGTTTTATATTTTTATTGTTTATTATTACAAACATTTTTAAATTATTGACGCGACTTAAAAATATATATATGTAAGTATAAAACAACTTATATTTAACTCCTTACCAGGTTGATAAGTTACCAGTTATACCTATATGTTTATTTCTTCCTACTAAGGGCAATATGCGTATATGTACTTACCTATATACATATAGTCCTGGTCAAAACTTATCTCATACTTGGCCATTTTTTTGTATTTACTAATTTATAATGAATGCAAAAAATACAAACTTTTGACTAGTGAACAATAACAATGTACTTATCAGTCCTTGTAATCATAAAACATTTCCTCAATTTAAAAAACATGATGGTACTCAACTTTAGGAAAAATAAATGTGCGAGGGAAGATGGCGAAACAATGATAAGAAAAGTTTAAAATATACCTTCTCCATTATATTACTTGTTTGTAGCTCAGTTATTACTACAAATAAAAGCTATTAGCTTGACGAAAATTATAGGCAAAGCTAAATAATTGCTTCCGAGCGGAAGAATTAGAAATACCTACGCAGGTAAGGCAGGTTATGTTATATATTAATTTATTAAGAATTATATAAGTAATTTTAAAATGTATACTAAAGTAAGTTACTTGCTAAAAATGACAATAAAAATATTAAATGAATATTTTTTTTTTAATTGTTAAAATTCAAGTTGTGAGACCTTTATATTTATAAGAGCTTGTCCTGACTGATCGGACTGATTGACTGACTTGTCATCATTGCCCAGCCAAAACTTCTGTAGCATGAAATTTGGACAGTAGCTGCTTATTGAACTGTAGGGAAAAATCCCATAGTGGGCACTAAGGAATTTATCAAAATTCGAATCCCAAGAGGGTGAAATGTTTTTTTTTTTGGAAAGTTAATATCTCGACAATGGTTAGTGCTAATGACTTGAATAAGGTGTTTCAACATTATTGAAATTTTATTTTTCGGACTAATATAAGGGGTAAATTATTTTAGCAACGACGAGTGCAATAGTGAAATTTTGTATGTAAATTATTCTTATAAAACTGTTGAATAGGTGATTCACTATTATTCGAAATTTAAATTAGGTAATTAAATTACTTAAATCAAAATATTAAATTTGAAGGGGAAAAAATTAAATGGTGCTCTGTTTGTCACGTTTTTTATACAAAAAAGCGACAAGCTTGCCACTTAGTCGGTGCACTTATAATACCCTCAGCAACGTCAAGGTGGGCATAAAACCCCATTGCTTTACTCTCAGACCGTCTAAGGTGGCCTCTAGTGCCGTACGTAAGGTACCCAGACATCTTTAGATAAAAGGAAGGTCCTTACAATTTCACTAACCATACCGACCAGTCTCGTTACAGCCGAAACAGATTCAAAAACCCTCAAGTGACCCAATCAAATTTCGGTTTTGATCCATGGGTTCACCGGTTATCAGTATACTACTGTGTAGATTTCTTGACGAGGTAGTAGTTTCCTTTCAGGACGTGGTTACGAAACGAGCCGTTCATTTGACGATGAAGCGAGATTATTAAAATAGACTAGTAATGCAAGATCGTCTTTATCGCCGCCCATTTCGTAACCACGTCAGTCAGCATAGTGGGAGCGATCAATATTAGTAAACATAATTGATCGACCCAATTCATGTCGGATAACCAGCATAGTGGGGTACATAAAAATAATTTGACTTATATATAGAGGAGGGAACGGGAAATTAGAGAATGTGCCCATAGCACTAACTGCATTTTCGCGTTGTTTGGCCATTGATATCATTTGGCCTTAAACTTAAAGTAATCCTGAAGGGGATCCCCCGTTACTTAATGAAAATATAAATTATTTTGTGGACTTTGACCAAGGACCGTCTTAATAAAAAATGGTATTAATATAGAGCGGCGGAATACCGCCGGCCGCTCTAGAATTTTTCGACACCCTCAAGACTTTGTCATTTTACAAAATTTATTGCACATAAGGCTGAATATTATAGCCGATCCTTTCTATAAAATTTTATATTTAGTTTTATATTTTACATTTTCTAGATATAAATTAAATATTTACTAAACCTACTTATTTAAAATGAAGGGAATAACGAGAAATTAGAAAAGGCCCATACATACACTATAAACTGCTTTTCCGTATTGTATGGCCATTGATATTATTTAGCCATAAAGAAATCCTGAGGAAGATCTCCCGTCACCGGTACCTAATGAAAATATAAATGACCAAGGACCCATTGTTTCAACAAGAAATTGTATTCTACTTTATGTTTTTAGCCAGTATCTACTCTCCGGTAGGTAAATTAGGGGGAATTCTGCCGACCGCCCTAGATTTTTACTGCACGCGCAGTCTTTGTCATTTTACAAAATTTATTGTATGTACATAAGGCCGAATATTATAAGCGATCCTTGCTATAAAAAATATATCTATACTAATCTATACTAATATAATAAAGAGGAAAGATTTGTATTTTTGTATGTTTGTAATGAATAAACTCAAAAACTACTGGACCGATTGCAATAATTTTGTCACCATTAGAAAGCTGCATTATTCAGAAGTAACATAGGCTATATAATATCACGCTAGTTGTGGAGCAGTAACCAAAAATGTTTTAAAAACGGGGGAAAAGTATCGTTTCTGAGGCCTTCCGTGGCGTGCGCTGAGCATATAGTTAAAGTTATACAAACCTGTGCGAAGCCGGGACGGGCCGCTAGTTTTATTATAAAGACATACTAGTAGGTATTGTAGCATCACTTTTTTTTCTAGCAAGAGCAAATGTGTGTCAACCATGCTTCTATCGGTCTGCATGTTATATATACGGAATCGTAATGATAAATTGAGTTAGCTTTTTAGTCTAAATAAGTCTTTTAGTTGTATGCCTATTTAATTAGGCGCGAGGCAAAAAAGAACTATAATATGACCGAATAAATGCTTATTGCGATTATTTCATCTAAAAGACTTATTTTTTATATAGTTTTCTTAAACTAAATTGAAAGTAAAATAAAAAAATAGTTCACAAATAATTGCTTTTATTTTTTACAATAAATAATAATAAAATTACCAACAATCATAAAACAAGGCCTTGTTAGGAACATTGAATATCAATGTAAAATCACATAACATTACATAAATGAAAAACATTCTAAAAAGTGACATGAGTTGGGGTGGCTTTATAATAACATTTGAAGATTTCAAAGGCGGTATCAGCAGCGTCTTTACCCTTCTTATTTTTGCATTCTGCTAACACCTTCTTAACAGCTGTTTTGTCGACTTCGGCAGGCAGTTTAGCCAGAGCAACTTCTTCGTTAAGCTTTCCATCCTTAGTTAGTATACCAGTTTTCTTAAAGAAGCAAAGTGTAAACTTTTTCAGATTTTCATCGTCAGCAAAATTTCCTTTTTTGGCTTCAGCAAGTACTTCCAGACTGACTCCAGTCTTTTTTATACAGTCCATTGAGTATTCCATAACTTTGGCGGCCTGTTCATTAGATAGATGAGCCTTCTAAAAATAGAACAGTTATTAATATATAAAAAAGAATAATAATAAGTAATATATCACACGAAGGTGTTTGGAAATTAGTTGATTGCCCTCTCGATTGATCTCTCGATTACACTCAGTCAGTGTACTCAAGAGATTACCCTGGCAAGTTCAATAACTATCGATGTTTCCAATCGTATAATAGTGAAAACACTGACATTCGAATGGCAGTAAAATTCGCCTTTACAAATATGACTTTGAATATATTATGGTAAGTTCAATGTTCCATAATACATTTATTATAACAAAAAAAATGCAGCAAAGTTACATAATGCAGGTTCTAAAACACTTTCCTTTATATCAGTCTTTTTGTTTTGCCGAGAGATAACTAAAATTATTCTTACGCCTATTTTGGAACAGACGCTAACATACTGTTATATTAAAACTTACATTAGGTAACGCTGCTCCAGCAGCGATAGCAACAATCATAAACATAGCTAACTCCATTTTCTGTGCTTTTCTTTAGTTGGATTCCAAAGAACTATAATGGGTGTTGAGCTGGTAACTCTTATATATAGGAACATGAAGGCAAGTGGCTTATCAAAGGGAAGTGATATGATATAATTATTCGTAGGAAGTTATAATTATGCAACTATATAGTTTTATATCCAAGTATATGAATTATTGTATATAAATTTGCATAAGCCTTAAGTCTTGCAGTCCTTAGTAGCTCCACTGTTAAAATATGGACTACTGGACCTTAAATGCTGCCTCCGATGTCTAGTTGGTTAAGTTTGCATGGCGTTGGCGTTGAGTTTGAGATTGATGGGCTCGATTCCGACAGATGAGATCAGGCAAAATTTGTAGTGTAACCATAGACCTAGTTTATCGCCGCCTTTTGCTAAAAAACTTCTCTTTTCGGAAACGTTTGACATGAATTATTAAATTCATAACAATACATTTTAACAGCAATTACCATTATGAAAGTGCCTATTGTAATAGAATATACTTAACAAATTGTAACTATATTCCTTATTATAAAACCCAGGTAGCATTTTCACGTCCCTATGACGTCAACTTAGTAATTGATTTATTTCATATACATTCTCGACGTAATTGACGTCATAGGGACGTCAAAATGCTATCTGCGAATATGTCTGTCATGTGGTGGTTCATCTTTGCATCAAAGTATGTGCCTGACTTTAGAAAATTATTTTTGCCTGAGCTGCCTATATCTTGTTTAATAAAACAAAATTTTATGGACCCTTATAATTAAGACATGGGTAATAGTATGATTCACCATTAGGTTATAGGCAAACCAGGTAACACCTTCGCGTGGTATAATTATTACCTTAATAGGTTGGTGTAGGTCGACATGGTCGAGGTCGGCGACTAACTCGTTTAAGATCTAGATATTTGATATTATAAACAGATCAATATTTAATTCAGTTAAGGTCCTTACGTTCCTACTTTTACAAGTATAGGAAAACCTAGATTTACATATTTTATACTTATAAATTTACAATGGCAAAGACATAAACGTAGGAAATTCTAGTTAATTATTTATATAAATCTCGGTGCACTAAATTATTTGTTTTTTATATAAAATATATATGTGAACAAAACAAGGAAATAACACCTACAAACGACTACTTTTGTCGACACGTGTTTCACCTCTCAACGAAGAATCTTCGGGACGAAATATCCTACTATGCATATGGGTGATTGACGGCTTGAATAAATTTAGGATGGGGAGCTGAAAATAATAATTTGGTCATTAGTTATGTATTTTTATGAGAGCACGATATATTAATCAATCTGTATCTACCTGTAGGGAAGGAGACCCATAAAGTCCATCAAATGAAACGAGCGGCAATAAACATTACAAAACGATAATAGCTATCTATCCTACTTACTACTACTATTTTACTATTAAATTTACCGTTCAAACCGACCAACTTGATATGAAAAATTGAGACAAGACCGGTAAACCCATCCTGACAAAAAAACATGAGTAAGTGACTTATTTTACATGGGCGGTGGTAATTAAAACCGGAGTTTTTAGAGGTTTTCTATATAAAAATGACGCAATAAAACTACATTTTTGTGAAACTAACCTAGTAACACATTTATATCGAACAAGGTGATTCAGGTAGTGAAACCTGTAAAGTTCTTCAGGAAACAAAGTGCGAATAACTAGTTTTGATACATATATTTTATATCATCAACTTCAAAACAGAGGCTCCACCATGGGTTTGGCGCATTGTAGAAACGTAACGTATTTTTATATGTATACGTAAGCAACAACCAATAGGGCCACTTTATTTTTGGAAACAGGATTAAATACAGCGATCCTGACGTTGTTGCTTACGTATACGTATACAAATACGTTACGTTGCTACAATGCCCAAACCCATGGTAGAGCCTCAGCTGTTCAGTCATTATTCTACAGTGGGTTTGAGTGAGTTTATTAAAAAAAAATCCTTTTCGTCAATCGTTAACTCTCCACCAGTAAAATTGTTTTATTTTTAAATATAGACAAAATAAGCTTATTTTTAAATATATAAATATCAGTTTGGTAAAAATGTTAACTCAGTAGCACAGAAGAAATAATAGTCAAACTAATAAATGTTTCGTCA
The DNA here is from genome assembly GCA_947458855.1 of Monopis laevigella. Lineage (NCBI taxonomy): Eukaryota > Metazoa > Arthropoda > Insecta > Lepidoptera > Tineidae > Monopis > Monopis laevigella. Next base: position 16,930,689 of record OX381577.1, on the reverse strand, counting down.
TTAACAGTATAAGGTTATTTAATAAATTACCTAAAAGCATTATAGATCTGAGTGAAATAAAGTTTAAAAATTGTATAAAACACATATTAATCAATAAGGCTTACTATAGTGTAAAAGACTATCTTAACGATAAAGACGTCTGGATCCGTCCTGTACCCCTAGTGTGAGTTTTCTAACTATTACTTTGCGTTTGCGTTAACTAAAAGTTGTATGCGAAATAGTTCAGCGCTCCAAGCGGAAATTTTAAGAACTAAAAATGCGAGCGTTTGATTGGTCAAATTGTTAACGCAGTAGTATAGTTAACGCGAAAGTAATTGTTAAAAAAACTCACACTTGGGATACTGATATGCAACTGAGGTCTCGCAACTAGTAAACAAATTGCTTATGTAGAATCTACCCTAGTTTAGTAGGTATATAATGTCCGATATTGTAATAATTTTATATTACATAATTTATTTTCATTACATTATGTAAATTTTGTCTTTGGATAAGGTAATCATTGATGATTACCTACTTATTTATACTTAATTTATACTAATAGTATACTGTGTAGTTATGTACATTGGTACCGTAACAAATAATCTGCCATAGGGTGTTCTACGCATGCTGATCAGTGGGGTGCATTTTGAGTATGTTACTATATATATATATATATATATTATATATATGTATGCTATATAGCATAAGTCAATCAATAGCTGTACCCCTCTTTTAGTTTGTGTGAAGCACTAGAGTTTTTTACTTGCTGGTTTCTTTTTCTCCGGGGTGTCTCTGAGGGGATCGACTTTACAGTTAGTGTTTATGCCCTTAAAAATACCGATCCTTATACCTTTACTTATATGTGATTGGTTACTTAGCTTTTATTTACAATAAATATTTAAGGCATGGATATGGTCGGTGAAGTTGGTCGCCTTGGTGGCTCTCTTGTATGGCAGATAATGATTGACAGGTCAATGGAATCAGCTAACCACCTAGTCTTACACTAGTTGGTTATGTAGTGTGTGTTCGGTTCGGTAGTAATTTTCATATTAAGATTTCCATTCCATCGTGTCTAAGTTCAATTAATATTTGTCGTTATTTTGTTAATGAATAGCTGCCTAACCAAACGCACTCTAAGACCTCATTGTTAAACTTTTTTTTTTTTTTTTTGACTATTCATAAATATCTGTAAAGATTTACATGAAATAAATGATTTTGACTTTTGACTTTTGAGTACCTACAAGTAGCAGTAGTAAAGTAAACTGTATAGTAAACGTTAAAAAAAGACATAGTATCTAATATCGCATATTTAAAAGTTAAGTCCCTATATTTGCACCCTAAATTCGTTTACCGACTGTCAAAGACAAATTCTTAAAAGTTTCATATGGCCCACTTGAACAACGGTTTTTTGTTTCAAATCATTTTAATTTCTTTAAATGTATTTACCGATTGATACAAAATTTTTGATTGATATGTAATTTTTATTCACTCAAGTTTAAAATAGACACTTTTAAATTTTATTTGTACCCCAAGTAGGTACTTTTAAAATATAATTGTACAAATTACTATCTTAGGTTTTCAGATGTTTAAATTAAAACTCAATTAAATTTTTAAAACATCGTAAAACATGTTTTATGCAATAGTATATTTTGTAGGCTACTTACATTTGTTTTATTAAAGAAATGAATGAAAATTCTATCAAATATAATTATGTTATTCTTACATATAAATTTGATAAACATGACAACTAAAATTAACCATAACAAGCTATGTTGGTTGCCACGCTGAATCGCTATGACTACTTTCTGTTTAAACATAAGATTTTACTTTCGTTCTCCCGTCACCTAATGGCACAAACGAAAAATTATTTGAAATTTGGCTATATTATTCAGGCCACATTACTAGATCCATAAACAAACAATAAGTTGGCACTAGAGTATCTGCTACACATGCTGCAAAGAAGGCATTTACCGTTTTCCCATGGGTTAAGCGACATACCACCGACGCGTTTTCCGTCATCTCGGCTTAAACCTCTTGGTTCTAAACAACACGGAATTTTGGCAGCTAATAATGCCGTTTTGTTGATAGAATTGAGAACTGCATGTCTTGACCATCTTCCTACAGACTTTGAACAATTTAATCCATGGAGATTATTGCTATGTTTTACTTAGTGTTAGTAGCGTGCCTACATTAATAAAGGACGTTAAATTCGTACAAATAACATCTTCGAAGACAAAACATCATCTCAGGATGCCTTTCGGAGAAATGTGAATTACCTTAGTAGGAAGACCTACATAAATATTATTATATTACACTAACATATCTAATATAATATTCATAGCAACTATCAAAACCTTACAATTAAAGTAGGTTAGGTAACGTTCTTCAGATTAAAGTTCTAAGGCTTCGACAGAAAAAAATATGAATAATACAGTATACAATAAGTATTGAAAACAGAAGGTTGTTCCTATACATAAATAAAAACAGCATATTTTGAATAAACAATTAAGGTGGGTGAGTAAAATACCAATTTTATTTAAATGTAGTAAGTATATTTCCGCTTACTTCAGCACGGGCTTGCCAAGTGAAGTTAACGGTTTTAACTTACTGCGATCATACTTTAACTTGTATGTTATAAATACCTAAATTAATTAATATTTAAATGTAGTACGACTCTCCATAGAAAATATGAAATAAAAAATTATAAAAAGTAAATATTATAGGTTAATATAAAATTATCAATAAGCGAGCTTAATGCCTTAGGCATTATTTACATATTTTATGTATTATAGTTTTTAAAGCATGAAAATTTGTTTTATATAAGTATAAAGTTGTTTTGCTCTAACTATGTCAGCTGTAGATATACGTAATCTTACGACCCCTAACAAATACAAAGGCCTGATCAACCGTGGATTTTTCTAGATTCCTGTTCCTAGATAATCCACTCTTGTTGACTTTCAAGACTTACAATATTAAGCAATATGGCGGAAGGTTCACAGCCGACATGCCAGTTACGCAGGCGCAAGTCTTCAGGCCCAAACTTGCCTCTGCAACTAGAAACAGGATACCAGGTGATGGAAGGAGGCCCCAATCAGGGAACACCATCACCGTATAGTGTAAAGTTCTTACCCGAAACCAAAGACTCGTCGTCATCCTCTGCACTTGTCAACTTTCGGAAAAAACAACAATCTTTTGAAATCAATGTAAGTAGTTATAATTAATAAGTTTATTCACATTATATTTCACAACTAGAAAGCTTGAAGTTGATAAAACATTTGACAAACGGTTTGACGATAAAACAGCGAGCATACTTATACAGGGTGTATTTTTGAAGTTTTTTTTTTCATTTACCAGTTTGATTCCCGACTAGGAGATTTTTTTTTTTTAATCTAATGATGCAGTTTTAGTCTTTATCAAAGACTCCTTTTAGCATATTTCGCTATTCCTTGTAGTTTAGGACTTGGCCTTGAAGGCACATTTGAAAAATTCACCTGTATATATAGGTACATGATGACTTTGAAAGATTGTACTTAGAGTTAAAATGAGGCTCTACTGATCAAATAAAAAACCTTTTCCCATTAAAACACGTGTCGCAAATGAAAAGAAAATTTGACCTCTCTATACAAATTGGTTATTAATTACTAGTTTGTATGGAGAAGCCATTTTATTTTTCATTTGCAATACTTTCGTGGTTAAAGTATTTGGATTTGTTAGTAGATCTCCTTATTAGCATAAAGTACAACCTTTGAAGGTCACCATTTATAAGGTTATAATGTTAGTATATAATAATAATAAGCCTTTATTTACCGATAAATATGTAACAAAAATTCAACATTGGCAATTATACAAACAACAAATAGTCCTGAGAAGAACCTTTGGATGCAAATAACAGCCGTGGGTGCGTTTAAAATCCCTGTTAGTGGACGAATTTATATCTATGGGACTACAGCAGTTTGATGATCAGCTTAGTAGTATTAAAGGATCAAGAATACCTAACCTATATACCTACCTCTACTGTGATGGAGGTAGGCCTAGGCGCATCAATATGCTTGATTGCCGACGAATTTCCGCAGGTCATGATCCACCGTGAAGTTCATCCCTTCCTAAGAATTCCGAAACTCACTTCAACCAGCAATTATCATTTTACCAGCAATGTAGATATTGCCCATTGCCATAAAAATTATATTATATTAATATCTACTCACTTACCTAACATTTATTTCGTTTCATAGTTAGAAGATTGTGAAGAAGAAGAGATAATGGTGGATAGTGAGGGAGAAGACGGACCAGAATCTATTGCAAATCGTCCTCTGACGCCGATGCCTGTGGCAGATTTTGGAGCCAGCGTCAGTTATGCTGAAGGTATATACGTTATTATAACCGGCGTTCTTCGCCATTTCGTTTCCGTATCCTACTGTTATACTGGCATCAAAATTCATCCATATACCTACAGTAGAAGACAATCCCACCAGATACAAAAGAAAATGGTTAAACATATTATATAGCGACAGAGTTATATGATTAACTCTGTCGCTCGACAAAAAGTGGATCTGTGGAATGCTCTCCCAATCTACATTTCCCTTCTAATCCAAAATAAGTTTCTGAAGCAAAGGCATATGGTGAATGTTTTTTTATAGCAGTAACCTGACTAAGTCCAAGCTTTCATCGACCTGAAAATCAAAAACGCCCCTTAAACTTTTTGGAGGTGAGGATAAAATCATTTATACATCGCTATTCGAAAACGAAGTTTGTAGCCCTTGTGAGTTTTCTAATGTATACTTTCGAGTTAACTATAACAGCGTTAACATTTTCATAAACGCACTCGTGACGTCACGTTTTAGTTCTCAAAATTTCCGCTTGGAGCGCTGCATTATTTCACATACAAATTTAAACGCAATAGTAAATAGTTAGAAAACCCACACTAAGACTACAGTTCCCTCATCTTACATGAAATTATTATGCCCTTGAAGAACATTTTAGATATAGAAGAAGATTGTCTCTTGTCAACAAAAATGAATATGCGTATATTCATTTTTGTTGCTAAAAGAAGGAAACATAACCTTTTATAACTAAAGTGTTCTTGAAAGACTCTTTTTTTATGAATAAGCCCAATTAGTCTCTATTTGAGTTTTTCTAACATTAAACGATATGTTAGGAACGTATGAAACCGCTTATAGAATTGTTTAATATTTCAAAACAGAACAAAAGATCTACTTCTATTAGTAGAACCGTTCTTACTAATAGATGTATATCATTTGTTTTGTTTTGAAATATTAAACGACCCTATAAGCGGTTTCTTACGTTCCTATTAGAAACGTTAGGTTATTCTAGACGTTTCTAACATATAGTTAACGACCGATACCTATTAAAAACTCATGGTAGTTAAGTTAAAGGAAGAAAGGACAAAAAGTCGCTCACCCAGCCTGCCTTTATAAATTAATTTGAAATCTAACTCATACTCCATCATTATCGCTTCAGGTTGCAAGTCCAGCGATTTTACCAAAGTACAGACCCTGGACACTGACTGCACCACCGATGTCTCGGACGCGGAGTCCGAAGGGGAACAATAAACCACATACAACTATAAATATTATAACTCTTTTGGCTTATAAAATAAATATAATATAGCACTTTATTTTTTATATTTATTTTTGACGAGTTGCCCAGATTTCTTTAGTTCAACAATTTATTCAGGAGGCTTACATCAAAGAAGTTGTTGCCGAGTTGCGGAGTCTTTTTTAATATTATAATACAAAAATGTTTATTACCCACAACAGAAAGATTTTTGCGTATAATTACAAACATAAAAAAAATACTTTGACCAACAGCCAAGGTGTAATATTGTAATATAATATGATGTCAGTGATACGATGGGTAGCAATAAGACATGGTAACCGTAGCGCCACATGTTTACCTCAGTAATAATAGGTAGGTACCTATTAAATTACAGTAGCAAATAGTTTTTTTTTTTTGTTTATAATACGAACACGAAGTTGCGGGCACCAGCCAGTACATAATAAAACAGAAAGTGTTGTGTAAGTATGAGTTTGTGTAATGACTAAACAGCATATGTAATGTTTGTAAATAACGCTTTTAAATGATATGCAGTGCACTTTGAATCTTACAGCTAAATAATATGGGTAGTAGGTAAAGTCGACCAAAAATATGGTCTGCCACCTATGGTTGAAGTTAATCTGCACGTCACAAGTCAATACGTGACAGCCTCCATAGACTAGTGGTTGCGCCTTTGGAGTTGTATCCGGAGGTCGTGGGTTAGATCCCACACATGGCAAAAAAAAAAATAGTATATTTTTTCTGTACAGTTTGTCATGGTCTGGGTGTTTATAAAATATAATTATGTATTATATAATTGCTTCTGGTACACATAGTACAAGCCTAGAGTTTAGTTTGTGACCAGAGCTATATGTGTAATTTGTCCTACATATTATTATTATAAGATTGATTTTCCCTTGCAGTAATATTCCGTCGGTTAATAATCTTTATCATTTATTGTAGTAACGTTTATATACTTTTCAACATTAGCAACATTTTGATGACACTGTTCCGTGTCATCAAACTTGATAGAACACTTTCTTGCCGACTGTACAAACGTATTTTTTTTTCTATCTTGCCAGCCACTATAGCTTTAATCATGAAGGTAAAAACCATGCCCGACCGCGTGCCGCTACTGGAGTAAGCATCATTCAATTTGCAGGATGCCGCGCGAATGACAAATTTGTCACTCACACACACTTTCACATTTTTTACATCCTCAGTCTGATTTGTGCGTTCGGTGGAGGAAAGAAAAGAGCTCCGCTTTTATTTTCGGAAAAATGGTTCATTGTGCATTAAAGCTGTGTAGAAACTACTCTTTAAAAAAGTACCTAGTGTCACGTTTTTCAAGTATGTATTTAACATGTTTTTCTTATATTAAACCTTAATAAAAGATGATAATAAAACCCATAATTAAAATATCAAAATCTGACGGTAACTGTCAAACTATGTGCATCAGTTAGAAGTTGAAGAACTAGTGATGTGTTTTTATTTTTAATGAGAATTTCGATACTTTAAAATAATTTATAATCATTTCAAAACGATTCCTTAAAGTGTACTGAACATACCTGTGTATGTTAAGTACACTTTAAGGAATCAACCTACGATTTAATTGTTTTTCGCCTTTTGTAGTTTGCATTGACTTTTATAACTTCCTTTCCTCTTGAAGGTCGGTCAAAATTGTTGAGATTGCGTTTAGAAGGTAACATGTAGTTAGTTGTGCATGTGTTTTAAATTAATAAATAATTTAATTTAATAAAGTAGGTATTCATTGTTATATATACCTACATATTTTAATTCCACTAGTATTATAAATTCGAAAGTGTCTATCAGGGTGAATTTGAAAGGATGTACTTTGAGCTAATATGAGGTTCTGCTGATAAAATTTTCTATAGCAATAATATTCTAATATTCGCAAATGAAAAAAAAAATAGATGTCCCCATACAAATTGCTCATTTTAACGTTACTAGTTTGTATGGAGAAGGCCATTTTTTTTTCTTTTGCGATACATGGTTCCATGGGAAAGTTGTTTGATTTGATCATTTAAATCCACTAGTATTATAAATTCGAAAGTGTCTATCAGGGTGAATTTGAAAGGATGTACTTTGGGCTAATATGAGGTTCTGCTGATAAAATCTAACATTTTTTTCTATAGCAATAATATTCTAATATTCGCAAATGAAAAAAAAAATAGATGTCCCCATACAAATTGCTCATTTTAACGTTACTAGTTTGTATGGAGAAGGCCATTTTTTTTTCTTTTGCGATACATGGTTCCATGGGAAAGTTGTTTGATTTGATCATATTAGCCCAAAGTTTTGAATAGACTCAATATGAGATGTTTTGAATAGAATCAATAACTTTGAAAGGATATCTTTCAAAGTTATTGAGTCTATTCAAAACATCGCGACGAGCTAGCCACTTGTTCGGTGTAGACTAATACCATCGGCTACGACGAGGTGGGTTTAAAACCCCTCCGCTGGTTACCTTGGGGCCCGTGATGATATGTGTGTGTATTACAATTGTATATAGATAAATAATTATTAATCTTTGATGATCTCTATAAATCCCAAAATATTTGGTTTATATCGATAAGTTATAATCGACAACAAACGATGGCAACACTATCGAAACTATTAAGTATGCAATTTAATATTTAGTTTTTAATAATAAAAATACAATACACTTCATAGACACGCGCACACATTCATGTTTGACAATAGCTAACTTGTATCTCTTTTTTTCTCAAGCAGTTATTTAAGTGTCAGACGCGTTGAGCTGCCATTTGAAGCCACACCTTTTTCGCCGTTCTTCATTGGCCTCAGAAATTGGCGACACCGGTATCGTACTATTATGAAACAATTTATTTATCATGCTTACTCCGTTGGCGCGGGGCACGTTTTTTTAGCAATAGACAATGAGGTCGAGTAGAAAAATAAAAGAGTAAATAGTTCTATTGTTAATTTATTTATTGCATATAATATATAAATACTTACTCGTATATTGAATTTCATAAAATTAATGACTGGTAGGTATGTTTTCAAAATCAAAAATACCACTTGTATATAATTTTATTATATTATGTAGGTAATTAAATTAAAATCGAAAATATTCGTAAAATAATCAGTACAAAATTTACATTATTTCTATAAAGTATTAAATCTAAATAAGTCTACACTATTATGAATCTGGGAATTACTCTAATTTACAATGTATTTATATGAGATCCTTAATGTAATTTTATAATGGGAAAATGTCTATGTACAGAGAAGTCGAATTCCGTTGGAATGGAATCGCCCTTGTGACCCCCTGCTAACAACTTCAGGACAACAAAATTTGTTTTGCATACCTTTATAAGGTCGTTTACCTGAAAATGAAAATTTATAGTTTAAGGTAAGGTAAGCAAATGGAGGGTAATATAACTTTTTTTTTGCGATACTGTAGGCGAACGTTAGTAAATTAAAGAAGTCAGTTTAAAAACGCAAATAAAAATAAGATTCTATTAGTCCCAGGGGTCGAAACAAGATTATGTAGGCAAAAAAACTGATTTCTCAGATCTTTAAAAAACTGACCATATTTGTAGCTAACAATAATAATATATATATATATATATACTCGTAAGTTAAAGTATTTAATAAATATATTTTAATTATTAGTTATTTTCTTTAGAGGAATGAAAGTTTTAAGGTTATGCGACAACAACAAATCGTTCTTACATGTCAGTGTCGAGTAACTTACACCGTCAGAACTATACGCGGTAACAAAAAGAAGCTCTTAAAATCGCCTTTCCAAACGTGAAAACAGAAGATCTGCCTGCCATACAAACTCAAACCAAAAAGGGAGAACAAAAAAATATTAAAATCAATAATTCTGAGGCTCTACCATGGGTTTGCGCATTGTAGCAACGTAACGTATACGTAAATGTGAGCAATAACAATAGGATCGGCCCTATTGGTTGTTGCTCACGTATACGTATACGTATACAAATACATTACGTTGCTACAATGCTCAAACCCATGGTAGAGCCTCAGAATGATTGGTTATAATATTTTTTGTTCTCCCTTTTTGGTTTGAGTTTGTATGGCGGGCAGATCCTGTTTTCACGTTTGGAAAGGCGATTTTAGGTCCTAGGGCGGCTACATATCTATATATTAAAATTCTTTCCCATAATCTATGAATATGAAGTATGTAATTACATTACATATATTGACAGCCTCCGTAGACTAGTGGTTGCGCCTTTAGCGTTTTATCGGGTGACGTGGGTTCGATTCCCACTCATGACGGGGTGTTTATAAAATATAAAATGTATTATTGTTGCTTCTGGTACACATAGTACAAGCCTAGAGCTTAGTTTGTGACCAGAGCAAAATGTATAAATTGTCCTACATTTATCTTCGTATATAACATACCTCTGCGTCTGGTACAGTGACGTTTTCAAGCAAAATTCGGGCTTGTTGGAAGTGCTTGCATCCGCCGAGGTACAGCATTATAGGGTTTTCAAAACTGGAACAATGGATTTTATTGTAAAATAACTTCTAGGTAAGTTTACATTCTTAGGTTACGTCTCATGTCCTATGAATTAACATAACGGGCAGGCAGATCAGCACATACATTGTTCGAAACGTAAAATGTTCAAAATCATTCTATTTGCGTAAAAGTTCAAAACTAAGACATAATGTTCAATACGCATAATATTAACAAACATAACGTTCAATAGGTATGCATAATCTTTAGTAAGTAAAATGTTACCAATAAATGGCCCTTGAAATCCTAACCTACGAGGAATAGCGTAATATATTGTAAGATATATTTTTATTAACGGATAAATAATTTTAATATGGATGTCGTAAAGGTTGTATACCAATTTTTTTTTTATAATAAAATATTGAGTGGCCACCTGACATAAATATACCTTTACTAATATTATAAGCTGATTAGTTTGTTTGGTTGGACGCGCTAATCTAAGGAACTACTGGCACTAACAAAAAATTATAAGTGTTGGATAGCCTTTGAATTTGCATTACAAGTCTTTTTTCAATATTCTCGCAACTTAGCCGTCCATTTCGTAACCGCACCCTGAAAGGAGTCTACCACCTTAAAAGGAATTCGAATAGAACCTGAAAATCGGTGAACCCTGACTAAAACCAAAACAAGACTAGGGACCTTGACAATTTAATTGATGTTCTATTTTAATCGGCTGTCAGTAATTTAACAGAGTCATGCTAAGCCTCATAGTGAAAGTTGTAATACACATATTATAACACCCTGTCACCGATGTATACAGTTAATACTCACCGCAGAGGGACCGTCATCTCGCAGAACTCGTGGTAAGGGACTTGCGGCGGTGTGAGCACGGACAGCGCAGAGAACCTGTGCTTGTACCGCACCGCCTCGTTGTCGAACTCTGATAGTGGCAGCTTTATCTTGCCTTGCATTTTTAACGCCATTAATGCCTGAAAAATACAGTGCATGGTGTAAACTTCCCTAAGGACACTGCATTCGTAATCGTGAACTCTGCGTTTTCCATACAAAAAGAGCTTTCGCACTTTCAGTAATACCCTATTACTGTTTGTCGCAGAATTAAAATAATATTTTTGTCGGTCATTGTATTTATTCATCAAAGACGTGGTCGCTTACTATGGGCGTCATGAAAAAGCTCACAGTCACACAAAGGGCGATGGAGCGCGCTATGCTCGGCGTTTCCTTGTCGACGTAGCCTCCAGAATCGCCAAACTTAAGTGGCAGTGGGCAGGCCACATAGCTCGCAGAACGGACGGCCGTTAGGGCATTAAGGTTCTCGAGTGGCGAACGCGTGCTGGAGGACGCAGCAGAGGCAGGCCCCCTACAAGATGAACCGACGACCTGAAAAAGGTCGCGGGAAGCCGATGGATACAGGCAGCGCAGAACCGGTCGTTGTGGCGATCCTTGAGGGAGGCCTATGTCCAGCAATGGACGCGCGAAAGGCTGGCATGATGTATTTATTAATCTTTCTATGTTGGTATTTTTTTTTCTTTTTTTTCTAAATCAGAAAAATACTTTTTAAATATTATAATACAAGAATATTTATTACCCATAACAGAAACATTTTTAAGCATAATTGCCAAACTAAAAATAATCATTGAACTTCGACTAACAGCAAAGATGTAATATTGGAAGTACGCTTGTATGAGCGTTAAGACGACTGCAGGCCCTTTAAGCAGCCCATGGTTTTTACAATCACTATACAAACCTTAAAATATCCCCCGCACATATTCTGCATAACTTGGCACATGAGTATTTCCCTGGCGTAGGGCTTGACTCGTTTCTTCTGTTTCCTGGAGCAATTCTTCTTGTTCGCGTTGGCGAGACCTTCCGCTCTGTTCAGGGCTGATACAAGCCAGCCGTATAGAAACTCATATAAATACCTGAAAAAGTTATTCATAGTTTATTGTTAAATGCAACTCGAAGGACCAAATGAAATCTGGTCTAACTAATAGGTGTGTGCATTAAATTAATGAGTTTATGTGTGCTTACTATCAAGTATATACAAAGTCACATGCCATGCTCCAGTAACCAAAACTATATTTTTAATAATTTTAGAGCAGCTTATGGAGCATTTTAATGAATTATCTAAATATATTCATCAGTCAAAAGTTGTATGAATTTGATAGTTGATAATGCATTTAAGCCCTAAATCTCTTTTATTTCTTTAAATACATACAATTATTTATTTATATTGCTCTCTTATTTATAATCTCAAAGATATTCTATAAAACGACATAAAAATGTTTTTTTTATGACGTTTCATGAAATATCAGCATTTAATTTCTTTCACTTCATAACACGTAACTGTCATTTTGTATTAAAATGACGCCATTTTGTGCAGTACTACAAACGTATATTATATATAGCCGGTGGCATTTTGGGAGCGATCGATAAACAGACCTAGAAAATTCAGGAATGGGGTCGATCAATACATAGGGCCTTAGCACAACAGCATCGATAGGCTCGATAAATCGACAAAATCGATACATATCGATTTTACGAATGAATGTTCATTCATAAACTTCATTTTATATGACTGTCACACTATATCGATGTGGTTATGCTAAGCCCCATAGTTGTTTAACAACAATGATCGCTCCTACTATGCCGGCTTAATAATGCGGTTACTAAATGCTTAATCGTCAAATTAACTGCACATTTCGTAACCTCCCCCTAAAAGGAAACTACCACCTCGACAAGAAATCGAGATGGAACCCACAGACTAAAATGGAAACATGAGTAGATGAAACTTACCAAAAGATGTAATGGTATTCGTGCACGCTGTACAACTCCAGTTCGAGTCCGGACAGCAGGTAGGCGATCATGACGCGCAGCACGTGGTACAGCAGCCACGTGCCGAAGCACGCGCGCGCCGCCCCGCCCACGCCCGACACTCCCGCGCCGCTCACCACCGCGTCCACGCTGTCCGCCTGGGCATAAGTTACAATAACATACAGAATATACGTCCAAAGGCCTAAAAATCCATACAATATTATAAATACGAAAGTAACTCTGTTTGTTATAATATCTTTCATTTTTATAATTTATTGTACATGGTTGAATTTTTCAAGTGTGCCTTCAAGGCCAAATCCTAAACTACGAGGAATAGCGAAAATGCTCAAAGGAGTCTCGGTCCCGATTTTTTTTAAACTATCACTGCATCGTTAGTTTCTTTATTTAGTATTCCTAGCCGGAAATCCAACTGGTAGATTTAGAAAAAAATCTCACCAGCTAGTGCAATTTAGCTGGTAATGTCGCTTATAAAGATAATTCATTTCGAACCAGTAGTTCCTGAGATTAGCTCGTTCAACCAAACAAACTTTTCAGTTTTATAATATTAGTATAGATTATTTAAATTAAATTTTATAATAAATTAAGTTCGCTGTTTTATATTGCTTTAGTAGGGGAGAGTCCTCCAGACCGTCACCTTAAGGTTTATCAACAGAAACATCAAAATACTTATGGTTACATGTTCAAAACCTCCTAATATGTGTATAAGAACTATTGCGCTATCGATAAACACAATAAACAACCAGTATTTTTTATATAATCGAAATTTGTATTTTAAAACCCTTCGACATTAGGAAAAACCGCTATCTTTAAAGCATCATGTATCAGTATAGATTCATAATTTTGATCAAAAAATTTTATGCGTTTGATACGACCGAAGCTAATAAAATCACCTTCCAGAACCACAGTATAACCCCCTACCTCTTCCTGCAGCGCGGTGAACTCGTCCAACAGTAGCGCCAGTTTGTCCCGCTGCCTCGCGTGGTTGTGGCCGCACACCTGAAGCAGTACCGCGAACGGTCGAACACATCGCAACAGGAACGTGTCTATGTATTCCTGAAAAAAAAAAGTAAGATTTACGGAACCGCCCTAAGGTTTAAAATCGCCTATAAGACGAAACGTCAAACATGTTCTTTGTCGTCATATTCTTTGTCAATTCAACCAATCAATGCTCAAAGATTGATTATAATAATTTTATTAGTCTCACTTTTTGTATTTTACACATACATACATATCATCACAGGTGCCTTATAGCGCCCGAGACGGCCTCAGGGTACCCAGCGGAAGGGTTTTTTAAGCTCACCTCGTCGTAGCCGATGGTATGAGTTTACACCGTGTACAGTGTGTACGTGTATAGTGGTGTTATCAAACAAATGTATTTTATTTTATTAAAAACTCATTGGTACACACCGGGATTCGAACCAGGGATCTAAGTGTTTTTAAGTCCAAGGTCTAACCAACTCGGCCACAACGTATTTTAGTATTTTCATTGGAATTAAACAGATTGGTGATCATTAAGCGTTTTATTTTTCACGTTTATCATTGCGTTAATTAAAATAATTATTTAAATATCAAATACCTAAATTCTCAGGACCAAATATACATGACTGGTGACTTTGAAAGGATGTACTTTGGGCTAATATGAGGTTCTGCTGATCAATGCGAACAACTTTACCCATGGAACCATGTGCCGGAAATGAAAAAAAAATTGCCTTCTCCATACAAACTAGTAAAGTTAAAATGACCAATTTGTATGGGGAAGCCACATTTTTTTTTCATTTGCGACACATGGTTCCATGGGAAAAGTTGTTCGTATTAACCAGTAGAACATCATATTAGCCCAAAGTACACCCATTCAAATTCACCCAGTATAACAACATATTTTATTTAAAGTTAAATAAGGCATAAATAAACACACCTGCGGATTCCCAACAGCAGAGTTCTTCAAATTAGGAACAGGTGGATTAACGAAGTTCTTGATGGATTCCCTAAGGATATCCACAAATGGTCCATTAGTTCTTGTGATGAGAAGGGCGTTACCCTGAGCTGAGGCTGCTACGCTAGCGGGAGACGGACTCAGGTATAAAACCTGTAGAGCCGATCTGGACAGAATACAGGCTCGCTGTTTACTGAACTCCCAGAAGAAATCCTGTAAAATATGTTAGGTTTGTCTTGATTGAAATACCACCTAGGGGTGGTATTAATTATTTAAACACTTTATTGTACAGTAAACAAAAGTTATGGACAAAGGCGAACTTAATGCCTTAAGCATTATCTACTAGCTAACTTTTAAGATTGTGTGTGAAGATGAGTTTGGTGCTTAATTTAAAAAACCTACCTACTTGTCTTCATAGAATCCATGTGCTCTTGTAATGGAAAATGGTTGTACAATGTGTGATTTGAGACCGTTGAAAAATAGCTATCTATGAAAAAAACATCGTTTTTTTGTTGTCATAAAAGAGTTTTAGAAGTATAAATATAAAAATACGAAATTTCTAGGTTTCCGTCCGCAACTTTGTTCCTGTGGTTTGTGTAGTTTAAGTTAATTGGAAAAATACATGTTTTCAAATCATTTATTTACTTTGATGACATTTGCCCTAGTCTATACTAATATAATAAAGAGGAAAGATTTGTATTTTTGTATTTTTGTATGTTTGTAATGAATAAACTCAAAAACTACTGGACCGATTGCAATAATTTTTTCACCATTAGAAAGCTGCATTATTCAGAAGTAACATAGGCTATATAATATCACGCTAGGTCCTATAGTTGTGGAGCAGTAACCAAAAATGTTTTAAAAACGGGGGAAAAGTATCGTTTCTGAGGCCTTCCGTGGCGCGCGCTGAGCATATAGTTAAAGTTATACAAACCTGTGCGAAGCCGGGACGGGCCGCTAGTATAATATACTTTAGTGGTCTTGCAGATCACAAGTAAGAGCAGAAACAATGTTTTAGCCAAGGCAGTATTAAGAATTATTATAAGAGAGCAGTAAAGATAATAGTTCAATTAATAATGGTCATACTGACAGAGTGTAACTTACCAAAGCAGTATGGAAGTTGTTGCAGGACGTGATTTTCCATGCGTGCCGCAGACGTGTGATGAGCTCGTCCCAGTAGAGAAGCGCCTGGCCTCGAGGGTTCACTCGTGTGTAGCGAGGAAACGTGGGCGGAAGCAAACGCTGGTTGATGAGAGGCTCAAACCCCATTGGGTTTGGGGCATCAGCTGATAGGATAATTTAATATTAGAAGTTTTTAAATATAATGTGATTAGGTATAACAAGAGATTGGATGTGACTATCACAAATTACAAACTTATTTTTTGTCCAATACTTTACTAGGTTTTTGATAAGTGTGCTTACTATTAATAGTCACTAGTAACTATAGGGATCAACATATTTTTCAAATAAACCACAGTTAAAAAAACTTGTATGTCTATATCTAAATCTACTATTAGCTAATTACTATATCTCAAACTCTACTATAATATCTATACTTAACAATTTTAATCTGTCTTCCATCTCATGATAATTTAATATTATAGATAAATCTATAAGGTGCCTGATCATAGATACTTCATTGACAACAACATTCCACTGCTGAATTGATTCAACAGTTCTAAATTTTAACATCTTAAATTAATTTGAAGCATTATAAAAAAATCTATACTCACAGTCTGGATATGGTTGTGTGCCTTTATCAACAGTCTTTATAATGATTTTCATAGTGTCCGAGCAGCCATTCAACAATGCTACACAGTCCACCCCAACTTGACTGTCCCGCTTTATAATCACCAACATTGCTTGGTAAAACATTCTCGTAAACCTTATTCTGGCAGCCAATGCTGTCCATATAGAATCCTAGAAATAAGTTTTTTTTAAAGAGAGTATGGCATGTGATTCTGCATTCATCTAGCATTCTAAAAAGGTTTTACAATTTTCAAGTATGAGATTACCAATTCTTATTTCAGACTATTTGTATTAGTTGGATATTAAAATTTTAACAGAATTATTGGACTTTTTGTAAATATCTTGATTAGTTATTTACAAAAGTCCAATTCTGTTTGGACAGTGACTTTTCAACTATAAATTGAATTTGCAGCAAACATACTTTTAAAAGCGCTAAATATAAACTGAGTCTTTTAATAATTATATTCTAGTCTTAAAAGCAGATTTTTTTTTTTTTTTTGTTACTTTGTAACAGGTCTCTGCTTGTCCTAACTTGTAGAAACAATTTTTCTTTAAGAAAATACCTTACCTCACTTCCAGAGCTTCTACATTTCTGAGCAAGTTCCTCTTCCTGTTCCCTTAACAAAGCAATACACTTTTGCTCAGTGATTTCTAAGCGAGCATCATAGGTGTTGCCTTTCTGTGGGTAAGATCCTAATCTATACCCATAACTCATAGGTTGGAAATCTTCTTCTTCAAATACTAGTGCTCTGAAAAAAAAAAATATAAAAAAAAAAAACATATTAATGATCAGTTTTTCAGCCACTAAAACAAAAAGATAACTTCAAAAGTTAAAAAATAAATACTTATCTGATACTTACTTATTAATACAGTCTTTAATACAATCCAAGAGTTTGTAGACTGCTAAGCAAAACGCTTTTAAAGTCTTATTTTCAATACAATGTGGTTTATGTAAATATAAATTTGTAAAAACAGTTTGTGCAAGGGAATGGCCTTCAAGCCAAGACAACATAGTGGCAAAGGTTGCATCAATGATACCTATAATTTCACTTGGCTCCAGATTATCTAATTTTAATTTTCCAACCTAAAAGAGAACAAAAAATATTTACTTAGCACATCTCTGCATAATATTTTGTAACTTAATAATAATATCACTCAATTGAAATTACATGTATTAGTAACATACAAATTCAAAGCTTTTACCTCAACAGCCTGTTCAAAATTTAATGGTTTAGGACTACCCCTATTACATGACATCCCAGCGTCCATTTTGGGATCCATCATTTCTATAGCTGACATAGCTTCAAATAGTCCAAACAAATGACCATCATGGAGTAGCTCTCCAAGTTCTAAGTCTGTAATAATAATATATTGTTATAATGCCTACCTCAAACATCCTGCATTAATTCAAAGCCAATTATACCCCATAAGGAATTGTCATTTTAAAATTTGGAATCATAGAAAATACAGAAACATCTGAATCAATGTAAGCATCTCCTACATCTTATAAGGATTTTAATTTATTCTTGAACATAGCTCTGTATAATAACAATATATTTATGAACAACATAATATTATGATCTATCATATATATAATATTTACAACTGTTTGATAAATTTAGTTAGACTCAGATGAATTCCTTATAGCAGCTTACAGTTATATAGATAATTAACAGACCGAAATTCACACAGTTGCTTTCAATACTGGTTCTGAAAGATATGAAAATAATTATTACATTAACAGAATAATTTAATAACACTTTCATATAAATCAGGAACCCACTATGCTATGATCATTTCCTGCTAAACAGGTTTAACCTAAACCTTGTTATGAACATGTTTGTTTATTTTGTTCCAGTTCAAAGTGACTTTTTATGGTAAAGTGTATTAAGATAATGTAATGTTTCTTACTAAGCTCTAACAACTATTTATGTTAGAGCTTAGTAGGTATTATTAATTTATCTTAACACACTTATAATATTAAATGATATAGTACTCACCCTTAATATGTTTAAAAAAATCTGATGTAACATCAACCCAATTATATCTGACCTCTGGAGTAGTGGAGATAGCCTCCATAGTTCTGAAAAAAGTTTATTTAAAATGAGAAATTCTGAAAAACAATCTTTACTTTTTATTTATTGTCCTCTATAATAAACTAAATAGAATATAATCTATTTATTCACTTTTTACATTTTGTTGTAAAACTAAGGTTTCTAAATGGCTGTGTGAGCTAAACTATACTGATACTGAAGAACTTTTAATATACTTTAAAAAAAGCTAAATTCTCCCTCTTATACATAACACAAATTTAGTACATTTACTCTCATACCCCACTATTGCTAAATACCCACACATCCACACACATTCACCCACATTGAAAAACAAACATTCTCACAACATGCACACAAACATACACACTCTCAACTATGGCAATAATTGTTCGTCTTTTATTTTACTAATTTGAAAGATTATAGCATACTTATTATGTTTATCTGTAATGTACTCATATAATTGTTTGCAATACGTAATAAATTATTTTTCCTGATATTCAGTATAAATTGTTAATAAGGGTGGGATCCTGGAGACCTGAGACACAAGCTTTGTGCCTAATTCGGGCTCCACTCTCACAAATTTTGTATCAGGGTGGCCACTTTTTTTCAGATAAAAATTTCCCAGTTTCTCTGACCTTAATTATAGACTTTTCCCGGTTTTCCATGTTTTCCAGAAAGTGGCCACCCTGATCAATTGAAATTGTAAATTGTCAATAAGCTTTTGTGAGAAATAAATATTTTATTGTTATTAATGTTTTGTGTAAAGGCTTATTAACTGAATAGGTAAACATATTTTATTTGACACATTTATCAAATTAACTAGGTCTAATTCAGAAAAGCAATACTTACAAATAAATAGAATTTGTTGATCACTATAATATCAGGATTAATAGATGTTGCTTAGCAAGCACATAGACTTAGCAATTGTTTCAGACTGAGAATCTGCATTTAAAAAATCTAATTACTTGGGCTAAGCAACATCTATTATTGCTGTCTAAGTTTAATATTAATAGAACTATTCCTACTTAAAATGCTTCACAATACATAGGTAGAATGAAAAACATTGCCTAAGTTAATAGGCTCTCAGAAAAAGGAATATTATAAAGTGTACACCTCCGCCTCTAAATTATACATATATCATCATGGGTGCCATACGGCGCCCGAGACTGCCCTGACTGCCCCAGGGTACCCAGCGGAGGGGTTTTAATCCCACCTCGTCGTAGCCAATGGTATGAGTCTACACAAAACCAGTGGCCTCTAAATCAAACTTTTAACTATTGCACGAGAACTTAAAACCTAACATGATTGCTATTAAGAAGCATGATATGGGATATGCATCAGCAAAAGCTGCTAGTGTCTAATAATATTAGGTGGATGATATAAACCTTGCTGTAGCCGCCAAGCAGCATTTGCTTGTCTGGTTACCAATTTTAAGTGTTTATCTGGTTTCCATAGTACAGAATTTATTTTAGTTGATATAAATGTTGTGTTATTACACTTGTAAGGGCCGAAGTTGACTCTAATTGCCGAGCTAAGATGCTGAACTGAAGTTGGCCCAACCAGAGGTTTGGACTAATACATAATGGGCATGTTTTTTTTTACTCTATAGGAAATAAAAAATATTGGTCCTAAAATTTAATAAAATCGCAATAGAATCATTGAGATTCCCTTGCAAAAATCGTTTGATTAAGAGGTTATGCTAAAATACAGTAGTACTCACCCTTCTCCTTCAGATTGCATTTCGACGTCTATCATAATTTTAAAAGATAAATAATTACCGCAACATTCGCTTTATTACCACTATTTCAATTAACAATAACATTAAAATAAATAGAAAACTTCATCATTCAACCAATCAATCAAAAATACAAATTCAAAATTGTCTGTGGTGTGCACAGAGTGGTGGTGTCGGTGGTGTGCTGGGGCTTTATTCCGAGTTTTGACACCGTCGCGCATTTTGCGTAAAGTACGGGTATTTTAATGTAAGTTCTATCCTGTTAATTATAAAGGTGAAATTCCAATGCTCCACACATGTTCAAACTTGCGAAGAATTCGTGTATTTCAAGGTGGCGGCATTATAATAGCCAACCTAATACATACTATATTGCCATTGAAATAGAACTTATATTTCCATATTTATAGTTTGCGCAACGTGATTAGCGGTTTCAAACTCGGAATAAGCCCCCTGCTGTGGTCATGGTGGGTGATTTGACGTTTGATAATGTCAGTCACTCACATCCCCGCGGTCCGAATCACGCCAATATTGCTTTTATTAGTCTGTGCTTAAATAGCCTATATTGGCGTATGAAGGGCTATTTATTTCTCGAGGGGTTTAAAATTCGATTGGAAAATCGATGCCCAATGTACAGTAAATGGCGCAATCTACAGAATTTAGTTATTTATATGACTTCGAAAGTAACTAAATGTATATTTTAGTAACTATAGTGTGTTCACGATAAGAAAGGCTTGACATTGACGATAGAACGTATTTTTTTACTTTGATTGATAATGTCAACGACGTATCCGAAGCGCATGTAATTTTTTTTTGAAAGTTTGGTACAATTATCAATTAGTCGCTTGTTTTTAAGGTCGATAAGTAAACCAAACTAGTTCAAAAAATCAACTCCTATAAGTGGTTGTTGAACATCAGCAATCGTAAATGGCCAGCAAAAGTCTCGCCTGATAACTGATATCTGCGCCGAAATCTATTAAAAAGCGTAATCCTGTTAAATAATTAATAACATATAAGCGACGAGTAATAATCTAGCCTAACTCAAAATGTGTCGCGTCAAGTGAGCGGCCACTCGTTTCCCAACGGTCTCGGTTGATGAGTCTGATTATAAACAAAAGAACAAGGACTGATACAATTTTTTGCATTATTGCCAAAAGTAAAATGATACCAGCAAAATGAATTATGGTTAATACGCGTGCGAGACGATGATCGAGAACGTGAACGATTACGCGGTAAAACGAGAGAATTTATTGTGGCAGTAAGTTGAGCAATTTGGGTTTCAAGATTGGATATGCGATCAGAATGTATGACAGGAGTCTGAGTAGTTTGTGCTGAACATACATAAGTATTTGTTGAAAAGTCCAAAATTCTATCTGCCATTCCAGCCAAGTTATCTAAAGAATCATTACATGATGCCACTATAATTCTTAAGTTAATAGGCAAGCGTTGTAAATAAATGGTTCGTAAAAAATCGTCTTTTACCTGTGATCCAGCAAGAGTACGCATCTCTCCTAACAGTTGGCTTGGTCTCTTGTCGCCTAGTTCAAGTTCTGTTAATAATTTGGTAACCTTACGTCCTTCGGATTCCTGAAATTCCCGGTTTAGTCTATCCATAAGGTCCGAGTACGGCGTGGTGGAGCGCTCCTTGGTAAGAAAGTCCGAGGTAGATCGGCGACGTCGCCCTCAAGAGATGTCAAAACATGATTAAATTTGGTTAATTCTGATGTAATGTTAATATTTGCGAACTGTGCGTCGATTTGCATTTTCCATATTGTAATGTTTTTACGCCAAATCGGCGGTATTTTCATGGAAACTCTATTTATTTCTGTATTAACATTGTCGGTAAGAATGATTGAATTATCCGTTGACATGATGATAATCCTTGGTTATATTTAAATATATTTCACTTTTCGGGGTCACCAATTATAGGTTATGTATAAATAGTAGAGTAAATAAATAAATACCCGTAAAACTTATTAATTTATAATTAAAGAAAACTAAAACATTGCGTTAAAAAAATATATTGTTATATATTTAGGTGGGAGGAAGGTCTCTATAACTTCGTTAGGCCGACCGACCGGTCTCGTTACCACCACCCATATAGATGCAAAAACCGTCAAGTGACCTAGTCACGTTTCGGTTTTAGTCTCTGGGTTCACCGGTTTTCTAGGGACTATTGCATCGATTTCTTGTCGAGGTGGTAGTCTCCTTTCAGGGTGCGGTTACGAAATGGGTGGTTGAATTGACGATAAGGCAGCGAGTATATACTCGTAATGCAATTCGTCATTGTCGCCCCCCATTTCGTAATCGCATCATTTAGCCGGCATAGTGGGAACGATCAATATTGTTTAAGAACAATTATTGATTGACCCCATTTATGGACTTTGTAGGTCTGCTCACCACCAGGTAGATACAAAGTAACATGTCGTGCTCCAATAAAAAAGAATTTAAAAAAAATTAAAAAAATCAAAAAAAAAATTACTTGACACTTTTAGGAATTAATTGTATCCAGGGGCCCTACCGGGAAGCCACGTGAAATACCGATCGACACGTCGATCGATCGAAAGTGAAAATAAAATGTATGTGATTTGACGTTTCTCGGCGATCAATTTCTACCCATAGACAATATTACCTATACATTTTTATCCATCGACGCGTCGATCGGTTTGTCGATGTGGCTTCCCGGTAAGGCCCCAGTGCTATGTTAAAATAAATAAATAAAAAAAAAGAATTAATTAAAAGTGTCAAGATATTTTTTTAAACTAATGTTTGTTTTTAAAAGATATTGGCGTTGCTATGGCACCGCCTACACCACCTCCAATTACTATATTTATTTGTCAATTCAGATATTTCACTGACTCTGTGGGTTTAAATCATCTAGAATCTGATTTAATCCAACTACTTTGTTAGAAAGAGTCGGAGTCTTCGGTGAATAAAACTAGCACTTTGTCGGTAACTTGTTTATTTTCACTTACTTATTGAATAACTGTTTTCTGTCTATCCATCTGTCTTATTATTATGTCAAGTCAATGTCGTCGTAAGTCTCGTCGGGATGGTTTTATAAACAGCCAATGTCTGTCTGTCTGTATGAATGTATTATACTTACTATTTTAGGTATATATTTTTTTATACTACAATAGGTATTTTTTTATATATTTTTGGATGAGGTAATAACTTCTTATTACTATATATAACCTTTTATTATTATTTTAATTTTAAATATTTATTATTTTGGACAAGGTAATAATTAGTAATTACTTTTGTGCCGGCTGATATAAAATCAGCCTTTGCCTCATGCAAATCGGCCAACAAATTATTTTAATTTTTTATAATAATTTTTCATACCATTTTCAAATCAATTTAATTGTCATCTGCTCATGTCACATTTTTATAATTATGTTTTTTGTTAAAAATCTCATTTACTATACATGGTGAATTTGAAAGGATGTACTTTGGGCTAATATGATGTTCTGCTGATCAATTCGAACAACTTCTCCCATGGAACCATGTGTCGCAAATGAAAAAAAAAAATGGCTTCCCCATACAAAATGGTCATTTTAACATTACTAGTTTGTATGGAGAAAGCATTTTTTTTTTCATTTGCGACACATGGTTCCATGGGAGAAGTTGTTCGAATTGATCAGCAGAACATCATATTAGCCCAAAGTACATCCTTTCAAATTCACCCTGTATAAGCTTATACTTTATTCAAATAAAATCAGTCTTGCTTTACTATCCGAAGAGGTTTCATTTAGTACCCAGTGCGAACCTACAACAAAAGGTCCGGTCCCAATACGGACAGTTTCCAACCAGACCGGACCGAATTCTACTGACGACCTACTTGAAACATTGAATGTTAATTTGTCTTATTTATTTTAGGTTATTTTGTTAACAGAATTATAAAATACATGTCCATGTTCTTTTTAACTAATTGATGTTTTCTTAGGCCTTGGATTCAGCTATGTATTTGGCCCTGCAATGTAGTAAATACGTATCCAGCGGATTTCCTCTTCTTTGAAGGTCATTGCAGCGGTGGCGCGTGTGCCGGGTTCTGGTCTGCACCCTAAGGGCCTGGTTGAGCAGGAGGATGGCTGACACATACGTTACGTCCGTGATCGGGTGCTGCTGTGGGGGCCTTGGATCGCCTCTGGGCACGCATCATTTGATTGTTATCATATAATAAGCGGAGATCCCGAAAAATCTTCTGCTGATAGGCCGGAGCTGGCATCGAAGAAAAAAATGTTGTGTTCTGTAATTCTGTACTTCTTTCAATATTGTAAGATAGTATATCTGCCTTGGGGTGTTCTACGCGTGGTCATCAGTAGGATGAAAGTATATACCACATGCTATAAGCATATAGGTGTAAGTCAATAACCATGCTCCTCTGATGATACGGTACATGTGGAACACCAGAGTTTTTTACTTGCTGGTACCTTTTTCTCCAGGGTGTCTCTGAGGCGATCGACTTGCGATCAGTGTTTGCGCCCTAAAAGATACCTTCCATCTATCTACTTGTAGGTACCTATATTTTGATTACTTTAATATATGTATATTTGGGGCATAGCTATGGTCTGTTGGGTTGGACGCCTTGGTGGCACTTTTGCAGGGCATTCAATGATTGACAGGTCAATGGAACCAGCTAAATAAAACCGAACACACACTACATAACTAACCAGTTTAAGACTAGGTGGTTAGTCTTAAACTGGTTGGTTATGTAGTGTGTGTTCGGTTTTATTGTTTTTTTTTCTCTCGCAAGGACAATAGTGTACGATTTGTTTATTTTTTATTATATTCTCAACATTTGTCTGTGGGAGGAATGGCGACCTGGTCAAGTGCACACATGAACCTTATATATACTTTATTTTTGACTTTTCATAAATGCCTGTAAAGGTTTACATGAAATAAATATCTTTGACTTTGACTTTGACTCTGTATGTCGGTCGGTCTGTGTGTCTGTCTACAACAGGCCCTTTGTCACAAACTAAGCTTTAGGCTTATACTATGTGTACCAGAAGCAACAAAATTATATTTTATAAACAAACAGACCATGACAGATGAACGAACTAACATTTGTTTGCCATGGGTGGGAATCGAACCCACGACCTCCAGATACAACGCCAAAGTCGCAACTTTATAGTTTATTATACATTAGTTTTTTTTTAACTTAAAAATCCTTTAAAAAGGCCATTTTCAACTTCCTGGCAAATAACTCAAACAATATTTATGTTTGTTTTTCGCCTTATTTACATTTTAATAACTGGATTGCCGCCTCGGGCTCTAACAGTTTCGAGCCTTTTCGACATTGAAGACGGGGCTTCGGAGGCTATGTTGGGAAAATGAAATTGAAATAAATGAAAAATATCTCAGAAATAAAAAGCAGCAGCTTTCGCAGCAACTGATGGTAGGTAACTATTGTCATTCAGGATTATAAGGTAAAGCTAAAAATTTATAATAAAAATAAAAATGCAATGTTTAACATTAATATAGTATAACTTTAAATGTATTTAATTGAATTATTAAAAGGGTTTGCTGGGGTCGTAATTTTTTCATCGACTGGGTCGTACACGTCAACGCTCTGTTGACCTGGTTCGGCTGTCGTAGACGCACTGTTAGTTTCGTTAGCAGCGGTTACTTGTGGGCTAGTAGAGCCACCTTCTGGCTTTGACAAACTCACTCCACCGGAACCCATATCCATGCAGTCAAAATGCAAAACCTACAAAATACGTTGTTTAAGTAAATACAATGTTAATGACTACCTACACATTTCCCGCAGCTTCGTCCGCGTTAAATAAGGTTTAAAATTCATGTATTCCTAAGAAAACTTTTAACAGAGATAGAAAGTATCCTTTCTGGCGTGATGAACTAACAAACATTCGCACTTTATGATTTACATATAAGTGTACATGTAATAGTGTACTAATTTTAACAATAATTACTCAAGGAACGTCTCTTTCCACGAAATATCAAGAAAGATAGAATGAAACAGACTTTCTTTGAGTCAAAGTGGAGTGGAAACACGACTTTTATCACAACTGGTTTGCAAGCAATTAGTCTGGACTCTGGGCAAACGGTCTGAGTGATCCCATAAGGATAACGAAACCCTAAAAATATGCGGTGTTTTTGGAACAGTATGTATTTAATAGCTGATAAATATTCTTATGCCTAAATATATTCTGTTGAATCTCACCAAAACTGGAGCTTTATCAATTCTCGTGTCTACATCCAAACAAACGTGAAGTTTTTGGTCAACGACTGATATTTCGAACAGTCTTATGCACATGTCTACTAAACCTGGAGGTAGATATGGGACTGGAACTGGTAGACAAAATGGTGGAGGATTTCTTGCTGAAAATTAATAAACAATTACTTTTGAAATTAGATTAGGTAACTAGTTATCAGTGAAGTAGATGTTCGGTCAAAATTAAATTCTCAGAATTAAAAAGTAATGTTTTGATAACGTACTCGTACCATCATATCCGTGTGGTACCCTAAACCGCCTAGATGGCATAAGGGTACCCATACAGGTGTGGAATCTCCCTCGCCGTGGCGGAAGGTGTTCTCAGTAAACACCGAACAAGTGGTTATAGCTTGTAGCGGTGTTTATAGAGACAACAATTTTATAAGTTGGTATAGTGAAAGTTGGACCGCTAGCTTAACGTGCTCTTTGAGGCACTATAGTGGTACTGTACTTAAGTTTTTACATTTAAAACACATCGGCCACCACGTTATTACTATTTTATTACTTACTAGGTATCCATCTATGTAGGTATCATATTGAGATTAAACGGCCGAAAGATCCCGGTTAAAGTAAGAAGTGTAAAATGGTGCAATCGTCTATATACAAAGATCAGATACCAATACCATACCTTTACATTTAAAACACATCGGCCACCACGTTATTACTATTTTATTACTTACTAGGTATCCATCTATGTAGGTATCATATTGAGATTAAACGGCCGAAAGATCCCGGTTAAAGTAAGAAGTGTAAAATGGTGCAATCGTCTATATACAAAGATCAGATACCAATACCATACCTGAGTAGCTATTATTGTAAATTTTCTCGCCGTTCATAGTTACAGTAACATCCAACATTGATTCTGTTAGATTGTAGGAGAGTTTGGAACACACTGAAAATCATAAAGTCAATAAGTTTATTAATTTATTAGTTAAATTTTAAACTACAACTGTTAAAGTTAATTGTGTATTAACAAAGATTCTTTAATAAAAACCATTTTTTTTTATAGGTGAGTATTATATATTTTTTTATTTTAGTTTATATTATAATTTAGTTTATTTTTAAGTATATTTTGTTCATGTATATTAATCCCAAATAATATCACTATAAATTCTTTTTCGCCGCCCATTTTGTAACCGCAACATTTATCCGACAAGCGACCAATGGATTTTTAGGTCTGCTTACGACCAGGTAGATACATAGTCACATGCCATGCTCAAGTAAAAAGCAGACTCACCATATGGAATCAAGTGTTGTAACAACAAAAACCTACTACTAAACCTCCCAATAAACCTAGTCTATTTTTTACATAATGTAAAACGTTGTTCTTGAATTATATTTATCTATCTATTATATATTGGACCGACGACCTGAAAAAGGTCGCGGGAAGCCGATGGATACAGGCAGCACAGAACCGGTCGTTGTGGCGATCCTTGGGGGAGGCCTATGTCCAGCAGTGGACGCGCAAAGAAAGGCTGGCATGATGATGATCATGATGATCGCTATTTGTTTATTTATACCTAGTAAATATATTTATGAAATCTAAACTAGACACACACCAAACAAAAATGCTAGACAACAGGCAGAGTGCCGAGGTCACTAGCGGCATTGCCTCGTTGGCAATGCTGATCCTCGGAACTGGTTACTCTTCAGGGGATCACCAGTTGTATTATATTTTTTTACCGAGATTATTTCGTACTTAATAACCACCATCATAATTAGTGGAATGGCGTCGAGTATTAAATTTAATTAAATCTCTAACCATAATATAGGCCTATATAGAACTTCTTTGTGACTAGAAAAATATGTGTAAAATATTCTACTATTATTATTTTTAACCGACTTCAAAAAGGAGGAGATTGTCAATTCGACGCGTATACCCCATATCTCTGTCAAATATTAACCGATGATTTTGAAAATTATACTTTTAATTAAAAGATTTGGTCACTAAGTTGGCACCGCCTGATAAAATAAATGTCATTAAAATAAATGTCCTAATGTGTTATTTAAATGGCACACAAATGTATAACTTCAAAAATTACACCTATTGTTGATAACTTGGCGCCGACTTCATTAAGTAGAAGTCCAAGACTAAATAACATTTTTTACATTCATTATTATATACTATTGAGTGCTTATTAAGTCGGTTATTTTTTTGTTAAAAAGTTTTTTTTTAATTAATACCTATTAGCACTTACTTGTTCTATCGAAATTAAATATCGGTATTCTAATACCAGAGCAGCATGTGCATTGTAGATCTTCACATTTGCAAGGACCACCAGAAAACGGTAATCGTAATGGCCATCCTGGTCTGTACCAAGGACGTGGCATCATTTTCTTTATCGTCTACAAATTTCAATAATCAGAAAATAATCTTTAAAAACGATAAATACTTTGTTACATAACAAGGATGTAGCGAAATTGTTTAAATTAACGTATATTATTTATTATATTCAACTTACCTCATTAGTTTTCATATCATAGTAGATGGAGAAATCTGTGACATCCATAACATCGTCACCTGCTTTACTGGTTGACACATCATTTAACTCTTTACTATGAATCTCTAAAACAAGTAAAAATACTTAAAAACACTATTTTCTAAATTTCACCACATTTCAACCATATTTACCTTTTGCAAAAACCATTAGAAGTATGTGAAAGAAAATTAATACTACTATTGCTCCTTTATTGATCATTTTTGATAATATAATCTGTAATCTCAGGGGATAGCTACAAATCGCGCGCTCTCTCGCGTACTGCCAAAGTATTCCAGAACGGTAAAGGTCTGAATTATATGTTTATTTGTATGCAAGATGCACGATGCTCGAACGCGACTGGCGTGCGTGACTTTCTACTAGACGGGAGAAACTCCATGCGCCTCATAGCTACTAGCAATCATACTTGTATTCTCAATTTCACAGTAAAATGCATACTCTCGTGTTTTACTGTTAAGGAAAATTTATGGTGATGAAATCTGTTAACTAGTACAACAAATACATTTATTTACAAATAAATACCTAGACGTAATTATGATATATCTAAAAAAAATATTAATCAAATATATTAAATAACGAGCGAACTAAATTCTCGTCGTAATCTTCTATATCGTCTTCTCCTGCATCAACTACAGCATCAACACCGCCCAAAGGATTAGCAATAGGTAACGCTCCACCATCCTCAGGTTTTACCATTGCTACACCTTGCGCTCCCATTCTGTTGAAGATAAAATTATTTTACTTAAACTAAAACCTAGACTGACTATAAAATATTAAAGATATTTTCAATTGTATTACCTCATACAGTCAAAGGCGATATTAAAGAGTTCTAACTGTTGCCATTGTCCGTACATAGCGAGACAAAAATGAAAATTTCTTCCAGGAAAGAAAACATTATAAAACTTTCCACACAGTTTCAAATTTTTCAATCGAGGAGGGCTCATGCAGACTGGCTGGGGATTTTTACCTAAAAAAGTTGACACCATATAATAAATAAGTATTAAGTTATACTCTACAGTAAAAGATGATTACTATAAAATCATACCTGATAATGTATTTTCATAAAGTATATTATCATTTAAAGTCATCGCCACATCAAAAGCAAAATCACCTGGATTGTACGTAACTCTCATACAGGCTTTTTGATTAAATAAATTCATGACATATCCAGTGCAACATTTACAAATACCTAGAGAACAACTGCATAAAGAAGATGAAGTATCGTTATCAGATTCTTTTCTTGCAAAGACTTCTGGAGAATAATTTTCTCTTTTGTCTTGTATCCTATCAAGTAATAAAAGCGAGCTGTCTGGAACTTTAAAGTTTATGTTCTTTCTTGTTTCAGACCTATTTATAAGTGACCTATGGGAAAATTCTGAAAAAAATAATAAGATACAAATATATATTTTTACCATCCTTATATTGATTTTTTGTTTTGAATTGTTTGAACGCTATACACACACATCGTTATATTGTAGGTAGTTATGTAGGAAGTCATTTATTTTTACTTAAAAAATCAACTCACCTAAATCCGAACTATTCACATGGCATGCAGCATTTGAAAGTAAATAAAGAAATATAAAATTAATAAATATCGTAAAAATAAAATTGCACTTCATGTTTACAAACATAAAAACACTGCCATGGATGAACGCCGGCGCCGGATATATGAATAACGCGAGGCGTTCCAATTCGCAAAACTTCAAAGCCAACTTCGAACCGGTCCACTACTGAATGTTTTTCTCGACAAAACTTTCACTTGGATATAAATAGGTTTTTGCCAAACTAACAAGGTAATTAACTTAAAACAAATACATTTAAAATAAATTAAATTTTAATAAATAAAATATTAAATCTATAAGTAGGAAACTAAATAAGTATGCTTATTAACTATCTTGCATCTAAGAAGTCTCCAAATCCATCGAAAGCATCGCCAATTGCCCCAAATGGTCCTCCGTCGTCGTCTCCATCAGAGCCTTCACTACCACCTCCAAATATTCCATTTTCACCAAGAAGACCACCTCCATCGCCGTCCCCACCGCCGAAAATACCACCGGTGATTCCATCTAATAAACCAGGACCATCGTCAGCTTCTTCGTCACGATTACTATCCCCAAATAAGCTTACTGGGGCAGGACCAGATGATACTGGTTTTGGTTTCAATCCAGTTTGAACGCCTGATAAACCTAATCTGTAATTTAGATTAATAAAATGAACAAAGTAAAAAAAAAACTAGCAACTGCAAAGAATATATTTCTTAGATTTTTAACATAAAATTATTGATAAATAAATATAATAACTAAAATAAATAACAGAAATTAAATAAAAATAAAGCATATACTTACCTTTAGGTAAGTATGTTTTATTTATATAGGTTTTAACCTATGTATACAAATAAATTAAAAAATATTTCTAAAAAAATATACATGTTTTTTTTTTAATTGGTTTGCCCAGAAATTATTTATATATTACTTTTTTTTATAAATTACACAATATAAGCAAACATAATAATTACCCAAAACATCTAAATGATGCTGAATATACATCAAAACCGCCAACATCTGCATTAATATCTAAACAGGCATATGCATTATTATTTCTTATACGTATGTTAGATATTTCGGCACAAACTCGAACAAATGGCGCCCTTCTGGGATTAAAACAAATAGGGGGTGGGTCACTTGCTGAAATAGTAACAATAGTCAATTAACTAGTGTTCATAATTAAGGAAAAATAACTGAATAAAATATTATATAATCACCAGAAACTCTACGACGGACCATTGTTTGATTATTCATACTCATTCTTACATCAAATACAAAATCTTCTGGAACAAATGAGATGTTGCCACATGCTTTCATATTCATCGTTTGAAGTAATGCTCCTGTACAACAACCACATTTTCCTTCAACACAAGAACAAGGGAACCTAATTACTTGTCCCACTACATTCGTACTGTTCGTTTCAATTAATTCATCATTTGCTACATCAGTATCTTGTTGAATATTACTAATTGATAAAGTTTCTAAAGTTTCTGTTGAAATTACAACGTCTTCTGTTGGTTTACTTGTAAGACTTACAATTCCTTCATCATTATTTGATAGCTCATCCGTTACTTCATTTTCATCTGTGTCTTCGTTTCCGTCAATAGTATCTTCATAAATATCATCGTTTACGTGAATTGGTAAAACTATAGTTGACGCTGACTTAAGTACTGGGGTTGGCTTTAAAGCTTGTTGCCATATATCTAAAGGAATCTTAATTTCAATAGGTTCATAAGGAGCATCTTCTCTAAAAAATGTGGCAGCTCCTGTTTTTTTAAATATAAATTATTACGAAATATTTAAACACAACCCTTATGTCATAATGTTAAGCTACATTTATGTATTTCTTACCATCAATTAAAGAAATAGAACTAAAGGAAAATAAAATTAAAAACAAATTATTTAAACACAAATATTCAAACATGTCTACATGTAAGTTTACTATAAATGATGAGGTTCAGTTGACTTCTCAGTTGAATTTGCAACCTCCTAATGACATCGCCACATATTTAACGGTACCCACCAAACAAAGCTCAGATTATTATTTTAGCAACACTTCCATCACATGAAACGAGTTTTAAATTTTAATGTAGGTATCCGAGAAAGTTGAACTGTAATGACACTGTTTAATTCTCACTTTCATTAATACGAACGTGATCGGAAAGTATTATAATTAAATATATTTCTGATGACATTGGTTTACCTATACAGAGTAAGCTCTTAAGTTGGATAATAGTTTATATATTTTTTAATATTTATTCTCTTGAACATGACTTAATGTTAATGAACTATTAGTTATTGCATGATAAACATTTGTAGGCGTTATACCAAAAATTTAGTATTTTAAGAAAAATATACTTTATCGTTTCGTTTTAACCTTTAACTTTATTAGGTATATATTCTAAAAGGCTAAGTAGTAACGTTTCAAATATGTAGTAACATTGCAAATATGTAGCAAAATATTTAATAAGCATATTAACATGTTATTATAGTTCATTTTTCGCCTAATCAAAATTCGTGGAACCTATATGGATCTTAAATGAACATGAACTTATCAAATATATATACTGTATAGTATATACATTTATTTTGTATGGGTATATACCTCGATTCATTTCTATATTATTATATTAGATTTGCATATCGTATAAAGAAATTTTATGATAAGGATTCCAAGCAATAAGGATTATGTTAAAAATAAATAGCTTAACTATTTAAATATACATTTATTTAAAATTTACATAAAAATACACCCACATAAAAATGACTAAAACAACTCATTCATACTCATAATTTCCCTAATCTAACTTGATTAATCAGTCAAGAACTATATGTACAAAAGTAATAAATAGTCTTAAATCTAAAATAAATATGATTTTCATTATCTATGTTTACATCATGCCATGTCCCAATCACCTTTCATCATTTTATTTCTTCTTTTATTATCTTTATTTCGTTTATTTCCATTTTTCTTGCCATTTTCTAAACCTAATGTTTCACTCAATGCTTGAAACCCCAATATGTCATCATAGTCATTGTTGTTTTTTCTACCGTTTCCTACTTTTTCTTTGTGTTTTCTTTTACCACCATTCAAACCTAAACTGTGATATCCATGTATAATGCTTTCACCTATTGAAGTTAGGCCTAAAACATCATCATAATCATTATCGTTATTTTTTTTATGCTTTTTCTTGGGTAAACTGAGTCCTTCATAATAATCACCATTTACGGTATCTGAATGAGAATAATAATTGTACAAATATCCATTTCGCGCCTCATCAGATGCAGGTTCTACAGAAGTTGGTATATGTTCAGAAGATTGTGAGTCTAGTGTCTGGACTATTTGAACCATATCGTCATCGATTTGTGATCCTACATCTCTATCCTCAGATGTTGAAGAAAAAGCAATTGTGGTTGGATTTTTTGGAGTTATAGTTTCGATTTTTTCAAAGCGTAATTTATTCTTTGTTTCGTGATCTTTAACTGGTGTAACTATAGTTGTAACGGGCATATCGGATAATTGTCCTGTAATATGAGCTAAAGATAACTGCAATCCTAGATCATCAACTGTTGGGGAATTGGATGTTGAGGACGATTCTGACGAAGTTGGCTTTTGTGCTAAAGAGACAGGTTGATAACTTTGTTCTGCTGTTGAATCTGGAATTGAATTATATTCAGTGGTATGTTGAGTTTGTATATGACTATTAGTTATTTGTGGAACTTCGTCTTGGCTAGTAACTGGATATGTAGAGATAGGTATCGGCGTTGTTCTTTTTCTATTTGGTCTAGCAGTACGTCTTCTGTTTGGTTTTCTTGTTGTAGGACGAATTTTTACTGTAGTTGATCTTGGTGGTTTAGGGGTAGTTGATCGTCTTATCGGACGCCTTGATGTACGTGGACGTTTAGTAGTCGTAGTTGTTGTAGTGGTAGTTGATGGAGCTTGTTTTTTCTTGTTTTTGTTTTTATTTGATTTTTTACCCCCTGAACTTCCAAACAGATCTCCTAATAAGTCATCTCCTAATAAACTAAAACCAGTATAATCCCCGCCATCAACATCGTTCACTGCATCTAAACCACCTAAAAACAAACAAAAACGTTTAGATGAATATTAATTTTATAAGATACGTATTAGGATTTCGTAATCTAATTTAATAATGTATTTTTTTTAATCCTGGGGGGTACCTAAGTAATACCTATAAATAGTTGACATTTTAGAACTATTAGAAAAAAAGAAGGCGTGAATGGCTACTATTAACCATTCATAGAATTAGTAAAACTGCATCTTCAGTAGGTACTTCGATTAGTTTATCTTTCCATGTGTATGTGATATTTAAGATGATACTTTTGTAAAAAGCTTTAATATACGAGTAGGTATAAAATTATGTAATTAAAAAAAAAATCTTTATCACATAAATTAAGGCGGGCTGAAAACCGCTAGGCCACCCGTATGTATGTGAAATTACACATGCACCCACCGCAAATAATCTACTACCTACTTAATAGATACATACATTTTATAGCGGCGCATACTATTAAGACATTTTTTTAAGACTTTTCTTTATTTCTAACAATAATTGTGCAAACACATACATACGTACATATCATCACGGGTGCCTTACGGCGCCCGATACCGCCTAGACGGCCTCAGGGTACCCAGCGGAGGGATTTTTAATCCCACCTCGTCGTAGCCGATGGTATGACTCTACACCGAATAAGTGGCTAGCTCGTCGCGATGTTTTGAATAAACTTAATAACCCATCTATAAACAGTTTCACAATTGTGCAAGTACCTAATTAGTAAACTTACTATCATCATCATCTTCATCGTCATCTTCGTCATCATCATCATCATCATCTCCACCTAATCCAAAGTCATCATCATCGTCGTCGTCGTCATCATCATCATCTTTGTTCTCATCTTGAGGTACTAAAGGCAATGGATCAGCAGGTTCAGCATTTACACCTTTAGCACCGAATTTGAAACAAGAAACTCTGATAGCTGCTTCCACAGATTTCTTAGACTGAAGTTCTAAGCCCAAACAAGCTCTGAAGTCCTCTCCAGAGCGAGCAATATTATACACTCTTCCGCAAAACTTGGATACGCCTCCAGGTAATGGCATGCATACAGGGCTTGGTTTGCGACCTAAAATTTAAATAAAAAGGTAGTAAGTTAAAGTGAAATTTTATTCAAATTTTTATATAAAATTATATTTGGTATAAAAAATATAATAAAAATAGGTAGGAAAAGTAACACTAAAATAAACCATCATCAATATTAACTATATTTTACTAAATCACCGAGTAAATTAAATGTAATCCTAATGCTAAAAATAACTTAATAAATATATAAGTACTACTTTTAATATTTTTATTATATTTCTAATACCATAGATTTAGTTGATAAAACATGTTTTTTTCAACTGATCAAATACATTTTTATTATATTTATATCATTGACAAATTTTTAACATTATATTTTGCCTAACAGAACAAATTATATAAAAAATAATTTATTGAAATAATGTTTAATGTAATTTATTGAATAATATAAAATGTTAATTTACTCTAATGTAAAATGAACTTTGAAATCTATTTTTTGTGCTTACCAGAAAGGGTACGATTTGTGATAACGCGGTCTCCAAAACGTAAGGAAACTGCCATTCTATCTCCGAGAAGATACATTAAAGATGCACATCCTGAAATTAAAATTAACAAAAAATTTAGTTAAAAAAAAAAATACTTAGGTAAGCTATACTATAATAGCTATAGCAAAAGTCCTGTTATACCTATTAATAGAGTTAAGCCATAATAAAAACCTGCCTATCATAAAAGTCTTAATAGGTGTTAATGATTTAGTTGAAAGCTTATTATTAACTTTAATACATTTCATTTATAGCTGAATTTTCTACATAATCTGTAGTTCTATGATGAATTTGAGCTATCGTTAACGTTATGTTAGGAACCAATAGGATCGCTTTATTTTCAAATAAATCACTACTATTGGTAGAACCTAACATTTGAAAAATGACGTTATTAACAATTGCAATAACTGATGGTAGAGCTACTGTAAATGATGGCTGTATTCATTCTTGGATCTTCATACTACTTTCCATAAAATTCACATGTAATGCCGCGCTCTCTCAATAAAAATCGAACACTACTTCTAGAAAGACTGCAAGCTCTCTAAAACCAAATTCAAGAGTCGCGACGTTTTAACATATAAAATAGAATAGCAGTTAATTGTATAAAATTATCGAATATGCTAATAGCATAATATTAATTTACATATATATTCCTGCTCTACTAAATTTGTAGCATTTCCCCTAAATAAAACAGATGACATTTCTTAGAATTCATCATGATAGGTTACTTCACATAATAATTTTGTTACTTCATTCATTTACGTAGGTCATTCAATAAGATACATAAATAAAACACAATATAATAATAATACTTTTGCTATATTTCGCCTTATTAGGGCGTCTTCAGGCAACAATATTTACAAAATTTTACTTCATTCATTTACGTAGGTCATTCAATAAGATACATAAATAAAACACAATATAATAATAATACTTTTGCTATATTTCGCCTTATTAGGGCGTCTTCAGGCAATAATATTTACAAAATTTTGTAAATATTTAATACATGAATGACCTATGAAAAATAATAAAGCAGCTACTGCAAATGAAAATATATCATTTAAATATTCATTCATTTACGATTACACGTTTATTTACCCAAATAAAGGAGAAGTTTTCATTTACTTTTTTCTTCTTCTTGTAGACCTCTCTCTACATGAAGAAGAAAAAGTAGATATGAAAAATAAATTGCTTTAACAGACCATAATTAAGCGTATCAGGGGTTTTAAATTTAAAGAGGAAGAACATACCTGGACCCTCTAAGTTGACCACCGGCAGACTGAAGTCACGACAACAGTTACAATGATTTTCTGAACATTTACAATACTTATTTATTCCATTAATACTATCATTGGTTTCCTGCTTCACTTCAGTGTTTCTGTTCTGGAGACCCTTTCTGTTGTTTTTGTCCTTTTCTGAAATTTTTAGTTTTAGTATTAAAATAAGTGAAGTGAAGTCCTATTTAGTATTTACGTAATTAACATTTTTTTCTCTTTTCTTATCTACTCATATTTAAATTCAATATAGGTTTCTTTATTTTGGTTAATAATATAGAGACATTAACATATAAAAATACAAGAAATAAAACTGGATTTTAATATTATATTGAATAATAGAAATAAATCATTAAGTAATGAGTACCTACTTCTGTATTATTGCATACAAAAAAAACGCAAGATTAATCAATTATAAAAAGCTATCCATATATATCCGCATACATATCTCTATAATTATTTATCTATGAATTATATAACTTAAGTAGGTAGGTATGTAAAAATAAACAGTATGTAGAATGAATTTATTTATACGATCACAAAATAATTATGTAACGAAGTGTGCAAAAACTATTAGTCAAGTGATTTAATCGCATTTGTTTTTTAACGCAACGATTAAAATTTATGAAGAGAAACTTATACTTTATTGATATATTAAAGTGGCAGTTGAAATACGTGCGTTCACTTGCTGGTTTTCAATTAATGGCTAAAAAAATACTTTACATGACCACAGAATATATAATAGTAAGATATGACTAGACATTCCAAATTCTAATAAATACTCGTATAAATGTAGGTTGACCTTAAAATTAAATTAATTAGGCATCTAACTTAGTCATTTTTATCTTAGTGGAAACTAAAAAAAATCATGAAATCCTAAAAAAATCACATTGAATCATATATAATTATCTTTAGAAATAAAATATTTTAAACTATAAAGTAAGGAATAATTCCATAAAAAATAAATAGTCTCTGTAGTTTTTGGAAGAAATGAATACAATGTAGAGATACTAATATAAAAATGGAAAATAATACCCGAAAAATATTCGTTTAACGAAAAAATTTGCAAGTGTTTATCTTATTAGTAAAAAAATTACATACTAAAACATGCTTACTTATATTTTTAGAAGCCGCAAAGGCAAGTAGGACAAATATCAGGAGAAGCTCAAACAACAGAGAGAGCTTCATCCTGTACAACTGTAATTATCTGCAACAACACATAAAATATCACAACACATGATTTACAAATTTTAAGAATAGCTTTCTTGATGACTCAATATACAATATCCGGAAGAAAGAGTTACATGATGGTGTAATTTATACAAAGTATTATTATTTAGGTAGAGTATTAAAAATAGAGTCAAATCTATTAACGACTTTTTATAGAGTTATTTAGACAACAATTTTGACGTTAACAATCGTTAAATGTTTATTTATATCGTTAATATCAGATTTTACTTAACTAGAGTTATATAATATAGATCAAATTATACCGAGTTTTTATTTATTAAAAGAACTGTGTTGTATTAATATTTAGAAATCTTTACTAATACCTACACAAAAAAAAAGAATTAAATATTAATTAAGAACAATTTGTATTTTAAGAACTATATTCAGAACTAATATTAAGGAAAAAATTCTAAAATTATAAATCTATTTTGTTAATAACAATATTATTAATCATTTAATATAATTTGTCGAAACTATGAAATTAAAAAAGGAACTATTAAAAGTGATCAAAGAAATGAATAACAATAACATAACAAACATATACTCACATCTCTTTAGAAAGACTTTTCCCAACCTTAAGACAAGAGCTTTCCAACCGATACAATGCAAGTGAAAACAGCACTTCACTGATTAAAAAGCAATTTCGAAAAAACTATTGGAAGCCTTTAAAAACATGAACCGTCTTAAAAGACACGCTGATTTGATATAAGCCGCCACTGCCGAGGTCCGGAGAAATGTGCAGTGACGTATGAACACCTATCGAGAAAGGAAAACCACAGTCGTGTCTCTCTTTCCCACCAATACAGTGTAAGCAAGTGTATGTGAAAGCGAATGACTTAGTTTAGTGCTTATATGGATTTCAGTGTCAAGAACTGGTGTGAGAAATGTTTCTTGATAAAATTTATAACGAAATTTACATTAAAAGTCAATGTTTATTTATAACGATTGAAATATAAGCTATCCACTAATATTAAACCTAAGGCCTACGGTTCAATGCGACACTTTCTATAAGACAAAATAGGTACGAGTATGAATGATCTTTATGTTCGATGTTTACAAATCTCTAAAGAAATCTTATGTTTAATTTATTGATATCTAAAATGGGAATAGGAGCAGTTTTTAATGCATGAGTAAAGAATCATGAAGTGAATGATTGTTTAATGGAAATAAATTTTCTTTCTCTGAAAAATAATAAATAATTCAAATCAAGCCTAATCAAGAATCTGTTTCAGCTTATTGATTGATATTAACTTTTATAATATTTGCTACATTTTGTAAACAAATGTAATTAATTATATTTAATAGGACTAATTTAAATTTCAATTCCAATTGCAATGAAATATAAAGTCTTTAAGTATTGATTACTTTTATTGTTTATTTTTTAAACAAAATCAACTCGATCATAGTAAATAATAAAAACTATTATTTTTTTAATTAGTTTCATAAAAAAAAACAATATTTATGCTTTATTTGTCGCTTTTTCCTCGAGGTTCTGGAAGCATTACGTAAGCTGGCTTACCACCCAAATGTAACCTCGTCTGTGCGTCTGTCTAGAGTCCGGTTCCACCCACTTGGTCACTTTCTACGTAGAGAAAGTAGTATCTTTGTACTCGAATTCCATGGAAGCGGTGCGTGTTTTTGTTTGTTTTTAGGCTTAAAACTTATTTTTGTGAACATTGGATTTTCGTTTATTTACGTACAAATCATGTTGTAATGTTTAAAAGTTTTAAAAGACGGTGCCATTAAAATTGGAAATTGGCATGTTTATTTGAGAAGAGTTAGATAAATGTAAATAAGACAAAATATATGTTGAAATTCTTTCACTGTAAAGTCCTGACGTGAAGATAAAAAAAATCCTTACAATTTTATATAGAATTTGAAATAAATAAATAATTATAACTGATTAACAATCCCTGAACCCATAAAACCTTATTCTTAAGTCTTATTCGTTGGTCACACCTTAAAGAAATAATTTAAAAGAGTTTAAATATGTATGTAATAACCAATGAAGGTAGGTATACCTACCTAAGTAATAAATATTAAGTAAGACGTAAAAAGTTTTTATGATTACTATTATATTTATAACGCGAAATGAATAATAATAAGCTTTAATGTTTTAATAGGTAACAAGCAGGAAATAGTGCAAATTCATTATACGAACGTACCCTGATCACGCATTGCAAAATGATTAAGTAAAGTTATAACTAAGGAAATCCTAATAATTTTGTGGTATAACTTTTTTTTGTCTAACGGCCATAGATAGGGTCACTGAAGAAAAGCAACTGTATAGGTTTTATTTCGCCGATATCAAATGCTTTATATATTTTAGAGATATTATAACTTATTTTTACTTTTTTTTATACAGTTTGAAAAAGTTTGCGAAAGTTTTATATGGCCTAACTCAATTCTAAACCGTTTCGAAAAACCAGGACAAGCTTTGATTCAGTTTTCTCTCTGACCATTAATATGGACTAAAATGGGCAAAACTCAATGACAATTATAATATGGTTTAGGCTAAACCTGGTATAGCGAAATGCTTCTTGATAGCAACTAGGATATTATATAGTATAGTGGGTATTTACTTCATGTCATTAGTCGATTAGGAGTGGAACCAAGTTTTTTTTCTGTTAGTGAAACCAATGTTTTGTAAAAAGCTGACTTCCTACTTCCGTTTGCATAATAAGTGGTCTTGATAAGACGCCATTGGATTTTTTTTTCCACGATTGATTTTTTTTTCTCGTTTTGGGGGCGGCCTATTGCTTTTTGACAAGCTTTTTAGAGGATTTTTTGTACTAACTATTAGTATATCAATTTCGATCCGCCACTGGTTTGACTGTTACCTATCACACAAAGAGTTTAGTTATTACCAGGT
Organism: Monopis laevigella; assembly: GCA_947458855.1. NCBI lineage: Eukaryota > Metazoa > Arthropoda > Insecta > Lepidoptera > Tineidae > Monopis > Monopis laevigella. The sequence continues at coordinate 16,889,074 of OX381577.1, read as the reverse complement.
ATGTTATTCCGTAGCATTATTGTGACTTTACAAATTATAATGATCATTACGAACAATATGTCTAAGTATAATCACCATTATCACCTGCGCGAGCGCATAGAAACTATAATGAGGCTATACATAGAGCTGGGGCCATTGGACCGTTAGTGGGTTAGTGATACACGTCTGCACTTCACTGCACTCAATGCAAGGCGATATCAATAGGAAATGCATGGCTGTTTACACTTATATTAATTGGTCCATATTTTTTATTATTATCTTCACGCCCCCTTCTTTACGGTGTAGGTAGAGACAAAGAGACCTTTGAGCGTCACTTGTCTTTCTCTAGCCAGTCGATTTAGGAAACACAATCAAAAGTCCGGAGGCCGCAAGTTTAATTCCCACTCAAGGCTGAAAAAAACGTTTTCTGTACAGTTTTTCATGTTTATAAAATTTTATTAGTATATAATATTGTATTAGTATCGTATGTTTCTGATACATAAAGTTCTAGCCCAGAGCTTATTTTGTAACCAGAAGCTCTACCATGAGTATTGCATTGCTATAGAATTAACGTAACTTGAATACATTATAATTATTATATTTTAAATGTTACAAAGATTTTATTACATAAATCAAGGGACAGCTGCTGCTTTATAACTCATCTCTTACCGTCAACCTTTCCTTTTTATGTGGGAGGAGGGTTCTATAATTTCGATAGGTTAACATTAAAAATACAGATGCAAAGACCGTCGTGATTTATCATGTTTCGGTTTTTGTCTGACTATGTACCGGTTTTCAGGAGACTTTCGATTTTGACGATCGATTTGGTAGTCTTCTTTCAGGGTACGGTGACGAATTAACAAGCAGTGAGGATTTATAATGCAAATTCGTTTTTGCCACTGTCTTTTTCATAACATATTCGTCTTTGCTACTGTCCTTTTTATAATTATATTAGGAGATCATTTCTGTTAAACGGCATTGTATTGAACGACCAATTATGGACTTTAAAGGTCTGCTTACTATCAGTTAGATACAAAATCACATGCCTGCCATGCTCCAATAAAAAAAAAAAACATATAATTAGTTTTGTTTAGTTGATTTGTACGGTGTACATAATAATAATATGAACGACATTACTCACATATTGGTCTGGTCACAAACTAAGCTTTAGGCTTGTACTATGTGTACCAGAAGTATACTAAAACATTTTATTACAATAAACATATTATATTTTATAAACACCCAGGTCATGACCCTGTACTATATTTTTGCCATTGGTGGGGATCGAACCCACGAGCTCCAGATACAATACCTAAGAATACGCAACCACTAGTCTATTATTTGTATTTTGTTTCTACATATATAAATCTTTATCAATAATTTATTGCAGTCCACTGGTGATAGTAGAAAATATTATACATGCAGTTCCTGCCAACGTAGTTGGTGATGGTGGCTGCGTGTGTCGCTTGCCGAAAAAGTTTTAAATACTCGGTTTATTCAAGCTTTCCCTGAGGGGGTGCGCTCCGACTTGGCTCACGGAGGAGGTAATGGGGTCAGCTCGGGCCTTCCAACATTTGGGGGAGGCCGACTCTGACCAAAGCAAAAGTGACTCTACCGGTACTTCACAAAAATACACGTGTCGGTCAAAGAAGTACCAAGAAACTCGACGTATTATCTCACTCTAAGTGAGGGTCAGAGGATGGTTTTGCGGGAAATCTTGGGAGGTAAATCTACTAATTCCTGAACTAGGAGAAATAACTTATTGGGCAGGTCATGTATTGTATATTACTTACATACTAGTTTAATAGTAAGTAGTGTAGTTTAGGTAGTTGAAAAAAAATATATACGTGCTGAGTTGGTTAAACCTTGGACTTCAAAACACTTAGGTCCCTGGTTCGAATCCAGGTGTGTACCAATGAGTTTTTAATTAAACAAAATATATATGTACATTTGTTTGATAACACCACTATTGTGCTTCGGAAAGCACGTTAAGCTGTCGGTCCCGGTTTCCCTAAATCAACCTGTGAATCTGTTTATATATGGGTTATTAAATCTATTCAAAACATAAACCATCGGCTACGACGACGTGGGATTAAAACCCCTCCGCTGGGTACCCTGGGGCCGTCTAGGCGGTCTCGGGCGCCGTAAGGCACCCGTGATGATAAGTATGTAGGTAGTTGAAAAAAAAACCTCTTACTATTAGGTTTATTATGATAGAGTTTTCACTGGCACACAGTATCAGGTCTCGTTGCACCGGACTGTTAACAATATTTAGTTATCGGATGGCTAATGGAATAAAAATCGCTGCGGAGGCTTCAGATCTGATTTACCTACCTTTTTTTCTTACAACGACCTTTTACACTTTAAAACTTATATACACCCTAAAAATCAGAAAGTGATATGCATATGCTGAGGGTAAAACCTTTTTAATACTTAAATATTAAATAAATCCTGAGCATTTTTACAGCATTTGCATTTTTTTTGTTGGTTTTACTATTTGTTTTATATTTAATTTATTGTATAAATATCCCTTTATAACTTTACTAGGCTGTCTTGTTGCCACCGCCCATAGAGATGCAAAAACCGTCAAGTGACCTAGTCATGTTTTGGTTTAAGTCTGTGGGTTTAATGGTTTTTGGAGGACTACTGCATCGATTTCTTGACGAGGTGGTTCTCCTTTATAATTAAATATATATACATATATATATATATATATATATATATATATAAACAGGGAATTTGAAAGTATGTACTTTGGGCTAATTAATATGAGGTTCTGCAGATCAAATTGAACAACTCTTCCCATGTAACAATGTGCCGCAAATGAAAAAAAATTTGGCTTCCCCATACAAATTGGTGATTTTTAATTACTAGTTTGTTTAAGAACGTATTTTTTTATTCATTTGCGACACATGGTTATATATAAAAATGGGTCAGGACACTTTGATATCCTGTCACTTAATGTTATCTGTTCTAAATTTCAAGTAAATTGAACTAGTAGTTCCCGAGATATTCATACAAACACAACTTAGCAATAAGGCTTCCTTTTTTGAAAAAAAAAATATTTGTAGAGTTTATTTTATCATAAACACAGACGTTAATAGCTTTACAACTTTCCCCATTCATAGCTTTCAAAGTAAATTTACTCTGCATGTCAACCATGTCAATTTTATTGTAATTCAAGTCTAGTCGTTTCTATTTGAACACCAATGCTAGAACATTTATGTTCTCTTAACGGTTATGAGGCTTTTTACTTCGCCTATGATTGAGTTAGGCGCAATTTCTAATAATAGTAGTAGGTAGGTGATTCCCTTAATATCTAAGTTTAATTTTTTTTTTTTTATTTTGTATTTCGTAAAAAATATTGTTTCTCTTTTACCCTTCGCCATCTACCTACGTTTAAAACAGCGCCCATATTTTATTTTTGGTCCTTAGTGTAGGTTTCACCAGGTTCCAAGTTTACGCTGCTAGAATTTACCCAGCAGATTTGGTACGTAGCTCAAACTGCAAAATGCTAAAAGCGTAATCGCTTTTAGCAATTACGCTTTCTAAATAGGAACCTTTACATGGCTAGCAGATAAATATACATTCGCGTTGGACCTAGGAATAAAATTAATGCAGAATTCGCTAGCCTATGACTAAAGGCAGCACCTCCAATAAGATAATAAGGGTCTGTGTTGTTAGGTATATTATCTAATCATATGATAAATCTAATTATTTAAATTACTTGTTGTTAGTGCTTGAGGCTTGCATGAAATGACTTATCTAATTAAAATCAAAAACCTTGGTACATACACCCACGCTTTCTCGTTGCATCTGTGGAGCGCGACGCCATTTACCGATGCATGCCATTACGTAGCGTGTTATGCTTTATTTAAATTTCACCTTCTATTGTAAGTGCGGTGAAACTGGCTCAGCAAGATGCGAGGAAAGGAATAGTGTGTCTACGGCGGCGGAGACGGTCGCCTCTTTCGTTCAGACTTGCATACAAGTGGTCCCGGTCCACTCGTCCTTAGTGCTCTCGCTATAGAATATTCTGCTTGAGATATTGAAGTTCCTGTGCGTATACGTGATGTCGGTGAAATGGGCTCTGGTGACGCTTTCGCTGGCGGCCGGCATGTTTGCCGACACTTACGCCGCGAGCGTTTTAGGCAAGTACTTTATTCGCTTACTAAACTTAAGTGAAGTAGAAAGGAGCGCTAATTGGTGAGACGTGACTGTATGTATCTTCTTAGCTTTCTTATGATGTTTTCTTCAATACTATTACTACTACTGCTAGGCTGCTACTAATGATATTATCTTGAACAGTGTGAGAACTATATTTTTGTAGAGAAAATGGTAAAGACAAGTTAAATTCTAATATAATTAGTTACTTACATAACAAAACAACAGCAAATACATAAACAATAATTCATTTTCTTGTTCAAAAAATTCCAGATAGAATTTTTTTTAAACTGCTTATGTAGAGATGGTATTTTTTAATTATAAAACCTAGATTTTATGAAATATTATAAGTAATGTTTTCTTAATAATAACCTTTTGATTTTAAATACCTTTATATATTTTATTATTTTCAATACTTAGACTTTTTATATGTTTTCTGGTCTTAACAAGTCTTGAGCTTAGTTTGTGGCAAGAGCAACGTGTAAATTGCCCTACAAATTATTATTTATTATTATTTACTGAAGTAAATTCTGGTTATAAACTTTTAACTTCTGAATTAGAATAGGAATATTTAATTAAAATTATATTTAATTTTCTTTTGACAGCATAATGGTTTACATGTAATTAAGGAAGTACCTAGTATGTAAATGATGTACAATGAACATCAACTCATTGTAAATGTAAAAGATTTACACAAATCTCATCTATTCTCTAAGAAATATAATAATTTCATTATGTTAGAGATTGTAACACGAAAAAGTTTATTTCATTTTAAACTTTAAGATAGATATGTATAATAACTAATGTAGAGTAGGAAGCTGTCACCAGAGATAACTTTACATTATATGATAGTCTGGGTGTTTATATAATATAATATTTTTATATGTATTATATCGTTGTTTTTAAGACACATAGTACAAGCCTATGGCTTAGTTTATAACCAGAGCAATATGTGTAAATTATCCTACATATTATTATTACTAATATCTACTGTAAGAGTTTCCTGGATTATTATATTAAGTAGAGTTTTTAATTAAAAAATGTATGTACATTTGTTTGACAACACCACTATAGTGCCTCAGAGAGTACGTTAAGCTGTCGGTCCCGGTTTCATTATACTAACTTGTGAAACTGTTTATAGATGGGTTATTGAGTCTATTCAAAACATCGCGACGAGCTAGCCATATGATAAATCCAACGAGGTGGGATTAAAAACCCCTCGCTAGGTACCCTGGGGCCGTCTAGGTGGTCTCGGACGCCGTAAGGCATGTATGTATTATATAGAAGTATATTAGCAAACAATTAAATATTTGTGCCGTTTGGAGTACCTAAAGATGACCCATGGGGTTCAAATACATTAAAATGTATAAAAAAAACATCAGATCTTATTGACTTCACCGTTGACCAGAAGGCTGGCTCTTACCTCTTACAAAGATTAAGCTTGATTATTCAAAGAGGTAATGTAGCCAGCGTTCTGGGCACTATGCTGCGTAATAACTGTATTTTTTTAGGTAAGTAATTTTTATTTATTTAATTTGTATGAGATAATAAATATATTTTCATATATGAAAATATATATAACTTTATAGATCCAAAAATCTCGAACCCTAGCACAGCATTTAGGATGAAACGCAAAGTTATATATAAGAACGAACGTCACATTCGTTCTAGTTTATGACGTCATGATTACCATAAAGAAACACTGTACAATACAAATCGTGTTCGGTAAAAGTGAAAGATGTGTGTCCGTGAAAGTTACAAAAAACTATTATCTAAGTTGCGTGATCATTTTGTAACCGTCAAATTTGTTTCTGCTTGTAAACATCGACATTTTTGCTCTTATAAAAAAAGGCTTCTGCGAAATAATCCACGATAATAATTTGCATGGGCATTGGAAAAAATACTCAATTTTTTTTTATTTCGTTAAAATATTTTATTTTTCTTTAAAAATCAATCAACAAAAACACATTAGACACTATAATGATCATTAATTGTGATGAATGTCTCACTCGTTTAGTAATCATAAAGGCAGCTCTCTAAGCTGCCTATATGATTTACTGGCTGGTAAAGAAACCGTCTACTGAGCAGGAAATATCATTCTTAGTGTTGCCTCAAGTAGCCTGGATATAAATACATATAGTTTTCGAATTTTCCCAAGTCAAGTCTGTGACTGATCCGGAAACCGTCTGCTGATTAGATATTTCCGTAAATACATACCTTCAGGTTTGACCCACGAGGTCAGATCAAGAGTTATACCCAAAAAACCGTGATTTTCGTCCACATGACTGACGTGACTAAACCGAAAACTGCTCAAAACCTAGAGTTATGAGAAAATACTTCCAGCAGACAAGCAGCTGGTCAAGGTTCAGGAGAAGGGCTCCTGGACCTTAACTTGGGGAAATTCGAAATCAATATCCAGGCTACTTGGGGCAACACACAAGAATGATATTTCATGCCCAGCAGACTGCTTTTTTACCAGTCAGTAAGCAGCAAGTAGTTTTGAGTGAACAGGGGAGTTGGGGATACGGCTAAGAACTGATTTTTTAATCGTCAGATATATAAAAAAACTATCTATAGAATAATGTGGATGACACATTGGTAATTAGGGATTATACCTATTGATTATAATTTCCCAAAACGATAGATAACAATTAAGTATGTACTTAAAATGCAATTATCTAGAACGATTTCAGTTTTCAGAATTTTATAATACAATTCATTAAATAATTAAGATTATATTCTTTTCGATATCGTTATTAGGTACCCGATTTTTGGACTACCAAAAAATACCGTGTCGGCTTTTCCTCATTTTTTTAAATTTGAGATTTTAAATGATGTGTCTGACAAATAGACAGAAATGCTAGATTAATGTTCTATAGAAATAAATAAGAAAAACTAGAAAAATACACTTATGGCCTTATTCATAAAATCTTATTGAGGCCTTGAAGAACACTTTAGTTATAGAAGGTTGTCTCTCTTTTACGCATAATCATTTTTGTTGATAATAAATTTGTTGTTCTTCAAGAACTCAATAAGTTTTGATTGAGTCTGTCTGTCCAGCCAGACTGATATATCAAAAATTTGGAATTTTGATAATGTTGTATTTTTTAACGAAGTAACGTAGTAACAGGTAAGGTACGTATTAAGTAATAAAAAAATCAAGAAAAAAAGTCACTGAGGGGAGTGCCACTACCTAATTGCCACGTTGTATGGCAATGCTAATTTATTTTATAAACCATCCATAATATTTGAGGTGTGCACATTCTAGTTACTCGTTTTCCAAGGTCATAATAAATTTGCGGGCCTCAAATCCCAAGGTTCCAGAAGTTTCGACCCCAAATGCTACGAAGTGATAATTTTTAAGTAAATCCCTGTACGTCAGCCTGTAAATGTTGTCGATATTTTACGAGTACCTATGTCTTCTCGGTACCCGGATATTTAAAAAAAATGCCTCAAGGGGTAGGTAAATGGTATGCTGTATAAGGAGAGAAATTGATTTCAGTATTAACTGAAAAAATATATAATATTCGTAGGTTTTATTATACAGGTATATTACTCTACATTTATTTTTACGGTTTTGAGGTGTGGTTGTTTTTGCTTATTTAGGTACTAAAAAAAATACTACTTACATAACTTTAATTAAACTAATTATAGTTCAAATATTGTAAAATTCAACTCTTATCTCGAATTCTAAAATTACTAATTTATTATTAAAAATTAAAAAACTAAATATTTTTTTCTGAAATTAAACTATGCCGATATATACCTGGTCTTGCCATAAATATTGTACCAAAGAAAAAAAATAGCTTTTCTATTGCAAATAACATTTATTACTTTTACAGTGTGTTAGTTTAATACATAAATATAACACAATTTAATATAAGCTTATTCGAAGTGGTCTCCATTGGCTGCAATACAGTCCTTTAAACGTTGAGGCCAGTTATCAATAGAAGCACGCACTCTTTCCATGGGAAAATTCTTCACTGCTTTAGCGACTCTAAATTATCATGGCGATTAGAGCAAGCCGTACTCTCTAAAACTGACCATAAATCATAATCCAGTGGATTAAGATCGGGACTAGACGTCGGCCAGTCTTCAGCTCTGATGAAGTGCGAAACGTTCGTTTCCAACCAAGACTGCGTGGACCGAGCTTTATGACCCGGCGCCGAGTCTTGCTGGAAGGACCATACTTGGTTATTAAACATGGTGTTGTTAAGGGGCTTAACTACCTTTTCAAGAATGGTATCTTGATACACTTGTGCCCGATGTTTTGATACTTTTTCACAAAAATATGGATCACTCACTCAAAATTTCTGTGACCTCCCTTTGCGTACCGCTTCAGTAGTTTTTTCGATTTTACCACCCTATTCTTTTTTAAATTATCAGTTAAGAAATGACCAATTTATAATTAGACTTCTTATAGGCTGCAAGTGCTAAATCATCTTTTAAAATACGCGACATCGTTTCGGACAGGATTTCTTCGAATTCTTTCCCTTACTGCTTTGACCACCTTTTTCGTACGAACACTACGTGGACGGCCAGAGGCTCTACCATGGGTTTGCGCATTGTAGCAATGTAACGTATTTGTATACGTATACGTGAGCAACAACCAATAGGGTCGCTTTATTTTTGGTAACAGGATTGAATAAAGCGATCCTATTGGTTATTGCTCACGTATACGTAAATGAATACGTTACGTTTCTACAATGCGCAAACCCATGGTAGAGCCTCAGATCTTTTTCTGTCACAAACAGAGGAGGTCTCATTGTAGTACCTATTAATAGCCCGATACATAAACATTTGACTAATACCAAGTGTATGGAGAGTTGTTAAATTGGATTTGGCTTCATACCTACTTTGTGTAATGCAATCACAGCGATTCGATTTTCTTTATCACCTCTACTCCATTTTAATATCGCAAAATATTGTACAATGTATTGGCGCCAAAATGAGAAAACACAATAAACTATCGTATAAAAATGACAGATTCCTAATTCAAATGTAATATTTTTAAAAATTTTTTAGTGTAACAGTATTTATGGCCAGACTATGTATATAATATATATAATTATTGCATGAATTTGGTTTAATTTAACTGATTTTTTATTTAATTTTGAGACTATTTTTTCAAATAAATGTATTGAAATTTTTTGTATTTATAATGATGACTGAATTGATGTAAATGAATATTGATTTTTATTACTTTCAATTGTAATTTTAAAAAAGTTATATTGTTTTGTTGAGCAGAATTTATTGTGTGATTTTTTTAACTTTATTAATGTTGTTATGTAATTGTTTTAGTAATTGTATATTAATTTAAATTATTATTATTTTATTCTAGCGCAAATCTTTGACAAATGTGGAAAATTGAAAATGTAATAAAATTGTCATAAATACTAAACTTTTAAATCCTAATATCTGGCTTTAAAATGCAAATACGAATAAGCAAATTATTGTTAATTATAGCAAGTAAGGTTTCTACCTTTTGTAAGTAATAAATAAATAAAATAAATATACTTTCTCAGTGTAAAAACGTAATATGTACATTTGTATGTGCAGGATTTGAAAACTGTGCACGCATATTAATAAGTTAAGATCAACAGTTCGCTTTTATACATAAAGAAAACACTAGATATCGCTAATGTATTAGATCAACGCTTAATCATTTGACTAAAAGCTACAGACTGGTGTGTAACTCAATTTTACGGAGGCTGTCACAGAGGGTATTATATCTATGATTGAATTAATTTTTAAAAGTTCATTCAATGGTTATCGGTGAATTGTCACCACCATAAGAATGGATTTAATAATATGCTAATAGGACTTCAAAACACGGTATACATGTATAGATAGATAATTTAGATAACGTTATACAAAGGAAGGGAAGGTAGTGGGGGTCGCTTGAGGGTGTGGCGTATGTTTGCGCAGACATTTGGGAAAATATAAAATTAGAGCAAAAAGTAGTCTATACAGAGTGGATTTTTGAAACGGGACAGTAAGGGTAGGTACATTGACCGTTAAAGTTACCAGAAAACGTTCCTAGGAGACCATCCATAATTTTTTGAGATATGTTGAACTGCATTTACAGATTTTGGAAAAAATGTACAGTCAGCAAGAAATGATAATTAAAAATAAACTTTTTCTGATGCCAATCGATTCTGTTTTCTATTATCAACAAAAGTCTCTACTGAACCGTCTAAGGTTTGCGTACCTACTAGAAATGACAGAAATCGCGAAACAATTTCAACATTGGCCAAATTTTTGTTATGGGTAGATCCTTTATATTCCGCTATAAAGAAGACTGTCTGAAAAAAAAAAATATTTTCAAACTTCAAATTCGATTCGAATATCTTCATGCCATTATTATGTTCAAATTTACAAAAAGTTTTTGTGTAAAATTATCATTTACTTGCTGACTGTATATTTTTCAAAATCTGTGTATGCTGTTTATTTATTTATTTAAAAAACTTTATTGCCAAAATTTAGTACAAAGGCGGACTTATTGCCGCTAGGCTAGCTTATAATGCCAGTCAAACCTTTGGTATAAGTTAAGCAGTAAGTAGGTATAATAGGTGAGTATATAAATAAAACTACCACTTGTTTGTCCATCGTTGTAATAAAAGAGTACACAACCCAAACATGTCAAAACGAGACCCTTACAAGATCCCTCGGATCAAGATAAAGAGTAGGAGTGCTCCGAATAGCCTTGAACCGGCCCCGGGCCGTCCCCGCCGGTCCAGGCCCCAGGACCAGTGGCCGATCCGGCGCCGAGGCAGAGCCAAACTCAAGCTGCAGGTGACCTCCCACGTCCCGCTCCGGGCGTGGACGCTCCGGCGCTTTCTTTCGAAAACGTCACGCATCATTCCCACGCTGGGAGCGAGACGTAGGCGGTGTCCGCAAGCCCCAAGTGGCGACAGCTGATCTTCCCACTGTCACCGCCGCGCCCTCAAGTCCTGCAACAAAGGAAAAAATCCGTATTATTCTTTTCTAGTTCATCACATCGGGTGACGAGGATTCTGACTCCTCGCACTCTACCACCACCTATAGGACTGGGACCAGTACAAAAATATACTCAACAGCTCTTGTCTCGCTGGTCCCATAAACTCGCCGGATGACGTAGGAGCGACCGCAACTCACTTCACGGAGTCCTTAATGCATGCTAAGGAGGCGGCAACACGTGAGCTGCCTCCGAATACCTGTCTAAAGCGTGAAACCCTCCCACACGCCCTCCGACTTGGCGAACTTTCGAGACCCCAGCACCAAACGCAAGCTCAACCGCGTCAAGGAAGAGCTTGTTGCGGAGATCGCCGCATTTCGGGGGAGGTCGTGGGAGGATTACATGGACTTTGTTGGTGAGGACAGTAAATTAGGGGCCCTGTAACCGACTCACCAGGAGACTAACTCGAACGCCCGAAGCCGTCCATCCGTTGGTCGACGTCGCAGGAAACCGCCACTACGCCCCCCAAGCCAGAGCTGATATACTTGGCAGGCATCTGGAGGGACAATTCAAACCTTTCCCCGTCGTCGACCAGGCTTTTAACGGGCATACAGAGGATAATTAGAAAACTGTTTCACATTTTTAAAACTCTTCGGTCAGTTGCTCAAGGCAATGTGTTGAGACAGGTTTATCAGGCTCTGGTACAATCAGTCATTTCCTATTGTATCACGGTGAAGGGTGGTGCCACTACACACTAACGCATACTACACCTAAGACCCACTTGATTAGGTTAGAGCAAGCTCAAAGGCTAATTCTTAAAGTAGCCACATCTCGTTCCAGACTTTTCTCTTCTTCATTACTGTACGAGTCTTGCAAGGTTTTGACTGTGCGTCAGATATTATTATTGCAAACTTCACTTAAACAACATTCAAGTATATATTTACTCCTTATTAAAGGCCTTCTCATATCTAAAGATTATAAAATAAATACTTCTTTTACTCAACGATTCTTTAGCTTTTTGGGTCCTTTCTTGTATAATAAAGTTAATAAAAAATGTAATGTATATTCATATAATAGAAATAAGTGCAAAAAAATATTAAGTAGCTGGTTGTTAACACTAGATTACAATGAGTCTGAAAATATGCTGTGTGCTGATGAATAATTGCTAGATTTCTATAAATATTGAAAAAAAAATCTCTAGAAACTCTAATTTGTATTATTGTTGTTTTTCTCTAACATGTTACGTATTCTGATAAAATAACTTAATATCTATGTATCGTCCTAAATAGTAAAACAGGCCCAAAATTTTGGAAGACACTGACTCCTGAAATACAGTTTTCACTAGTTTGGAAGTCAGGGTATCACTAGTTCTAGTACTAATATAGTTTAATAAGGCAATGTTACTAATCCATAAATTGTGATTTTTTGGTCAATAAAGTTATTATTATAATTATATTTATCAGAAACAACGATTTAATACATATTATATTTTATAAACACCCAAACCATTTTGCAATATATATATATAGTGTACATTTTGTAGTGTTTTTACGGTTTATAGCAGCTTGTTTTTGCATAATTTCAATTTTGATATTACTGTCTAATTCTTCGCAAAATTTTGATAAATTGTTAGTTATCATTCCTTTACCCCCTACAATTATTGGAGTTACTTTTATATATTATATATATAATATAAAACATATAATATATACAATAACAAAAAAAATTGTATAACAGTTCCTCGCATGAAGGTAAAAACCGTGCACGTCCGCGCGGGCGCGTTTTTTTAGCTTCATGGTTCCTCGTGATTTTATAATAAAAAGTGTTCAAAATACCTAAAAACATTATAAACTTTATAACAAATACAATGATGAACTAGAACGTTACAATGACAGCAAAAAGTAAAACCAATATCATAAGTACTTCTGAAATAAAAATATGTAAAGGTATTTTTGAAAGGGATACTCTATCGCCACTATTATTTCGATTGGCGATAAATCCCTTGACTAACTTAATACAAAAGGTTTTATTTTAAAAAATAAAGAGATATACTACCATTTGATGCATGGACGAAATAAAATTATTCCATGCTGTTACCAAAAATAAAGCGGCCCTATTGGTTGTTGCTCACGTATACGTATTCGAATACGTTACATTGCTACAAATGCGCAAACCCATGGTAGAGCCTCAGGTCAAAACTAAACTCTAGGCTTGCACTATGTGTACCAGAAACAACGATGCGAATAAATATTGTTTTATACCCAGACAGACAAAGTTAACAGAAAAAAATATAATAATAATATTGTTTTGCGATGACTGGGCACCGAACCACGACCTCCGGATAAAACGCCAAAGGCGCAACCACTTGACCAACGAGGCGGTCAAAATTAATAAATTGTATTAGTATGTATAAAAGTGTACATTTTTCAGATGTCATAGAGTGGGATAATACAAAAAAAGTATTCGACGTGCCGGAGCTAAGAAACGAACAGAATCCCAACAAGAATTGCATGTGCAAGGGACCTGCCTGCGTATGCTGTGTGAACTTTAACATCACCTTAGTGGACTTAGGAGGACCAGGTAGGTAACTCCAATTACCAGATTTCTCATAACTTTTTTTGGAGTTAAGTACAGTAAATTGAACGTTATTGTAGAGTAAGATAAAAGACAAGACTGCTTTGAAGTGAGTGGTAAAGGCAAATAGTAATTTAATTGGCAATAGAATTCGCTAAAATTTTATTTAAAGAACGAATTGCATATTTGTATAAAAAAAAAATTAAATCAATATATTATTATGTATATTAACTTTCAATACTCTACCTACGTTTAACAAATTTGTAATGCTCAAGCCTAAAATTCAATTACGAGTAGTTTTATAAATAAAATCAACAGCATGTAACTAGATCTTTTGTTTGGTATGAATGATTATCATTAGACGAACCTAAATACGACCCTGATGCATATATATATAGTGTAAGACAGTGCTTGGAGTGCCATATTGATGAGAAATAAAGATTTTCAAAAATCTTAGAATTCAGCATTACTTATTTTTTTTAATAAAGGAATTTCCTTTTAATAAGATTTACCATCATCATCATTTCTTCCAACCACAGCATTTTTTCCACCCTGTTTATAGATTTATATAAGTAGGTTAATTAAAAATAAACACCCGACTCATCTTTGTAGACAATCCTAAGGTTTTGCTGGTAAATAATGCATAAGGCATTCGTTTGCCTCTGTACTTAACTTTTGTTTACTGTTTAAATAAATAAACTTTGTTATGTATTTTTCAGGGTGTGTACACATGAAATATATGTCACCTGAAGACGGATTTTCAGTCAATGTTTCATATGGAAAAAATATGCTGCACAGCTCCAAAATTCAAGGTATGTATGTCACCCATAGAATAATGTTAGAGAGTCTTAGCCTATTGCTGAAATCTTCGAATTACTTTATAATTAAACATATGTTTGAATCCCTTATATAACCTAAAAATCAGTAATTACTGATTTTGCTACTGGTTTGGGCATATAGGAAGAATGAGTGATGAAAGACTGATGAACCAGATATATAAAAGGGAGGTGAAGGGTAAACATGACCGAAGGAGACCAAGATACACATACCATGATCAAATTGGAAAGTTTTTAAAATAAGGTGTAATTCTAAGGCTCCGAAATCTGCATGCATGTATGTGAAGAGTTATGACTGTGGAAGAGGCGAACGTAGTATTTAGGATAGGAATAAGTTGCGCTCGGTTGTCTCTGCCTACCCCGTAAGGGACCTGGTGTGATGATGAATAAATATATACTATAAACTCTAATAATATTACTATTATATCCTACTTTGGATTTCAGGAGCGAATCCAGCACCGATATGTCTAGACGTATTTTCGAAGATTGCTCAAGTATGCGCAAGATTCAGTGAGCTGGCTCCAACATCAGACGGTCTTCGCGGATGTCTTCAGTTGGAGCCAGTACTTCTTGGTGAAACACAACTGGACTTCCCTATTGGTTGTTTCAAGTCGACTGCAGGTGGGATGGAGATGGAAGAACCATCTGAAGAACCTGTAAAGGATGAAACGTAAGATTTTTCATTGACTATATAAGCAATTTTATAATCAGTTTTTATTCAAACATATTTTTTATATTTTTATTGGAGCACGGCATGTGATTATGTAGGTACTCGTAGATACACGATAAGGTGGCAATCAAACTTACAAAGTCCGTGAATGGAGCCAATAAATATATTGTTGCTTAACAAATTGTACTCATAAAAGACGGAATTGCATTACGAGTCTACTGTAATAACCTCGCTGCTTTATCGTTAGGTAACCAAGTTGATCTACCACCGGCCATACACATACAAAAGCCGTCAACTGGCCTACTCATGTCTAGGTTTTAGACAGTGGTTTCACCGGTTTCAGGAACCTACTGCTTTAATTTCTTATCGAGATAGTAGTCTCGTTTTAGGGCACTTACAGAACAGGCACTTAATTTGACGATAAAGCAGCAAGGTTATTACAGTAGACTCGTAATGCAAATCCGTTTTTTTATGGCAGCCCATTTCGTAACCACAATTGTAGTTATTGATTTAAAATTGCCATAAAGAGAAAGTACCTACTGTCTTTAAACGACAAAATAGCATTAGAAATTTGTACTAGGGGCACCTTTTAATAACAAAATACTTTTAAATTTTATGAGAGTCAACAATAACCAACAGTAAATTATATTATACAATATAATACTTGTATATTTTATCAGCAACGACGATAGTAATGATGATGAAGAAGAAAACCCCAGCGGATTTGACGCAGAAAAGTTTTTGATGGGAGTCTACCAAACGGCTGAACAAGGAGTAGCTTTACTCAGCAGTCTCCTCGATCTCCCCAACAAACTGAACTCTACTAAGCCTGCCACAGCTGCTACCACCATCTTACCAGAAGCATCAAGTGTGGCATCCAATCACCAGAGAAGAGGTCCAAAATTCATAAAACATCCTAATTATCTGTGATAAATTTGATAATCTCTAAACGTAGTACAAAAAGCATTTTTAGAATAAATTTTTGACTGTCTATAAGATTTTGATCATTAGTTAAGATTATTTATAATTTCCGTACATTTTAGGATTAAACGTTTTTTTATTTTACATTGTATTATTTTAAAGCTTTAAATAAATTATAAAAAATATTATATGATTTTTTATTTGTAATCATATTTCTGCCTCTATACACTTATGCCACCAAAACATTTTTATTAAGTCTATGAAAGAGGTTACTCGGTACATTCTTGTTTAACAATATTCATCGCACCCACTATGCCTGCTAGAGTCAATTTAGTAGTCTCCGGAAAATCGGTGAAACCACAGACTAAAACCAAAACATGACTAGGTCACTTGACTAATCCGGTTGATCGAATATATGGTCGAGCGTATAGAGGCCTCCCCACTTAAAATTCTTGTAAAAATAGTCAAAATCTCAGCAGGTAAGTCTCATTATGCAGAGGGGAAATGCCGCCAGCGTCCTCGGCACTATGCCACGCCACAAGGTTGACTTCAATATTTTGTTATTAGTATTTATTTATATTTTTAGTATTTATAGGTTTTACTTAATTTTCAGTAGTTAGTAATTTATTTTTATATAAGGTTTAGTTTTTAATATTAATTTATTTATATCTATTATATAAATATTATGTCCAAATCTTATTATCATGTATCTGTTAAAATAAATCAACTAGATTATCGTATATCCAAGTAAAATAGGTGGTGTTGGAACATCCTTCATGCTAACATATCCTAATGAAATAAACCTAAAAAAAAAAATGAAAAACTATATATATATAAAATTCTTAAGAAATATGTCATAAGACTACCGTAGTCAAAGCACTAAGCAACCCGGTTGTCTTAAAAGCCTCTGAAACTCACTCGAAAATACCTTTTGCAAAGAATTTATATTTTATTATACGTGATGGCCGAGTTGGTTAAACCTCAGACTTACATAAAAATACTACAGTTTTTATACATAAAAACACTACAGTTTTTAGGTCCCCAGCCTAAACCCCGGTGTGTCCTATGAATTTTTCAATTAAATATAGTGCCTCGAAGAACACATCCCAGTTTCACTATATCAACTATGAATTTGTGAAACTGTTTATAGATTGTTTATTGAGTCTATACAAATATCGCGACGAGCTAGCCACTTGTTCGGTGTAGGTAGACTTATATTATCGGCTACGACGATATGGGATTAAAACCCCTCCGCTGGTTACCCTGAGGCCGAACTAGGCGGTCTCGGGCGCCGGCGCCGTAAAGAACCCGTGATTATATTTTTATTTTTTATTTTATTTATATTATAATAGTTACCCTAAATTCTATATTTAAATTAACACACCTTGTACTGTGGTCAAAGTACAAGACCTTAGACCTTATTATTGAATATAATAGTGTAGTTCTCATCTATACTATCTATACTTAATATTATAAAGAGGAAAGATTTGTATTTTTGTATGTTTGTAATGAATAAACTCAAAAACTACTGGACCGATTGCAATATTTTTTTCACCATTAGAAAGCTGCATTATTCAGAAGTAACATAGGCTATATAATATCACGCTAGGTCCTATAGTTGTGGAGCAGTAACCAAAAATGTTTTAAAAACGGGGGAAAAGTATCGTTTCTGAGGCCTTCCGTGGCGTGCGCTGATCTTAAGTCCCCCCGTGCGAAGCCGGGACGGGCCGCTAGTTGAATATAACATGATAAATTAACAATGTGTAGGTTTATTGTTATAATAAATTACCAAAAATTATCTAAGATTAGTCCTTACTCATTAGACAACGGGATTTCCGTAATCAAAACTGATAAAACTGTTTTAATATAGTAAGTATATAATTGATTTTCCTCAGTTGCTGTCTTAGTGCCTGAAAATGGTTGGAATAGTGAAGTGTGCCCTAATTTTATGTGCTGTTGCGGCAGGTAGGATATTTTTTTAATACATAATTATCTCTCGTTATAAAAAGGATAATTTGGTTTTCTACAATACATTTCAACAATTACTATTAAAACATAAATACAACAAGATATACAAAAAAAAAACCTCCTTGTTAAATACTACAGGATAAATGTTTGGAGGAATGGATGCCTCCAATCTTAAGATTCAAAACTCTAATGATTCAGTTTTTATCAGGGTCTAAGACTCTTTTAAGCTGGGCATTTTTCATTATTTCTCGTAGTTTCTGATTTTCCAGTGGTGGACCACTTGTAAAATTGATGCTGTATAAGGGATAACCTTATCAATATATTATATCGGTGCCGAGTCCATCTTGTAATCTTGTGCAAGGGTGAAAGCAGCAACCGGATTGAGTGATTTGATATTTTTTTTACTTCTAATGTTTCATTATTTAAGTCCTAACGGTGCCGATTTAAATTAAAAGTTACTCTAAAATGTTACCCTGGCCAAGGTCCAAGAACCTTTATAACAGGATGTGTAGACTTTGCTCATTTCATTATGGAATCAACTTCAACTAAACAAGGGTACGACACCCTTGTTTAGTTGAAGTTGATTCCAATACTAATCTTTTTAGAAGGCTACAAAGCTATATATTATGTTTCTATATATTTAAGTACTTAAATATTATGAGTACCAAAATTATCACTTTGTAATTTATTTATCAATTAATTAATATCATATCAGCAGATAGTTTATCTTAATCTTATCTTCAACGATGGTTTAACTAAAATAATATTATATTGACTACTCTATAAACAACTTTTTTTTCATCCAAAAATATACATGGTTTAAAAATACATAATTACCTACTTCTAACTTCACTTATGAAAAACTAATTTTTTGACAGTTGATTTTATCAATATTTAAAATGAATTTAATCTGTTTCAGCATCAAGTTTCAGTATTCAAACCAACGATGTAATCTTCCATCTTTTTGTCAGGTTTGTATTTTTATTTATTATCAAGCATATTCATTCCACTCTCAAGATAAAACTGGTACATTCGATGCCATTTTTAACTTTAATTGTTACAATTACTTTAACGAATACATTGGTGCAACTCAACCTAATTTGTATCCACAACACTCGTACTCTCTTTCCATAACTTCGCTAGGCTATCCATGGATTCCGCGGGCGGGAGCCGACAAAATCGCGCCGTCGCGTTGAGAGGCTTGGGCCTGGGGAGTCAACTGCAGTGTACCCGGACTTCAAACCGCGAAGCAGGGTTAAAAGCCTTTCCGTTGTAAACTCTGCCTTTCACTGTGTTCAGTGCCTTTTCTACCAAATACTATACGATCTTGCCAGCGACACTTTGATTTATGAAACCAGCTTCAGCTAGGAGTTCAAACTGAATAAAGGTATAGTGTACAGGACAACAAAATTCTAGTACTCGTATATTTAAGTATAGCTATCCATTGTTAATTTAATAAGAATTAAAAAATTTTTTTTTTTTCATTGTATGTATAGTGAATAGATAAAATATGCGTGAAAATATTGTACTAAACTAAACATTTCAGGGGACGACCAGAGAGTGAGCCCCTCGTCGCTAGTTGGGAATCCATTGCCACTTCCAGCTTCTCTCTCCAGAAGCCTACCATAATCACTATCCACAACCACTTTGAAAACGCCGCTGGAAACTTCAATGCCTTCGTTGTTCCAGGTATGTAACTTTTTATTCGAGTTCTATCATACGTGGAAACATATGCAGTAACTACTTTTATAAAGAAGGGATAGAAAACTCAAAGTAAACCTTTCTCAATCCTGGACAAAGCACAGGACTGGGAAAATATTCATGGATACATTCAAAATTCATAAAATTCCAGACGAACTAGCAGTTTCAGCCTATAGACCAGACATACTGGTGTACTCTCGATGCTTGAAGAAAGTAATACTTACAGAACTCACCGTTCCGTGGGAAACAAACCTTATGTATATTAACGTTATGTTTATACGTTTGCAAAAACTCATAGTAGAACCTCTGGTTTAAAAACTATAATATCCATCCATACTTCCATACTAATATTATAAATCCTAAAATAACTCTGATTGTTTGTATGTTATTTTGTTACTTTTTCACGCCCAAATGGCTGAACAATTTAGATGAAATTAGGTATGGAAATAATGGACCTGGGATGGACAGATGGTATATAATTTTTCGACATAGCTATGTGCAGTGTGTTTGCACTTTAAAAGTCTCTTAGGAAAAGTATACACTATATACACTAGATAGAGAAGTGTTATATGGAGAAAAGTTCGGTATAATAAAATGACATACATTTTAAGAAATATATATTTTTGTTTATAAGTTGACATTTTGTCATCTTTTTGGCTACCTAGATGATTTGGTAGATAAAAAACTTACTAAAACTAAAATTACTTACCAAAGTACCTACATATTCTTTTGGTTTTCATTAAAATAGCAATCAGCGCTAATTCTGTTAGTAAAAATAGGGTTCCGTACAATAAAAGAAAAAAGGGGAGAATAAGAGGTATATGGGTAGCCATATTAAGCAAAAAAAAATATAATCTCAGCACCATTTTAGATAGAAACTTGAAATTTATAATATTTAAAGCAATACAAAAAAACATTAATACATGCGAAGCCAAGGGCAAGAGCTAAATAAAATTAGGGACAATTTAACTATAAATTAATAAACACAAACCTACCCGATTGATTGTTTAATAAAATAACTTTTGCATTTAATTTACAGCCCTCTTGCAAAGGATCGACGCCAACGTCATTGCCATGGACTGGAGTCGAGGTGCTCCTCTGTACACCATTGGTCTTAGGAACGCCCCCGTGACTGGAGAGATCACCAGCACCTTCTTCAACCTACTTATCAACCAGTTCGGGTACACTGCAGACCAGATCACAGTAGTCGGTCTAGGTTTAGGTGCACACGTGGCCGGGATCGCTGGCAGAAATACTAACGGGGAAATCAATCATATTGTAGGTAAGATTGTCACAATATTGGCTTGGGGCTGTAGATACTTATTAATCTTAGTTTTGTAAGAGTCTGGAAAAGAAAGTCTACAGGAAAGGAGATATTTTCTGATAATGAGCTGGACACTACTTGTCAAGTCAGGAAGTATTCAGTATATTGATACCACACATTTATCCCTATCACTCGCACA
The DNA here is from genome assembly GCA_947458855.1 of Monopis laevigella. NCBI lineage: Eukaryota > Metazoa > Arthropoda > Insecta > Lepidoptera > Tineidae > Monopis > Monopis laevigella. The sequence continues at coordinate 16,867,861 of OX381577.1, read as the reverse complement.
CTAGTAGTAGCTCTCACCAATAGTGTGCGAGTGATAGAGATAAGTAGAGTGCGTAACCAGCACCTTCTTCAATATACTTATCAACCAGTTCGGGTACAATGCAGACCAGATCACAGTAGTCGGTCTAGGTTTAGGTGCACACGTGGCCGGGATCGCTGGCGGAAATATTAATGGAGAAATTAATCATATTAGTGGTAAGGTTATCACAATATTGGCTTGGCTATTGGCTAACCTATTAATCTTAGTTTTGTTAGAGTGTGGAAAAGAAAGTCTGTAAAGGAAAGGGACCGGAATCGTTACCACAGATGTAAAATCCGTCAAGTGGCCTAGTCATATTTCGGTTTTAGTCTGTGGGTACACAGGTTTTCCGGAGACTAATGCATCGATTTATTGTCGAGATGGTATATAGTCTCCTTTCATGGTGCGGTTTATTAAGAATACCAAAAAATAACTGGTAATGACAGAGAGTTCACTACTTTTCAAGACAGGAAGAATTCAATACATTGACACTACACAATGTTTTACTGTCACTCGCACACAAGTAGTATACAGACCTCACCAATTTAATTCGTTTTACTATAAATTCAAGTCTGCGGGACCACCGGTTTCAGAACCTACGACATCGATTTCTTGTCGAGGTGTCAGGGTGCGGTACGAAACGGAACGCTGTCATTGACGATAAAGCAGCGAGGATATTAAAGTGACTTGTAATGTACATTCGTCTTTGTCACCCCCCATTTTATAACCGCATTATTTAGCCAACATAGTAGGAGCGACCAACTTTTAAAAAAAAATGGATGTATGGATCGACCCCATTTATAGACCGTAGGACTGCTTTACAATCAAGTAGATAAAAAATTACATTCCTAGCTTTATTATAAATAAATTTGCCTTAATTTTTTTTTCCGCTATAAATCCGAGAGTGTAGATATAACCCAAAAAATATGCATATAAGCTAATAATAAATATTAAATTATTCCAGCCCTGGATCCATCTTTGCATGGATGGACCCATAATCCGGAAATCCTAACGCCCAGTTCCGCAAGACTAGTGGAAGTACTTTACGCTACTGCTGGAGACCTCGGTTACGACCGTCCCCTTGGTCACCTCAACTTCTACGCCAATGGAGGATCCTTCCAACCTGGGTGCGGTGGAAACTCTACATGCTCGCATACCTTCGCTTACGTTTTCTATGCCGAATCCATAGAGGCTGAACAAAAAAATGGACCCAGATTCAGAGGAGCCAGATGTGAAGATTATGTGGAAGCTATGCAGGGACACTGTACGGGCGCTAGAGATGCTGTTTTCGGCGGAGTAGATGCTAAGACTGGGTATGTATATTTTAAAATTAATTACTAATATTAATTACTAGCCGGTGCCCGCAACTTCGTAAGCGTGTTAGTTTTAAAACAAAAAAAAACTGTTTTCCAATAGATACCTATTATTACTAAAGTAAATTAAATATGTTGACCATGATTACCATGCCCGCGATTCATACTGTATAATATAACCCCAATTTATAGGTATAATTTTAGAGTTTAGTTAAGTCCTTGTCTTAATCATTGTACCTAGTAATTAATAATAATTTTGTGATATAAAAAAAATGGCGGGATGACCTATCTATATAATATATAAAATTCTCGTGTCACAGTGTTTGTAACCAATCTCCTTCGAAACGGCTTGACCGATTTTTATGTTTTTTTTTTGTGAAAATTCGGTAGGTCTGAGAATGCGTAAACTATTTTTTATACCCCTAAGTGATAAGGATTATTTTTTATACTCCTAAATGATGACAATTTTTTTTTTATGATTTTGCATTAAAAAAATCTATGATAAAAAAATACATAACCCACCCTTCTACCACCAACCCCCATTTTTTTTAATAGCGATAATAGTACTGTGTTAATCTTCAACTCTCAATGGTCGATAACTGATAAAGTCAAGTTGTCAGGTTCAATTTCAAGTTTTAATTTGTTTATTCAGATATTTTTTACATAGTTAACAATATTATGCTGCAGGACCCGAACTAAATAAAAATCCTGTATCGCGGGCCCCAATTCAATTATGTTTTTTCTAAAATTATATTTTTATTTGACAGATATATTCATAGGTATATTTGGTAGGTCTGAGAATAGCTCGCAAACATTTTTTTATACCCCTGTGATAACTAATTACTGAACAATTGAACTAACCTTGATAATGAATTTCTGGCGTTTTCGGTGGAAACTTTAGGACCATGGTCCCCAGATGCATTAAAGTTTGGTCAACAACTTGGTAAATTATTAATTAATGCATCTGGAGACCATCGCGCTAGTTCTTATTTCTTCCAACGAATATCGCTGGAAATTCAAAGGGGCAATGCGTTGAGTATTTTGAACACGTGCGCAACATCGGAAGATCTTCAAAAATATTTTATTTAGTTAGTTATTAGTTACTTTTATATTATTTTTTTGTATATTTTATTGAATAAAACTTTAAGTAATTAATATATGTATACCTTGATAATATAATTTTATTATAATAATATAGGTACCTACCTATTATTATAATAAAATTATATTATCAATTATATATATAATTGATAATATAATTTAATATTATTAATAATATAATTTTATTATAATAATATAGGTACCTACCTATTATTATAATAAAATTATATTATCAATTAAATTATACAATTAGTACAACTCTTCAGTAATTGGTTTAGTTTATTAAAAAAATAATAGCATTTTTGTTTTAAAATAAACGAAGTTGCGGGCAAAATTAAACAAATCTATATACCACTTGGCACAACTATAATACTGTCAGCTTTCCCATAATAACAATTAATAGCTTTACCACAAGTTCTGCAAACAATTTTTACTATAGTCACTAGTAACTATAAATAGGAATCAACCAATACGAGAGGTTTATTTGAAAAACAAAGCGATCCTATTGGTTGCTCCCTATCTATAGTCTCTAGCGACTACAGTAGAAAAGGTTTGCAAAAACTTGTAGAGTTACAGTTCAGATGATTTTCTAATTGTTATTGTTTTTGTTGTACAGGAGTGGAGTCTACAGTTTCTCTACGAACTTCGTAGCACCATTCGCTCGTGATTGAAGAATTAATAAAATTAATTATAGTAATATTTAAGTATTGGAAATTAAATTAAAAATGTATTCATATACTTTATGTTGTATTATTGAAAATAGGAAAAAAAACCTTTGTTGCTTTTTGTAAAATGTTTAACAAAATGATAATACCTAAATTCATGTTTTTTTTTTATTGTTGACACTGGGTACATAATAACATTAATCATTTACAACCTTAATTAATTTTCGTAATTAAACAATATAATTTACTGAAAAAATAATATTATAAATAATTCGAATGGAGCTTTACTTGCATTTTAAATTTAAAATCTACGAAATGGTTTCTTGAATTTTTTTTTTATCTGTGCTAGGTATAATGTGAGTTTGTTTTTATTTAAGTATTGTGCGGGGCCGGTATAGTGGCCACGTTGATTTATGGTTAGATAGACTACTGTCAATAAATATAAGTTTGGAAGATATTTATTTTTAAGAGATAAATAAAAAATATAATAATAATTATATTTGCCAACGAAAGTTCAAAAACAAATGAAAATTTAACAAACTTTAGCAATATATTTTACAAAATTCTAACATCTGACATAATACCTGCCCAATGGTTAAAAAGCGAAATTATACTAATTTTCAAAAAAGGAGGCCACGTTGTTTTATAGTTAGATAGACTACAGTCAATAAATATAAGTTTGGAAGATATTTATTTTTAAGAGATAAATAAAAAATATAATAATAATGATATTTGCCAACGAAAGTTTAATAACAAATGAAAATTTAACAAACTTTAGTAATATATTTTACAAAATTCTAACATTTGACATAATACCTGCCCAATGGTTAAAAAGCCAAATTATACAAATTTTCAAAAAAAGGAGATTCTACCAATATTGAGAACTATCGTCAAAAATTATTCTAAATAGACTAACAAATATATTAGATGAACAACCTATAGAACACGCAGGATTTTAAATAATAGACTACATTCATTCTCTCAAACAGTTAATGGAAAAATTAAGAGTTTCGTAAACCTCTATACATAGCATTTGTGGATTACGCCTAAAGCGTTTGACTCCCTCGAGCACAACAATATTTGGAAAGGTATCCATAGTAAATACATAAGAATTATAAAAAAAATATATATGAAGGCAGCTTTCCATGTGTAAATCTAGAGCAAACTGGAGAAATGCTCCCAATTAGAAGAGGAGTCTAGATCCACTATCGCCAAAGCTGTTTACGGCAGTATTGGAGAGGGTGTTCAGAAACATGGAATTGAATTGGTGTGGTATAAATATCAACGGAGAACTTTTAACCCCCCTATGATTTGCGGATGATATAGTTTTTATATCGAGCACGTCACGCGAACTTCAGTATATGCTTCAAGAACTATACAGAGTAATAAAGTCGGCCTTAGTACAAATAAGACAAAAACAAAAATAGTTCCTAATGGAGAGCAGTTGGCATAATGATCGAAGGTGAAAAAATCGATTATTAAAAATCGTAGGATCATATTCCTACCTAGGCCAGTATATTTCTTTCAGTGACCAGATGAAAAAATAAAAGCTAGATTGAAGGAAGTTATGAAGCCTTGTTTGACATATGGTAGCCAAATCTGGAACCTAACTAAAGGTAACATAAATTCTTTACAATTTTCCCAAAGAGGAATGGAAAGAAGCATGATCGGAATAACGGAAAAAACAGGATTAGAAATGCAAACATAAGAGACATAACCGGAGCGGATGATGTAAAAAGTAAAGTAGGGTTACTTAAGTGAAGATGGGCAGGACACATGATTAGAGAAAAAGGATTGAAATGGACGAAAAATATTACAGAATGGTATCCTAGAGATGGTTCAAGAAAATGGTATCGTCAATTTAGAAGATAGAAGGACGATCTTAGGACAGTGGGAGGTCCAATATGGATGCGATTGGCCCACGTAACATACGAATGGAAAATGCTGGAGGAGGCCTTTGTCGAGAAGGCATACTGATAATACCTTGTTTAATCTGTTACCAATATATATATTTTTCTTCTTATGTTTTTATAATTATTTTTTGTTGAACTTACTTGTATTTATTTATCAGTAAATAAAGACATGCGCGGATATGCGCCCAGGATGCTGGCGGCGTTTCCCCTCTGAATGGTGAGGCTGACCTGTTGAGCGAAAAATGCCGCCGCTCTTGGGTCACCCGAGGCGTGGACCAAACGAGTACCAATTTCTTTTAAAAACTTTTTGGCATCCGACGACCATGGGCCGAGCGTTACTACTGCAAACGCCGCAAATATGTGATCTGTAGCTAATGTAGAACATTTGCGGCGTTTGCGTATTTGGGCCTGCTCGGCAGCTGCGCCGGCTCGTTGAACGGTCTCCTGCAAATAAGACGCGGCCAACGTATCTACGCAGGTCGCGTCCCATACAAGAGTCCGTCCAAGAGATCACGGAACTATGGTAACGCCGTCTGATCTTTTACCATCATCACGCAGCATATAAGGCATGTATAGACACAGTAGTCAGTGCTCTTTTAATAAGCTCATTCAGACTACTGTGTCTATAAAAACGGCCTGCACTTTTTACGCACGACAGCCCATGGTGGCCGGATGTGTCCACAATAGTGTACAGATTTAATAAAAAAAGGTAAGCTTAAATTATACAAAATTAATCCCAAAACATATTAGATCTATAACGAAAACAGAAACATATAATTATATCTAACAAAAGAAAAAGTTACAGATCAAATTAAGTCATAAAAACACAAAACTAATAATAACAATAATATTGTGTATTTTTTTTTATCGGAAAAAATATAAGCAGAAGGAATCCATATAATGTTTTAAACAAGATTATAGAGGAATCTTTTCTATCATAATGTGAAAAAAATACGAGATTTGAACGTGGGTCGAAGAGTTGAAAAACATTAGTAAAGTGCATGTGTGACCTCAGATTGGCGAATGCATTATCATATGACGTACACAATACACATATATTCGCGAATACCGTCCTACACTTGTGGGTTCGCGTATCCTTGCGAATGTGAGGGTCTCGCCTTAGGTTGGTTCATCCACACAAGTATGACTGAAATTCGTGATTCTCTTCAATTGCTGCCACAATCGGTTTATTCTCCAGGTTTGGCACCGTCATCGTTAGTACCTGTGTATTACTTTTTGAATTTTTCAAATCGGACATTCCATTCGCACAAATCTATGAACAAAAAAAACGACAAGTGCAAAAACTCCCTGTAGAAAGGTATAGATTTTTTTATTTCAAAAACTTTAATTTTTGATAACTATATTAATTTACTTTCAAAGCTTGTGTAAGTTTTTTTTTTATTAAATCTGTACACTAATTTGTGATGCAATCCCAGGACCGGTCTTGTTGTCATTGCTTAACTTTGTTATCAGTTGCGTAGTGACTGAACCACTTTTATAACAAACTTTGTGTGTATGTTATTCTGAAAAGTTTAGCTGAAATAGGTTTTACCTTCCACTAACAAAGACTTACACAATTGCCTTCTACTCAAAAGAGAACTAAAAGAGGAATTAGTTGAGCCAGCTCGAAGAAAAATTAATGATGGAGCCAGTCCAGTTGGTTGAGTTTCCAGTAAGTATTTTGTGATGTTTAACGATTCAAGTGACGGCGATAACTATTTAACAACAAAAAAATTGGTTGGTATTAAACATGTTTTTTTCTGATATAATATAGGATTTTTTATTTATATATCTTAGGATTTTTTTTTCATACTATGTTACCTCGAGTACTGAAAAAGGACTAACCCCCCGTATTGTAAGTAATTTTTTTCACTCCACTTTAGTCAAAGTCAAATCATTTTTTTTCATGTAAATCTTTACAGATATATTTTATGAATAGTAAAAAAAAAAGTTTAACAGTAAGACCTTAGAGTGCGATGGTTAGGCAGCTATTCATTAACAATAGAACGACAAATATTTATTAAACCTCGAAATCAGATTTAGAACTTAAACGCGATGGAATAGAAATCATAATATGAAAAATACTACCGAACCGAACACACACTACATAACCAACTAGTGTGTTTTCATAACATCTTTCTTCTAATGCTTTTAAAAAAGCTATTTGTGAAGAAGTATGATGATTGCTTATTGCATTTTTTGTTTGCTTATCTATATACGCTGTTGCTATTATTATTTATATCTGTTTGGTTAATATTTATGTTTTATGTTTAAATGTAGGTACTAACTTTTATATAAAAAAGCGGCCCAGCCTAGTGGTTAAGTCACTGTGCAACTGATAGCAAGGTTAAGCAGATGATAACAAGGCCGGCCTGGAATGGGTGACAGCTTTATACAACGATGCTATTTCATCATAAACACCGCAACAAGCTCGCCACTTGTTAGGTGTTGCCTCTGAATACCATCGGCTGGGTACCCTTAGGCCGTTTAAATGGTTCTCGGGAGCCAAATAGGCACCCGTGATGATGGTATAACTTCTATATCTTGGGATAATGATGCTATTTGTGAATATACCTATATTATTTGTAATTATTGTTCTTATTGTAACTTTTTTTGCGCAATTGTTTGTTGTCCATAATAAAAAAAAAACTAAAAAAATAGTGTAAGACTAGGTGGTTAGCTGATTCCATTGAACTGTCAATCATTATATGCCAAACAAGACCATATCCACGTCTTAAATATTTATTCTAAATAAAGATAAGTTACCAATCACATATAAGTAAAGGTATAAGAATCGGTATTTTTAAGGGCGGGTAATATACTAACTGTAAAGTCGATCCCCTCAGAGACACCCCGGAGAAAAAGAAACCAGCAAGTAAAAAACTCTAGTGCTTCACACAAACTAAAAGAGGAGCACAGCTATTGAATCGCCTATGCATTATAGCATATATATATATACTTATAGTAGCATACTCAAAATGCACCCCACCGAACAGCATGCGTAAAACACCCCATGGCACAGCTTTCACTTAAGGAACGTCTGTTTCTTTCCAGCAAATATCAAATCAAGGAAGATATAATAATGATACACACTTTCCTATATCATTATTATATCTATATCAGAAAAGTGCAGCTGAGAATACAACTTAGAATACCGAGGTACCTGGTTACTATTTAGAATTTAAACTTTTTACCTCAACTATTTTCGAGATAATGGTCTGGGACAAATGGACCGAGTGATTTCGTAAGGGTTTTATTTTAAATTTTACTAAACCCTAAAAAATACTCAGGTGTTAATATCATCCAAAAATATAGATAACAGCATTACATAGAGTAATTACCCCTTAGATATGTTGTTAAGTGAGAAAAAATTGATAATAGTGTTGTGACGTATTGAATAATTAATTTGATTATCGATAAAAATGATATAAAGCATTTTATTAATTAATGGGATGATTGTCATGCGATGATAGCTTGACAACAATAGTTGATTATTTATAGACCAAATAAATCATTCAAAACAAGTTAAAAAAATCACTTGATGCTATGAAAGCACGGGAAGAAATATATTATAATTTGTTTCCTAGAATTTAAGAACAACAAAGAATCCCTTCCTTGCTTTTCTTAAATCCAGAAAGAACTTTAGCAGTTTATCCGCATATAAAAAGCAAAATAAACTCAAATATGTATCTTGGGTGGCTATTTATCCAAGATACACTTGCCAGAAAATATGACGAGCGAGCAATAGGCTCTCCAGACCGCTGCATTATAATAAGAATGAAATATTTCCTTTTTATTTTCTTTATTTCTCACACTCCATCCACGTGTATAGCACAAAATGCACACGTCCACTGAGTATTAACGTTTTTAACTTTTCCAAACAATTATCTTAAATCTGATTGATAATTAGCAGTAATTATATTTATACCGATTGATAAAAATCAATAATAAATACGCTGGTCGAGTGAAATTTGCATAGCTTGCCGCGTTTTGTGAACATGAAAATATTCGTTGTGATTGCAGCTTTTATCGCGCGTTAGTATATCGTTTTATTTTATTACAAATTTTAGACTGTACAATAAGTTTTCATTTTTTAAAAATTAAATATCTACTTAACTGGTTTTTAAAACTTTTAAAAGTTATTTAGTTAAAAGTATCTATTACCTACTTATTTTTTTAGTTGAAATGTAGAGATCAGAGATCAAAATCGAATGTCATGCGATTTTTCAGCCATTATTTTATAAGTTTAGTTATTGTATATCGTGTTTAGTTATAAAAAATATATGAATAAAATATTATTATTTTTTATATGTAGGCCCTTTAATATTAAGTAAATTTATTAACATTTTAGTATGCGCTGGCTCAGCTATTCCTACAATTCCTGGAGATAACAGCCATTATGTAGAGGGTGAAAGTCAGTACATATGGATGCCGGACGGTGATGGAGTGCCACATCTAGTAGATCTTCACGAACCAGCAGACCCCGAGATTCTTTCTACTAGAAATGGAGCGAATAACCAATATTGGCTCTTTACCAGGTTACATCTTTTAATTATATCTTTAGTATTTTTAAAAGTAGAGCTACGAATTCTTAATTTTAATTACCTGAAGATTTTTTTTTAAATAGATTTTTATTATAAACAGAGTCCGCGTTTTACCTCAATCTTGCCTGATTAAAAACAACGATGAGGTCTAAGAGATATCACGCTTACTTTGTAAAAAGGGAACTACCTCGACAAGAAATAGATGCAGTAGTCCCCCGAAAACCGGTAAACCCACAGACTTTGACGGTTTTTGCATTTGTATAGGCGCGGTGGTAACGAGCTCGGACGATCCGCCCAGTGAAGTTATAGAGGCCTTCCTCCTAAGAATACAATTTAAATGTATAATAAATGTTAGGTTTTACAGTCATAACTATATGAGATATGATAAATATATAGCATGGTGTATTGATTAACAGGTCCAACCCCACCAGTCGCCAAATTATTACTCACGGAAATGCAGCTTCTCTTCGTAATTCAAATTTTGTCGGAAGTCGTGGAATTAAAGTTGTGGTTCACGGGTGGAATAGCAACGGCAACAGTCAAATCAATCCCACTATTACCTCCGGTAAGATTATACATTTGTTTTAAATGTCTTGAATAAAAGATGTATTTAATTTTATGCAAAGTTACTTAGATTTTTATTTGCATAAAAATACTATCTATTCTATTCAACTTCTTTAATACAACATGTATTAGACAGAATGTATTAGACATGCATTAGAATTTCTATTCTAATGCACGGCTTCTAGTCTATAATCTTGCCATCGATTTCTCATGAATCTAGTATATCATATTTTATTTTATTCTTTAATATATGCAAATCAAACCCTCCACTTTTCCAATTCAAGTTTATTTTTCTTTTCGCGACTTATCAGCATTATTTTAGATTGTATAGGTACTATTTGCGCCAACACATATTTCACTTTCTGATCAAACTATAGATCATGTTTTTTTTTGTTCCAGCACTGTTAGCTCAAGGGAATTTCAATGTAATCGTGGTTTGCTGGGGACAATTAGCAAACTCAAACTATGCAACTGCTGCCGGTGGAGTGCCAGGTGTGGGGCAGCATCTCGGAAACTTCTTGCAGTGGCTCATTAACACTGGTGGTGCTAACTGGAATAATGTACACTTAATCGGATTCAGTTTGGGAGCCCATGTCGTTGGAAATGCTGGGCGTCAAGTTGGTGGAAGACCTGTTAGAGTTACTGGTAACTATTTCAAAGAGTTTAATATCTGATCAACGACCAATAATGCGTTTAATATAAGATCTGATTGGCTTGACATTTCTTATTCTGATGAGGATTATACATTGTGACCTAGAAAGGTACTACTTTGGGTCCTTTTGGGCTAATAAGAAGTTCTAAGGATCAAATCAATAAACTTTTTCCATGGAATCATGTGTCGTAAATGGAAAAAAAATGGCTCCATACCAATTGGTTATTTTGAACTTTACTATAGATTATATGGGAAGCATTTTTTTTTAATTTCCAATACATGTATATCCACACATGTTAATATTAATTTCAAATTATTATTTATTTATTCAGGCTTAGACCCAGCTGGTCCCCTTTGGAGCAACAGCAACAACGCCCTGAACGCCAACGCTGGAGTCTATGTAGAAGCAATACACACCGACGGGGGTATCCTGGGCATCTTCAATCCTGTAGGCAACGCCGACTTTTACCCCAACGGTGGCAGAAATCCCATGCCTGGGTGCACCATCAACACCTGTTCCCATAGTCGTGCCTGGGAGTACTTCGCTTCTAGTGTTCGCACTAACCACTTCACTGGTCGTAGATGTACCAATTTATCTCAAGCTCAGAATATTCAGTGCACTGGTAGCAACCATATGATGGGCAACAACATTCTCAGCAAACGAGGGTAAATGTTTTTTTAGTTTTGATCTGTTATAAACCATTCAATTCTATTATATTCCATTCATTCAATCCATTAAAATAGTCATAAGGCTCACGCCACATTTAAATAAATATTTGTTTATAATATATTCATAAAAACTTTTATATTTCTTTTCAGAAATGGTCTCTTCGGCCTCAGAACTGGCGCCAGCTGGCCTTTCTAAACCAAATAAAAACTCCTATAAGACTGCATTTATCTAATAAATTATTTTATTTTTATGTTGTGTATTTTATTTTTGGAGTCTAAACCGAACAACAAGTGGCCAGCTCGTAGCAGGGTTTAAATAATAAAATAGTCATCGATAAAGCCAATATATAATCCTTGTAACGGGTTGTCATACCCATATAAACAGGTCAAGCTAAGGACGTCAATTGTTAGGAATAAATTGTTGTCGCCGATTACTATGATGTTAAAAAATATATATTTTGAAAAGGGAAATATTTTTAAACCAATGAAAGAAAGTCTTGTGGCCATACGTACACGTATTTCACAATAGTTGTAGTTGTCTTTGATCTCCGTAGACTAGTAGTTGCACCTTTGGCGTATCCGGAGGTCGTGGGTTAGATTCCCACACATGGCAAAAAAAAATGTTTTTCTGTATAGTTTGTCATGGTCTGGGTGTTTATAAAATATAATATGTATTATATCGTTGTTTCTGGTAAACATAATACCTACAAGCCTAGAGCTTAGTTTGTGGCCAGAGCAATATTGCATTATCCTACATGTTAAAATTAAATATATATTCCATACAAACAAATTACGGACCTTATTATAGACAGCAAAATTTGTTACGCTGTTTTAAATTTGTTAACATAAATAATAGATTAGTGGAGAATCCCAGGGGAGGATCTGGGATTACTAATAAATTTCAAAATTTAATGTTTCCATTTCGATCGAGAGCAAGTGCAACTCTTCTATATCAACTTAACTAATTATATATTAGTAAATTTTAATGCTTGGAATATACGAAAACAATAATTATATTTATAGCTACTCGTTACTCATTTCTTCTCATTTCATCTGCCCTGATGATTTCTGATAGCGTAAAATCAGGCATACTTAGATGTTCGTAACTTATCAATAAGCAAGAAAACACAAAAGTCTCAAAAAACTGCAATATAATGTTTTTCAAATGGAATTTATGAACTTTACGAAAACGGAAAATCTACTTCGAAGCAGTCGATAGAGATGTATGAATGAAAAAGTAAAACAAACGTATGAAAAAAATGACTGTTGACATTTTCAAATTAGACGTTTTTTAAAAAATATATATAAAAGTAATGTAACCGGTCAGTGCTATGAAAAAGATATATTAATTCTTCCTTTTTTTGTGTTCCGCTAATTCTGCCGGTTTCTTAAAAATTTACACTTTTTGCCGTTTGAAGTTACTTTCCACCATTTAATCATTATAAGCGACAACAGCTAGTGCAATAATACAGGTTGAGTTTTTTTTAAATCTAATGATGCAGTTTTATGGCCTTATTCATAAAAACTTATTGAACCCTTGAAAAACACTTTAGTTATGGAATGTTTTGTCTCTTTTACACATATTCATTTTTGTTGCTAAATAAAAAAGACAAACCTGCTATAACTAAAGTGTTCTTGAAGGACTCAATAACTTTTTATGAATAAGGCCATTATTTTTTTATCAAAATCGGCCCCGAGACTCCTTTGAGCGTTTTTCCTTATACTTAAGGATTTGACCATGAAGGCACACTTGAAAAATTCACCCTGTATGTATGTAAAAAATACATATACATAATACTACCAACTACACAATGATCTAGAAATTCAAAATAATTTAGATAATAAACAAAAAAACTTTTTTTTAAATATTACTCTATTCGGGCTTCTTATTTTGACTAATAAATCATTGTATCACGCTTAATATATAGTTGCCTAAGCTTCAAAATGAATTTAAAAAACCGATTTATGAATATAGTTTTGGCTATTACCTAGTAAGTGTATATCTATAATAAAAGCAACTTTGTAACTAGTTATAAGTATTTGTTACCTAATAAATAAAATATTTCATTTCATTTCATCTATCATTACTGCAGTTGCCATAGTGTCAACTTAAAGCGAAAAAAATAAAATTTCTCAAGAAGATATTTTTTTTTTAATTGTATTTATAATATACCCAACTTTGCTTCATAGAACACTTCTTTATATCTGGTGTATTTGAAAACTTTTCTTAAGAGACTCGTAAAACATAAACAACTTGTATATCTCAGCCCTCTGTAGTTATATCGAAATATACCCTATTTTACACCCAGAGATAAAATATGTATCACCGAGTATACGTGGTGGCCGAGTTAGTTAGACCTTGGACTTATAAACACTTAGGTCCCTGGTTCAAATCCCGGTGTGTACCAATGAGTTTTTAATTTAAAAAAATATGTACATTTGTTTGACAACACCACTATAGTGCCTCGGAGAGCACGTTAAGCTGTCGGTCCCGGTTTCACTATACCAACTTGTGAAACTGTTTATCTATAAACTACGGTTATTGAGTCTATTCAAAACATCGCGACGAGCTAGCCACTTGTTCGGTGTAGACTCATACCATCGGCTACGACGAGGAGGGATTAAAAACCCCTTCGCTGGGTACCCTGGGGCCGTCTAGGTGGTCTCGGACGCCGTAAGGCACCCGTGATGATATGTATGTATATGTAGATAAAATATTTCCAAAAAAAAACGCATATAAATCGGTTTAGTGTTTAAGTGATACAAACAACCAAACAGACAGACAAGGAATTATTTGTCTTATACTCAGTTGCTGTATTGCACCTACCTCACCTTTTAACCAGTAGACATTAATAAAAGTATAAACAGTACATAACAGGTATAACATTATATAGTAAAAAAATATGTAATAAAATAAAGATATTTTTAGTTTATAATAATGTCAAAATAGTGTATAAAAATATTTGTACGCCATTAAAGTGGCAGAGTATAGAGGACAAAAAATTATGTGAACATCTGTATAACCTATATTCCAACGAATAAATGAATTTGTATTTGTATTTAACTGTTTCGATTGTCCTGAAGCTTTGACTGGTAGAGAATGCCTGGCCGCATTAAGTCCACCTTTATATTTTGTAAAGATTTACTTTAATAAAATAAATAATTAATTCTAAAAATGATTGATTATTGTTCTGTAGCCTAGTTAGAACCCATCTCGCGATTTTTTTAAAAGTCAGAACAACGTTACAGATTTTTTTTCATTTACAATTTTATTATACACTAGCTAAAGCTCGCAACTTCGTCCGCGTGGAATAGTTATTTTTTTATCATACAAACTTTCTTCCCCTATTTTATACCCTTGGGGGTAGAATTCATCAAAATCCTTTCTTAGCGCATGCCTACGTCATAACATCTACCTGCATGCCAAATTTCAGCCCGATCCGTCCAGTGGTTTGGGCTGTGCGTTGATAGATCACTATGTCAGTCAGTCACCTTTGAGTTATACAGGGTGTTTGGAAGGGAGCTGTACATACGCCTAGGGTAGAAACTAGGGATAGTCTGCTACCTACCCCCGCCCAATATATTGACCTTGGCCTCAAGGTTTTTTTTTAATTTATTTTTATTTTTTACTAGCTGTGCTCGCGACTTCGTCCGCGTGGAATAGTTATTTTTTTATCATATAAACTTTCATCCCCCATTTTATCCCCTTGGGGGTAGAATTTATCAAAATCCTTTCTTAGCGGATGCCTACGTCATAACATCTACCTGCATGCCAAATTTCAGCCCGATCCGTCTAGTGGTTTGGGCTGTGCGTTGATAGATCACTATGTCAGTCAGTCACCTTTGAGTTATATATATTTAGATTATTCTTTAATACATATTTTTTGTGTATCTTGAACCGTTTTCACGGCGCACGCAACGGAAGGCTTCAAAGATGAAATAATTTCTCCCGTTTTTTATACATTTACCACTATATCTTTGCTCCTATTGGTCGTAGCGTGATGTTATATAGCCTATAGCCTTCCTCGATAACTGGACTATCCAACACAAAAAGAATTATTCAATTCGAACCAGTAGTTTCGGAGATTAGCGCGTTCAAACAAACAAACAAACAAACAAACAAACTCTTCAGCTTTATAATATTAGTATAGATTTGACTTTTTTGTGAATTTTTTACTAAAACTACCTGTAGCTTAAAATCTATCCATGGGACCGGTATGCTAATGGTCTTGATTTAATCGTTAGAGTCTTAGGGTCCTGCAAAAAATTACATTATTTTACACCAGAAAATTGTGGAGAAGAAAAGTTATGGGGCCTGAAGTACCGTAGTAAGGTAAAGAAATAATTTTAAGGGCAACTTTCTATGGGGTTTAAAAAAAACTAACAGGGTTGGAGTTCTTCTGATTTTTTTAAAACATCCTCAGTCCATGCCCTTTCTAACGATATGCTAAAAGTGTAATTATCACTTTTAGTTTTAAAGTTATTAATTAATTTCCGCAACTAGGGCACTTTAAGCAAAAATTTCAACTAATGAAAATTAAATGTGTTCGATTGTAAAAGGATGACAAATGAAACAAAAAATTTGGTAATGACTAATGTCATTAAATTACAAATTTTGTTCAAATTGATGACCATTGACCTGTAAACATGCTCGGCACCTCTTCCTCATCTCCACGGTCACCGTTCCAAGCAGCAGTTCCTCGCGCATTGTATCGAATGCGGCGTAGATCCTGTTAATTAAAACCTCCCTTGTTGGTACTTCTTCTGCGTACACCAACTCTTTCGCCCTTCCCCAGACGTAGAAGTCGAGCGGGGTAAGGTCAGGCGACCTTGGGGGCCAGGGAATTGGCCCACCCCGACCAATTCAAGAATTAGGAAAGCAGTTGTTCAGAAGCTCCATCAGCAGGACAGCCGTCGTGCTGGAAGACTATGGGCCGATCTTCGTCAAACACTTCTTCCACTAAATCGGGAAAATCGTTTTCGAGGAAATCTAAGTAGTTTTGCCCGTTTAGGTTGTCTGGCAAAAAGTGCGGCCCTATCAACCGATTACCGATGACGCCTGCCCATACGTTCACGGAGAACCTTTGTTGAAAACCTCTGTGCCTCTTCACTCTTGGGTTTTGATCTCTGGGTGCCCAGTGATGGAGATTGTGGTAATTTACAATTCCTTCCTTGTCAAACTTGGATTCGTCAGTCCAGAGAATACTCCGTAAAACCCTAATAATATTATCTTCCACGTCCGTATGGAGCAAGTGGCAGCAAAACTGCATCCTTCTTGCATAGTCGTTATCCTCTAAGCCTAAAAAATAAAAATATCAACGTTAGCGGTTTCCTTATGAATTAGTAGCTATGTAACATTGATTGCTACCTCTGTCTTTCCATTTCTCTCTCTCTCACATACATGCTCATGTTAATTTAAAAATTGCCTATGAAATTCACATGCTAGTTCATTACATAAGAGCTAAAAACAAAAACTTAATGTAAAAAATTACCTTGAACAGGGGTGTAGTGGAAAGGATGACGTCCATTTTCGCGAAGAACCGACCAGACTTTCCACACGCTTAAACCAAGTGTCCGGGCTACGGTTCTTACGCTTCTGGTCGGATCTTCCTCAAATTCAGCCAATATGTGTTCTTCCGCAGCCAAATTTGGTTGAAATCTGTTCACGCTTGGTTCCCGGAAATTTAAATTTCCGGTTTCTCGCAGACGCCGATAAGTTGAGCCAAACGTTTGGTGGTTAGGCACTCGCCGGTTAGGATACCGTTCTTGATAAATCCTCCGTGCCTCGCGCCTATTGCAATGAGCCATTCCATACACCACCAGCATGTCGGTGTACTTTTCGTTGGTAAATCCAGCCATTTTGCCAACAACAAGGTAACAAAAACGAAGTAATAACAAACTCAATAAAATTAACGAAAACAGTGGAGCGTCGTAACGGCAAGTACGTAAGTTAACTAAGATGGGTAAATCTCGACTGACTAACAAAGACCCCAACGAGTTATCTGCCCGGCCCCGTCGACCCAAGAGCGAAAGAGACAGAAATACGTGTTGCTGTCGTGTAAGAGTGAGACAACAAATTTTACCTGCCAACTGTAGGCCAAACTGGTTTTAATTCTGGAAATTACATTTGTCTTACACATGTCGAGTCGTGGTGGTAAAAGTGCCTTAGTTGCGGAAATTAATTAATAACTTTAAAACTAAAAGTGATAATTACACTTTTAGCATATCGTTAGAAAGGGCATGGACTGAGGATGTTTTAGTAAAAAATTCACAAAAAGGTCAAATAAAAAATAAAAATAAATTAAAAAAAAACCTTGCGGCCAAGGTCAACATATTGGGCGGGGGTCGGTAGCAGACTATCCCTAGTTTCTACCCTAGGCGTATGTACAGCTCCCTTCCAAACACCCTGTATATATATAGATAGATGGTGACTTTGAAAGGATGTACTTTGGGCTAATATGAGGTTTTACTGATCAATACGAACAACTTTTCTGATCGAACCAAATGCCGCAAATGAAATAAATATTGCCTTCTCCATACAAATTAGTATTGTTAAAATGACCAATTTGTATGGAAAGTCAACATTTTTTTTCATTTGCGACACATGGTTCCATGAGAAAAGTTATTCAATTTGATCAGCAGAACCTCATATTAGCCCAAAGAACATCCTTTCAAAATCACCCTGTATTTAGATTTCATAGTTTAAGAATGCAAGAATGTTAATAATATCATTTCTCTTAATAAGAATTTTTCATATTAATAATATTTAAATAACTTTCTTTGTTAATTTATTTATTTTGTAAATACATTCCCTTGCAGCGTATCTAAACACCTACCTTACTGTCTTTTACAGATCTTGATTGTTTATCGCCTAAATTAGTATTTTAAAAGGATTTGCAATTATTTTTTCTGATACTAAAATAATTTACTTATGTAATTAATCGCTGTAATAATGTAATTAATCACTGTAATAATCTTTTTAATAATCCATTTCCATTTCCGCTTTCAAAATAACATTTGACGTCATAAATGGATAAACTATTTCTGAATTCTTTATCAGGGTGACATTGAAAATAAATAACTAAAAAATGTAAGTATGATCATATGAAGTGTCCAATATCAATACATATAATACATAGATCATTAAAAAAACACTACAATAGAATATTATCTGTACAATAATATCAATGACAAGTAGTATCTTTCATCAGATATGAAAAATCTGGTACGATAGAATAAATTATGTTGATAAACAAATTGAAATAAATAAGAATTTGTAATATTAAAATTCATTCATTATAGTCCCATAATGAAGCTGTTTGTAGTTCTAGCTTCGATTACGGCGCGTAAGTTCTTAACCTGTTAAGTTATAGAATTATTAGACATTTTAGTCAAACGATACTAATATATTATTTTGTTTCAGTATGCGCTAGTTCTTCTTTAGTTCCTGGAGACAATAGTGATTATGTGGAAGGCAAAAGCAGATACATCTGGTTTCCGGATGGCAATGGAAACCCTCACCTAGTAGATCTTCATGAACCAGTTAATGAGGCTATTGTTAATAGTATAGAAAGAAATGGAGCTAATAATCAATATTTGCTGTTTACAAGGTCAGTTGTTTATTTATTTATGTTTATTGTTAAAATAGCTAATCTCAACATGCTTTCAAATAGATGACTCGATAAACTTTTTAATTATATGAGTATTAAAAACTAATTATAAAACTGATATTCTCCATCTAAGAATTTAAAGCCAATTCAAAGCAAGAAATCTGTCCATTACAATATTAACACAAACAAATAGTTGTTATCAATTGTATTAAAATAGAAAATAAAAAGTAACCTATCTCATTTACTGGTGTGAAAATTTCGATATTATTGGTAAAAAAATGGAAATTTTACTATAACAGTCGATGTATCTAGAGCCTAAAGCTTTATTGCTTCGAAATCATTAAAGTTGTTTTTGTATCTTAAAATTTTTGATAACTATTGCATAAAATTAAACAGCGTAAAATGTTTTTTTTTCAGATCAAATCCCTCTATTCCTCAATTATTAGTAGAAGGAAATGTAAATTCTGTATTTTCTTCAAATTACGATTCTCGGCGTGAAATCAAAGTCATTGTTCACGGCTGGAATAGCAATCGTAACAGCGGCGTCAACACAATGTGCACTTCTGGTAATAATAATAAATAATACTATTTTAGGGTACCGTGCGTACAAATTAAAAAAAAAACCTATGGGATCACTGAGTCCTTGATATTTCGAAAACCTATTGAGAAAGTTTTAAGTAGTAAATTGTAGTAATGAATAGATAAATCTTAGTGTCTCATATTTGTATTTTTTCAAATATAAGACACTGAGATTTATCTAAAGGGAATAGGAGGAAAATATGTTTTTTTCTGGAATTTTGGTTTATTACTTTTCATATATCAAAAAACAACTTTAAAAAAATGAATTTATTACCAACTAACGAATAATTATTGTTATTTCAGCATTCCTAGCTACTGGTGACTTCAACGTGATAGTTGTAGACTGGCAAGAGCTAGCCAATGCTAACTACGTAACAGCTTCAGCTGGAGTGCCCAACGTTGGCCATCACCTGGCTAACTTTCTACAATGGCTGATAAATTCTGCTGGAGGAAGCTGGAATAACGTTCACTTAGTTGGCTACAGTTTGGGTGCACATGTCATCGGAAATGCAGGACGACAGGCTCGTGGCCTGCCAGCTAGAATTACTGGTATATATTTTTTAATTAATTGTATTTAAAAAAATAAAATAATAATTTTAATAATAATTTGGCAATGTACAATTTTCTTTTAAACTAATAAAATATTTGTTGGAACAACATAATTAGAAAGATCCTTTGGGCTTAATTTTTTTTATCCATCATATAACTATAAATTATAAAAATTGTATTCAGGTTTAGATCCCGCTGGTCCATTGTGGGGAAATAGTAACAACGCTCTTCATCCGACCCATGGTGTTTACGTTGAAGCTATCCATACCGATGGTGGTGTCATCGGCATCTTCAATCCTGTAGCCAATGCCGACTTCTACCCTAACGGTGGGAGACACCCCATGCCAGGGTGTCTCGTTAACACTTGCTCGCATAGCCGTTCCTACGAATATTTTGCTTCAAGTGTACGAACGAATCATTTCCAAGGACGACAATGTTCAGATTTAGAGGAGGCTGGAAATAATACTTGCCGAGGATTTATATTTAATATGGGAAATACACATTTGGCCAAATGGGGGTAAGTAAATCAGCTTTAAGAATTATCAGCAGACCTTAAACATTACATATAATGGACGTTCTACAGCGTGAATTCTGGAGAATTGACTTAAACTCACTACGCTGGCTATAAGGGTTATAGATTTGTGGGTTTATTTAAATAACAACGTGTTCTCCGAGGCAGGTGCTTTATTCCATACATCACTCGTTTTGTTATTATATATTACTCATTTAGTCCTAGTGTATACTTAAGAGCTGCGATCTTTTCCATTTTAGGACGGCTTTAAAGTTCGATTAAATTACCGGCTCTTTTTTTTTCAGGCACGGGCTTTTCGGGCTTTCTACAGGGAGAAGGTGGCCTTTCTGAGAAATGAAATTCTAAGAACAATGATTTGGAAGTCAAGTATCTCAAAACACAATTTACATTTTAAATAAATGTACCTACACAATAATAGTATAAATAAATGTAAGAATATTATTTAGCTCTATAGTATTTTGTCATCGAGTAGGTAATTTCTTTTAATTAAACCTAAATAATCTAATAAAAATGTAATGTAGGTACCTAGGTAGTAAATAAATAATTATTTGACTTTATGTGATTTAAATCTTTAAAAAAATAGAATTAATGACTCGTATGATTATTGATAAGATTAAACAGTGTGTATAAAATTATTAAATTTAAATGCAAAACAAGATACCATTAGAAAGACAATGTTAGCCAATCAATGTTCTGGTTTATCGAATGAAAGAAGTAGCGAGCGAAGTCTTGCCTTTTTTATCCGCACTTATGAGAGTGAACGCCCAACCCAATCAATTCATACTTAAGTTATAAGATTCTTTCAGTACCGCCTGGAAACACGTTCCACAAAGATACCGACTCGACGCCCGATCTTCAGATAGCGATCGGTCTTCTTGCCTACTGGCTAAGATTTTTGAGGATTCCATAAGAATAAAAAAATCATTAAAGAAACCCTTTTTATTTATTTATTTAAAATTCTTTATTGCATAAAATTGTACATAGGCGAGCTTAATGCCTTAGGCATTTTCTACCAGCTAACCTTTGAGAGAGTGAAATATGCTTAGGGTGCAGAACCTTTCGAAAAAAGGATATAGATATAATTTAAAAATGATGCCTAACAATACTTAAAGTACTTAAATCTATACTAATATTATAAAGCTGAAGAGTTTGTTTGTTTGTTTGTTTGTTTGTTTGAACGCGCTAATCTCAGGAACTACTGATTCGAATTGAAAAAATATTTTCGTGTTGGATAATCTATTTATCGAGAAAGGCTATAGGCTATATAACATCACGCTACGACTAATAGGAGCGGAGTAACAAAGAAAAATGTTGCAAAAACGGGGAAAAATTATTCCTTTTAAGAGCGTACGCTGCGTAAACGGTTAAATTTAAACGCGCAGACAAAGTTGCGCGGGTCAGCTAGTACTATATATAATATAATAAATGTAATACATAAACATTTATATCATACCAAACAAAAATTGCCACGAGGAACTGGTTTAAGCGTTCAGATAATGAGCAGTGAGCAAGCGTTTAAACACCCCGATGGAAGAGGCTGATCTTACAGTCAGAGGAAGCAAATTCCACTGGCGAGCAGCTGACACCGTAAACGAATCTGAATATTTGGAAGAGACGTGTGACGGGATTTTTAGGAGGTTATTGACAGAGGAACGGAGGGGACGATCATGCGAATCACCAAGGAAAAGAAAACGAGTGTTAAGGTAAGAGGGAGTATAAGGGTTATATAGTATATTATTATATAAAATGGACAGCAGATGTACAGATCTACGAGACCGTATATTAAGCCACCTTAACTGTTTGCGGTATTCGGTAACATGATCAAATTTACGCAGGCCGAAGACAAAACGTATGCACATATTAAGGAGGCGGTCAAGTTTATTAAGTAGATCTTCAGTAACATCCGGGTAGGAGACATCAGCGTAATCAATGATAGGGAGAAGCAAAGAATTGACCAAAATGAGCTTTGACTTAATAGGGATAAAATACTGAGACCGCTTTAGCGAATGCATACTGGAGTAATTCCAGGAAATATCAGAGGACAGGTGCACACCAAGGTTCTTAGCATGTTGGCAAAAAGGAAGTGGTAAATTATTAAATAATACTGGAGAGATGGCTCCCAAATCCAGTCTGCTCAACATGTGTTTGGAAGAAAAGAAGAACCCTTATGAATAGTTTCAGGTATTCGTATATCGAGAAGTACTAGTCAATAATAGTACCTGTAAGAGTAAATGCAATCGTGACTTTTTTATATGGTCTTACATTATATTTAAAAAAATGGACAGTTTTTGCTTGGAGAACTGGAATTATTGAACCGATTATGTGTGATGCAAATTAATTAATTTTAAACTTATAGATTTAATAAATCTAAAAAAAATATAATACCTTCCTTTAGAAAGCAATAACTGTACCTACTTATCGTAAAAAATACACTAAATAAAATATTACTTATAAATATAGTCAAAATTAGCAACCTATCGAATTATCTATGTATAGAACAAAAGGAGGGCATTTTTAACAAAACTTTTTTAAACGTTGTAATGAATGATTTCATTAATTCCTTTAGAAGCTATAACGATATTAACTTAAAAAATACACTAAAAAAATGTTATAACTATAGTCAAAATTAGCTAAAAGAAATGTCAGTAGGTTTTTTAGTGAAACTCGTCCGACAGCTTAAGTTATCCATACAAAATGAACTATCGCACTTCAAAGGAGAGCATTTTTGACAAAACTCTTTTAAACGTCATAATGAATGATTTCGGTATTAAATTGTATATCGCCGTTGGATTACACTAGACCTAAATCTTAAACCCTAGATTATACAAAATTTACTTTAATAACTATAAACAGCATTCTGTTTTTTATTTATATAAAAGGAATTTGTATAATATATTACGTATAATACGACCAGACGGCCGGGTTATATTCTCAGCTCGTAGCCGATGGTATTCTGAGTTTACATTGAACAAGTGGCCAACTTGTACGTGGTGTTTCAATAGACCTAATAACCTAACTAAAGTGGTTTAGTGAAACTGGTCAGACAGCTTAAGAACACTCGATCCTTATTCCGAGTTTGCAACCGCTAATCACGACAAGACGTTGCGTAAACTATAAATATGGAAATATAAGTTCTGTTCTAATTGTTATATAGTATGTATTATGTTGGCTATAATAATGCCGCCATCTTGAAATACACGAATTCTTCGCAAGTTTGAACATGTGTGGAGCATTGGAATTTCAACTCTATAATTAACAGGATAGAACTTATATTTCAATATTTATATTTTACGCAACGTCTTGTCGTGATTAACGGTTGCAAACTCGGAATAAGGCCACAGTTGCGATCGCGAAGACCGCATTATCCATACAAAATGAGCTATCGCACTTCCAGTATTTCTACTGTGGGCCTTAGCACAACAGCATCGATAGGCTAGATAAATCGACAAAATAGATATATATCGATTTTATGAATGAATGTTCATTCATAAACTTCGTTTTATCGATGTCAAACTATATAGATGTGGTTATGCTAAGCCCCTGTGTTTAAATAATCCGATCATTGTATTTATTAAACTTTCGGTTGAGAACAAACAGTACAACAGATTTTTTTTTACGTACCAACAATTAAATTATAATTGAACTACGATTAACAGCTAAGTTGTAATACTTAAAGTAACTTTGTCACCACGACTGGTGAAACCTTAACGTGCTATAACGTGTTTCTATCAAATGAACACTTTTTTTATGTTATAATTATCCTCGTTGGAACACACCGGTGTTTGAACCTAAAAACTGTAGTATTTTAAAGTCTAAGGTCTAACCAACTCGGCCACTACGTTTAACTCTAAAGTAGGATAGTAAAGATTAAAATTATACCACACATTTTATTGCAGCAATCATGAAGCTAAAAAAACGCGCCCGCGCCAATGGAGCAAGCATGATACATAAATTGTTTCATAATAGTACGATACCGGTGTCGCCTATTTCTGAGGCGAACAAATGAAGAACGGGGAAAAAGGTGTGGCTTCAAATGGCAGCTCAACGCGTCTGACACTTAAAAAACTGCTTGAGAAAAAAAGAGATACAAGTTAGCTATTGTCAAACATGAATGTGTGCGCGTGTCTATGAAGTGTGTTGTTTTTTTATTATAAAAAACTAAATATTAAATTGCATACTAAATAGTTTCGATAGTGCTGCCACCGACAACAAATATTATTACTTATCGATATAAACCAAATATTTTGGGGTTTATAGAGATTATCAAAGATTAATAATTATTTATCGATATACAATTGTAATACACACACATATCATCACGGGCCCCAAGGTAACCAGCAGAGGGGTTTTAATCCCACCTCATCGTAGCCAATGGTATGAGACTACACCGAACAAGTGGCTAGCTCGTCGCGATGTTTTGAATAGACTCCATAACTTTGAAAGGATATACTTTGGACTAATATGATCAAATCAAACAACTTTTCAATGGAACCATGTATCGCAAAAGAATAAAAAATGGCCTTCTCCATACAAACTAGTAACGTTAAAATGACAAATTTGTATGGGGAAGTCATTTTTTTTTCATTTGCGACATATGGTTCTATAGAAAAAGTTGTTAGATTTTATCAGCAGAACCTCATATTAGCCCAAAGTACATCCTTTCAAATTTACCCTGATAGACACTTTCGCATTTATAATACTAGTGGATTTAAAATATGTAGGTATATATTACAATAAATTAAGATATATATATTATTTATATATTACAATAAATTAAGACCTTATTAAATAAATTATTTATTAAATTAAAACACATGCACAACTAACTACATGTTACCTACTAAACGCAATCTCAACATTTTTGACCGACCTCCAAGAGGAAGTTATAAAAGTCGATGCAAACTACAAAAGGCGACAAACGATTAAATCGTACCTTGATTCCTCATTCCTCTAAAATCGAGTTTATCAACTATAAAATCACATCACTAAATTGTAACTGACAAACCTCTTAGACGGTTCTGTTGTCGCCATACCTTTTGATTAAATTAAATTTAAATAATTATAAATTATTTTAAAGTATCGAAATTCTCATTAAAAATAAAAACACATCACTAGTTCTTCAACTTCTAACTGATGCACATAGTTTGACAGTTACCGTCAGATTTTGATATTTTAATTATGGGTTTTATTATTATCTTTTATTAAGGTTTAATATAAGAAAAACATGTTAAATACATACTTGAAAAACGTGACACCAGGTACTTTTTTTAAGAGTAGTTTCTACACAGTTTTAATGAACAATTAACCATTTTTCCGACAATAAAAGCGGAGCTCTTTTCCACCTTCTCCGCCTAACGCACAAATCAGACTGAGGATGTAAAAAATGTGAAAGTGTGTGTGAGTGACAAATTTGTCACTCGCGCGGCACCCTGCAAATTGAATGATGCTTACTCCAGTAGCGGCGCGCGGACGGGCACGGTTTTTACCTTCATGGCAGCAATATTTGTATTGTAGTTTTTTTTTGTAAGAGCGCGACGAACTCATATTTCGGCCAGGGCCTTAATTCTGACGCTTTCAGTTTACGTGTTGGCTCGATATATTCATTGAAGAGTAACAGATCTTCATAGGAAACAGTTTCAATCGAAAACATCGAGCCGACATGCATGTTGAAAGCGCGAGAATTTCCAGAGACAAACCTTCGTCCCCTTTAAGGGGATGTATTCCCGGAGAGGACGGATTTTAAAGTTTTTTAAAACCGTTTGAGATAAAGGAAATTGTTTATTAAATTTTGAAAAAAATATATGTATTAGTTTAGGATCTTGTCTAGTCAAAGTCGCATTCAGTTACAAAATTTAGTGAACTTCACTTGATAGAAAAAAATCCCTAAAGCTGCCCCTTTTTCGAATGTTTTTTCAATTTTATGACGAAACCATAGAGATTTTAAAAATAATTTTTATACTTAACTATAGGTACTAAATATTTATAAACAAATTCGCGAGATTTTGTTTAAAAAAAAAAAAAAAAAAATATATAAAATCATTATTTTAATTACCATGTTTAAATACGTACAAAAACGGGAGCGCGGCTGCTCGGCTGGACTGACCAGTCGCGCGCTGACGCTTGCGGACGACGGACCTGTGTAAATTTTTTCCGCGACTAATTCGTGCACCAACAAATCTGTTTTTGACGAGTTTATATAAATTACGATTATGGGCAACAAACAACGCATGCGAAAAAAGTCGAGCAGAGCCATTAAATTTATGCCATTACTTTACTTTAATGTTTTTTTATTATTATTTTTGTTTAATTACTAATGAAATTGTGAAATGTAATTTGACGGAAGTGCGGGATCCCCTGTTACACAGGTCTCTTGACTTAGCACAGGGGTCCCAACATCCAAACAATGTAATATTTTGGTAAATAAACAATTTTTAATTTAATTTAATTTAATTTAATTTAATTAAAATAACAAATAAAAAGAACGCACTCCAAAGATATGTGAAGAAGTAAGTGTTATTACTATTTATTTTCTTATATTCAATTTAAATTATTTGAGTAACGTTTCATTTCACTTCAATCTCTTATTGGTAATTAAATATATTATATTAAATATATTATTTACTGAATATCGCTACGATTTTCTATAATTGATATTTTGTCTTTATCGGTACCAAGAATGTTTTATATCGGTACATCTGCTTGACGTTTACAAATGAAACGTACTAATAGGTAATCCATTTTATTTTTATTGTAGATCAATGGAGCAGCTTCATATAACTGAAATGGATACCGCCAGAATAAATATTCTACCTGCGGTTTCAACTGAAAAAGGGTAAGCAATTACTAAAGATAGAAAATGAAATAATTTTATTTAAATCAGTGTATAAGCTTACTATTATCAAGTATAATAGGTACTTTATTTACTATTATTATTATTGCAGGGTAAAGTTAGGAAATCAAAAGATATAGGTAATACCTACTATATTCTCTTACTGTTTCAGATATACTGAAGAACCAGAAAATCCTATTCCCGTAGAGAATGATGTCAATGAATATGAATTTCAACCTGTTTCAGGACGGCGAATTGTCGACATAAATTATATTTTACAGGACTTACAAGAAAAAGCTCGTCATAACGGTCTATTTAACTGCACATTAGGTAACTTTCGTTTAATTGGTGAGAAACGACGAGGACTTTTATCGGTATTTCGTTTTCAATGCAATATGTGCAAAGAAGTTTGCTTGATTAATTCTGAAGATCAACACGATAAGGAACAAGTGAATCTAAATATAGCTGCCACTACTGGGATTGTGGCATCTGGTATCGGCTTTTCTCAATTTGAAGAATTATTATCAGCTATGGATGTTCCAGTATTTAGTTCGAAATACTATTCTAAATTAGAGGATAAAGTATTTCAAAAATGGACAGAGACTTCAAGTGCTTCCATGGAAGCTGCAGCTCAAATGGAGAAGGATATTGCTATCGCAGAAGGTAGAACTAAGAACGGCATCCCTATGATTGATGTTTACGTTGACGGCTCGTGGTGCGCTAGATCTTACGGCACAAATTATAAAGCGTCATCAGGTACAGCAGCAATAATCGGCAAAAAAACAGGTCAAGTCCTTTATATTGGAATTAAAAATAAATATTGCACGGTATGCGCTCGAGCGAGGCATAAAAATATGCCGCCAAACGAACACAAATGCTTCAAAAATTATGAAGGTTCTTCAAGCTCCATGGAAACGGAAATAATTGTAGAAGGTTTTAAAGCCTCAATTTCGATGTATGGCATCATATATGAGCGAATGATTGGAGACGGAGATGCTTCTACTTATGCCGCAATCCTCAAGGCCAGGCCTTATAGGACCGAAAATGTGACCGTTGAAAAACTTGAATGTCGAAATCATATACTTCGCAACTTTTGCAAAAAACTACGTAATCTGATTACAGAAACAAAATATGTTCTGGCGCATCGTAAAATGCTAACTAATGTAAAAATTTTGACAATGCGGAAGACAATTGTACAATGTATAAGACATCACAAAATCTCTAAAAGTCCTCGTAATATTGCAATTTCAAGTCTTCATTATGATATTATCAACTGTGTAGCACATGCTTTCGGCGACCATAGAATGTGCAAAGAATATTATTGTGCTAAAGATAAAAATGAAGGGGAAGAGCTCAAAAAGATCTATAATTCTACATTCTTATTCAGAATAAATTCGATTGTTTCTAATGTTGCTTCAAAGTCACGCAGTTTAGTCGAAGACGTTAACACAAACACTGTTGAATGTTTTAATAATGTCATCGCTAAATTTATTGGTGGAAAACGAATAAATTTTGCACTGAAAGGAGGTTACCAAGGGAGGTGTTCAGCAGCTGTTGTTTCGTTTAACAGCAAATCCGCACTTTCAACTATCCAAAAAGCTTTTTTAAATAAAAGTCCTAAAGGCAGGGTGAAAGTAATTGAAAGAAGGAGAGCACTAAAACGAAAACTAAATCTTGACCATCCGGTAAAAAAGAAAATTAAAAGAAATTAATCAAAAGCAGCATGACTATGGTCCAACGAGCACAGCGCCAGACATGTCTCCACAAGAATTAAGTAAAGCACAAGAAGAGTTCTTGAATAATTTAAAAATGCTTACTTCTGATAGGTATGCTATCGAGAGAGCTACGGTTTTGCAACGAGATAGCAGTGAATGGCTTGAAATAAGGAAAAACTTAATTACTGCCTCTAATTTTGGGCCAATTTGTAAAAGAAAAGTTAGTCTAAATACTGCTCCTATAGTGAAAAACATATTATATCAACAAAATTTGACATATGTAGCTGCTGTTGCACACGGAATTGAGAACGAAAGGCAAGCACTTCAACAGTTACAAAAACAAGAAAATATAAATATTATGCCTTGCGGTTTGTTTATTGATAAAACATATTCATTTATTGGAGCAACTCCTGATGGATTAGTAGGTGAAGATATGATAATCGAAATCAAGTGTCCTTTAATTGCAGCAAGAAAAGGACTAACAAATGCAATACAGCAAAACAAAATACAAATATGACAAACGTTCTTGTAGCAGCACAATAAATAAAAAATCAAATTGGTTCTATCAAATACAAGGGCAGCTTCACGTCACTGAAAGGCGACTCTGTCTACTGGGAATCTGGGCTGGAGAAAATGAACCCTTGCTTACAAAACACATCGAAAGAGATGATAATTTCTGGAAAACGCAAATGGAGCCAAAGTTGATAAAATTTTACATGAAATGTTTAATGCCGGAAATTGTAGACAGTAGACGCGCACGAGGAATGCCAATAAGAACGTTGTCCTTAGAAGATGACAAGGAAAACGTAAATTACGTAGACTCCCCAGCTTACCTTACTCCTGAGCTACAATTGGGAAATTTAGATTCCATATTATCTCCTGAGCTACAATCACATATTCAACCGTGTACAAGCCTAGGAGAAATAAATTACATGAATTTAGACAGTAGACCACCAGGTGGAATACCTATAAGAACGTTGACTTTACAATATGATAAAGAAAACGTAAATTATGTAGACTCTTCAACCTTACCATCACCTGAGCTAATAGGAAATATTAATTATTTATCTTCATCATCTCCTGATCCACAATCAGATTTGCAACCGAGCACACGAACACGAGAAATAAATTTCGAACAATTTTGAGACCATACTTATACTTGAATATATATTTTTTCATTTAATATTACAAATTTGTTTTATTTGATACCCTTTATTGTTTTTTGCTATTTTTCTATTTATGTAATAATAATATGGTAAAATTAATAAAATGGCTACAAAATATGCTAAATCTAAAAAATAGGTCTTTAAATTTATTTAAAAAAAAAATTTTTTAAATATATTTCTAACGTCAAATAAATTATTTTGCTTGTTTCTATATTGTGTCGCTAGCAAGGTCATTAGAGTTCACTGTAGCTGCGTCCGCGCGTAGGTATTTTACGTGCGGCCGAGACTGCGTTAAATACCTATTTGTGCAGGAATACCTGGCCTTAAGATTTAAATTGTTTTTTTCAAGAAACGCATATATTTATCCAAAATCGGCCCTAATCAGTTTTGCTATACTAGTAGCCATGACAACAAATGATGTAATACATATTATTATACTTATTATCTTATTATTTATACTCATAAAACCTCCCACGTATTGAATATACTTATCGATGTTCAAGTATTATATGCTTCTATTTACTGCGGATACAAATCTTAATTTTATCATAATAATCTTCATTATTAATAATGATAAATACCTCATTATATAAAACGAAAGCATCAGTCATAGTTCATATAGCTATCATGAAGGTATTTATAGTTCTATCAATTTATACAGCATGTAAGTTATACTAAAATATTATTTCATTTAAATTTTATGAACGGTTTTAGTTAAAATGGTGTTTCGTTTTTTTCTTACCAATGAAAATCCTCTTTGACAGAAACAAACGAAAATCCAATTTAACTGAAACTATAAAGTTTATATGAAGAGGGTAAAAATCTACAATTTAGTCGAGTAAAATTCTACAATTCAGAAGTTTATAGACGTTAGGTATTTTCAGTATGTGCTGGTTCTGTATATCCTACAATCCCAGGTGATAACAGTCACTATGTAGAAGGGGAAAGCAGATACATATGGATGTCCGATGACAGTGGAATTCCCCAATTGGTAGATCTTCAGGAAGCTGAAGAAGAATCGGCAACTCGAAGCGGTGCCAATAATCAATACTTTCTTTTTACAAGGTTTATATTTGAGATTTTATTATTTTACTATAATATATAATAATAATATATCGTAGGTATTCATGATATATATTTCTAGAATACTTAGAGTACAGTTTTCTTTTAGTTCACTGCTAGATATTAAAAGATCTGGCATCTTAATTTAAACATACTGTTTTAGGCAAAATCCTGATGTACCTCAACAATTGGTTTATGGAGACTTTAATTCTGTTTTGAACTCATTTTATAACCCAAGTTTACCGACTAAATTTATTTCACATGGGTGGCTTGGAAGTGGATTTAGTAGATCGTCTATGGTTGTAAAAGACGGTTTGTATTTTTATTATTTTTAATACCTATTTAATAAACTTTTAGTATTTATTTTACCAGTTATATAGGTTATTCTCGTATATTATAGTTAAATAAAAATTTAAATACAAATTTAATAACTTTAGGTGATAATAATCCAAATTAAATTACAGCTTACCTTGACACTGGTGACTATAATATAATATCAATAGACTGGAATGAAGTCGGTAGTGGAGGCTATGTAAGTGCTGCAAGAATGGCGACTGAAGTAGGTCAATATGCTGGTGAATTTTTAGTATGGCTAATAAACACTTTTGGTGGGAACTGGAATCAAGTTCACCTTATAGGATTCAGTTTAGGAGGACAAGTTATTGGAAGCGCAGGTCGTGCTGCCAATGGTGCTGCCATTAGAGTTACCGGTAAGAAAAACATAATTAGTTCTACAAAAGCTAGTTGAGCATCGATTATTTTGTTGTACTGCTGCATCTGTTATAGTATGTATATAACAGAATTAGGGAAGAACACATTCCTAATTGTAAAACACCTATTACTTGTTTGGCCTGCATCTCCTCCCCCTATTAAAAATGTGAATAACGTGTTCATTAGTTTTATAAGAAGTATGGACATAGAAAAACTTATTGTTATAGTATAACAATTTCCTAAGATTTAGAACAGTTAAAAACAACTTCCACTTATTTTGCCCAGATACCCTTACTTTACTGGTTATTGGTACCTTAAAATAAATATGGAGCACTAGCAATTTTTAAAGCACCTTTCATTACCTTCCTTGATCGGAGAAGAACTCAGAAGGAACTACTGTCTAAATTTCATATACCTAGCTACAGTAGGTTTCGGCTGTGCGATGATGAGCAAGTCAGTCAGGACAAGCTATTTTATATATAGATATCATAAAACTTCTCTTTACAGGATTGGATATCGCAGGTCCACTGTGGCAAGATAACCCGAATTCCCTATCACCACAAGACGGTCAATACGTAGAAGGTATCCATACAGATGGAAGAGTAACTGGAATAATGAGACCAATAGGTCATGCCGATTTCTATCCCAACGGAGGTAGAAATCCCCAACCAGGGTGTGTTATCAACACCTGTTCCCATGATAGAGCTTTTTATTTTTTCGCATCTAGTATAAGAACTAACCATTTTGTTGGTAGTCTTTGTAATGACTTGGATGAAGCAGAAAATAATAATTGTACAGGAAATAAAGAATTTCATATGGGTAATGGATATCTTGATAAAACAGGGTGAGTAATTTTTAGGTATTTAACATTTTGTTTAAATTTATATTTTTTATTGTATTTCAAATAATCAGATAATAAAATTGTTAGTTAAAAAGTATTTACTATTTTCAGAGCCGGCTTGTTTGGATTAACTACCACAGCTGAATTTCCATTTTGACGTAAAACAATTTAATAAAAGAATATAAGTTCACAAAATAGAGTTTTTTATTTATTTTAGTTAGGTACCTGAAATTTCTCTGTAGTTAAATAAAATTATTTCCGAAAACAAAAATGTAAAACCTTTCTTTTTATGAAACTAAGGTTTCCTTCGACCTTTTTCAGGTTCTCCTTCATGTTGAAAGTATAACAAGCACATTAACAGATGCAATACTAGCACGTCGATAAGTTCTGGTGATTTCTAACTCAATATAACAGCATAACTCCGTTAGGCCGACCGACAGCGGCCACATTCTGTTTCTTATAACGTGAGCGTTAGATTGTCAAAATGACGAATTCCGTTATTAGCGCTCTCTCCTCCAATCAGCGAAGGTTAAAAAACTCTGATTGGAGGAGAGCGTGCTAATAGCGGAAATCGTTATTTTGACAATCTAACGATCATGTTATAAGAAACAAAATGTGGCCGCGGGTCTCGTTACAGATGCAAAAACCGTCAAGTGACCTAACTAGTCATGTTTAGGTTTTAGTCTGCGGGTTCACCGGTTTTCAGGAGACTACTGCATCGATTTCTTGTCGATGTGGTAGTCTCCTTTCAGGGTGCGGTTACGAAATGGGTAGTTGTATTTACAATAAGGCAGCGAGTATATTAAAATATACCTACTCGTAATGCAATTCGTCATTGTCGCCCCCCCATTTCGTAATCGCATCATTTAGCCAGCATAGTGGGAGCGATCAATATTGTCTAAGAACAATTACTGATTGAAAAAAAAGAGTTTTTAAAAAATCCTCACTTTTTACTCCCGAAGTTCCTAAATAAAATTTTCTATAATGGTGAAATACCTTTCAATATTTTTGAGTATATGTACCAAATTTTAAGTCTGTACCTTCCATTACCGAGATATAAATTTTCTTACAAATTCATTTATCTAATATATTTAAGTTTAATCGGATTAATAAAACTTACAAAACATAATGACTACTAAAAATACTAAATAATAACAAAAATCTCAAAGAAATGGTAAATGGAAATAATTCATTGGCTTCCTCTGGAGCCGCGCAGGTGCCGAGAACTGCAGTCGCAGTTCAGTCCTCTTTGAATGAATATTGCTATGCCTTAGAAAAAGTAAGCTCTAGCACGACGGTCATCTGATTTCTCTATAAAAAAAAATAATTAAGAAAATGCTAAAGCATCAGGTGACCAGAGGCCTAAAGTTTCCACGGCAAAGGATAGAAATTCAAAGTAGTCTGCGGGCGGGAAATATTGATGTAATTTAAAACCAGACCAGAGGAAACAGAGGTGAGCTGCAGATTCGATGGAGCTAATGTGTCCGTACACTGTCATCCCAGACTAAGCATCGACCCTTACATATGGTTTGGATAAACTCAATAACCCATCTATAAACAGTTTCAAAAGTTGGTATAGTGAAACTGGGAACGACAACTTAACGTGCTCTCCGAGACACTACAGTGGTGTTGTTAAACAAATGTACATAAATTTTAAAATAAAAACTCATTGTATGAATCCCGATGTGTACACATCGGGATTCATACAAGTGTTTTTAATTCTAAGGTCTAACCAACTCGACCTACATATATTGTAATGATCTGTTATTATTAGTCATATACCACTTACATGGTGTAAGTGGTATATGACTAACAATAACAGATCATTACGGATTTACAAGTTATTTTAACATGTAGGACATTTCTCACTGGCTGAACTGCCGACACCCCTAGGCATATAAAATAAATAGTAAAATGCAATAGGAATAACAATTAATTTTATTCATCAGTAGGTATGTGCTGGTTCGGTCATCCCAGAGACAACAGTCAATATGTGGAGGGAGTACTATGTACACCAGAAACAATGATACTAATACATATTATTATTTATAAACACCCAGATCAAGGCATACACTATAAAACACACAGGCGGTTAGTTTATGTTATGTCACAGATGAAATAATAGTTATGTTACTTATTTTTTAGTATTTTCTGTGATCTAATAAAATCATTTTAATAGGATTTTAAAGATTTTTTTAATAACAATACAGAATCACCTGCGTAAAATAATTATTAATAACAAATAATCAGCAAAGTCATCGTTGAGAGAAAAAATCGCAACCGTGCTTTAGCTGATTTTGGATTTGATATTTTATTCATATTACAAAGTGGTACCCTAAGTATATTTATGATAAAATCTAAAAATCTGTAGATTATTGCGTCATCAGGTGATCATCAATTAAAATGATAAAAAATGCTTATAAGTCGTAACAAACATCATTATGAGCACAATCTTATAATTTGTTCACCCAGCAATGAAGATTTTGGTATTACTTACTTTTTCCATCGCACGTCAGTATTAATATTATATTACTTTTATTGGCTCCTCAAAATTAAAAAAGAATAATAATTGATTTTATGCTTCAGTATGTGCTGGTTCAGCCATTCCCAGAGACAACAGTCATTATGTGGAAGGAGAAAGTCGTTACATCTGGATGTCTGATGATGATAGTGTGCAGCACTTGGTAGACCTTGAGGAAGCTGTCCAACTAGATTCTACGAGAGGAGGTGCAAGCAACCGGTATCTGCTCTTTACCAGGTTAGATCAGACTTTTTTGTGGCCCTAGTGTTTATTTAAGTTTTCAGGGTTAACTTTTTCACCAATCAGAAGCTTATTTTATCAGCCTTTGAAAATAAAGCAATTCTATTGGTGGAGAGTTAACGATTGACGAGATAGAAAAGTTATCACTACGGCAACTGGACTTGATGCCAAGTTCGACCTTAATTATTTATATTCTACAAGTTTATATTGATCTAATTTCGCTTTTACATTCGCTGCATTTTCTTGAAAAATATTTTTTAGAGAACTTATGACCAAATAGTTTAAGGAACGGTGAATCTAAAGTGAATTTACTTATTTCAGATCTAATCCCAATAACCACCAATTACTAATTCATGGTAATGCCAATTCAGTTTTAAATTCCAATTACAACCCAAATCTTCCCATAAAGATTTATGCTCATGGTTGGGGAGGAAGTGGAACCGGTGGTAATGCTAGACGAGTAAGAGACTGTAAGTTTTATTGAATATTTACATTTACTCTATCCCTTTGCCGATGTCTATTAAAATATTTGAACATTTAATTTAAACAAAAGGGAAAAATACGCTTTAAATTAAATAACTTAAATATAAATTTTAAAATAAATAAGTATTGTAAATATTATACTACAAATTATTACGATTTTTTTAAATATTTACATATTTTTATTAAACAATTAGAATTCTTGTTAAAATATTTGCTAGTCGAACGGGCGAAATAAAGCGGATCTTAATATACTACTCCTATCTGGTGGGCGATTCTTAAACGATTTTTAAACGAAAAATGACTAAATATGTCATTTTTCGTTCAATATTTATATATTTATTAATTAATATTTATTATTTATTTCGTTATGTTCGATATTTTTTAACAAAAAATGGCATATTTAGTCATTTTTCGTTTAAAAATCTCGAATCGAGATGAATGTCGAAAGCGCGAGAATTGCCCACCTGTTAACCTTTGTTACTCTTGTCAAAAAAAAATCATTTAATTTTAAAACAGATATTCGGTATTAGGTATATTATAATTGGATAAACAAACCTTTTATTAATAATAATAAAATAGTTCATTTCCTTTAAAGGTTTACAAAAATACTTATTTTAAAGGTATACAAAAATACTTAAATAATTATTATTATTCAACGACGTAAAATTGGGACAATACGATTATTTTTATTGTGGAAGTACTTTTATTATTTTAAATAAATACGTTATTTAGCTATATGGCACTACTTCCAGATAAGCGGAAGTAAGTAGGTATAATAAAAAATGATAAGGCAAGGTTAATTCCAAAGTTATATAAAGATAATTACGGAATTTGCAGCTCTTCTGGAAAATGGTGACTACAACGTAATATCGCTAGACTGGAACACAGTAGCTGCTGGCGGTTATGTTGGTGCTGCATCTGGCGTCCCTGAAGTGGGTACATTTGCCGGGAATTTTCTGCTGTGGTTGATCAACACTGCTGGAGGAGACTGGAGCAAAGTACATTTGATCGGGTTTAGCTTGGGTGCTCATGTCGTAGGAAATATTGGACGAACTGCTCATAGCTTGCCGAATAGGGTAACAGGTAGGTATCTATTTATATATGTATATAATGATATGAAAATACATACATTTACACATATACGAGTATATATATTTATATATATACATAGCTACACTAGCTTCATCCACATCAATTAATGCAGGTGCATTAATTGAATTGAAAATGCATACAGGCGCGCTCAATGTTACTTTTGTTTTTTATAATATCATTGGGCGCGCTACAATTAAATAGTAATGATTTTAGTTTCTTATTATAGAGCTATCTCAATATATAGCATAGGGACATAAGATAGATTATGTTAAATTTCCGAAATTTTTTCAAACACAAGATATATAGTGAAAATCACACTAGATTACTTATTTAAATAAATCTGTTTCTTCTAAGTAATTGTATAATGACTTACTCCTTTATGAAATAAAATACACATACATACATACATATCTTTACGGGTGCCTTACGGTGCCCGAGACCGCCTAGACGGCCCCAGGGTACCCAGCGGAGGGGTTTTAAATCCACCTCATCGTAGCCGATGGTAAGAGCCTACACCGAACAAGTGGCTAGCTCGTCGCGATATTTTGAATAGACTCAATAACCCATCTTTAAACAGTTTCACAAGTTGGTATAGTGAAACCGGGACCGTCAGCTTAACGTGCTCTCCAAGATACTATAGTGGTGTTGTCAAACAAATGTACATATTTTTTTATATTAAAAACTCATTGATACATACCGGGATTCGAATCAGGCACTAAGTGTTTTTAAGTCCAAGGTCTAACCAACTCGGCCACCACGTATATAAAATACACATTATTACTATTAATATAAATATATTTCTGATATGTGATACTTAAAGGAATCTCAATACTAAATAATTACCTACTTACCTACTTGATTCTATTTAAACAGAACTCGGTAAATAGGTACTGATTGTCAATTGAGTTCTACAAAAAACAATATCTATTGTAATTTTGTTGCTTATTGCCACCAGGTCTAGATCCAGCTGGACCTTTATGGTGGAACAGTGACAATGTCTTGACTTCCACTGACGGACGCTACGTGGAAGGTATCCACACAGATGGCAGGGTAACAGGGATCATGCGCCCAGTGGGTCATGCCGACTTTTACCCCAACGGCGGACGAAATCCTCAACCAGGATGTGTTCTCAATAACTGCTCCCATGATAGAGCAGTGCAGCTTTTCATTTCGAGCTTGTATACAGATCACTTTGTTGGTCGACTCTGTACTGACTTAGATGAAGCAGAAAACAATTCATGTGCAGGGGATGTTTTGCATAATATGGGCAATTCTGATGTATATAAATATGGGTAAGCAAATCCTATATTAGGTTAAAATTTTATTGACAATTTTCTAAATCCAAATGGGAAACTACTTAATAAAATCATATTTATGTATATGTCTTAATAAAATAAGACCGGTTAGAAAAAAAAGCGATGTAGATATCCATGATTAGTTTTATTTTATTTAACCTATTTATTTCCGTCTTTTTTAGGTATGGACTGTACGGGCTTGTGACAGGAAGCGAATGGCCTTTTTAATTTTAATAAAATACGGAGGCAAGTAAAAAATAAAGATCCCACATTTTTTTCAGGTTTGCAATAAATAAGTATACCATTTGAAAGCTTGTGGTTTAAAGTACCTAAACCATTTTTATACATAGTCATAGCCAGATTTTTCTACGTATTATCCTGACGAGTTATCCACTTCTGAAAACCCACTTCGAAGAACTCCGCCGCTAACCCGCTGATGAACTTGGTAACCGCTTCCTTCACCTCTTCATCTGTACTGAAGCGTTGTCCACCCAAGTGTTGTTTCAATTTCGGAAACCAGTGAAAGTCGCTGGGTGCAAGATCAGGGTTGTAGGGGGCTTGATCAAGCAATTTCCAGACGAATTTGTCCAGTAGAGCGGTGGTCTGTCGAGGGACATGCGGGCGCGTGTTGTCGTGGTGCAGCCTAACACCCTTGGTCAGTCTTCCTCTCCGGCGATTTTGTATGGCTCTTTTGAGTTTCGTCAACGCCTCGCAGTACCTGTCCGAATTTATTGTGGTCCCTTTAGGCATAAACTGGGTAAGCAAGACGCCTTCTCATTCCCAAAACACGTAGCCATCACTTTTCCTGCGGACAGCGTCGGCTTAAACTTCTTCGGCCTAGGTGATCAAGACCCCTACAGCCCTGATCTTGCTCCCAGCGACTTCTACTAGTTTCCGAAATTGAAGCAACACTTGGGTGGACAACGCTTCAGTACAGATGAAGAGGTGAAGGAAGCGGTCACCAAGTTCATCAGCGGATTAGAGACGGAGTTCTTCGAAGCGGGTTTTCCGAAGTGGATAACTCATCAGGAAAATACGTAGAAAAAACGGGCGACTATATAGAACAATGGTTTAAAGTACAAGCTTTCAGATGGTATACTTATTTATGGCAATAAAAATGCCTTACAACTGAAAAAAAATGTGAGAACTTATTTTTTTAATTTCCCCCCTAGGTATTTAATAATTATTAAAAGAACTGACTGAACAATAAAATAAGATTTACATTATTTGTAGTTTTAATATAATTAATTAGTAAATACACTTGCCCCCCTTATTAACACGTAGATTGAAACACGGATTATTATCATTAAAATCAATCATGATAAAATAATGAAAACATACAAAACAGATTATTAACTTCCACACGATAATTATTATCTATTTCCCTTATATTTTATATACTTCCATTTATAATCAGATTAATCATAATTAATTTCTAATGATTAATCTTCAATCAAGTTGAATGTTTCAACAAAAATACAAAAATATTTATAACTAAATTGGCAAC
This sequence comes from Monopis laevigella, assembly GCA_947458855.1. NCBI lineage: Eukaryota > Metazoa > Arthropoda > Insecta > Lepidoptera > Tineidae > Monopis > Monopis laevigella. Next base: position 16,827,690 of record OX381577.1, on the reverse strand, counting down.
ATCATGTACAAAATTTGAAATCAGAATGCAATAAACGATTAAATATAATAAAAACCTTATCATCATGTTCTTGGGGAGCCGATAGAAAGTGTTTACTCAAGACATACCAAGCTTTAATAAGACAAAAAAATGACTATGCTAGTGTCATATACGACGCGGCTAGCCCACGCACCCTTATGACGTTAAAGAGCATTCAAAATACTGCATTAAGACTTTCTATTGGAGCCTTTAGAACTAGCCCTACCGATAGCATTTTGGCCGAAGCTGAAGAAATACCATTACATATTAGAAGAAAAGAACAGTGTTTAGCTTATCCGGCAAAAATCACATCCCGGCCCAATAATCCAGTATTTTACTACTACAATAGAAAAAGATCCTCGGATCTGGAATATGCTCTCAAACAGAATTTCCCTCAACCACTCAGAATTAGAGTACTAAAATATTTAAATAAAATAAATGTATCGATTCCCCCTATTAGAAATAATATAATGTCATCGTCTCCTCCATGGCAAGTAATCAATTTCCCGATCAATTTGGAACTATCAGAAAATATTCGTGACGATACAGCTGATTATGTGTATAGAAATTTATTTAGTGAACTAATTAACAGTAAATATATTGACTTCAAACCGTTTTACACAGATGGATCATGTATGGATGGCAGATCAGGATGCGCCATCTTGCATGACGATCGGTATTATCAGTATAGACTTCCCAATCTAACATCAATTTTTGTTTGCGAAGCAATAGCTATTTTAAAATCATTAGAAATGATAAGTCATAAATCCGTTCTCAATATATGTTATTTTCACAGACTCAAAATCTTGTCTAATGGCATTAAATAATCCATTTAACAAAAACTCCCTTATACTAGAAATACAACAACTGTTAATTAATCTGCTAACTAAAAACTTTAATTTGGCATTAGTTTGGGTCCCTAGCCATCAGGGCATTACCGGCAACGAAAAAGTAGATAACGAAGCAAGAAAAGCCACCTGTGATGAAAATATAATTGATAAATCGTTTAAATGGGTATACGAAGATTATAAAAAAATTAAAAAATTCAAGTTCTAAAGTTTTGGGATAAGTTATGGAATACTAACAACAACCGATTCCTTAAAAAAGTTCGCAATTCTGTTTTAGAAAAAAAGCCCATTCCTTCTACATGCAGGGGAGATCAATCTATTTTAACAAGATTACGCATCGGACACACAAATTTAACGCATATTTATTTAATTACAAAAACTCCAAAAAATAAATGCAATAAATGTAGTACCGATATGACTATTGAACATTTATTAGTGGAATGCTCAGGCTATAGCAAAGAAAGAGAGCAATATAATTTACCATCAAACATTCAGGAATGTCTAAATTCTGATAACTACAGTAAAGTTTTATAGTTCATGAAGTATTTTCTTACATTATTATTCCACTATAGAAAATCCATTGATAAAAACATAATTTAATGTAGTCGCTAATGACCTTTGTAGTTAGGGCGACTTTAAATAAATTAATTAAAAAAAAAAAAAAAAACTCATTATAAAAGTTACAAGGGTTGGGACACTCCATTTAAGTGTGTGCACCTCAACGTATTGGTATACCCTACAAAAACATTATCTTTGTCTAAAGATATACTTAGGTTGATATTATTATAAATATTTTTATTGCGATACAACACTGAGTCTAGCCATTTATCCATTAGATTGATTGTATATTTATTTATTGCACTAGTTATCGCATATTTATATACCATTATTCACATATTACTAATAAACAATTTAATATATTACTCATAAATTATAATATTTTATATAAAATATATAGATTAAATGTAACACCCTATATATAAGCTAAAATAAAAATCTACGACAAACCAAGGTATTTTCTGAGTCACGCGAAAAATATTGCAAAAATTAATCTTCTGAATACATTTTATCTGTTTATATTACTTCCTACCTCGATTTTATTGTTGACATTGAACAGATAAAACCCACAACTGCAAATCAAAAAAAATAATTAAGCATTATTTATTTAAATAGTTAATAATAATGTGATCACACACATGTTGCCCGAGTCAAAACGGGCTTATACTATGTGTATCAGGATCAACGATACTAATCAAAGCGTGAGCGTATGTCTATTTGATTGAGTGTCGCGTGATATGTGTATGGTATGTCAATCCATGATTTTGAGCATGGAACCAACAAAACAATTCTAAGAGCTGGTTGTATTAATTCTTGGACATGCATACTGCTTTTGATCAGGTGGATGTGGGGCCACATGCCGAGATTCTCATAGTTCAAGTTTGGCAATCAAATTAAAGTTTTAAATTTGAAGGCCGCAGAGGGAAGGGAAAGAGTTCCAGCATGTGGCTTATTTTCTTATATAGTTGAGAGCTGGCAATGTAATATATTGCCTTTTAGCAAAGAAAGTTTAATGGACCCCATATTAACCGATTACGTCGCCTAGCTTTAATACTGCAGGCAGTGTAGCACATAGAGCTATCTCACTTGAAAACATATTAGTTTTCTAAATCTAGTCCTCAAGGCGTCGATTTGGATAACGTGATACAAGGACCCCAAGCCCAGATTAGATATTACTACGTAACAAACCCTAAGGGTTTTCATAGACTTTACCCGGCCAAGAGATTCATAAACTGCTAATGGCAGGATGCTATTAGCAGTTTATGAATTTTATGCATTTTTTCATAGTATATGATTACTATTTATATAAATTAACAAATAAGTATTAACATAAAACTAATTAAAAATAAAAGACCTAACAAATAAAATTGACTACCTACCTAATATACGAGTAATAATAATATTTACATGTCCACTATATCCGAACTCTGATCCGATCCGAATGTACCCATAACACTGGCAGCATTTCCCCTTTGTACTGCCAGTGATATTCGCTGTTTAAAGTAGTATCCGGATCGAGAATCGCCAGAGGTCTCGTTCAGATTTTATGCATACTTTTAGGTTTATGATTTTAGTCTGTCGAATAAAAAAAAAGATTATTGTATTCTATAGAGAAGAGGAAAATCCCTTAGGAAATGGAATTATGAAAAATATTTTTTGGCTTAGTGATGCTGTGTACTTACAAATGTACGTGGTACTTTTTGATTGCTTATATATATATATATATATATGAGCATTCCATACTGATTTCAAACTTTATTTCAGATGTTTGTTACTTAATAACTTCGAAACGGCTGCAATAATGCTATTTATTCTGACAAAGGGATATATAATCAGTCCGTGTACAAATACTCGGGATCAAATTCAAAATTCCAGGCGGACAGAAGCTTGTTGTAATAGGTATATAATTTGATTAATTTAAATACTTACCTAATTAAAAAAACAGAACACCCTATTTCTCTATGCACCTATTGTTTCAAAGATTATAAATAAACTTACCTACTTCCTATTTTTATTTTGAAAAAGACCTTTATTTTTTTATATTTATTACTAATTTTATTATCAAAAGAGTATTATCTATAATCTATAAATTAATTCAATCATTTTCAATAACATTATTTAAGTGTAGACCACCACAGTGTACAGCAGTAGTTAATCTAGCATTTATTAATTAAACATGAAGTTTATTGTAGTTACAACATTGTTATCAGGTAATTATTGTTTATGTTTATTTTTGTTTATTTGTCTTATTGCTACTGAATATCTTCTGGTAAATTATTTTTCCAGTCTGTAGTTGGTTAGAATGTTTATTTTTGAATAGTTTACTAAATTTTAATAATCTTCGTAGTTTTTAAAAAGTCTGTAATTTGCTTGCTCTATATAACTTTAGTTTATATACCTGCGTTTGGCTCAGCTATACGTTAATATTTGATAAATAAAAGTAGAAACAATAAAAATTTATATAGTATACTACTTTATTATGATGAAGTTATATTGGTTAATAATATTTATAAATATTAGCCGTAAGTTATCTTAACGTAGTAAAATAAAAATAAAACTTGACCTTGTATATATTTTGAAATAGATATTGTTAATTCCTATCGTAATAATATTGAAGATATTATGTCAAGTCTATCAAAGTGTGTCAATGATGATGCCATTTCTTAACATTGGCATTCAATCTAGCGATTGTTAGTTAATAATTATTTACGTAAATAGTATATCTATATGTAATCATAAATGGTCGTTCTTATTAATCGATCTCTTTTTGGCGGACAGTACCTATGGTAAATACTAAAATTTGTACAGTAGCTTTACTATTACTTTCTACTAGCGACTATAGTATACACTGTTATCAAAACTTGTGGTAGAGCTACTAATTGTATCTGGAGGTCAAGGGTTCGATTCCCACTTATGCTAATATTATGTAGTACGGTTTTCTATATAGCTTGCGTTTGTTTGGGTTTTAATTAAATATGCATTTGCTTTAGGGCTGATTTCTTCATCGTCAGATGAAGTCATTCGACAGTTAGCTTGTATGAAGAACTGTCTTATTTATTATTTGTCCATACAAGTTATCTATTGATTAACTTTATTAAACAATTGAAAAATCAGCCCTTAGTTAAAAACATTTCGCTAAACCAGGTATAGCCTTACCCTAATAATATGTGGGTATATATGCTCGATAAGCTTAGGTACTAATAGTTAATTTGCAAGTAAATGTTATTAGAATCAGAACCTATTTACTAATTAGTAGATACCCAGTGAATATGTTAAGCATATTAGCTAGGGCTTATGAATCTCTAAAATATTTTTTAACAGGCTAAAGATTAGATTTTTTATATTATATTATATTAGGATTTATAAAATTAGTGTCGATAAAGATAAAAAATCAATACAAGTCTAAACTCAATGTTTTTGTCTGAAATTTTAACGTCCCCTGAAAAAAAGGCGTCCTTAAAAAATCATGGATTATTGTATTTACATGTGAGCATTAAAAAACCGGCCGCTTGAATAAACGTTAACATTATGATTAAATCTAAAATTGGGTTGCATCAAAAAAGTTGACAAATTTGACGCCTACTTTAATGTTAACGGTAACTAGCGAATTCAGGCTGATCAAAATTATAGTTATATTAGTCCAATATTTAAATCCTTATTGAACGAATCTACAAACAAATCAACAAATTATCAGAAGGACAGTTTCTTATGTTATACCTGACGGCCACTCTTTTTACAATTATGAAAAAAATTACTTTAAAAACCCGTATGGAATCAGTATTATTTAGCCGTTATTGTCACCGTTAAACGTAGATAACAATCAAATGTAACTTTAACGGACATTTTGCTGCAACTGCACCTTAGAAGAAGAAGAGAAGTTATCCTAATGTACCATATATTTTTGTTCGATGTATGTTACAGTTTGCTCAGCGAGTATAATAAATAACAACAATGCGTATACAGCACGTGATCGTTTTATATTCTACCCTGACGATGAAGGGAAATTACATTTAGTAGATCTTCAGGGTGAAGTTGACAAAAAAGCAATAGAAGAATATACTAACAATCCTGAAAGCAATTTCTATTGGTTATATACAAGGTTAGTTTATATTATTTATTAGTAGAACAGATAATGTGACTTCGTATCTACACGATGGTAAGCAGACCTCCATGAATGGGGTCGACACTAATGTTCGCTCCGAATATGCCGACTAAATGATGCGATTACGAACTCGGCAGCGACACGAGTTTATTTCAATCCCTCGCTGCTTTATCATCAAACCAACCTTCCGTTTCTTAACCGCGTCATGAAAGGATTCTACCACCTCTACAAGAAATCGATGCAATAGTTTCCTGAAAACCGGTGATACCACAGACTATGATAAACCCGAAACATTTACACACATTTTAACCTAATCGAATATTTTGTATTAATTTTATATAAAAAAAACTTAATGTTCTCAGAAAAAATCCTGACATAGAACAAGTTTTAAATATCAGTGATGTTAACAGCGTTAAAGAGTCAAATTTTGATAAAAATAAAGAAATAATTGTAATTGTTCATGGCTGGGGTGCGAAAGGAAAAAACGTTATGGGTGAAATACTTACAGATGGTAAGTGAATTTATTTATTAGGTATACTCATCTCATTTGTTTTTTGTGGGTATATCGACTGTGACCGCCTCTATTCTCTAGGTGGTTGCACCTTACCGTTGCGTCAGAAAGCTTTGAATTATAGAAAATGTTCTATTACACTCATTGTAATAGAACATTTTCTATACAATTCTCCGCAGTCTGGATGTTAATAAAATATAATAATTTATGTTAATATCAATGTTCCTGATACACATAGTAAGTACAAGCCTAAAACTATTTGGGACCAGGGCTAAAGTTATCTTATTATTATTAAGAGGAGTGTCTGATGAGTCTCTTCGATGCTCATGCCGATTCAACTGCAAAGTATTACCTCTCCCCGCGCATGGCGTTGAGTCGGTAACGCTACCATACATTTATGTAAACCTTCCCTCCGACCCTTAATAAAAGAAAGAACACGTATGAGATTACCTACAATTTAGGCAGCAAAACGACTTTCGGGTTATAACTGTTTTCTACCCCTAAACTTTAATGGATTTGAAAAAAATGGTCCCATTTTATTAGAGAGAAAATAAACGATGACTGTACGTTTTCCTTTTTTTAATTTTCTACCTTGAAATTTTATAGGAATTATTTTAATGTGAGGAATTTTATTTTCCATTTTTTTCGTATTTCATGGGTTGATATTATTTTTTCTATAGCAAACTTTAAAAAAAGCATAACGTACGAGCCTAGATATAGGTCTTATTTATAACCCCTCTAAAACTCATAAAAATCTATTAATTTTTAGTGGGGGGTAAGAGTTAGGACCAAAAGGTCGTGAATGTATGGGAAATGTTTGATCAGACTAAGAGCGGTCTTAAAAGGAGCGTCTGATCAAACATTTCACATCCATTCACGTCCTTTTTGTCTTAATTGTTGGGAAGGTACCCGAAACATTCATAGATATTTATGATTTTTGGAGGCGTTATAAATATGACCTATACGTTCTTTACCTAGGCTCGTACGTTTTCCTTGTTTTTAAGTTTGGTAGGGAAAAAATATATATACACCCCTGAAATTCGAAAAAAATCGTTTAAAAACCCCTTATATTAAAATAATTCTTAAAAAATATCAAGAAAGATAATTTTAAAAAAGAGAACGTAGTCATCGTTTATTTTCTCTTTAATAAAATGCAACCATTTTTTTCAAATTCATTACAATTTAGGTGTAGAATAGTTTTGTATAGTAGGGTAACCGACTCACCGTCATGCGCGGAGAGAGGTAATACTTTGCAGTTGAATCAGCATGATCATCGAGAACCCTCATCAGTCACTCCTCTTAACAAAAACGATTATTTTAGCCTTTTTAGAAGCTGCTGATGTAAATGTTATAGTACTGGACTGGAGTTTTATTGCATCACGTAATTACGTAACAGCAAGATACGGAGTGCCAGCAGTAGGACGGGCCCTGGGAGGCTTCCTGATGTGGATGAAACAATTTGGAGCTCCGTATGAAAATATGCATTTGGTCGGATTTAGTCTCGGGGGGCACTTAGTTGGCAACGCTGGTCGGTATGTCGACGGGAAAATAAGAAGAATTACATGTAAGTAAACCAATAAATAGATTAAATCATTAAATAGTTTTAGGAAATTACTATTCTGTGTTTGTTGCTGTTAGGAGTTAACACCAATTTCCAGATTTTTTTATAGGTAACTTGTAAAATACCCATCAAAAAATCTTTGCATGTCAACTAGTCCAGAAATTTACCGTAGAACAAAACTACAATTATACAATAAAATTACTTACAGATATTCCTAATATTACTAAAAATATACCTAATTATTGTTGAAAGATTTGATTACACTAGCCAAAAATTTCAGCTCTAGATCCTGCTGGACCTCTATGGAATGGAAACAGTGATAGAATTGTTGAAACTGATGGCAAATACGTAGAAGTCATACATACAAACACTGGATTTTATGGATACGCTGATCCCTGTGGTGACGTGGACTTCTACCCAAATGGAGGAAACAGCATGCCAGGGTGCTGGAGAAGCAGCTGTTCTCACAGTCGAGCATACCAGTACATGGCAGCCAGTGTTAAATACAATCACCTCATCGGAAATTTGTGTACGCACTTAACAAATGTCACGAGAAACGAGTGTGATGGCAAGTTCTTTCCTATGGGTAATGGAAATATTAGAAAAAGAGGGTAAGTAAGACATTAGAGCTTCGTAGTAAAGTAAATTAGTAGAACAATACATAAAAATAGATCTGCCTATTACGTCGCAGAACGTTATGAGACAATGTCCTTAGCTATCCATGGATGCTCCGTGCGGGTGCCGGGTCCATCGCGTGGTTAGAAACAAGGGTATTGAACTGCAGTGTTCCCGGACTTGAGACCGCGAAGTAGAGTCTATTAACTCCTTCACTGTGTTTACTAACCTCTCTACTCAACTACTATCCTGTTAGCGCTATCTTGGAAACCATACAAGTTCCGTGGTATATTTACTCAACTATTCTTATAACCAATCATTGAGCGTTAAACTTGTGATACTGTTTATAGATAAAGTTTAAAGAATCTTTATTTTCCATAAGAATATACATGCATTCACTTACATGGAAAATACATACTTTCATTACATCACATTGCTGGCAAAAACAAAAACAAAAATGCTATAACTCAGAAACAAAATACACATTATTACTTATTAGATTTACTTTAGACTTTAAAACTTCTATTCGTATTACAATTTGTGATTTTAAAATAATATATATGAAGATGGGTTATTGAGTCTATTCAAAACATCGCGACGAGCTAGCCACTTTTTCGGTGTAGATTCACACCATCGGCTACGACGAGGTGGACTTAAAACCCCTCCACTGGGTACCCTGAGACCGTCCAGGCGGTCTGGGGCGCCGTAAGGCACCCGTGATGATACGTATGTATGTAGCGTTGATTGGTTGAAGTGAAAACGCAATATGTTTCATGGTAGACTCACACACAATACTTAAATCGACTACGACCATGAAATAAACATACATATGGAATGGAATTGATCTAACGCCTAAAATCGCCTATAAAACAAAATGTCAAACATGTTCATTGCCACCATATGTTCTCACATCACCCAATCAACGCTCAATGAATGGTTATAATAATTTTTGTTCTCACTTTTGGTTTTGAATGTGAAAAAGCATTTTGGGACGCCTCCCTATTATATAACTTCATGGCTACGATTTTCAAGTATGTTTTTCTTTTATTTTCAGGTCTGGAATATTTCGTGTGGACACTGAAACTGTTTATCCATTTTAAAAAGCTACGAGTAAAAATCTCTTATTTATAAATTAAAATTAAATATAGCTTTAAGTAATTGTTTATTTTTAAGATGTATAAATGTATTATAATTAGGAATTAAAATAAAATTATATAAGTTAAAACTCTCGATCTAACACATTTGTCCCATTCGTCAATTCTATTGATTTCCTCTGAAACAACGAAAATCCCATATTATGTTTATAGTAAAACAAAGCTTATTTTATTAAGTAAAATAAAAAAAATGGTACCCGATTTAATTTAGTCAGCCATGTTCGAAGTATGGGTGCATAAAGTCTAAGTTCATATTTCTCCGGTCGTTTGGTACCAGGACGAAGACTGAACATGCAGGCCACCACCACTGTTACCATACATCCAAACCCCATATACCACAGGTAAGACATCCTGTACAGGTACGGTATATCACTGTAAAATAGAAACGTACATTAAGAGAGTGATGAAAAATACGGAATATATTTTGTGACAATCTTTTATTTGTGATTTTTAATAAACAATAGGCTGTACTTATTTTGTTCTCAATGTTATTTTCAAAACACATTTTAAATATGAACTAGCTGGCCTGCGCAACTTCAATTACGTAACTTTATCAGTTTCCGCAGCGCACGGAACGGAAAAATCTCAAAGGGAATAAATATTACCTGTTTTAGCAACATTTTTCATTGATGCTCCGGTCCTATGATGGAGCATCAATGAAGAATGTTGCTATCCTTAATAAATGCGCTTTCCAAAACTAAAATAATTTTTCCATTCGAACCAGTAGTTCCTGAGATTAATTAGCACGTTCAATCAAACAAACTCTTTATCTTTATTATAGACTAGCTGACCCTCGCAACTTTGTCTGCGCAACTTTAACCGTTTACGCAGCGCTCTTAAAAGGTATATTTTTTCCCCGTTTTGCAACATTTTTCATTTATGCTCCGCTCCTATTGGTCTTAGTTAGTGTGATATTAAATTCCTCCACGAAAAATGGGCTATCCAACACTAAAAGTACTTTTCATTTCGAACCAATAGTTCCTCAAATTAGCGTGTTCAACCAAACAAAAAAACAAACTCTTCAGCTTTATTATATTAGAGTGTAGATAGATAATCAACTAAGTAAGTATAATAATTATTTAAAACTCTATTAGTTAAAGTAATAAATAATCATCATTTTACTCATGCACTAAATTTAAGTTAAATAAGATCGTGACCAAGTTTCTGACACAGACATAGTATGATACTGAGCAATTATTGCATGTTATTTTCTAAGGAATCATTGTGTAACTCAGTTATTGTTCTGTTTAGACACAGCCTTAATAATAACATTTATAAAAATTGTGTATGAATATTTTTAAGACACGCACATACATACACACACACAAACACAAAAACACACACACATCCTCTCTTCCAATGTAATTTAGTTTATATACAAATTGTTATTGTGTCACTGACATCTAGAGAGGACAATGAGAGTCAGTTGTTATAATGTTTTTTCTAATTTTTTTATTTTATTAGTGTGACCTGGAAGGAAACTGATATCTGTCATACAGGTTATCCTAGTACGGGTATCAGGACAACATAAAAGTATTGTAACATATATTTTTTTTATATATGCAATAAAGATTTTTATTATTATTATCATAAACTACTGTTGATTCCTATTTGGGAAACTATTCTGCATTTTCTACGCTACTTTAAGCTGTTTGTATAATTCATTAACCAAACTGATTTATTAAGTTTAAATAATACTCAACCTTTCAACCAACGTTTCTTTAGCAGGTGAAATAGGGAAATTATATGTACAATTATTTATAAATCTAGGCTTTTCATCAAACATCAGTTTTCCATTAGCTTGAGCCAACTGAGCCTGTGCAGCTACCCACCACGCAACACCTAGTCCCACGAATCCGCCAGACAAAGCACTCTGTATAAAATAATATATAGGTACATATATTTACATTTTTATATTTATTTTTAATTGTGTTATTAAATGAAATTATACTTACTGAAGCATCTATAAAAGGCATGAAAATACCCATGATAAATATACCTAATTGTGGACCGACTGTTGCTGAATTTAAACTCATGGTTAGTTGTAAAACAGGTCCAAGCATTTCAACTACAAATACTAATGCTGTTGATAAAAAATCTGCATTAAAATAAGTCCAAAATATTATAGTTGTAAATAACATAATGATACTATGCTTACCTACACAAACTAGACCTAGAATTATAACAACAGCTTTAATAAAAATTTGGGTACGATCAGGAGATATTTGCCTAAAAAACGGCTTCCAAAAATCTTCTAATACTACGGCAGCCATTGAATTAAGTCCAGTTGATAGGGAACTAAAAAAATATCTTAATTATAGAAATTAAAGTACTAAGCTAATTGTGGGGACGATGGGTCCTTCATTCAAGCCAGCAAAGAGTTAACCTCCTGACTTCGGATCCCCAGTCAGGTTTTCTTTTGGAAGAGAAAAAAGTATCCATAGCCATTCAACGCGGCCACGCAGCTAGTGCTATGAGTTTTTTTCAAGAAATCTTTGATTATTTCTTGGTAGCTCCTTTAATTATTTTACCAAGAGAGGAAATGTAGTTAACTATCCATGGATTCTCCGTGCGGACACCAGGGGGGCAATTCTCGCGCTTTCGACATTCATCTCGATTCGATATTTTTGAACGAATAATTACGAACATTAAACGAAATAAATATTAATTAATAAATAATAAATATAAAAAAATAGTTCAAAAATATCGAATTGAGATTAATGTCGAAAGCGCGAGAATTGCCCACCTGGATCCATTACGTGGTTGAGGGGCAGGGACTGCAGTGTGCCCGGACTTAAGATCATCTTGGAAACATGTTCCATATCCATGATGCTTCGTCCAGGATTGAGAAAGGTTTACTTTAACTTTTCTTAAAGTAAACCTTTCTCAATCTCCATATTTCGATAATCCTTTCTGGCAATGCTGAGACTTACAGCTTTACGAATAATTTCTAGAATTTTATATCCATGAACTCTGTATCCATGATCTTCGTTGGTTTTAAGGAAAGATTTAGTAACACCTTTATCACATTTTATTTTTTTCCAACCCAACCCCCTTCTGAAGGTTTGTGCACCGCTCATAAAAGATTTATGGAACTGTCTTGACTAAATCTTAAGAGGCTAATGAGTCTTTTGGGACAGATGCAAGATTATCCCGAGAATTGCTCAAGATTTATTACTTGGTTAGACTTAGACGTTTGAACAAATCATATGGATTTTTTAAATTCATCCCAAAATACTGCTTTCCCTTAAACAGTGCTAATCCAAGCTAAGACTTAAGTTTCCTTATGACAGTTGCATCCAGATTTACCAGAAAAGTTTTGTTGAAATCATATAAAAGAAAACTCCGAGTTAGACGAGATGTTAAGTAGTTGTAACAAATCCAAGCTTTCTTTACATTACTAATTGCCTATTGATCATTTAATTCCAAGTAAATGTAAAATAAATTTAAAGTAAATGTTGTTACTAAGTGACATGTATATATATAAGTACCTCAAAGCAGCGCTGAATACACCGGCTACAAATAAGCCAGGCATTCCCGGCCAATCCCCTAATACATCCATCACCAGAAGTGGCAGTAATTGATCTCGAGAACGAGCTAACTTTGAATCTAGTGGATCGCAGTCTTTATATTTAGCAAACACTACTAGCCCACTGTATCCACACAAAATTACCAATGTCACTAAGCCAGCTAGAAATCCCCAGACAGCCCTGAAATAAATAATGATATAAATTTATTTGTTTTAGAGAAGTTAAATATTATAATAACCCTTCGTACCTTATGCTTGTTTTTAAAGTTGGAAGAGCCAAAAATCTTTGCATCATTGATTGGCTAACTGCAATACTTCCAAGCCAATAGGCAGTAGATCCAATTGATAATGACCAAATTGTGTGGCGTTCAGTTAAATCTAAACTGAAACTGAAAGAAAATGTTGCGTTTACTTATATATATATTTTTTAACATTTAATTTATTATGATATAGGTAATAAAATCTATAATTACGAAGGTATTTCTATTCTCCCTGTATCGTAATTTCTGTTTATCACTTCCTGGAATCCACCAATCATAAGTGAACCTTTAATTGTTATTATAAGCATTGCAACGAACATAGCAATTGTTTGTACCACATCGGTCCATACAACCGCTTTTAAACCACCCTGTAATAATAAATAAGTATGAAAATATTACCAAACATGAAAATTTATGTTATATTGTCAATAGTATATAGTTACTTACCATAGAGGTATAAAATATGCAAACCAAACATACTATCGGAGTAATTATATGAATATTAACCCCAGTTACTAAAACAAATAAAAAACTAATAAGTACCTAGCTATTAATATATATGTATATTAAATAATATGATCTAAAGTTACCTTGATTAAATGCTAATGCTGGTACATAAATAACAATTGGTAACCAGGCTATCTGAAAATAATCTTAGTTACTATTTTACCTACATTTTTGGAATTATCGTATTTTTTTTCTCACACTTACCAAGAAAATACTGAATAAAACAGATCCAAATGCCCTTACTTTTTTGTTGAAACGAAGTTCAAGATACTGAAATAAATAAATGTAAGAAAAATCTTTCATAAAATATACGTTTTATAAATAATATTAAATATGATATTACTTCATATGCTGATGTTAGCTGCAATTCATAGAACACTGGTAGAAATGTTTTAGACACAATGAAGGCCATAGCCACTGCACCAGATAATATGAAGAAGTATGAAGTACCATAAATGTATAACTCTGTTGGAGTTCCCAATAACGAAATACCTGAAATAAAACTAAAACCGGTTTGTATAATTAAACAAAGTATAACAAAGAATAATGTTACAAATTGTATATAGGTAAATACAAACCTAGCCACTAGGGAACACGTTACAGGCACTAAAGACATATTTCTACCTCCCATTAAGTAATCTTGCGCAGAATTTTGTTTTTTGATAAAACCAAAATATACTCCAATTCCCCCACATATTGATAACATAAACACAAAAACCGCATAATCAATCCACGTGAAATTTTGAAAAGATGTTCTGACTTGAGATACATCTAACTTATCTATTTCTTCATCCATTTTAGAAACAAAAAATCAAAAATATATATTTATAATATATGTTACTTTAGAAAAAACAGTATCTAGGCATAGTGTTTATCAGTGGGTGTAAGAACACTATATGAATAAATAAATCTGTCGCCTAACGGACGTCTTAAGGTCTGCAATTTTCCAATTGTAACTTGTGACTATTTATATCATGATTTAGGTAGATATCATCGTGATAAATTAGTTGTTTCCGTAATACGGAGGGTCAATTTAGTCCTTGACCTTAAAATTGCTTATAGAGAATATATAGAAGAAGATTAACTTTACCTTAACCATAATTAATATTGTAGAACTGTTATATTTTCAGCAAAAAAAAACTGGTAGGTATAATACAATAAAAATGAAAGGAAAATATTTTAAATTTCTTAAAATTATAATAATTTACAGAACAGTTAACGTTTTACAGCAATTTAGGTATTTTCTTCAATTTCATTAATAGGCTTCATACTAGATGCTGTTCTGCTATTAGCCTAAAATTATACGAAAACATTAATATATTAATAATATTTATTTAACACTTTATTTATTACAAAAGGATATATGTATCTACTATTTTTTTTTAACTACTAAAATTCTACCTTATTATTTGATCCATAGGCTTGTATAATAATCTCTTCAGTAGGATGAGGTGGATCTCGATACATTTTCCTAAGCTGAGGTGCCAGTAGTTTGGGCGGTGGAAGTACGTGGATCTTTCCTCTCCACTGCAGCATTCCAGAGACAGCATTCCCCACACATATGGCTATGAGAGCACCTGACACTGTATACCACATATACGAAACCCGAAATAGTGGATTAATGGAAACTCTGGAAAAAACATCATCAATTTATTTCTTTAAATCTGAACAAAATATATATTATGAAAAAAGGAATCTTGATACAAACTCTAAATCATTTTCCAACGGTACTGGATCGGGTAACGTATAATTATAAGTACAGCCTATAATTGTCAAAGGTTTATGAGGATGGACTATTTGTCCTTTTGCAATCGCTAACTGTGCTGATAAACACCACCAAGACATTGTTATCAATCCTGTTAATCCACCAACGAGAGCACCCTTAAAAGATAACAAATAGAAGAATATTAAACATTAAACTGTTGTTTTTAAAATAAATAACTTAAAACAAACAAATTATTTATATATTAAATTAAACAATACGTACTGTAGAATCAATCCAAGGCATTAAAATTCCCATTGTAAATACTCCGAGTTGTGGACCCATGGTTATAGCTTCTAAAGTCATAGTCAGTTGCAAAATGGTACCCAACTTTTCCACAATAAATACAAGACCTGCCGAAAATATAAATGTAGATATTTTGGTTGATATTATAATTAACATTATGAGACATTATTAACACTTACCTAAACTTAAACACCCTAGAAATATAACTACGCCTTTCAACAACCAACTTGTTTGTTTTTCTGATAATTGTTTTTTAAAAAACGGTTTGTAGAAGTCTTCTAATACGACAGCAGACATGGAATTCAGACTTGTAGACAATGAACTATAAAATAATAACAATGGTAATAAAAGTCATATTTTATGGTAATGAAATTTTAACTTTTCATATTGAAAAATGCTAACCTTAGAGCTGCACTGAAGATCCCTGCAACAAATACACCTGGTAATCCAGGTATATCTCCAAGTACATCCATCACCAGTAATGGTAGCAACTGATCTTTTGCTTTAGCTAACTAGAACAATACAACATACTAGAATACTTGGTTTGTTGTTAGCGATGGATTCATTTTTACATTATAAACGTACCTTAGTCTGCAGAGGATCACAGTCATAGAATCTTGCGTAAATCAATAAACCGCAGTATAAACAGAAACAATATAAAGTTGATATCCCAATGCAAAATAATACCACAGCCCTGAAAGTTAAAACTATACAAATACCCGTTTTATTCCACATATACGGTACGTTATCAATAACATTAATTTTATAATTATACATGTTACATGGCATAATAATAAGCGATATTATAAAAGGAACTAAGAAGGCAAAAGAGGTAGATAGAGACCGAGAAGAATATATGTATATAGATCTATATTGACCAGATAAAAAAGAAATGGCATGCCAATTCATACAAAAAAGTAAAACAACTGAAAAATTGGAAATTACTCCACCGACAAGAGCCAAGCTCTTAAATTGATGATGATGATTAATAAAGAGCTTCATTACCATTTAGCACCTCTCAGGGTAGGTAAAGCCAAATATCTTTGCACCATTGATTGATTGACAGCATTCGCTTGAAGCCAATAGACGAGACCACCAAATACGAGGTTCCAAATTGTATGTCGTGCCAATGGACTTGGATCCCAGCTTAAATAATATACAAACTTATTATATTAACTTTCTTTTAAGTATCTTGCTGTTAAAACATTTGGAAGTTACAATCATTCAATCTTAATAATAGTTTTCCATAAGATTTTTCAAATTTAAAGATTTGGATTAATACTTTGTATGCTCATTAACTACCCTGTACTAAATCCACCTTTAAAAATTAACTTACTCTGGCACTTCAATACGTCCACTGTCCATATTTCTCTGCCATACAGTGCTGAAGCCTCCAATATCTATAGTTCCTTTAATAGCAACAAGCGCCATAGCTCCAAACATTGCTGTTATTTGTATAACATCAGTCCATACAACTGCTTGCAATCCACCCTGAAATTAATCAATAACATACCACATTTCTCTTCTGTATTCCTTACAATAAATAATAGTATAAAGCAAATCCGCTTGACACTATGTATGTATGTCTGTCATTCTGATGTCGGAAAGTATAACGCTAGAAAGCGAAGTAATATTGGATTTTAATTAAAAAAATTGGTAATATTAATCTTTAACAATAAAATTGTTTCGTCAGAATAAGTATCTAATAAAAAATATGTTTTACAATATGCTATTTGGACAAATCATTAATGGCTATTGTGAACGATTTGTCCAATTTAATATCAGCTATTTTAAATTATAAAAACAACAGTGGTCTAAAAAACTTATTATTTAAAAGGAGACTATCGTAATAAATCTAACAGATATAAAGTTAAAAATTATACCTACTTATATAAAAATACTTACTGCACTTGTATAAAATATGCAAACTAAACATACAATAGGTGTTATAATGTGAATGTCTATACCAGTAACTGAAAATAAAATAAAGTTACAAATTGATGTTAAATGTATATATAAACTAAGTTGAAATTTTTATATATATAAAAAAACAACCTTGATTAAAAGCTAAAGCTGGTACATAAATTACTATAGGTAGCCATCCGATCTGAAATAAAAAATACAGAATATTTATTTAGTCCGAAAAAACTATAAACATGAATCATAACAGTTTCTTACCAATGTAAATGTAAATAATATCGACCCAAATAATCTCACTTTATTGTCAAATCTCAATGACAAGTACTGAAACAAAAAAAAACAGTTATTTACCAAACACTGCAAAATACTGAAAAACACAACAAATCGTAGGTAATCCGTAATAGTAAAATTCTGTCAAGTGACCTTATCATATTTTGGTTTTAATCTGTGGGTTATGTTTTCAAGAGTCAATCTACTGCATCGATTTTTTGTCGAGGTGGTAATCTCCTTTCAGGGTGCGATTACGAAACAGACAGTTAATATGACGATGAAGTAGAGAGTATATTAAAATAGACTCGTAATGCAAATTTGTCTTTATCGCCGCCTTATAGTGGGAGCGATCAATACTGTTAAACAACTATGTATTGATCGACCCACTTCATGGACTTTGTAGGTCTGCTTACCATCGGTACGAGTATATACAAATTAAAACGCTCTAATTAAAAAGTTAGTATATTATTGTTTCAGAAAGCTAAGGTTGTTTATGGTACGCATTTTATAGTTCTTTATAAGATACACAATTCCGTATTCCATCATTTTTATACATGGTGACGGAATATACAGGTTGACTTTGAAAGGTTGTACTTTGGGCTAAAATGAGGTTTAGACAGAACAACTTTTGTGTCAGAAATGAAAAAAGAATTGCCTTCCCCATACATACTAGTAAATGTTAAAATGACCAATTTGTATGGGAAAGCCAACATTTTTTCATTTGCGTGCGACACATGGGAAAAGTTATTTGATTTAAACAGCCTCATATTAGCCCAAAGTACAACCTTTTAAATTCACCATGTATATTTTGTAAAGTTTTGTCACCTTTCTATATTCTTCTATAAATAAAACATGCATGTTAATTTATACTGCATAGAAACCACTCTAATGAAAAAAAAAAAAAAAATTTTTTAATTATAGTGAAGACCACATCAAAATCCGTTCCGTAGTTTAGAAGAAAGTCAGACGAGAAAAGCAACTTTGGTTATATACTGTTATAGGATATCTAACACTAATTAAATAGCTTACCTCATAATTAGATGTAATCTTCAAATCATGGAAGACTGGTAAATAGACTTGGGTCATCACAATGGACATTAGGAATATGCCTCCCAAAATATAGGCGTATTGCGTGCCATGCATGTACACCTCCGTCGGTGAACCCAGGAGAGTTATCCCGGAAATAAAACTGATACAAATTAATAAATATATTAAATAGAATACAATTAATATAGTTATTTGAATATGTAAAGCTTAATTATAAAAAAAATCATGATTAATATTGTCGAATAAAGTATATGATGGTGAAAAGTACGAAATGTAATATTACACCAATCACATTCTCTGCAACCTATTTTTTAACATAAATTAATTTGAATTTATTTACTGCTACAGTTCGTAATGTAGAGATAATATAATAGCATATAGGTAATTATGTATTTAAAGTTTTCTCACAAATAATAAAAGTTATTTCGAAATTTAGTCTCATGGATATCCCTATAGATAGGGCAGTGTTTCCCAATTAGTGGTACGCGTACTTCCAGGGGTACGCGCAAGGGAGACTAGAGACTGGCGCTAACCAAAATGCAAGCAGATTTTTCAGAGTTGTGCAAAGAAAAACGTTCATATTTGTCATATTTATTAAACTGGTGTTCTCAGTTATTAGAATAAAACAGTATTTTAATGGTAATGAATTTAAAATACGTATGATTTCATTTTTTATTTATCGTCCCTGCAATAAAGTCTTTCTTGGAGAGTGGTACGTAGAACAAACTAATTGAAACCATACCTTACCTAGCAACCAGTGACATAGAAACCGGAACTACCTTCATATTCCTCCCGCCCAACAAATAATCCTGCTGTGATGTTTGTTTCTTCATAAAACCCCAATACACCCCCACCACCGCACTTACTGCCAACATTAACACAAACACCACGTAATCAACCCACATAAACCGCTGCATGGTCATCACCATATCATTTAAATTCGACGATTCTTCCATGATTAGTTAAAAATTTAACATAACTTTAACCGACTTAGTAAAAAACTGGAGCCTAGTGGTATGCCCCAATGAGCGGCTCAATCTGATTCAATGGGCCAATTACGATAACTCGCAATTTAAAACAGGACGTTGCGAGATCCCCCCAATACACGACGTAGCATAAATCGGGAACTCGCTTCAAAAAAGGTGTTTAGTATGCGTATTTTAACGTGGTAATATACGTGATGGGCGAGTTGGTTAAACATAACCGTTCGCCTTATAGTGCATTATCGTTCGCCCCATGAAGTGGACTGGAATAAAGGGGTGCCGGAATGCCAATTACAAAAACATATTTTTCATAAAATATCATATTTCCGTAATGGATAAACTACATACATTAAAAAACATATATCGTATAAACGTATACAGCAAATTTATTACCTTTCTTAATATGAGGTAAATAAATGTTATTTTATCTCAACAGATTCAAACTCTACTTCAAATCTACTATTCATTAAATACTATCTACCAAAAATATTCATGAACATTTATGAATAGTTCATAATTTCTCTAATGGATTAATCTTTATTATTTTTTGTATTAATGGTGACTTTTTCGAATCACCCCGGTTTCACTGGTCTACAAAATTTGTAACATGGGAAGTGCCTATCAATTTCGAAATACCTACATACCCTCATTATAACATCATATTTTAATTTAGTTAAGAGTAATCAACCCCCTTACTGTGGGGTTGGATTGGGTTACGGTTAGGGAATATTCCCCGCTGCCAGAGTCTCTACCACGGGTTTGCGCATTGTATTAACGTAACGTATTTACGTATACGTGAGCAACAACCAATAAAGCCCAAAAAAGGCCTGCTTTATTTTTGGTAACAGAATTGAATAAAGCGATCCTATTGGTTATTGCTCACGTATAGGTACGTATACAAATACGTTACGTTAATGCAATGCGAAACCCCATGGTAGAGCCTCAGGGGTCTACAGCGAGATGCTAGTTTACGAAGTTACGGGCCCCATTACGGGCATGTGCTACTGCGAACGTCCAACCGGACGAACGAGACCCCGTAATTTATAATTTGACATTAGCTTTCTCAAACCCCTACTCCGAACCGCTTTTATCCGTACGAAATTTTAATTTTAATGGATCCATCTTCGACCTATTTCAATCAAATCTAACGAAAGCCCAAGGGCGTCTACAGAAAGATGCAATTATACGAACTTACGGGCTTCGTAACGGACATTTGTCACCACGAACGTACGAGTACGTAGAGTACGTGTTTGATAGTTTGACATCGGCGTTCTCATAACCCTACTGCGAACGTCGTTTGTCCGTATTTTGAAATCTCCTTCTCAATTTCAAGCAAATCTAACTAGAGCTCATGGGTTACCTTTAATTTACGAATGATGTATATTTTATGAAAATATTGTTATATACACGTATAAATTATTATTTATATTATATAGTTATAGGTATTAAAATAAATAATATTTTTATTTATTTTAACATAACTAATATGTATAAAATAATATAGGTATCATTAAAAAAAGGTAAGTAATATATGTATACCTGAATAAAATACTTTATTTTATGTATATAAAATATGTTAATGTATCTATTATATTTAATTATAGTTTTGCATATAAAGTTATACATTATCAAGAAAATTTACTTAAAAGGAATTAACAAAACAAAAACTACTTACCTATAACATATATATTTCTTCTAAATCGCTACCAGCAGGAAGGGTGCCCTAAAGGCTGGCTGCGTTACCTCTCTGAGGCTCTACCATGGGTTTGCGCATTGTAGAAACGTAACGTATTCATTTACGTACACGTGAGCAACAACCAATAGGATCGCTATATTCAATCCTGTTACCAAAAATAAAGCGATCCTATTGGTTGTTGCTCACGTGTACGTAAACAAATACGTTACGTTGCTACAATGCGCAAACCCATGGTAGAGCCTCTGTATGGCCAAACTTAAACGTTATCCAAAGAACGAGCCAGCCCTTTGGTCACCAGATGTTTCGACCAACCGCTTGGAAATTTCTTTATAAATTGCATGCGCTCCCGGTCCCCACGGCCCCATCGTCTCAACTCCAAACGGCTCAAATACATACTCTTCCGTAAGGTTAGAGTATTTGCGCCGTTTGAGGTTTTCTGCAGAACAAGCAGCAGCGCCAACCTTTTGAGAAGTACCTGAAAGATGTGAGGAAGCAAAAGTATCGGCGCGTGTAGCGTCCCATACTAAGCACCGCCCACACTTCCAGGGTACTAAAGTCATTCCATCAGGTCTCTTGCCATCATTCCGAGACAATCCATTTGGTTCTAAAACAGAAGGCATCGAAATAGTGGCAAGAGCCCGATGAACGATTTGGTTAAGGTTGGCGTGCCGCTTATATCTGCCTGCGCTTTTACAGCAAGATAAGCCGTGGTGACCGAGCTGGTCGACCATCTCTCCACACTGGCAGCGATGTGGAAGGTTGCAAGGGGCTCCTAGACGTAGTGAAATAGCTAAGCGCAATGTATTGCGGTCAAGTAAAGTACCTATTTTGGAAGACGGTAAAGCATACAACCAAAGCCCTGACTCCCATTGGGTCACAGCCATGAGACGAGCACGATCAGCAGGTAATTGAGTACTATACATAAGTTTATTGTGTACCAATTTGCAAAGTGGCTCGTCCCTTAGTTTTTGAGATGATGGTGCAATGGGCATGGAATCTAATTTAGAAAGGGCACTCCAAGCGTTTCTACCCTCCGCCAAATGGGAGACCTCAAAATCACTAAGTGACGGTGTTAATATTTTGCCAATGAGGTCTCTTACACTGTATGCAGAGGACAAGAATGCTGGTAAGGCCACACAAGTAATTTTACGTATACCCAAACCTCCAAAGCGAATAGGCAGGGAAGCTTGTGTAAACATTTTTTCATCCAAATTTATATATATAGTTTAATAATTTTGATAGGGTATTTTTTATTACGACATCTACTTTTTCCAAAATATTTTTTTTTTTTTTTTAAATGAGCACATTGAATGAAATAGGTGAATTTTGGGACAAAGAGACAATGTTTGATGATGTGTAATGCCATATAACTAATAATTTCAAAAAGACGGTTCGATATGAAAATTTTGAATTTTTTCCTCGATAAAACCTGGAAAAGCAGTATATGTATCTATTATGTATTATATTATATTATAAATATAATTATTTATTTATTTATATTGCATTTTTTTTTAAAACAATACAAAAACTACTTACCTATAATACCCATGTACCTATATAGGTATTCCTTCTAAATTGCTACCAGCAGGAAGGGTGTCCAAAAGGCTGGCTGCGTTACCTCTCTGTATGGCCAAACTTAAACGTTGTCAGAGGAACGAGCCAGTCCTTTGGTCACCTGAGGCTCTATCATGGGTTTTCACATTGTACAAACGTAACGTAACGGATGGGTGACCGCTTTATACAACGAGGCTATTTCGTCATAAACACCGCTACAAGCACGCCACTTGTTAGGTGTTGCCTCCGAATACCATCGGCGAAATGAGGACGGGTTAATCCCTCCGCTGGGTACCCTGACGCCGTTTAAACGTTCAGTTTAAATACCATCGTATTTATTTATTTTTGGTAACATAATTGAATAAAGCCATCCTATTGGTTGTTGCTCACTTTTTTTTTATAAGAGTTTAGCATGTAACCTTACATCCATCTGATGTTAAGCAGTATCCAATGTCCAGGAATGTTAGCAACAAGCGTATGCATACAGATGCACCGCTGGTTGCCATCATTATGCCGGCTTAAGATGCCTATTCACGCTTCGTTTAAAGGACTGTAGGTTATAAGAAGGAGGAAACGCGCTTATTATATAGTTTAATTTATGTAATATTGTTTTTTTTTCAATTCAATCTTGGGTATTGGCCTTCTGTCACTTCACGTAACAATATTGCCACCAACAAAAAATAATGCTACATGACCTGTGTAGCCAATAAACTAGCGTGGAGAAATGTAGCGACATTCCACGTATAATGAGCTTATATTGACGAAAGCTCAAAAACTAGGTCAAACCAACAAAACTAAACATTGTTTGGAATAATAAGAATAAAAAATAAAAAAAAAACGTAAATTAAAAGAACTAAAAGGATTAATTTATATTAAACTAAAAAATAATAATAACGCTAAACTCTAATATTATTATGGCTAATATATTTACATATAAGAGATAAAATATTACAATAGAATAAATATAATAAATGGCTCATTTTAGTAGGCAAAGAAATATTATGATGGGGTAAAAGAGAATACAATGATGAAGGATAATTTTTACAACTAAAAAATATATGATCTATATCACCTACACCTTCCCCACAATCACACATATTAGACTCTATAACATTTATTCTTTTAAGATGAGATGGAAGAGAACAATGGCCAATTCTTAAACGAGCTATTGAAGAAGTTGATGCTTTGCTAAATGACTTAAATTTAGCAAACCAAGGTCTGAATTTAACAATTTTTTGAAAGGAATATAAATAAGAGCCTTTAATTTTTGATGAATTTTTCCAATACATGTTCCATGATTGTTCTAAATAAACTTTGGCTAAAGCAACCAAATCATACGAGTAGTTTTTAAAATGATGTAAGTTACCATGAACCACTGCTTGTTTTGCCAATTGATCAACTTTTTCGTTACCCAAAATCCCACAATGGCTTGGAATATAAACTAAAAAAACTAAAAGATTATTAAGATGACAATGATAAAGGAGTTCTTTTATTTCAAAAAATATTTCAGATCTAATTTTAGGAGAAAATGGGTTACTAATCACAGCTTGTAATGAACTTAATGACTCTGAAAAAATAATAGCATGATTGATTTCGTTTTCCATAATAAACTTAATGCAATGTTTTAATGCCAAACATTCCCCCGTAAAAACAGATGATTGACTTGGACTTTTAAATGAATAAGAAACATTCGAATTTTGATGAATAAAAGCCCAGCCCACACTACCTTGTGAAGATAATTTAGACGCGTCCGTAAAAAATAAATCCGCATTTGGCCATTTACTTTCAACAATATAATTGAACATATCGTTACAATTTTCAGTGTCTTTTCTAATACCTAAATCTAAAATTATTTGTGATCGAGAGTCAAAAATGAGAGATTCATATGAACTTAAAAAGACAGGAATTGATGAATTTGACACAAGAGGGGCTTTAATTTTTATAAATTTTGAGTAAGAATAAACTAATCTTGGTAAAACTTTTTTATTTTGCCAAAATCTTTTTGTACCGTTGTTTTTGAAAATATATTCATACAGTAATTTAATTTTTGGGAGTAAAGGATTGTTCTGAAATTGTAATGATTTAAAAAAGAATTTATCACACAAAAATTGACGTCTTTTCTTTAAAGGAGGGTCTGCACATTCCACTTGTAATGCATTTATGGGAGACGACTTCATCGCACCAATAATAATTCTAAGAGCTTTGGATTGAATAGAATCCAATTTTTTTAGAGCAGATTTGTTACAAGGTTCAAAAATTAAAGAAGAATAATCTAAATGACTCCTAACAATAGCATTGTATAAAAGGCGTTGAGAAAAAGGATGAGAACCCCACCAAGTACCTGAAAGCACTCTCATTATATTTATATTCTTTTCACATTTTGAGACAATATATTCAATGTGCTTAGTATAATTTAACTTACAATCAAAAAATACCCCGAGAAATTTTATATCTGGTTTAATCGCTATAATTAAATTATTAATTTTAATTTCAATTTCAGGAATCTTTCTTTTTCTACTAAAAACAACAACATTTGATTTAGAAGGTGAGAGCTGCAAGCCGAGAACTGTGAGCCAATTGTTTAACCGTATCAAAGATTCATTTAAATTATTTTGACAATTTTTTAGAATTTTAGAATTAGAATATAATATCACATCATCAGCATATTGTAAGGATCTACAAAAGGAATTTACTTGAAAATCCAAATCAAATGTATACAAATTAAATAAAATAGGGCTCAATACAGAACCTTGAGGTAAACCCTTCCATATAGTTCTAGAAATGTTTTCTGTATAATTCAATAAGCGTAATTTTAACTGTCTCGCACTAAATAAACAGCTAATAATACTTGCTAATTTTAATGATATGCCAATGGTAATAAGTCTTTTTCTTAAAATATTTATCAACACATTATCATATGCAGCCTCAATATCTAAGAAAACTGCACAAAGATATTCATTTCTTGAAAAGGCTAGCCTAACGTCAGTAGAAAAAATGCTTAAATTATTAATAGTGCTCTTTGCCTTACGAAATCCAAATTGAAATTTATTCAAAATATTTTTACTTTCAATTTCCCATTCTAATCTGTTTTTTAATAGATGTTCAAATATTTTACATAAAGTAGATGATAATGCAATAGGCCTATATGAAGAAAATGATGAAGGATCTTTACCGGGTTTGAGCAACTGATCATCAGTTGAGTTTTCCAATCTTCTGGAACAATTCCAGAATTAAAAACAAAATTAATAATATTTAAGTAATATTGTAATGTAAAATCTTTAGCATGTACTAAAAAGGAATATGGAACTCCATCAATACCAGGAGCGGAGTCTTTTACCAATGACAAAACTAATGATAATTCATTTAATGTAAAAGGAGAATCTAAAATATGTGATGAAATAAATGGAAAATTTATAGAGGGATCACTTTCTTCAAGACATGGTACATAATTAGGAGCAAGTTTATGTAAAAATGGTTCAGTCCATGAAGAATAAACTGCACTTGCTTGTTTGGAATTTTGAGAACTTCTAAACCTTTTAATATTTTGCCAAACAATAGAGGAGTGAGTTTCAGGGGATAAAGAAGCGCAAAAATTGTTTTTTTTTTCACACTAGTTCATTTCTTTTAAGTGTAGTTATGATCTCAGCGACATCTATTATAAAAGTGGGATACTATAATATTAAAATGGCTGTGCCATCTGTGTGGAAAATAGCATCAGTAAAATGGTTGTGATTTATTTCACTAGATGGCGATACGGTTCATTTTAATTGTAGTTCTTATTTTTATTACTAGATGGCACAGTACAAAAACTTGTTTTTGTTTGTATTTTTTTAGGTTATCTATTTATAATTTTAATTTAAACGTAGTAGTTTAGTATGTTATTTAAAAACAATGGCAGGTATTTTATTAAGTAAAAGTGAACAAACGTTTATATTAAACGGAATCGAGGTATGTAAGCATCTAATAAAATAAATTCTTAACAAATTATAACCTTAAAGATTTTTATATTTTATGCTGTTTACTTTCTATTTTTTAGAATGATTTTAGATCTGATGGCCGTTCAAATTTGGATTATCGCCCTATAGAATTAGAAACTGATATAGTTAGCCATGCCAGTGGCTCCGCCCGGCTACGCCTTGCAAATACCGATATATTGGTTGGTGTAAAAACGGAAATTGATGTTCCTACATTAGAAAAAGATAATGAAGGAAAGATCGAATTTTTTGTTGATTGGTAAGTCATCTCCTAGAGCTTTTATAACATGACACACTGTTATGACCAAATTGGTCTCGACTCAGATGAAAGCATGTTTTAGATAGTTTTTGGTCTACAAATTTAACAATGTTAAATGAAGTTAGAACCTGAAACTAAAGCTAAGACCTTAAGTGGGTCACATTCATGAAATAGACCACTGACGGACTAGCTGATTGCATTAATCTATTAAATACCTTTATTTCATGGTCACAAACTGGCAGGGCAATAGGTGTGATGAAGCTCTGAGCTTGTATTAAATAAGAGCTTGGTAAATAATTACCTAGTTAGGATTTTTTTGTTGTGCCTTTGCAGCAAGATGTGACAATTCCAAACAAAATATGACCTCAGTAGAATTATTACACATCAGCAAGTAAATTAGTTAATAATTTGAAATTGAAACCCTATATATATATACGCTAGCTCGCTCGAGGCAAGACTGAGTCGTGGTATGTCAGTGGACATACCTAGGGTGCGGATGATTTTTGGCTTAGCATTTTGTATCTTTTTACATAAGTAATAATAAATCAATGCTTTGCTTTCTTTATAATAATGAATGTAATAATACTTACCTTACCAAGAAGCAAATAAAGAAATCCTAAATACATATTATATTTTAATAAACACCCAGACCAAGGCAAAATATACAAAAATTGTCTTGCCTTAAACGGGATACAAACCCACACCATCAGGTACAACTTCATCCACTAAGGATACCACTGGCAGGGCAGCTTCTTCCAGTTATATTGAACACATTCTGAAGCCATTTGTTTTAACAACATCATTATTTTTCTGATAAATAACCAACCTTATTTTGTCTGCCAGTCCAACAATTCAATATACAAACAAAGACATGAAATATAGAGTAGAGTTGATATTTATTTTACTCAAACTATCTTGAATTTCAACTGAATTCTGTTAAGTCTTGATAATAATATAATTTTGAATACTTTAGTGTAATTTTTTTAGCTCAGCCAATGCAACAAGGGAATTTGAAGGAAGAGGCGGTGAACAATTAGCTACCAGCATAGCTAATACAATGCAACGGGCATACCATTCCAAACAAGCATTTGATTTGACACAATTATGTATCATGACTGGAAAGCAATGCTGGAAATTATATGTAGACATTCTTGTGAGTTTTTTTACATACATTAGTATGTGATAGCATTAACAGTCAGGATCCCACCTTTTCTTATTGGTTTTGGGGCTGACATTAGTCAAAACACTTCAACCCTATGTGATCTTTTGTATGTTCCCTATTATTCCTAATGACCTCAGTCCTGTTGAGGAGCCTGTAACTTTCCGTTTCTGGGTATACCCATCCTAGGTATTTAATTCTTTCAATGGCCCTTGAGTCACAGTCACACAGTAGGTGCAGCATGGGCTTGGGCTCATTACCACGGAACCTATATTTGGGATCATTTCATAACTCCTGTAGTATGGAGATCTTTATATGTCGTGTAGTGTCCTGAGAAGCCTTATTTGGGTTATCTGTTAAATTTACTGATCTTGTCCAACCAAAGTATTTTAGGCAAGAAGAAGATAATATAGGAAGTAGAGAATATGTTTATTTGTACCATAAAAAGATATTGGTTTTATGTAAATAAGTTATATCCATTTTTTCCAAAATATAATACTAAACTAAAAACATTTTGTGTTGGTGACAGTCTATTGCTACCAAAATACTAATAATTTGAAGTGCATGTAAAGTCATAAAAATAAAGCAATATGTTCAAAGTTTCTATTATATAAAATGCATATCCTTAATCAAGTAAAGTTCTGAATATGCTTTAAACAGATTATTTCACTTTATAAAAGAAGAATATTTTAATATTACAGGTCCTAGAAAGTGGTGGTAACCTATATGATGCAGTGTCACTGGCTGTAAAGGCTGCTCTGCATAACACCAGAATTCCAGTTGTAAAAGCTGCACTTCTTGATGGAGGTGATATAGACCTCCAGCTGTCTGATGATCCCTATGATTTTGAGTATATTAATGTAGGATTTGCGCCTTTAGTGGTAATTATTTTTTTATGTTTATGTCCTAAAGGTTAGCTGCTAGATAATGCTAAGGCATTAAGCTTGCCTTTATACAAATATTTCAGTGCAATAAAAAAATTAAAATAAAATAATAATAAAGTTTCTAAATAAGATATAAGTAGTAGTATAGTAATGGTTTCTCTCTCAAAAATAATTCAAAATATTGAAAAATAAAACTTTTTAGACATTAATAAAAGACTAAGACACAACAGAATCATTGTAATAAAATACCATTGTAAGAATGATTTATGGCCTGAGAAAGTTAATTATATAATAAAATTATAACAAATTTAACACATATTTCAAAGGTAACAAACTAAGCTCAAGGTGGCCTAAACACCTAGGCAGACTTTACAGAATAATGTAGATACTAATATTGTATTGCCTTCAATGGCAATACCCACAAGTACCAGATAGAACCTCCACAACCACAGAGGCAGTCATATTAAAACAAAAATAATCCCTCTAGTGATAGATTAATACCATAGTACATACTACATGTACACTTTATGAAAATGCCTTACCAAAGGTTTTTGTTTTTTCTGAAGGTTACATTATGCAGAGTTGGTTCTAAGTGCATAGTAGACCCGACAGCTGAAGAAGAATGCTGCAGTCTTACGTCACTCCTAGTGGGAGTCACCGGCAACTATCTCGACTATTCTACTGTTGACAAAAATAATTCGGAGGACAGAGATGACCAAGAAAGTATGAAACAGAATGAAAGGGTTGGCAAATGTACCACAGTGTCGTTAACTGGAGGGGGCAGTGTTCAACCTGATACTATTAAGAGTGCTATCTGTACAGGAATGTAAGTCCAATTTAATAATATAATTATAGTATTATATACTCTATTCTAGTTTCTAGTAAATTAATATATAAATAAAAAAGCACAAAATAAACATAACATTAAAAGTTTATTTAGTGCCTAAAGCAGTAGGGCTGTGCCCAAAATGGGTTTGTCTGGCCTATTTTTATAAGGCTTAAATATACGAATTCTTTGCATTTTTGAAGTGTGGGAATTTTAACTCTATAAGCAATGGAGTAGAACTGATATTTAATGTTTACCTAACTTCTTGTCGACGGCAGAACAAAATATTAGGTGACAGGATTAAGGAAAGATGTGCGGGAAGACGCTTAATGCTTGGTTGAAACTGATGAATCCACCCACAGCTATATTCATAGAGGTGCAGGCTTGTAATACATTTGTACCTCTTTTTATTCTTTTTAAATTATAGCAATTGTTATTTATGTTTCAGTAAAGCTGCTCAGATGTTGGATGACGCGTTAGGTGCAGCGTTGAAAAGGGAAAGAACAGAACAAGGAGCATTTAAAAAACATTCCTACGGTTTTTTAATGTAAAACATCACTTTATTAAACTAAACGTACCTCCTTACATAATAAAATGCATTTTATTAAACTTACTTGTTTAATTTATATGTAGGTAGGTATAACTTTTTTTTATACCTACGTCTTCATTTATATTACCTAAGGGACATCCATTTACACCCTAAATGCCATAACGGTCAGTGTCATACATTTTTTTGCTATGTGCTTTTTTTTTAATGATGCAATTACGGAATGGGCGGCGAAAGACGAATTTGCAATACTCACTGCTATATCCATACCATCACGGGTATCTTGCTCCCGGGAACTGTTTAAACGGCCTCAGGGTACCCAGCAAAGGGAATAACCCGTCCTCATTTCGCCGATGGTATTCGGAAGCAAAACCTAACAATTGGCGAGCTTGTTGCGGTGTTTATGATGATATAGCCTCGTTGTATAAATTTGTCTCCAATCCCAGGTCCGGTCTTGTTGTCATCTGCTTAATCTTGTTATCAGTTGAGCAGTGACTTAACCACTAGGCTGGTAGACTCTTTTTAGGGTGCAGTTAATTTGAACTCTCGACAAGAAATCAATTGAATAGTGAACCCACAGACTAAAAGCGAAACATGACTAGGTCACTTGACGGTTTTTGCATCTGTATAGGCAATGTCCGGCTGGTCGGTCCGTGGAGGATCCGGGGGTGGAGTCGGGGGGGGCTTTTTTATTTATATTCTTTTATTTCTCTAAAAGGCTTACGGTCGGTCTAGCCAGTTATTACTGTTAAAGAGAAAAAATAACTAGAAAAGTGCTATATAGGTATAGCACTTTTCCAGTTATTTTTTCTCTTTAACAGTAATTACTGGCTAGCCTTTGTACTTCCCAGGGTCTAAATCTATCTCCATCCGTCATACCCATCTTAACCGAGAAAAGCAGAGTTATTATCGTATTTATAATATAAGTATACGGATTATCTTACTCTTAAATAAATTCAAACTAATTTAGATTAGAAGAAATATGGGACCTAGTCGTAAAAACAAAGTGATTTAGTTATTTTGTTTTTTACATTTTCCTCTTTAAATATATTAAATAATACCTTAAATAGTTGTTTTTGAATTAGTAGGGTAGACCGGGTACAGATGTACCATTTTATCTTTAAGGTTAAATTGTGAGATAACTGTTAATATTTAGGCAATAGTGTCAATACTTAATGATACTTAGCTTATTTGGCTACAAGTTAGCATTATCTACGTATCTAAAGAAACAATACAATAATATATATTTGCGTTTAAACAGAACGGGAGAATTGGTACAAATGTCCCCTACGCTGGGGTCAACTGTACCATAGATTTGAAGAAACGAAACACAATGTTTTAAATAGAAATATGTAATTTTTTAAATGGTTACATCTCAACAAAACATATAGTAATTTAACTAAAAACTGAACACAACTAAAATTCGCAAATTTAATGAAGATACAATTTTAAAACATAAAACCGGATTTCCATGTTTAAACAACAAAATCTAAATTAAAGACTATAAAATGTGGTTCTTTAAGCCTTATGAGCTACATTTTTATACTTATAATTCTAATAATCAGTCAAAAATAACGTAAATTGTTAATTAACATATTATATGGAAAATCACGTGGTACAATTGTCCTTGTGGTACTACTATCCCCTGATACAATTATCCTTACAAAGTATCAATATTTTTAATTAGCTGAATATTCTTTATGTTTCAAGAATGACCATTAGCTAAACAGTCCTAAATTTTCATTATGATAACATTTTCATTGTTCGTGGCCATATTTTAGTATGATCCACCCTGAATAGAAATAAATAAACCGTCAACATAGCGATGTGTACATTGCGTTAAAGGGGTTAATTGTACCGCGGGTACAGTTTGTACCGTTACAACCATCCCCGAAAAATTGATACAATTATCCCCTCTAGGTCATTTTGTCGAAATGGCTAAAATTCTCGTGTATTTGAGCTCAACACTACACAAATACGATTACAATATAATGCCAACAATTTTACAAAATTTTTAAACTGACACGGAGTACATAATAATGCTTTAATGTTCTGTTATGACTAAAAATAATAGATCGAAAAAACTTATTTTGGAGGCCTCAAAAATTCTCTTCGCCGTCACAAGCTTTCTCGTCTAGCTGCGTTCATGCGAGGCTGGCAGTTAGAGGGGACGCCTCCTAGTGGGCCCCTGACTCAAAGTCAAAAATATACAGCGCTTAGTTTTAGAGATATTCGCGATGCTACTACCGTACCCTGCTACAACTGTACCCGGTCTACCCTACGTAATATTTTAGAGCCTCAATAATAAAAGTAATTCACAATTCAAACATAATAATACAAAAAAAAACAACTCGTGTCATTGCATATGATTAGATGCCGTTATCATAATATTATTTTATAAGTTTGTATGAATTTATTGCCTAACCAGCAACAAATCCTAAAATACAAAAATAGGTATAATTTGTCTTTCTTAAAGTACCTATAACATATTTAATTAAGATAAGATAACTATGCAATTGTTATATAAGATCATTTCAATTTTTTGGCACGAACTGTGACTTTTTCCGCACAATGTATCAACCACTGATGCATGACAACTCTGAGAGCTACGACTTATATTGTGGCATACCAAAAGAGTCCGCGAAGTTAGCTCTGCAGAAATATACAAATGTGAGCATACGTCCGCAGGACCTATCAGGTAGAATATTGCGGGCAAGGGGCAGTCACCCAAGTTCTGTGCTCTTTTCTACACCCGGGAGCCAAGGTAGACGCTTCAGACATATCGCCACACGTGATAGAGTATGCTAAAAGAAAATATGAACACCTCTTAAACGTGGATTTCTTTCACCTGGATGCATGTAGTCCTCTGCCTGAACGTCTGAAGGGAAAATATGATTTGGTATTTTCAAACTTTCTCTTTCATTGGGTCAAAGATCACAGGTAAGCTTGTTTTAATTTTTTGGCTCGATTTCACATAGTACGATATTAATTATAGAGACGACTGTTTCTACTTTATTTATTCACATGGTGAAAAGGGACAAGACATACTTATGAGTGTTGAGTTGAGTCAGCAGTTTTAATAGGTACGAGCATAAGTTACTGATATAGCTCAAACAGCAATGAACTGGTTTCCTGAGGCCCTATCGAAAAGTCTTTAAATGCCGATCATAAAAACCCATCAAAAGACAAATTTAGGTATGGTACACCGTGGCTGCAAACAAACTTGAGAGTGGAGACCATGTTTTGATGCACAGAGATACTTAGGGTCGGATTATTATTCGTTACTTAGCTGGGGCATTGGTTGGAAATGTCAAAATTTAGTTTTTTTCATATGGAGTTTGACAATCCGAAGCATTAGCAATTGCTTAGCAACGACTATTAAACCGACCCCTAGTGTATATAGGGTCAACTGAGATTGGCCGGACTTGGATGCAAATTAAATAATAATATATTATTAGATTTTGACAAATATAAGCCATCACACCAAAAATCGAGTTATTGTAATTTTTCAGAACAATGTTAAAGAACTTTTCATTGGCTTTAAGAGATGGAGGCGAGTGTGTCATCTGTTTCTTTGGTCATAACACTATTTGGTCCACCTACCGGGAAATGTCTCGAAGGGAACCCTGGTCCCAGTACATGGGAGACTACCAGCAGTTCATGGCACCGTACCAAGACGACGACGACGCTGCTGATAAATTCAAAAAGGTCATATTGGAAAGCGGATTCAAAAATGCTACTGTCGAAAATCGTTTAGTTATATTTGACTGCCACAGAAAAATAGAATCGGTTCTAGGTAGGTTACCCAACTTTTGAGTTTCCAATT
Organism: Monopis laevigella; assembly: GCA_947458855.1. NCBI lineage: Eukaryota > Metazoa > Arthropoda > Insecta > Lepidoptera > Tineidae > Monopis > Monopis laevigella. The sequence continues at coordinate 16,793,074 of OX381577.1, read as the reverse complement.
TAAAATTATTATCAACGACTTTCGGTGACCGTTTACATTTCGTAACCGCATCATTCATCAGCGGGCATAGTGAGAGCGATCAATGTTGTTAAATATATAGCGATCGACCCTATTCATTGGCTGTGTACAAATAAACCGCGACCATTAGGACAAGCGAAAAGTTCTTAAGTAATAATTAAATAAGGGAATATAAGCTCTATTTCAATGGGCGTATAATTTGTATTAGTTTATCTCAGTTTTATACTTTACAAATTGAACTGTCAGCCTATCATCATAGACTTCATATTCCTATACAGGTACATGAAATATATTCAAATAAAACGAGGAATCCGTGTATTCAACATGACAAAATTTTTATAGCCAAACTAATACAACTATATGACTATCGGAATAGAAATGTAGCCCTAGTGCCGTGATGGTAGGCAGGGGGGACATCTTACGGTATAAGTATGAGAAATAGTTCAGCGCCCCAAGTGGAAATATTGAGAACTAAAAATGCATCTACTCCATCGCCGAAGAGATCAATCTTTGATTGCATGATTCCCTAGCAAACCAAATTCGTTTTCCCAATGCGATGTTTACACGCATGACTAACACAAGGTTTTTATTGTAGGTGTGTTAAGGAGCGTAGACCCATTTCTGTCAAGAATACCAGAAGAGCTTCGAGAACAATATTTTGAAGAATTCATGAAGGTCCAAATAAAATTAGGAGCGTATCCAGACTACGATCCCGAAACCTATACCCAGGGAGACGTTATCAAAGCCCGAGCCAAAATAATCATCGCTATAGCGTCTAAGTAATCATCACACTTAGTTGTAGAAATCGAAAAGTAGGTAGGTATTTAATCAAATCTACCAACTTATCGGTGTATACACATACAGTCGGACACAAATGTGGCCTACCACCCCATAGTTGAAGTTTATTTGCATGTCATAAAATAATTAGGGGGCCGAGCTCGAGCGACATTCGGTTCGATACATATCGATCGATAAGACATATATCTACAAAGCTAACACGCGCGACTACGATATATAACGAATAGACTAATTTGACGCATTGGAAGATATATGTCGACTTTTATCGGAAACGGTAGCACGCTTATTAACATCAAAACTAAACTGTCAGATTGTAGACAAAAGTCGATATATTGTCCGCGTGCTAAGCCCCTAGGTTTATTTTTCCTTGCAGTAATAATTTCACAGTTTATAATATCTATATCATTTAAGGGGCTGTTCCAAAATTCAAATTTCGTTATTACCGTGCTATCTCTCAGGGAAACGAAAGAGATGAATATAATTACTTATTAATCTGTGAATTACATATTTCCGTCTCTTTCTTTTTCCCGAGCGATCGCACAGGCGATCACATTATTACCTTGTTTTGAAACGCAGCCTTATTGTAGTATGTTTACACTTCACTCAACCTTAGCGATATATTTATGACACAGGAAATTTTATGAACTTGATAGACCACTTACTTAGCCAACTGTACCTAGATTTTTTGGATCTAAACTTTGAAATAAAATTAAGGATCTCAAATGTTAACAATATTTCAAATATATTTTATTGCGCGTTTATTTTAACATAGAATTTTCATCTACGAGTATAAGTACCTACATATTAAGATGAAAATTCTAACAAGATATTTCAGCACTTTTAATTGCAACCAATTGCTAAACTGTTAAATAATCTGCCATAGGGTGTTTTGCGCATGCTTTAGTAGGGTTAGAGCATTTTATGTATGCTGCGATATGCATATCGGTAACTCAATGGCTATATTGTTCTGTTAGTTTGTGTGAAGGACCTGAGTTTTTTACTTGCTGGTACCTTTTTCTCCGGGGCGTCTCCGGACGGATCGACCTTACAACTAGTGTTTACGCCCTTAAAAATACCGATCCATATAACTATGTTAATGCGATTGATGGTCATTTAAATACAGCCAATATGGTGATAATATAAGAACAAATACTTAAGGCGTGGATACGGTTGGTGAGGTCGGTCGCCTCGGTGGCACCCTTGTATGGCAGATGATAATCGGAAGGTCAATGGAATCAGCTAACCACCTAGTCTTACACTAGTTGGTTATGTAGCGTGCGTTCGGTTGGTTGGTTTTTTTAATACTTTTATTTATGACACCTTTTATTAATTAATCTATAATAGCAGCCTAACCAAACGCACTCTAGACCTTATTGTAAAAACTTTTTTTTTTTTGACTATTCATAAATATCTGTAAAGATTTACATGAAATAAATAATATTTGATTTGATTTGAATTTACGACTTAATAAATAATAAATAATTTTCAATAAACGACTTTCTTTGTTTTCATTTTTGATCTTAAATTTTATTTAGCACCTATAGCACTGAAGAAATAATAGTACAAGTACCTATATTTAACAAAACCTCAACTGATTTTTGTTTCAGTAAACATGTTTTATAACTATTTTTTGTTAAACCGTACATCAAACACTTAAAATATCTGTTGAAATAATGTTGGCTTGGTGGAATTCAGCAGGTTAGAAAAAAATATAGTAGGGGTTTTTAAGTTATTTTAATTAAAATAATAACACTATAATTTCCATTACACCTTTATTAATCCCAAGATGGGGTTTCTACAAAAACAAAGTAACTAGCCTTACAGGTCACAGTCCATAATCAATCACCCAACTACACAAAGATTTTTTCCCAATAGAACATCATTAAAAAATCCTTACAGCTTTTTACTTAATTAATATTTTGCATATTTTTTTTTACACAAAGATTTTTTTGCTAATTAAGTCGATTGGGAAATAATCTTTTCAGTCCATTATACATTAAAATCTAATTAAATGTCCACTAAATAAATGCTTTAAAATATTATATATACACACATATTAAATATACAGGTACAGTTTTTTGCAATATTATTTTGAATCCAAAATAAAACAGCTATAATAATAAATATATTATCACAATCATAAAGAAATCTCTTACTAAAAATATAAATGATAAGATAATATTTATTCGGTATTAACACCAAACACCTTAAAAAATCTAGTAATAATTCTAAAAACAATATTAATTAATCTGAGAAACAAAAGCAAATGTAAAAAGCATATTTAGCAAGGAATAAATAAACAAGGTGGAAATGCTATGGGAAGTTCCGGATTTTCGGCAAAAGTCCTTTTTAAGCAGTTAGTTATTTTTATACAGTGAATGATGAATTATTTGCTTGAAAAATACATTATAAATGTTCTCTTTCCCATTTCTAATATTGTAGTATAAAAGTGAGAAAATATAAAAACTATTTCAACATTGATGAGTTTGGACTTTATTTCATTGCATCTAAGGTCGATTTTTTATATTTTTATTACAGTAAATTCATGTTGTCAGTAGAAAAAAGAGAAAGGGAATTGGTGTACATACTGCAATGTGGTTACAACAACATTCAGGACAAATTTGTTAAAGTTTATATGTGAGATTTTGGGGATATCTTTTCCCATGCTTTAACACTTTCTCTTGTTTTATTTATTCCATGATCCATAGTATAGTATTTCATAGTGTCTCGCGCTGTTACCTCGTTTTGAAATTAGGTATATACACTGAGACCACTTACCACTTAATAATATTCTGATAAACCCATAGCAGATCCTTATGTTATAAATCAACTATAACTATAAATCATAAAAATATGAATAATTAATTTAAATAAAAACATATATATCACAATAATAATATTTAAGACATTTCAAACATATTGCACTGGTCACAAATTAAGCTCTAGGCTTAAAACTATGTGTACCAGAAACAATAACACTATAAATCATAAAAATATGAATAATTAATTTAAATAAAAACATATATATCACAATAATAATATTTAAGACATTTCAAACATATTGCACTGGTCACAAATTAAGCTCTAGGCTTAAAACTATGTGTACCAGAAACAATAACACTGGCAAACTATACAGGAGAATGTACTAATATAGATTCACCATGAAAGGGATTAAACCCCCTGATCTCCTGATACAACACCATCAGCGTAACCATTAGACCAAGGAGTATACATTTATACCTTCCATTTTTTATAATAAGTAATAATAAAAGGAATTTATATAACACATAGAATATGTAAAAGGAATACATAAAATTGTACCTACATACGTGTGTATTAAAGCTACAGAAATGGGTTTACTTATGCGAAGCCCCGGTGGCGAGCAGATCCAGGACTTCTGGGATGTTCCCGTCCTTGATGAGCAGCAGCTGGGTGAGCCAGTTGCTCTCGTTGCTATACCCCATGGATATCATCTGCTGCAACGCTTGTCCTACGTGAGGTGCTAGACAAAATAATAAGAATATGTATTTAAATCTACATTGAACAAATGGTTAGCTCGTAGGGATGTTTGGAGAGACTCAATTACACATCTATAAATAGCTTCAGAAGTTCGTATAGTGAAACTGGGACAGACAGCTTAACATGTTCTCCGAGGCACTATACTGGTACATATATAACATCGGGTTTGAACCAGAGCTTAACTAAAAACCCAAATACCCAACTCTAAAATTTATGAAGTGCCCTGGTATAGTAGATTGGGCTGAGTTTCAAAACAGGGGTAATAATTAACCTGTCTCAGGAATCTCTTACTTTTCCCCAAGAGATTGCACTGACAATATTCTTTATAATTTTGGAACAGCCCTATTTGCAAATTGTAAAAGGTGTCTTGTGTTTTTTTTATATTGAATAATTTACATCATGTCAAACATAAAACGCAGATGTTTTGCAGTCATACACATAACACAAATAATAAAAAGAATAGAAATTGATAAAAATCTTTACCAAAATTTTGAAAACTTTATTGTCGCAATACTCGCAATTTCAGTAATCACTATACTCCATCTCGGACACTGTGGAGAATTTAATTAATAAATTTAAAACTGTTGACTCCATTCAGTATGTTAAAACAGGTGGCTGTCCTCGTTGGGTTCAATCGCTTAAAATAAATCTTTATATTTTTATTATTTGATTTAATTCTTTTTTAATGCTTCTGTCATGCTGCATGACAGAAGCATTAAAAAATAATTCATGCACAAGATTTAGTAATAAATTAGTGCTTATTTTTTTGGTAAAAGTAAACTTACGCAGATTAGTGTAAACTTACGCAGATTAGTGTAAACAGCCCTTGCTTCCGGAGTGGATACCAAGTTAAAGTCGGTAGAGTCTGTAGGTTGTGGAATTTGACCTGGAGCCATAGGCATTGATTGATTTTGTCCAAATGCAGGAATTTGTTGGACCTGGACTGGAATTGGGAACTGTGTGGTTTGGATTGGAATGTGATGGACTTGCGGGGTATGGATTGGAGTTTGAGGGGTTTGGATGCGAGGTTGGGAGGTTTGGATGGGAATGTGGCGGACTCGGGGGGTTTGGATTGGCTCCTGGGGGGTTTGAGTCGTTTGTCCCTGTTGTGTGTATGCCTGCTTTCCTTCATACTGCATTGGTGGCATTGGTGGCATGGGCAGGGGCTCCATTGTGTTGAACACTGGGAAAATTGTTCTAATTAGCTAAATGTCAGCTGATCTACGGAGCGCTTATCGGAAGCAGTCAGTCGGCGCAGGTATTCTCTATACTTTATACCATACCAGCACCGATGTATGCCGTACCTGCACCGATATCTGCCGAACGACGCTAACGAGTTCCGACCTGCTCCGTTCAGCGCTGATAGGCTGCCATTTTTTTAATACATTTTAATTTGCAAGAGTATGCGTATTTTCTTTCAAAAATATACATTACATTCTTGTATATCTATAAAAACATTTAGTATGCATTTATGCCTTGTAAAAATAAATGATGATAATAATCTCCTTCGTTTGATGAGGTTAACCTAGTTCACTAAGGGAGATGTCGCCTCGCCTGTATTTTCTCTAAAGTCCCTGTACCGATAAGCGCTGAAAGATTGGTGTTAGTAGCCTGCTTCCAACGTGTATACAACCTAAGGAATGACAAAATTACTATTAAGAACCAATTCGGACAAAATTAATTTATGTCAAATTAAGTCAACTTAACTTTATGCACTGGAAATCTAGCAAAGTCTTTGCATTGACTTTTGAATTATTAGCCTTCCAGAGTCGGATGTCGGACCTTTTATGGAACGCGTTTCCAAAACGGCGCTGAAATGATCTTTTAGAATTAAGTTGGGTTTCTCTAAACTTTTTATAAAGACTCATTAATGGGACCGTGGAAAATGCCATAATAAATAGTAATAGTAACCTGCATGAGCAGCGCTAAGTGGTGGATACGATCCCAGGTTGAGTTGGTGCTGGAACTCTTTGTGCAGGTCTTGGAACCCGTCGGCCGACGAGCGGGAAGATGATGACGACCAGGTGGCATTGTCCCCTAATGCCTTTGGTGGGGGCACTTCTGGGGAAGCCGCTACTATACACACAATAACACTTTAACGCAAATGTGGAGATCCATAAACGAACTAATATTCCAAATTTCGCTAAATTCGTTGTAATGTGATTTTTCTTCAAATTCGTAAATTTTTACACAATTTTTGGTAAGTACTTAAAGTGTTTTGGTTGACAAACAATGTTTTATACTAGGTGGTTTATTATAAAGCCTCATTGTCAATGGAAAGTTTCTGTTGAACTTCGGTATACTTACATATTTATTCGGTCATACATTTTTAATATCTTCCGATTTTGTAAAAATAAGAAAATTATAATGAATCAGTAAATTTAATCCATTACACTAACAGTCGAGTGTGAAGAAATAGGTGTCCTCTAATCGATAAGCTATTCTTGACGAACCGCGGTTATTTACTGAAGCAATATTACGTTGTCTATGGATAAAACTCTATTTCAACCTTTCTATAATGTTTTTATGAACAAATATATTGATCTTAAAATATAGGCGAGTATTCAGAGTACAGCATTGTCCAATCATGGACTGCATGATGGTGATAATGATATAGCTAACCTTGGTCGCTGGTGACAAAGGTCCAGCCCGGAGCCTCGGCTTCAGTGGTCTTGGCGTCGCCGTCTCCCTTTTCACCGTCTTCTTTAGGCAGCTCGTTGGGCGTGGCTGGCTTCTCAACGTTGCTGCTTCCTTCTACTGGTGTTTCCGCTTTTGGGACCTCCTGGGATTTAAATAATTTTATATAAACTTAAAAATACAGGCAAAATTTGTCTCCATACAAATCGCACTTTAACAGCACACAGAATCTATACCTATATTATAAAGCTGAAGAGTTTGTTTGTTTGGTTAAACGCGGTAATCTCAGGAACTACTAGTTCGAATTGAAAATTTAAATTTTGACCCACCCTAATATCACAGAACTTGTCCACTTGGGGTCAACTCAGCCTATACCAGGGGGCCCTGTACCACTCCAAAGCCCAGATTTACCACTCACCATCCGGTTGCCTCTTCGAGATACAATTAATGTTGCTTAAACTAATATAAGATCATACAAATTACTAGTTTCTAAGGTATGGATTATTATGACTACAATTATAAATGGCGACTTTGAGCTAATATGAGGCTCTACTAATCAAATAGAAAAACTTTGTTTTATTTTATTGGTGCATGGCATGTGACTTTGTATCTACCTGATGGTAAGCAGACCTACAAAGATTATGATTGGTCGATCAACACATTGTTATTTAACAGAATTTATCGTTCCCACTATGCCGGCTGAATGATGCGGTCAGAGAAAAGGGCGGCGACAAGGGCGGATTGGCATTACGAGTCTATTTTAATAACCTTGCTGCTTCATCATTAAATCAAAGCGTCAAATCATATCAATACAATAAATGCGTCAAATCATATCAATGCAATAAATGCGTCAATGTGTTGCAAATTAAAAAATGTTTGCTTTCTCCATACAAATTGGTTACATTGTTAGTTTATATGGGAAAATCTTTTTTTTTTCATTTTCGACCAGGGACCTATATCCCCATCAGGGGTTTTTGAATGGGTTTTTAATACGGGTTTGCTTGCCAAACCCGTTGCACCTCAAAAGTCTATTATAAAGCGCTAACCTATTGAAATCAAAATAAGAATTAACCTTATCAAACTTTGCCAAATGAGATAATGAAATGCCTTTGAAAGTATAACCCAATGAATGGGAAACCTCTTCATGTTTTTAAGGGGTTTAAACGATTTTGATATTACTGTAAAATATAATAAAAGTCATTTTAGCGCTTAAAAATATATTTTTGTCAGCGATATGTTCAATGTTAATCAACTGTAATAACCAACGCCTTATTTTTTTTCTCCCTCCCTATTCCAAACTTCTGAAAGAATTGCACCATAGTTTTGCTGGCTGTTTATGAGTAAGTCTTACAAGCTAACTTGTTAAACATAGGGGTTTCCCTTTCGAAAGGGTTACCTAAATGTATAAGATAGCAGTTGAATTGGGTAAGCAAGTTCACGGGGTAATTCGTCATAAGAGGTACACCGTTTATAGACTTAAGCCAGGGAAAGGGTTTTCCGGTCCCTGTTTCCGACACATGGAAAAAGGTTATTAAATTTGATTGGTAGAGCCTCATATTAGTCTAAAGTACAAAGTTACCATGTATATTGAGCATCATGTCTCAAAGAACATACATATATTTTCTGTACTTTATCTTACCTCGGTAGGTCCAGCTGAGGCCTCTTCCTGAGTTGACTGAGTAGGCTGAGCAGGCTGAGCAGCATCATCCAGTACCGTCTTCAGTGACTTAGAAAAATTGGTGTACACATCCATTAAGTTCTGCATGTTCAGTTTAGGCACTTCCCCTGTTGGAGCAGGTGGTGCAGTTGAAGCTTGTGCCTAATGGGAGAAATCCAATTTAATAATATTTTATACCAAGAAAAGCAATATTATTATTATTTTATATTCCATACAAAGTCAAGTAAAGAAACAACAAAACATGTTATTATAAATATTACATTCCCCCAAGAGAACTAGTAGAGTGCAAGCTATATCTACATCAATTTCACTTAATACTGAAAAACAATAAATTAAAATAAATTAAAAACCGGTTTTTCAAAAAAGCTACACATAAGTCTCAGTTGTGAGTCTGTATGTCTGTATAAATATCTCAAGAATTGTTTGTACCTAGGACTAAAGTAAGAATAATATGACAAAACCGCTCTAAGCCCTAAAATCGCTTATTAACGAAATGTCAAACATGTTCGTTTGTTGACATATTCTATTCCCACCTCAACCAATCAACGCTCAAAGATTGGTTATAATAATTTTTTATCCCACTTTTTGTTTTGGGTTTGTATGGCGGGCAGCCATTATCTGTTCTCAGGTTAGGAAAAGCATTTAATGCCTTAGGGCGGCTCCCTATTATATAACTTGATGGTTAAGCGACATGTACGCAAAAGAAGTTTAATCAAAATATTACAATGGCTAGCCTTACCTTAGAAGTTTGTTACTTCTTTTTTTTTGTCAAAATAAATAATGGTAGTAATATCATTATTACCAAAAATAATTTAATAAGATTTTTGAGAAAAAACGAAATCAATATTGGATCCTTCGGACGAGTTTTGGAACTTCGTGTCAATGATGATGTCTGCAACAATCTTTATGCAAATATTCTTGAAATTAAATATGAAATGAATTATGTTTATTTTGCATGAATATGGTGTTACAGTATGGTAAATGTTGATATTGACATACTCTGCCATTTATGGCGTGCAAAATCTATTTGTTATACACAATTATAAATGTTAACAATTAATTTAATTTTCCTAATACGTGAAATATGTTTCCTTATCTCATACCTTAGCAGCTTCTTCCGTTTTCTGGTTGTAATCACCAGTCAAGTCAGCAAACTCAGTCATATATGTAGACAGAGTCTTCAGCCATCCATTGCTGTTAGTATTGTGCTGGTCGCGGCGAGGGCAGCCTCTGTATTAAAATTGGGTATTTTAACTAGAATACTATTCCTCCGTAGACTAGAGGTTGCGCCTTTGGCGTTGTATACGGAGGGCGTAGGTTCAATTCACACCCAAAAAAAATTAATGTTTTTCTGTATAGATTGACTTGGTCTGGGTTTCTGGTACACATAGTACAATAGTAGTTTGTGGCCGTCGCAATATGTGTCTAATGTTCTTCATATTATTATTATTAATATATGGTGAAGAGTTGGTTAGTCCTTAGGACTTAAAAACACTACAGTTCTTAGGTCACTGATTCAAACACTGGTGTGTACCATTTATTTTTAATTAAAAAAAATATATACATTTGTTTGACAAAACCACTGAGCATGTTAAGCTGTCAATTCCAGTTTCAGTATACCAACTTGTGAACTTGTTTTTAAATGAATAATTGAGTCTATCCAAACAACGCGACACGGGCTGACCACTGGTTGTTGTGACCATCGGTTATGAGGCGGGTATAAAACCCCACCGCTGGGAACCCTGAGGTCGTATAAGCTATCTGGGGCGTCGTAAGTGGTACATTAAATATTATAATGTAGCTAAATCTAGTATTCTATATGGGTACAGTCAATGGCATGGTTAAGTCAACACCCATGCACTTTATGCCTATGTATTAAGATTGAATTTACGTTAAAAATATATATTTTGGCTGTCAACTGTACCATATTTATGATATTAATAAGTATTATTCATTTTTTTAACTCTTTCTTTTCTAAAGGAATATGAAGGTGTTGTCTAACCTTTGTCTCCTCGGCGGGTTGGCCACATTGCGCATGAATGTGCGGCATCTCTTGAATCCACCCCTGATGGCATCCCTCTATAACAATAATTACTTTTTATAATGTAAAGGATCATCATCTATTCTTGTAAATAATTTAAATTAGTCACACGTAAGCCGATCAGCGAAGGTGTCCATCAATGGAAACAACTTGTCAACAAAATGCCAATCATGATGAGTAAAGGCCAATTCCTATAATTTAAGATAACGGTTCGTTGTTCCCATACAAAAATTTAGCTTGATCTGTCATTTTTATATTATGTGAACGAATGGTTAACGTTACCCTAAGTTATAGGAATAGGCCCTTACTCATCATTGCCCAATTGACACTAGGTACTGATGATAGGAATGTGAAATTTAGACAGTACTGGGGGCCCAATTTTACGTATAAGATAGATTATTATATCTAAAAATTTAACCTTAGAATATTAATCATATTTTATATTATTAAGTATATAATAATATATTTTATTACTATTAATAAAATTAGCATATTGGAATAAATTTAAGTTCCCACTTTTCCAAAGCCTATGTAGCCTATGCTTAAATGCGGCCCTGACTGTGTGGCAATTAAGTGATGGGACTCAATTATCTAATTGAGTCTGTCTATTTTATTGATAATTGTGAATAATTCACTTCTTTTAAATTAATTGGATGATGTTTTAATATATTTTAATAAGTTGTTTTTTAGGGCAAAAGGAGTAAAGTTGTATCCCATGATCGAGAGTTGTTACAATAGTAAAACTTTGTATGTTGTCTCTACTTATAAAACTAATGAAGTGTTTCATAATTTTTTCAATAAGTGCAGATCAAACATAAGCTTTTGCGACTTAAATTCAACTAGGTGCATTTGTAGGGAGAATTATTTCCGATTTCACCAACTCTAACGGAGTCCCTAACAAAGTTAAGGGACAATTAATTACAGTTGTTTCATAGCAAATATGTCAAAATTCTTATTTAGGGGCTCCTTTAGACTTAGGGATCGTTGGTGAAATCGGGCATTAGTGTAATATAATATTTACCGGCATGTTAGGTGAAGGTACTCGCAGCATACAGTGTTGCGGATGCTTGCCAGCGGCTTCACATGTCGCGCAGAGATCGTAATCTACGCACGAAGCACACTTGTACCGGAACCCGATCACCGGGCCATCGCAGTTGTCGCATATCACACCACTGTGCATATCACCAATTTTTCCTAAAACAATATAAAACCCAATGAAACCAAACTTCGACTAGGAATTCCTACATCAATAGCCACTGTATGTTAAATTGCGCTATTTGAGAGTTAAGTAATACTTTAAATTTTCAAGAAACCGGGCGTCAGCGTAACTCTTATTAGAGGATGAGAGACCTTCCAGCTTCACTTAGAGTCACTCTTTTAAAGTAAGAGTAAACTACTATATATCGGGCATTTGATCGCACAACCTTTGAAGGGCTTGATAGTGCCTCAAAAAGACACGGCATAGAAACATTTGTATAAGGATAAAATATGATAAGGGAAATGTTTGAAAGTTGTATCAAAACTACTTGGAGAGAAAATGAGCCACCCTGTAGGCATCCTAGTACTAATATATTAAGAGTTGAGAGGAGTTTAATAAAGACTTCGTTAGGTAGATGTCGCATGCTTCGCTCTTACACATATTATCGCGCGCGGTGGCGGGCCGGCCAGTTTAATGTGTTTGTTTGTTGTGGACGGTTGTGGTTTTTAGAGTTGTGTTTTTTAGATGTTTTTAAACTTTTGCAAATGTTTGCACTTAAAATTGTCTTGCAATAATAAGAATTTCCTTTACCTATTAAATGCGTTTGTTGACTGATTACGTACTTGTACTTGTGTGTTTGTTGTTTAGAGAAATTTTGTTTGAAGTTTGTGATATTGATTTTAGTTTCTGTGTAATAATAATGGAAACACGAAAGTGTAGAAAATGCGGAGTGCGGGCCAATATCCTCATATACTACGATAATCCTTCATAGGTTTCCCTCAGCTACTAAGCCTAACTCATTCTTAACATTACATTTTCTGTTACAACTAAATTAAAAACGAATTATTAGATATAAAGATTTTTTATTCATCTGTACCCACTTAGTTTTCCCTTTAATATTTTTTTGAAGCGAAGTTTAATTGAGTACGTATTTGATTGATTAAAATCAGAAATCTACTCAATAAAATTTCACTTCATAAAAAAATTATGGAGGCCATTTTTAATTTGCAATTTTAGTTCCTGGGGTTGGTAACGATGATTAATATTATGAAGTTGGTGTTCTGTCGTAGAGAGTACTCCTATTGGTGGGTGCTGCAATCTCGGATTGGTGCTTAGAAATGACAGTTGGACGCCCTCCACCAGAGGCTCTACCATGGGTTTGCGCATTGTAGAAACGTAACGTATTCATTTACGTATACGTGAGCAACAACCAATAGGGCCGCTTTATTTTTGGTAACAGGATTTAATAAAGCGATCCTATTGGTTGTTGCTCACGTATACGTAAATGAATACGTTACGTTTCTACAATGCGCAAACCCATGGTAGAGCCTCTGATGGCGAATTTATAACGACTATGGGAAACGTAAAAGCTTTCGTATCAGTACGTAGTACATATTACTATATAATTTGTGGTCCGATCGTGTGGATGCACGCGCCAAGCGTGTACCATTATGGACCGTAAAGATAGTAAACAATGTAAAAATGTCATTTAAATGAACAAAGCGACATTTCGTAGTACGGTCGGTATTTAGCAATGGGTATTATATATATTTTTTCTGTCTTAAAATCTTATGACGTCACATTCTCGTCGAATAGAGTATAGTAGTATTTCTTATTAGGTAAAATATATAAATTGAAGCTATAAAATTTTATGGCTTCAATTTATATATTTTACCTAATAAGAAACCCATCTAACACACTTTAATTGTTTCAGATAGGATAGTAGTATTTATTACGTTTTGGCCCTTTTAAATAAGTACTACCTATTGTCAGAGGAGTACTTACCTGATACATTAGAGAATGCACTAAGAAGTTCATCTACTTCTGGTACACAGGCATCTGCCTTACAGAAGATGTACATCTTGATGGGGGTTGATGTTTCCACCAAGGCAATCATCAATTCGTCATCAGATGTAATGGTGACAGTATCATTATCCGCATCTGAAATACAAATATTATTAATCCTCAAAACCAAATAAATAAATAACCTAAATCAATGTGACAGAAAGAAAAATGAGGTTTAAGTTTTGTTTTATTGAAACCTGATTCTATTCAGATTTGTTTTGATGAAATAAGGCTAGATAAACCTCCGTTCTCATTTTCTCGTTGTTATATTGATGTGGAACAAAATTGACGTACCTACGTGGTGGCCGAGTTGGTTAGACCTTGGACTTAAAAACACTTAGGTCCCTGGTTCGAATCCCGGTGTGTACCAATGAGTTTTTAATTTAAAAAAAAAATGTACATTTGTTTGACAATACCACTGTAGTGCCTCGGAGAGCACGTTAAGCTGTCGGTCCCGGTTTCACTATACCAACTTGTGAAACTGATTATAGATGGGTTATTGAGTCTATTCAAAAACATCGCGACGAGCTAGCCACTTGATCGGTGTAGACTCATACTATCAGCTACGACGAAGTGGGATTAAAACCCCTCCGCTGGGTACCCTGGGGCCGTCTAGGCGGTCTCGGGCGCCGTAAGGCACCCGTGATGATATGTACATGTATGTATGTGAACAAAATTGACAAAAATATTTATTGTCAGGTTTAGGCTAAAACTAGTTTAGCGAAAAATATATGTCTCTGACTGAATGGAGCAGTTAGGTTTAACAATTTTACATTTTTACCGTGTTAATTTAAAAGGCATGTATCTAACAGGTGATAAACAGAACTTGAAGTGCATGATTAGGGGTCACCAATATTAATAATAATTGCTCTCACTATGCCAGCTAAATAATTTGGCATTACAGTTCTACTTTCATATCCTCACAGGTTTATTTTCAAATGAACGTTGTTGTGATTGACTTGAAATATTAAAAAAGTAAGGGGGTTAAAATATTTTTTTTAAATACCATAATTATTATTTTTTTTATATTATTTAGATTTGATTTATAAACATAAATGTTTTTAAAAACCCAATATACCCATTTGAGGAATGGGTATTAGGAAATCTATAAAACAGAATGAAAAGCTAAATATTGCAAGTATTTAGTTAGTAAATTGCTTTTATTAATTACACAGCTGTACAATATTTGCAATTCAATTTGAATCCAAATATATATGAATACAAAGCAATAATATTGCTAACAAAAATATATTTGTTATTTATTGAAATAAAACAATGTCTGATAAGACAAAAATGATGTTACATGAATTTTGTCTAATAAAACTAATGTTTCCCATACAGTTCAGATTATTTCACATTCTTACCCTTTTTTTTATGTTAATAACAGCTGACAAAGCATTTTTACTGTCCATATATTTGTTTAAACAGAGCTGCACACGGTTACAGTTTCTTAATGGCATAGGTACTTTATTTTTTATCTACTTGCTTATTTATTACTTTATAAACTAACCCAAGTTAATGGATTGTTGATCAACTTAATCTAGAATTAAAATTAGATAACAAGAAACATAATTGGTGAAATATGATTCTACCAATCATAAGAGATTAATAAGTTCACTCAACAGTGCATGGAAAAGTAAGATATACAAATTTACTTTCGCACCCACTCTATGTCTTTATTTTAATATACTAACTGGTGCCTACAACTTCGGCTTTATCCAAAAAAAAAACTCAAAAGTAAATATAAATGAAAATATTTTAATGCAGTTTTATGTCATTTAAATATATCCAACTTTGCTTCATAAAACATTTATTTCTATTAGGTGTATTTAAAAAAATCCTGAAAGACTCTTAAAATACCCATCTGAACTCCCTGTATATATATTGAATTTTAATATACCCTATTTTACACACAGCTAATAAACTCAACAAAAATAGACCTCATAATAATTGGTCCAGTAGTTTTTAAGTGACTAACAAACAGACAGACGCAAATTCTAAAAATAGATAATAGTCCTCTATCCTATGTACATTTTTTTTAAATCTACATTTTTATTATATATAGATATTTATAAATCATGAGAAAGGGTTACTAAATTGTTATAACTAACATAAAATAAAGGACATAGTTACATCATGATAAAATTGTAGATTAGTCACTATATTTCACAATATTTATAAAATTTTCATAAACTACCTACTTAGTTCTGCAATACATAAACAATCTTGGTTATTATTAAATACCCTGCAACAAAAAAAATTATAGCAAGCACTTTTAGGTAAGGATCATAAATTCCATAAGTCTATTATCCTAAAATTATCTATATAATTATTTAAGTTAAATTGATTCAATAATATATTTGGATAAATGGGTAGTTTTAATGCCTGTAGACATTGACTATCAGTCAACCACCAGTAGTTTTTGACAGTTGACAGTTTAGATATGATGCAAACACAAAAAACAAACATTCAATAATTTGGTATTTTTTGGGCACATTACGATTTAAACCTAAATAAAAATTTTAAGAGTGTGGTACAGTCAGACAAAAATGTAGCATATCATAAAATAATAAGATAATTTTTCTCTTGGAGTATATTCTAACAGTTAATGCTATAATTATCAATTATTCTAGTAACATTTAGACTCAACATTAGCAGCAATACGAGACTTTCTTGGCAGAATATACCTACCATTTGCTGTGCCTACGAATTTCATTATAAAATAAAGTAATAAATTATTAATTACATAAAGAATAACACTGATATTCGTAAAAAAAAAATCCTTGGAAAACACTTTAGTTAAAGTAGGATATGTCCTATTTTTTTAGCAACTCAAATATGGGTGAAAGAGACAACACCTATTTTAAGTAAAGTGTTCTTCAAGTACTAGTAGTATAATGACAAATAAGGCCAGAAAATTATAATTACCTTTCCAACAAATAGAACAGTTCTTTTCCTTCAAAATTGGAAACAGCTCACGAAATTTAGCTTTCAAGTAAGTAAAGCTGGTTACTACAGACTTATCAACTCCAATTCTACGAATTTCTGGATTACTATTTTCATCCATGTAAAAGAAAACTTTTATTTGGACTTGGTCTTCCATCTTGGATTTTATTACTGAAATCAAAACAGTTTGTAATAAAAAAAAATATCATCCAAAAATAACTAGAGGTGAACAACTCTACACCTCTCCAGGAATAGATAAATTCCTAAAGAAAGAGAGAAAAAAAAACTTTATTTGAATGTCACATGCACAGAATACACACAAATAAATTAATTACATTTATGTACCCTGAGGCCTTCTGGGCGGTCTCAGGCGCATTAAGAAGCCAGTAAAAGGTTTCGCGATCTCGTACATCTAAAAACTTGTAAATGTTGTTTTCAGTGATATCAAAGTTTATTTCTACAGAAAAAGAACGTAGAGGTGTAAATATTACTTACTCAATCCTAATTAGATAGTATTTTTTATAAATAATATATTAACTTTTGAAAAGACACCCAAAGTATGATTTATGAATATAAAAATATTACTTTAGTTATCATTTCAAAACTTAACATATTTTTTATAAAGAAATTATGTAATTAGGATCGAGTAAATAAAATATAAAATCTACACCTCCATGTTCTTTTTTTCCAAAAAAAAAAATTAACTGAAAACAACATTTAGATGTTTTTTGACGCTCAAGTTCGCAAATCCTTTTCCTGCCCTCTTAAGGCACCTGTGATGATATGTATGTATGTATGTTGCTGTGTGGTGACAAACAGGAAATCAGCTCAGCACATGCTACATTCTTCTAATTCTACATTTTATTTATTTATTCTCAAAGTATTGAATTTATTTATTCTTGGAGTATTAAATTTATTTATTCTACTCCTCTCAGAGTTTTGTGCCTCTACCCAAATCAAGCCCAATGTATGCCAAACACAAGTCCAAGTGATGTTGAACTATAACTGCAAGAAAATTACAATGTGATTAACACTCATGCATGGTACAAAAATTATTCAAGGATTAAAAAAAAAAATTACATTTCACAATATTTGAACTAGATAATACTTCAACTCCATTTTTTTTTTTAATTTGAAGTGCCTGTATTACTAGTCATGTAACCATGCAATTTGTTTAAAAAAAAAAAACATTTTATTTCTCTATAGTGGTGAGTTGGTAGGAAGGACTTGAGATCACATTTGCTAATAGATCACTTATTATTTTAGTGAATATAGCCCTCTGTCATACTGTCATATTAACTGAAGGGTCTCCGTGTTATGAGCTTAATATGCTTTCTCCTAGCCAATTTTTGATTGTTTTAGATACTAACACCAATATTCAAAATATTATATTCTTATTGAGGCCTTGAAGAACACTTTACAGGGTGGCCACTTTTTTTCGGATACATATATCCAGATTGTCCAGTCACTTTTTAAAAATTTTCCCTGACTTCAATAAGCTTCAAAAAGTAAAAAAAAAAAAAAAAAATATATTCATTGATTTTTCTAAATGATTTTTGGTATTTGAGATATAAATTATTAGAATATATAAACAATTATTTTTAGTCATTTTTTCGTATAATACATATCTTCACTGGTGCCTTACGGCGACAGAGACTGCCTAGACGGCCCCAGGGTACCCAGCGGTGGTGTTTTAATCCCACCTCGTCGTAGCCGATGGTAAGAGTCTACACCAAACAAGTGGCTAGCTTGTTGCGATGTTTTCGAATAGACTCAATAACCCATCTATAAACAGTTTCACAAGTTGGTATAGTGAAACCGGGACCGACAGCTTAACGTGCTCTCCGTGGCACTATATTGGTGTTGTCAAACAAATGTACATAATTTTTTTAATTAAAAACTCATCGGTACACAACGGGATTCTAACCAGGGACCTAAGTGTTTTTAAGTCCAAGGTCTAACCAACTCCGCCACCACGTATACTATACGTACGGAATATATAGAGTAAAAAAACGAACTTAGATGGAAACCCTCCGCTTAGGTTTCCATTCGTTTACAGTAGCAAGTTGTGTGTGTACTTTAAATATTTTCCCTGACCTTCTAGCGTTTTCCCTGACATTTCCCTGACTTTTCCAGTCTCCTAAAATTCCCTGACTTTTCCCAGTTTTCCATGTTTTCCAGAAAGTGGCCACCCTTGTGAAAGTGCTTCAGTTAGTAGGATTTAATGAATATACATAAAATCTATTATAATTAGTGTTCAGCAAGGGCCTAAAAAACCTAACTAAACTTAATGTTCTAATGTCCTGTAGGTACTGTCAGATAATGCCCAAACGGCATTAAGTCCACCTTTGAATTATGCAATAAAGTTTTATAAATAAATAAATTTGATGTTGATAATGTATCAGTGATGTTGCTAAAATAATAGTTAACTTAATAATATACTAAATTTGTCTATTTATTAAAACATATTTTCTTTTAAGATACTAGTTTAAAAACAGTATGATATGGTAAACAAATGGGATCAATCAACAAAAGTTAGGGATACGCGAGCCTGTTCGTCAATCCGATTTTAACGATTGTATTGGATTGTAATGCCTCGATCCGATCCTCGGATCGGATCGCATGCCGTCAATCCGATATTTAGGAAACCGATCCGGATGATGCAAATAAATAAGAAACAATTCTATATATATAAGAATTGTTTGTCACTGATGACGCCGCTCCATAGAGAGGCGAAATATTTGGCAATAAAATTTTATAGCTTCAATTTATATATTTTACCAAGTAAGAAACACATCTAACACACTTTATTTGTTTCAGATATATATATAAGAAATAATTTGAAAGAATATTCGCGATCGCGATATATTAAAAAAAACTTGTAATGGTTGAATAGGTGTAATGGGATGACTCTATACAATGGATTTTACAGGACAAACTATTTTTTCACTTAGCACAAACAAAACATCCTTATGACTGAAACACTCAGAGACAGTAACAAATAGAAACTAATCGGGCCACACATTGCTGTTATTTACCTACAAAATTTGTTAATAATAAAATTAAATAAGATTCGCGTATATTTACCCGCAAAAGATGCCGTCAAGTTATGAAAGTAACGTAAACAAAAGATTAAGGTCGGTCTAAAACAAAAAAATCTAATGTAGTAAATACACTGCCTTTCAATTCATACGATCAGACTGATCGAAATTTGTATCGATCCGGCAAAAAACCGTATGGTCCCGATCCGATCCAAAAATCGCCGGATCGTATGCTGGCGATCCGATATTCAAAAAGATCGGATCGTTTCGGACATCCCTAACAAAGGTTGAGCCAGTAGGTAGAATCTTTTATAAAAAAGCGGTTAATGCTGCATAACAATTTGCCTCAATTTAAAGAGACAAAAATGAAACCTTATTCAGTTGAAGCATAATCCAATATCTACTTGATTCCTAGTAGAAATAAAATCACTTACCAAAATTATTGATTTACTCCTTACTTCTACAGAACTTGCAACAGAGTGACTTGATAACTTGTGCTTACAATATAAATAGTAATTTAATGATTCATCCACCAATTTATCGAATGTCGTGGAACACGAGAGAGGATTACGGTTTACGAAAGACGCACAAATATAATCAAATAAAGCAAATCATCATGCATTCATCGATGCACTGAATCAGGGTGACCAAATTATATTTTACGAAAAACCGAGGCTATCAGTGTTGCCGTTCTTTAAATTTGAAAAGCGGAAATGCGCTAAATTATCTGAAAATCCCGCCAGATATGAAAAAAATATAGTACAAAGAATCCGCTAGAAAACGCTAATCTTTTTCACATGTGTTACACGCATGGAGGTATACAGGGTGAATTTTTCAATAGAGTACTACGTAAATATAATAGGGAGGCGCCCTTTGGCCCTAATGGGGAGGCCCCCAGTGAGAACAGAAGTGGATTAGAATTGGGCAGTTCAAACTGGATCCTAGTTTTTTTACATAATCAATTTCGTCTATAGTTATTAATTTTATATTTTCTTTTATAACTTTTATATTTTTTTCTTTTATGTTCCTCTTTAGTCTCGTTTAAAATATTACTAAATTTTGGTTTCTCAGTCTTTTTTCCATTTCTAACGATTTCTGTTCTATTTTTTTTATTTTTGTACTATATTCTTCATTTTTTACTTCTATTCTCTAATTTTGATATGAAAACTCTCTGATATTTTTTCTATTAGTATAGACGTCTGTTCGTTAACTTCAAATTTAATTTTACTAATAATTTGGTCGATCGTTGTTGGGTAACTAATACGGGTCAACCTACACTACATGGACCTAATACCAGTAGTAGGGAATTAGGAAAGCTATATCATAACTCCAGCGTTACCTAATCCTTGGGAGATCTATCAGTTTAGACAACGATTTTCAAAATTCAGCTTTCATTATGTATCAGGTCTCTTGAGATGAAGAATTTTTGGTAGTCTCTACATATATTATATATTATCTACATTAGTCTCTACCTCCCTAATAATTTCGTGATGCAATTGTTCGGACTGGTTAAAAAAAAGCTTTAAAATGTCTGCTTTTAACGATATAAAATTCAGCTTTCCTATTACCAGCTAGATATTGCGTTTTAAAGCCGCCCTAATGCCTAAAATTGCCTTTCTAAATATGAGAACTAAATATGTCCTCAGCCATATTTAGTTCTCATATTAGGAAAGGCAATTTTAGGCATTAGGGCGGCTCTCTCTATATATGTTGGATACATATATAGAGAGAGCCGCCCTAATGCCTAAAATTGCCTAAGGCTGTGCTTAGGATTATCATCAGACTATTTGTATTAGTTTGGCAAAGCCGCCATTATACGTATTCTTTAGCATATTGGAAATTTGGGAATGTAAACTTTAAAATAATTTCATTGTAATACCGATGAAATTCTCCTACTTTTTTATTACAAATTTGTAACTACCGCCAAACACAATAATAACTTATATTTATTATATAAATAAAATCTATATTTGCCAATTACCACCCAATGGTCTAATTATAAAACAATTTCTTGGATAGATCTCTATCATAGCATTTATTGCATTGGCATTAAGAGCGTCGAGAATTCAGTTTCCATTAAAACTAAGAATAATGAACCGCCCTAATCGCCTATAAAACGAAATGTCAAACGTGTTCGTACCGCCATATTGTTAAGCGTAAAACCACCGAGGAAGTCCGTCGGCGATCCAACATGTTTGAAATTTCCTCGTAGCCCGCCGTCTGTCATCACCACGCACGAGTCCCGAGTACTCCCGAGTCATCATTTTAAATATATATATTTGTCTCACATTTATTTTAGAATACTTAGGACAAAAGTTTTATATTTTAAGAACAGTCGTCGCTACCGCTTCTAACGTGGGTGGTATGTATAAATTAGATGTAAATAAAATGCAAGCTAATGTCTCAAATGCGACAGACTCTATCCTATTATGGCATAAACGTTTAGGGCACCTTCACATAGGATCTTTAAATGTTTTAAATAATAGAAACGTAGGTATTCACTACATTGGTCGACAAATGCCGGAAAAATGTGTTCCGAAATTGTCTAAAAAACCTTTTCCACCGTCTGTTTCTAGAGCTACAAAGAAGCTAGAAATAATTCATTCGGATCTTTGTGGATCAATAAGCACGCTAACCTGGGAAGGAGCTTTGTATTTACTTACATTCACTGATGATATGACTCAAAAAACATTTGGTTATTTATTAAAATCCAAAAACGAGGTATCAAATAAATTCCTTGAATTTAAATGTTTGGTTGAAAACCAAACCGCAGAAAAAATTAAAATATTTCGTTCGGATAATGGCAGTGAGTATGTAAATAATAAAATGTTAAATATTTTTAAGACTCATGGCATCATACATCAGACTTCCGTTCCCTACAATCCTCAACAAAACGACGTTGCCGAGCGTGTAAATAGAACTGTAATGAAAAAAGCTCGATCTATGTTGCAGGATTCACAACTTCCTAAAGCATATTGGGGAGAAGCCGTCAATACGGCAATTTATCTTAAAAATAGGTCACCATCCAAGTCACTTAAGAATAAGATTCCGGAGGAATTGTGGACTGGAAATAAGATTAATTTGTCACATTTAAAAATTTTCGGATGCGAAGTTCATGCTTTAATACCTCGCGAAAAGCGATCAAAATTTGATGCAAAAACCACTTCCTGTATATTTGTTGGCTATTCTACAGAAAGCAAAGGTTATCGTTTGGTTCATCCAGAAAATCCACGACAAATTATTATATCTAGAGATGTTGTTTTCATCGAAAATCAAAACAATAATTCAATATCTAGTACTTCTACTAATTCTTTACAAATTCCAGACAATGAACAATCCACAGTTGAATTAATTCCAAATACTATTCCAGTGACTTGTACAGATCCCATTTCTACCCCAGATGTAAATATTGAAGTTGTAAATAATAAAAATAATTGTAATTCTTTTCCTATTGTACGTAATGATGTTCCGAATTATATTCCTTATGTTAATAATTATGAATCTACTGACGATAATGATGAAATTGTACCAGATCCTGTAGAAAATATATCTTCAAATAGTGAAATTGAAAGAAGATATCCCCATAGGATCAGGCAGCCTAAACAATGGTCTGATGACTTTAATTTATATCAAGCTGTCAACAACCAGGATTCGCCAAGTTCATTTCATGATGAACGAACGATGTTAATAAAAATGATTGGTGGTTTGCAATGAATACAGAATATAATTCATTATATTATCTAGAACCGGTAGGTAGAAAGACCAGACGGAATGACCATGGGCCTTACCAAAGAGCAGATCGATAATCGAATCGAAATACCCATCGAAAGCCAAATGTATGGGATTTGACGTTTCTCGGCGATCGGACTCTACCCATAGAGTAAAATTCCTATACATTTTTATCGATCGATGAGGCGATTCGATTGGCGATCGTGTTCTTTGGTCAGGCCCCATTATACCATATAAATGTGGGCGCGCTTTGGTCTGGGATGCCACATGCGTAGACACACTTTGTCGTAGTCATGTTACATTATGTTCGAAAGGTGCCGGGCTTGCAGCAGAACAAGCAGCGCGAATAAAACGCACTAAGTATGCTGAGCTCCTGAATTCTCACCAATTTCTGGCTTTTTCTGTTGAGACGATGGGTCCTTGGTCAGAGGAAGCTAGTAAATTTATCCATGAAATTGGAAAAAAACTAAAGATTGGTACTGGTGATCCTCTGAGCAAGGAATTCCTTGTTCAGAGGATCAGCATTGCCATCCAGCGTGGTAACGCCGCTAGCGTCCTCGGCACATTACGCCCATCGTCTCAAAATCAAAATTATTATTAAATAGTTAAGTATTTTGTTCATATTTTAAATTAAATAAAGATTATATATTAAATTTAACATATCTAACTCAATAAAATCGTTTAAAACATATTAAATCTAAATTATTCATTATTAAAACATGGAACTTGGAGACTTGTAGATAAGCCTATAAATAGAAAAATTGTAAAATGTTAATGGGTCTATAGATGAAAAAAAAATACAAATGGTGAAATTGTAAAATATAAAGCCAGGGAATTACGTTAATGTTAATTACGGGAATTGGGGCCCTGGGCCCCAATTCCCGTAATTAACAAAAAAATGACGATGCAAGTACAAGACGATGCGTTTGTATTGCGGTGCTGCCTAAATAACATATGTTCGTCCATTTAAAATCCCTCGTAGCTCAAGCGCACTCGCGTCGTCAACGCATAGTACTCGTTTTTTCGGGTTAATAACGGTTCGAAAACGTAACTTTCCCTAAAAACTTTTAAACGTTATATCATGGTTTATTTCTAAATAAATGATGTTTTAATAAAATAATTATATATAAGGACATTGCTTGTACTTTCCCGAATACAATTTAGGCTTAATAATTAGTTTTTATGTATAAATATTGTTTAGAAACTTTTCTCCAAAGCCATTTAAAAAAAAAAAACGACAACTGTTTAAAACCACAGATAAAATAGTTTAAAACTAACTAAAGCCAAAATAAAGGATATTTTTTATGGGTCCAGTTAATTCGCGGACCGATAAAACGCGGACAAATAATCCGCGGACCAATAATTGGAGGACGGCTCCAATTATTTGTCTGCGTTTTATCGCCCTGCGACAGCTTTGCGCGGGCCAATAATCCGAGCCCCAACTGGAGCAGGGCAATAAAACGATCCCGTCCTCGGATTATTGGTCCGCGGATTATTTGTCCGCGCTTTATTGGTCTGCGTCGTCAATTTCACTCAGGGCAATAAATCGAGCATTAAAGGGCGCGGTCCAATAATCCGTGCCTCTCCGTGATTGGTTGCATCGATATTTTCTTATATATATATACCTTACTTGACACCTCCCCATACACGTTTAAGCTCCTCCCAATAGATTTTGTTTTTAATTTGTTTTAGCCCTGCATTACTGAACTAATTCACTTATTTTAGTCTATGGAAGATTTTTTTTAATGATTTATTAATATAGTATCTAGCGAATATTTCTTAGAAATGAAGGTGTTCTTTTTTGTGTAATTTGATGTGAATTTTATACTTATGTTTGCTGGGACGGTAACATTTCATTTTGTCTTCGCTAGGCCGAACGACGCGACGGGTTACATAGCCTTTGTTGCATTAGAAATAAGGCTAGAATTATGATTGTAAGCACGAAAATACAGAATGAAAGTGCAATGACATAAATGCAACGCTATGGTCCAAGTCACAAAATTAAATATGCATTACCTATATGTCGCGTGGGGTATCTAGGTACTAAAGTAATTTTAGTTTATTAGGTACCGTAGAGCAATGCGGCCACCGAACCAGCCCGTGGCTGCGTTGCTCTAAGGGTTATCTATCGGATTAGATTTATATAACTAATATAAATATAATCAGCCTTAAGGGCCGATTTTTACAGACAGATAAATTTATTCAATAGATAACTTTTATGGAGAAAGAATAATTTTGACAGTTCTTCATGCAAGTTAACTGTCGAATAGAAAAAATCTGACGATTGAAATGGTTATTCGACAGTTAAATCAGCTATTAAAAGGGAATCACCATTAACTTATTTTTGGGTCGAAGGTCTCTTATAACTACGACTCTTCTTTCAGAATGTGGTTACGAATCGGGCAATTGCATATTTTTTATAGTTATATTTAATATGCAGTCTTTTGATTTGCTTGGTTCCGCTATAAGGGCGCTAACCATCTTACCTGGGTCACTCAAATAAAAAACATTTCGTGCAAACCATTTCTAAACTATAGGTAGGTAGGTAGTAGGCGAATGTATTGTAAATACAACGCACACATATTTGCGAATACGCTTGTGGGTTCGCGTTTTAATTAGCAGATATAGAAATAAATAGAGTATATTTACTTAATGGAAGTAACATAGAGTGGATAATACCACCATCTGAAATTCCGTAAATATGTTTATGACTTTAATCCCGGGATTCAAGAATTGATTACAAATTATTTATTTTACTTTGAACATATTCGTAAATAAATATTATTTCGAAAAATCTTATTAGTTTCGGATTTCCGTACTAAAATTGTGTCGAATTAAAATGTTTTGTTTTACGTAAAACAAACTTGTCACGATTTGTGTTCGTTATTTTTATGATACGACTGATGTCTATATCTTTATGGCGAAATATATTGTATATATATTTTTTTTAAAGTTATAATAATAAATCTTTATTTAATCAAAAAAAACAATTACAAAATGATTTGCGCCTTGACTCCCGTACTAGCCTCGGCAGTATTACAGAAATTAGAAAATTACCTAGAAGTTCTACCTATTTTATTTATACTCCAATTACATATATTGAGAATGACAACACTTATCTTTTAAATACTTCACAAAGTACGAGTACCTACCATAGTAAAGTAGTTGCACCAAAAAAAAATATGCCGAAACATAATGCTTTTATGTCGCGCAGTAGAGTGAAAATACAATTACTCGTAACATTTAACATAAAAATAAACAAATCTTATTATTTTATTATAGTTGATATGAGTAAATTAAAGTCAATCAGAAATATCAATTTTTTCGGTAATGAAGTCAGAATTGAATTCCTCCGCTGGGTACCCTGAGGCCGTTTAAACGGTTCTCGAGAGTTCTTTAAACAGAGCGAGTTTTAGTTTATTTCCAAAAACTAGGTTAAGTAAGTTAGGTAATATAACAGCTCGAAAAGAGCACAGTACGTAAAACACCCCGATCCTCATGTAAGTCCTACTGATTTCAATTCACCCACAGTCACAGTCACTTTCAATGTTTTCGCCGGCACCGGTAATTTTAAATAGCCGGAAATGACATAAGACCCACCTTGTCATAATCTTAAATTGTGATAATCTTAAATTTATTTTCTTGTAACGAAAACAAATAATTTTAATATAAGTAATGTAATTATATTATGGAACCCCAATTTTTTTTTTATCAAATATATTAAAGTCCAATAAATACTTTGTATTTTTTTAAATCCCGAGATGAAAATGTCATAAACAAATTTTCGCGATTTTAGAGGGTGGTATTATCCTCTCTCATGTTGTTGTAACAAAGAGTGGATTATACCATTTATATCCTCCCAAAGTAGTAGGTAATAATAATCTACCTATTCCGATCTTTGCTTATTAGTCTGTGCATGAACTTAACCCTCCGAGGGCAGGTTTACCATGAAGGTAAAAACCGTGCCCGTCCGCGCGTTTTTTTAGCTTCACGAGGTTTACGCATTGTCCTTCGACGTAGTATTATCGAGGAATTCGGAAGAAATATCAGGGGCCTCATTACAAACATAGATTAATAATATATCTACGATTACAAACTGCCATCGTATACGACGACAAGACATTAAGTAAAAATTAAATATCGAAATATCAGGGGCTTTATTCCGAGTTTTGACACGTTCACCACCACGCATTTTGCGTAAATTACAGGTATTAAAATATAAAATCTATCCTGTTAATTATAAAGTTGAAATTCCAATGCTCCACACAACAATATGTTGAAACTTGCGAAGAATTCGTGTATTTCAAGATAACGGCATTATAATTGCCAACCTAATACATACTATATCACCATTGGAATAGAGCTTATATTTCCATATTAATAGTTTACGCAACGTCTTGTCGTGATTAGCGGTTGCAAGCTCGGAATAAGGCCACAGTTCTATTCAATGGGTATGAGTCTGTATTGGGCTGGCTATAAAAATGCCGATATCTTGAAATACATGATTTTTTCGCAAGTTTGGAGCATTGGAATTTTAACTTTATAATTGACAGAATAAATAACTTATACTTCCATATTTATAGTTTGCTCAACTCCTCCGATTATTCCCATACGCACCACCATCTCCGCCACTAGTGGTGGCGTGTGGGAATATATTTCCCAATAGCCACCACTGGTAGTATTCACTTCTATGTGAATTTTAGTATATTTACAAATAAATTTAGGGTCTTATATGATAATATGTTTGTTTTATTTTCCTCTACTAGTTATTAACAAATGATTAAGATAAGGCTTTTTGATGAAATAAATTATTTATTTGTATAAGAGATATAGGTTAAATAGATAGATACCTATATATATATTGTTAAATTTATAACTATTTATATGCTGTTGAATTTTTAAAATTCTGTGTTTAATGTGATATAAATGGTTATAATCATTGATATACCTATAACCAGAACTAAGTAATGACCCCTAAAAATTGTTTACAGGAAATAATTAGATTATCTGTAATAAAAATTGATAATTAGTAACTATTTAGAGACGCTTGGTTTATGAAAAGTAGAGCATAGTATTATTAAAGTTAATTTTTGATAAAACCTTCCTATTGGTCGACTTAGCAGCTTAATCAATAATTTACTTTGCAATAACTGTTCATTTTTTTATTCGAGTTGATTTTATATTTGTTCCTTTTATAATGTAAAAAATAACTGATTTATTGTGTAGAATATTATACGTTAATTTAATAATATACCATAATATTAAAATCCCATCTCGTCTTAACCGATGTGGTGGGTTTCCTCGGACACCCGTTTATTTATTTGTAAATATACAAAAAATCATATAGAGGAAGTAAATGCCACCAGTGGAGGCGTTTAAATATGGCGGTGACAACGTTACTCTCAAATGTAATAAATTGTAAAACCTTTCTTCGATGGTTATCATCAAATTACACATATACATACATATCATGACATCGCCTTACGGCCTCGGGATACCCAGCGGAGGGATTTTCAACATGGATTTGACTTCGACAGGTGACAGCGTACCTCACGCCTACTGTCACTATCAAAATCCATACGCTGTTAGCTAAGGCGACGTAACATATTCTGGTCTATATCTCTTATAACATATTGTGGGGAAATCCACTTCAATGGGAACAACCCTTGAGAATCGTCCTGAACGAGAACAACCCGATTTCTTACAACTAAAGTAAAAATTTTCAAATCCTTCGAGAACATTATTTATTCTTTTGTTATTTTTAGAGCTCCCGCAGTAGCTCGGCGACCCTAGCAGTCGAGTGAAATATCTTATACGCGCCACACGTTCCTGTACATACTAAAATGATTATCCTTGGTGTTAAACCCCTTTCTTTATCTTTCCTCGCGCGCCCTAAAATATACTTTAAAGTTCCTTTATTCCTCCTTATTAATATTGTAAATAAAATGTAGGAAGTGATAGTAGTGTAAATATAAACCTTTTATTAATTTCATTTCTTACTTTAATTTGTCACCTTTCCTACACAATTGGTGACCCCGACCTTAAAAATGTAAATAAAATGTAGGAAGGGATAGTAGTGTAAATATAACCTTTTTCTTAATTTCTTATTTTAATTCACCATCCTTTCCTACATAATTGGTGACCCCGTATTAAAATGAACATACCGCAAGTTCCCAAACTTTATCATATTATTTTACAACAATGGGCGCATTTATACAAAACTTTTTTTGGCGCACTTATACAGAAAATTTTTAACGATTCCTGGGAACCGCTGTTTATCGCCCGGAAGTTTAACTCTGCACAGCCGCAAGTACCTGCCCACGCTTTGTCTATGGATGGATCTCACTGCCCCCACCGCATCACTACTTTCTGCGGAGGGCATTTCTAATCATACCTGCTCTACGCGCTAAATCGTCGACGTCTGGTACAGCATCACGACTGCCTATCATCCTGCCTCCTAAAGAGGCTACATAGGCAGTTACATGCCGCAACCACGTCGCACAACACAGCTCGTCGGTGGATCAAGCCATTTCCACTAGTGCTGCTGGGACTCCGCAGCACCTGGAAGGCCAACTTCTGCATATATTTCGCAGAGCTCGACTACAGAGAGCACTTCTCATTCCACCGACCTCATCAACAACATATTCAGGTTGCAGCTTTACTTTGCAACTCGCAGTGGTATGGAAGCAGATCTTCCTACTACAACACAACACTCCATTGTGTGGACGAAAGCCATTTGCACTAGTGCTGCCGGGATTCCGCAACACCTGGAAGGCCAAATTCTGCACACATTTTGCAGACTCCTCACTCCACCGAACTCATCATCGACGTCTCCGAAACTTACCTCGTGATCCGCATTGTAGTAAAGGAAGCAGATCTTTCTACTTACCAAAACATGCCAACGACGTCTCATTATTTATCCACAAGGAGAAGCACAAGTTTGCAACCACAAGCCTCTATTAACTTGCTTACCTGGAAGCAACATATTCATCAACTAGCACCAACCAGATGCCTCCTCGACTCCAGAAGTGGAGGCACTGCCTATTTCCTGCTCACTATCGCCCGTAGCCAGCTACGGTCTCAGCAGGGGAGTATATGTCGGGAAATCCACCTCAATGGGAACAACCCTTGAGAATCGTCCTGAACGAGAACAACCCGATTTCTTACAACTAAAGTCAAAATTTTCAAATCCTTCGAGAACATTATTAATTTCATTTCTTACTTTAATTTGTCACCTTTCCTACAATATAAATTAATTATATTTATTTCATTGAAAAAGCCTTATCTTAATTATTTGTTAATATCTAGTAGAGGAAAATAAAACAAGCATATTATAATATAAGAACCTACATTTATTTGTAAATATACTAAAATTCACATAGAACTAAATGCCACAAGTGGTGGCGATTGGGATAAAATTCGTATCGATTGCCACCAGTGGTGGCGCCTGTAAAAATTATTCCCATAGGCCACCACTGGTTGCGGAGATGGTGGTGGCGTATGGGTTCCCATACGCCACTGCTCAACGTCCTATATCGGATCTATCTATTCCGATAGACATATGGTTTGTATTAGGTTGGCTAAATAAATTTTAATAAATGCCGCTATCTTGAGCCGAGCGGTGGAAGTATTGACGCGCTGCTGGGCCTGTGGGCGATAGCGTGCCAGTTAGCAGTAGGTATAGACAGGACTTCCATCCTCAAGTCAGTTATGCCTTCACGGCATCGCTCCATTGCTTACGCGGCCAGCGGATGGTCATCGGTGGCCGTATAAGCAAGCAAAAAATAATACTTAAATTTTGTGACGGTGAAGGTGTACAGCTTGTAATGATGCCCCTTCTCTATTTTAGAGAACACTACCAAAAAAAAAACTTTAAATTATCTTCTAATCTGTGGTAGTAAACTATTCCACAGATTAAATTAGAGTACGTACTATTCACAGTGGTGACGTGACTTACATGTTTTCACCGTAACATAACGGCTACGGTTTTTTTTTCTTAATAATCCCCTGATGCCTCGGCAACAGGGTTTCCCATGCCGACCAACGGACCCAGGGGGGTCAAATACCCCGCTACTACTACTACTCTTGTTAATAACCCGTTTATTTATTTATGTAAATCTTTATTGCATACATAATACAAAAGCGGACTTAGTGTAGACTTAATAACACTAAAACTCTTGTAACGAGGTGGTAATTGTTATTTCTCGTGATTGTAATATTTGTTGATTTTTTGTAGTAGTTTTTATCGTGATTGGTTGCGCATTCATAGTAAGGTTTTTATCGTTGTTTTTTTGGAATTTATGTTGTTAACCTCGTTTTAATGTAGTTATCGGTTTTTTAATAATGTCGTGCTCTCCGACTAGGTGATATGGTGATGGGTTGCGCTTCGTTCCGTGACGGTTTCGTAGTTCATTCTCTCTAGGGTTTTTATAGTTGTATATTTTTTTTCGTTATTATGTTGTTTAAGTTTCCGATTTTTCTTTGTTATTTAAAAAAGGTAATAAAAAAATATTTTAATTATTATGTTGTTTGGCCTATATTTTGTTTTATGACTCATAGTTATGGTTTTGATGTAATTTAGTTAAATGTCATATCAAAACGTTTTTTACTATAACTATTAACCCCTGGCAGTGCTTGTACTTAAACGATAGACATCGATGATGCCAGTCGAAGTAATTTTAACTTTGTTAAAGAAACTTCGACCTTATAGACAATTGCATTTTTTGATAGAATTCGATGGTTTGCCGTGTAATAAGTCGAATGACATAAAAAAAATAGGTGAAACCCGAAAAATGATCATAAGGTCAAAAATGTTTTAGTTACTCGTCAACCGTTGGCCGTAAGCCTATTGTGTTTGTACTCCAATAAAAGGAAATAAAAAAATATAGCCTTTTTTTATATGTGGGACAATTTACACATATTGCTCTGCGGCAAAAATTCTGTTTCTTATAACGGAAACGCTAGCTTGTCAAAATAACGAAATCTTTTATAAATGCATTGGAAATCAACAACATCAATAACTAAAAAAGGCATGTACTTTATTCCTTACGTTAGACGTGCTTTTGCTTTGACAGTTTTCAGTATTCCGCGTACAATTGTACCTAAAGGATTTCATTATTTTGACAATCAAATTTTATGAACACCTCAAACCATGACTAACTGTACAGAAAAACGATCTAATATTGATATTTTGCTATGGGTGGGAATCGAACCCACGATCCCCAGATACTCAAAAATCAATCTTATGATTATTTTTCTTAATTACATTTTTTAATCAAATTGTTATTACAAATATAATAACCGTTATTAGTTATTCATGAAATAACGACTTTATAACTATTTACGTTTTGTAACGCTCACCTCTACTATTCACTTTTTAGGTTATTTTTTTTAATTAAAATGTAAAATATGTATACCTAATTAAATTTGATATTAAAATCCCTGTATAGGTAATTTTATTGACCTAAATATTATAGGATATTGTCGTATCGCCACTGGCTGTATAAAGGTTGACGTCGTTGTACATATAAATATGCACCTACACATTATTTACTAGTTATTTGTTCAGTGCAACACGCATAAAGTAATAATAATATGTATATCTATACATACGGAAGGCAACACAGGCGAGCAATACCAGCAAACTAAAATTTATAATATGGCAGTATACTGGTATATTAAAATATACTAAGTAGACACAATCCCCCTTATGTGAGGTTGGGTTCCGGCTAGGAAATATTCCTCGTTACTAGGAACATGATTACGGCGGACGACTACGCTTTTGCCGCTGACCTTCGCTATACTATAAAAATATAGGTAGTAGTCACTCAGGCACATTCTAATTCATAGCAGTTAATACCCATAAAAGTTTTTGAAATTCTTGCTCATTTTTGTGAGAAGCCACTTAATAGTCAGTTCTTAAGCACAAGCCAAATATTGCAGTACATTAACTATTGAGATGAAAGAATATTACCGTGTAATTGCTTTAAGTCAGATTTTTTGTTAGATATATAAATGCCAAATTACTCACTATGCTTAATATTCCCATGCAAATAGGCAGTGAATGACTAGAGTAAGTAGTGCGGGTCATTAAAAATCTTTACCTTCTAAGACAATACCTTACCTGTAACTCCAATATATTGTTAAAATAAAATGTGTGCTGCAATTTAGAATTAACAATTTTATATTTTATTCTAATAAGGAATTTATAAAAATGCATAAATATATTTTATTCAGTGACATTGTGTTGTGTTGGCTAATTGTTAAAATAAATGTACCTACTTATTGAATTTAATAAAGTAAAATAAAAACTGACCACTGAAAAGATTTTATTTCCTTACTCCTTGACAATACCCTTAATTTATGGTAATGCCATTACTGATGAAGGCTCTATTTAAAAATATTTTATAAACCAGGTTAAGCCTAACCCTGATTGTTTTTTTATTTTTTATTCCATACTTAGTGGAGGGATTAACCCATTCTCATTTTGCCAATAGTATTTAGTTTAAAAGGTTCTCAGAAGCAAAAAAGGTACCTATGATGGTTTTTATATTTATTC
This sequence comes from Monopis laevigella, assembly GCA_947458855.1. Classification (NCBI taxonomy): domain Eukaryota; kingdom Metazoa; phylum Arthropoda; class Insecta; order Lepidoptera; family Tineidae; genus Monopis; species Monopis laevigella. The sequence goes on along the minus strand of OX381577.1, from coordinate 16,759,066 downwards.
CATACCAATGCAATAGGGATAAAATTGAGTTTATTTTTAACTAATTGGTTTTATGAAATGTTTCTGAATATAGAGTTGCAAGTGTTGTAAAATTTTTAGTTTGATTTTCTACTTGTTTCATTTTTATTTAAAGTTTGAACCTGGGTATGGGTGTAAATGTAAACATAGTAATATTATTAAAATAATATGGCAAGACTAGTACTACCACATTTGGAAAATTAATCCTTAAATATAAGTAAATATATCTACCTCAAATTATAGGTATACTACCTATACCGGGTGAATTTGAAAGGCTGTACTTTGGGTTAATATAAGGTTCTGCTAATCAAATCGAACAACTTTTCCATGGAACCATGTGTCACAAATGAAAAAAGCTTCCCTATACAAATTGATCATTTTAACGTCATAAAATTGCATTGAAACCTATGGAGAAGGCAATTTTTTTTTTCAATTGCGACAAATTGTTTCATAGGAAAAGTTGAAAGTCACCATGTATATAAATTAACTGATGGGAGACCTTGAGGAGACTCTTATTTTTAGAAAAGAAAATCTGTATTTTGTTATTTTTTATTGTTTTTGTACAAATCTTTGGAACCAAAATTATTTATTGTGTTTAAAACAAGTTCAAAAATATTTATATATATATTACAAAATCAAGAGTGGAATAAAAAAAATATATTAAATTTATTTCCATGTTCTGTACTTGATTCCATATTCAATTCATTTATAAGAATTAGACCAGGTAAAAATGTGCGTTTCAGGTTGTAAAATTGTTATTGATAGCTTTATTAACAAAACTGCTTCAAAATAAACGATGAACCTGAAACCCCCATACATCAATTGTTAATGGTTGTTAAATATGTCTGAATAGTTTTATTTGCCACCCTCCCATGACCACACAATGGCACTTGTACCCACATATGGATTAATAAGTATGTATATCTATATAGTTTACTTACTACTCTGCTTCAGCCAGACTACTCAATGAACCTCATTTACCCACATGTATGGTTTAATAACTTATATTAGATTACCTACACTATGCATGATATGTGAATGGGCAAAGTTGACCTACTTGTTAATTTGCTTTCTATAATTTTGAAGCAAACCTTGTTGTCCGCTTCAAAGCATTGAATTAGTACTGAAGTACTATGAAAAAATAAAAGTAGGTACAAAACTATACATATATACAATAACTATACAAATATATTTTTTTTATACTATTTTATTTATTTATATACAAAAATATACTTAAAACTATTTTTTCCATGAACACAAGTGTTTAGTGATGTATACTGGAGAGAATGGCCGGTATCATAAATTCACCTGATCTGAAATTAAATAACATTATTCTTAGCTTTTAAATTAAGTAAAAACATTGCCCAACCTATGTAGCAAGATTGAAATTTATCTTACCTCTCACTATCTTGGTGGCTATGCTACTGGGGCAGTCAGATATCAATGCCCAAATTAATTGTTTGTTTTTTTAATATCTGCCTGTACCATAATAGATTATTTATGTAATGCCCACATGTAGGTATATATTAAAATTTACATTGCTGTATACCCATTGTCTAAAGTAGGCTTTTATACTCTTTCATGATTACTGTCATTGTATTGAAGATGTTATAGCCAGATTACTGTTTCATAGTCTTGTTGGTTATGCTATTGGTATTGTTTCAGGGGGTTGTGGGTTCCATTCCCACTTTATTACAGTAAACAAATAATGTAATATTAGTGTACCTATGTTGAACTATAGACTGCTTTGACATGGGTGCTTATAAAACATAATATTAGCAATAATACAAGTTACAACTGTTCCCGTTTACCTACACTTCAGAATATTTACAACCATACCTAAATACTCATTTATATTCAATAGATACCTATGTAAATTCTGATTAAATTTAGATATTATTATACTTTTGTATTACACCATATATAAAACATACTGCAAACCTTGAATGTACTGATTCCCAAATCTTCTAGCATTGACATTAAGTTTGCCTATGTACTTAATTTGTGTTACTATGAGTAAAGAAAATAATAACTTAACTATACCTACTTAGTATAAAAGTTATCCCTTCTCCCACTGCCACACTTCAGCATACTAATTTTATAAAGGGTTGAGAATTAGTAAAGATATAAAAAGTTTTGATAGGTACCTATATATTAAATAAACATGGTGGCCGAGTTGGTTAGACCTCAGACTTAAAAACACTATGGTTTTTAGCTCCTCATTTCAATCCCCAGTGTCTAGTCAGTCTATAGTGGCCCAGAGAACATGTTAAGCTGTTGGTTCCAGTTTTACAAGATCAAGTAGTAAGTTTGAGATGACAAGTAAAGCAATTTTATATTCTGAAAGAATCTTGTGCCTACCCAAGTTTTAAGATGAAATTGGTATGTAGATATATGAAAATAGCAATAGCCTAAATGCTGCATGTCGGATGCACATTCATAGAGATGAACTTGTATATATTTTTATTTTATGAAGATGGTATGCATAGTATGCTAGTGTCGCCCAATACATATAATGCGAAGTCTATAAGGCTTTAATTTAAGTAAACCAAGGTATACCTACTTTTATTTGTGACTGAATATTAGATAGATGCCTTTGTTAGCTGTTTTTGCTAGATGCTTTCCTTTTATTAGTCCATTTTGTATTTGTAAAAAAGTATTTTTTTTACTGTGTGTGTCATTTGCTCCTAAAAATCGTAATATATAAATCCAATATCTGTTTGAAGTACATTTATAAACGTAATAAAACTTAATGCGTCTTTTTGTTGATTTTACTTTAATTTAAATAATATTTTTATTAATTTATTACTGTTTCAAAATGTAGGTTATATTTTTGTTTACATGTATGTTCCCTCCCTCCTTTAGATTCTGAGGTTATCATATACCTTTATTCATCTCTTTCTTACGCATTGTTTTTTATCATTAAATAAAAAGAGAGAGCAATATAAAAAGATGTCCGATTAAAATTTGACAACCTTACATAAGAGCGGATTTGGCTTGGCATAACACTCGGTTCTCTATGGTACCTGATTTCCTTCAATAGCAACAAAGAGAGGCGGTTACAAATTTAGGTAGGTACAAATTTTGTATCCGAAATATTTCCCCGCGCCAAGTTGACGCACCCCAATAATCCGTGCCCAATAAATCGCAGACAAATAATCCGTGCCCGGGCTTGAATTATTTGTCCGCGTATTATTTGTCTGCGTTTTATTGCCCTGAGAGAGCTTGACTCAGGCCAATATTTGGAGGACCAATAAATCGCAGACAAATAATTCGGGCCCGGGCTTGAATTATTTGTCCGCGCTTTATCGGTCCGCGCATTATTGGCTCCCTTTTTTATTTCTAAATGAAATTGATTGTTATTATCATTATTATTTCCGTTTTAGAAGAATTATCATGTTTCTTGAGTTATTAGTTCGTATTTAAGTGACCTATAGCTTCAAAAATATATAATATATAACCATAAAATTTGTGGATATTTTTAGCACAAAAAGATAAACTTTTAAGGTTCATGTGGGTGTCTTAGTCTTTATTTAATAGTGACAAGCTATTTTATAATATTTATAGTTATATAATATGTCTATTTGCTTTACAGAAACCCTATAAATTTAACATGGATTCTGAATAAGTGAACCTAACTAAGCTAACATGGTCAGCAAAGCATGTTTAGCTAGTTTATACACGACGCAGGTCACACAGTCTATAAAATTATTCCCACTTATAGATTAGACATCTTGGTACACTAATCTCGGTACTTAAAGAAAAAAGGACATATTGAACTAAATTCAAAGGACTTGTTGATCTAAAGATGCAGATTAAAAACATTCTAAAGGAACACAACATGATGCCAAAAATAATAACTATATCAAAAGCAATATTTAATTAATAAAATAGTGAGATCATGATTGCTCAGTGATAATAACTTTGCTCTAGTTGCAAAAATGTTTTAATAAACCAGACTAAAAACTCAACACATCAAACAGTGTAGAGTCAAGTCTATTCTATCCACTGTTTCATTTACCCACCTCTCTAAAAACTACCAATGTTAAATGGGTATAATAAGTACATCAATACAACAATAAAAATAATCCACTTTGCTAGCATGGAATAGATATAGACTTTAGACATCTTCAATTTCATAAAAGAATACTGGACATTACATTTTTTTATAATAAAATTAATAACTTAATATTGTGTATATACCTGTACCATTAAATAATATTGTTAATTAAATTATATATTAAATTATTCATATTTTATTTATGTAATGTACCGAGTAGGTACATTATAAACTATCTAAACTATCCTATCTATTTATGAAGCACCTAAATAACTATATTTAGCATATTGATATTTTTAGAATTACATATTATGCTGAGTACCCTGAGGTAATTTAAAAAAAAACTTCTCGAGAGCCTGTTTTTATTTATTATTTACATATCACAATATGTAACAAAAACATATGCTACTTTCATGTGCTATTTTTACTTGTGCTCTAGCTATGTAAGCTAAGTAGCTCAGCAAAAATAATCTGGCAGTTCCATACATTTCAGTCCAGTAGGTACTGAATAAATTATTTCAAGTTTTTTTCTTGCTTCAACAAAGGTGGTTTCTGAAAGCTGTTCATATTTCTAAATAAAAATACTCTACCTATAGGGTTTTTGGTTTCCAATTTTATTAAGGACTCAAAGATACTGCAATGTCACCTTATATAAATATTTTTATTTATAACTTCATCTAGAATTGTGATTTAAAAAAAAGATTTTGAATAAATAGTATTCATGTTGTTTTCCCCGGGCTATGATATTATGTTAAGTAATTAAAAAAGTATGCACCATACACTGGCTCAGAGGTTATTCAAGGATGTACCTAGGTTTTATTTTATTTTATCCTGTCTTACAATTTTTTTTAAATATTTTAACAAAATTATGCCCCATACACTAGGTCAGAGGCTATGCAAGAATGCAGATTTGGTTTCAGTGTGCCAGAGAGCTCCTGTATTAATGTTTTTTCCCCGGGGTTGTAAAAATATGTTAATAGGTAATTAAAAAAGTATGCATCATACACTAGTTCAGAGGTTATTAAAGGATGTAGGTTTTTTTCCTCATCTATTGTCCAGTGAAAAATGTCTACAATAATAGTAGGTACCAAATAAGTTATCACTGTGTGGTTAGTCAAATATATAGGAAGTGTATGGTTAGCTTCATGCAGTGCACTCATAATGACTACACCACATATAGGAATGGGTGAAATATTTATTCACAATACACTGTGTGATTTTTATTTTGGTACAAGTAACTTTTGATCTAGGAGGAGCTAAGGGAGTGTGATGATAGAAAATGAAAGATATATCATTATGTTTATTGTTGATACAACAAACTTTTATAATTAAATATGTTTGCAACTTTAAAATATGTACAAAATGTTTTGGTTTGAAAGTCACTCTTAACTTATAATTACTTATCATCACTGTTTGTTAGTAAAAATCCACTTGTCCAGTAAATTGTTAACAGTAAAAGAGTTCACTATGTCCTTTTAACTGGCCCAATCTATACTTATACACATAATTATCACAATATGATGACCACTATTAAGTGAGAGAGTAGGCTAATGCTTGAAAGGAGCTCTTTGTCTGAGTGTCTGTCGCCTCTGTCCACAACTTGCCAGCAAAGCTATCACCCTGTCGCGTCCCTTTTCTGTACGAACGACGTCGGCAATTTTTGAGGAGCCTGCCTTCATGGTTAACACACACATATCATGGGTGCCTTACGGCGCCCGAGACCGCCTAGACGGCCCCAGGGTACCCAGAGGTTTTTATAACACCACGTCGTAGCCGATGATATGAGTCTACACCAAACAAACGTCGATGTCGTCGATCTTAAAAACTCATATCAGTTCGCAGCATTTGCAAAATACGTTTGCCTATTTTTCGCCATCGTTAGCGATTTAACACAAAGAGAGGAGTTCTTTTTCACTGCAAATATCCAACTTCTATCACGCACATTCACTTATTGGTTCATATTGACGCATTGAATCAATTGAATGAGTTTGAGGCTTGTAAAATATGCCTAAAATGTCGACAATGTTACTTATTTAAATAAACACTCATTATTAAATATATTTTTAATCTTTTTTCCTTCTAATTCACTGGTAACGATGCTGCAACTGTTGATAAAAAGGTACAGTTGTTCAATCGCCAAAATTGCGGTGCGTTTAATATCCTGAGCATGCTGTGCAATCTTCGAACAAAAAATCACTGAACAAATAAGTAAGAAGCCGCACTTAGCCTTTTTTGCAGCTGATGAGCTGAAGCGACAACGTGGCCAAACAGGCGCAACTTTTGTAGATACATTTTTGACATCGGACTCACTTTTTTTTAAATAAAAATATAGCATTGGATGGACATGTAATTTTGCCATATAATTTTTTTAAATTATATATTTATAGCACTGGATTGACAGAAACGCCGTTTTTTTTTAAATATAGCATTTGCATTTTATCGCACTTATGCCAAAAGTTTTTTTTAAAATATAGCATTTGTAAATTATCGAGCTTATGCCAATAGTTCTATTTATAGGTATTGTATCAAGCTTTACTTACGTAATACGTCAGTGATGTAGGCTCTACCATAAGTTTTGCTTTATATTAACGTATTGTTAATATGTGCGGCACCATGAGGATCGCTTTATTTAAAAAATTAAGCGAGTCCATTGGTTGTGCTTTATGTATTAACATTACGTTAATACGAAGCAAAAACTTATGGTAGAGCCAATAATTTTCAAAAACCAAAATCGTTACAACAAATAAGAATTCATATTTTGAATAAAATAAATGTCTATTGCATATATTTTAGGTTGATTATTAAAGATTTCTTATTTAATTGTAAGAAGAGGAGATTTAAAGAAAGGCTGTCGTTCAGTTAATTTTTTAATTAGTATTACTATATTTCTTAACTAATAATAGAGAGACTGATATATAAAGAAAAAAGCACAAAAAAACTGATTAAAAAAAACATTTTATAAAAGTAACACAAAAAAATAATTGCACACTGCATGGGTGCCTAAGTTCTGACAAAACTATCAAAAGTCAAAATCATTTATTTCATGTAAATCTTTATAGATATTTATGAATAGTAAAAAAAAAAAAAAAAAAAAAAGTTTAACAATCAGGTCTTAGAGTGCGTTTGGTTAGGCAGCTATTCATTAACAAAAGAACAACAAATATTAATTAAACTTGACACGATGGAATGGAAATCTTAATATGAAAATTACTACCGAACCGAACACACACTACATAACCAACTAGTGTATTACAACTAGGTGGTTACCTGATTCCATTGACCTGTCAATCATTATCTGCCATACAAGAGAGCCACCAAGGCGACCAACTTCACCGATCATATCCATGCCTTAAATATTTATTGTAAATAAAAGGTAAGTAACCAATCACATATAAGTATCGGTATTTTTAAGGGCATAAACACTAACTGTAAAGTCGATCCCCTCAGAGACACCCCGGAGAAAAAGAAACCAGCAAGTAAAAAACTCTAGTGCTTCACACAAACTAAAAGAGGGGCACAGCTATAGATTGACTTATGCTATATAGCATATATATATATATAATATATATAGCAGCATACTCAAAATGCACCGCACTGATCAGCATGCGTAGAACACCCTATGGCAGATTATTTGTTACTGTAACAATGTACATAACTACACAGTATACTATTAGTATAAATTAAGTATAAATAAGTAGGTAGGTAATCATCAATGATTACCTTATCCAAAGACAAAATTTACATAATGTAATGAAAATAAATAATGTAATATAAAATTATTACAATATCAGAGATTATATAACTAAACTAGGGTAGATTGTACATAAGCAATTTGTTTACTAGTTGCGAGACCTCAATTGCATATCAGGACGGTTCCAGACGTCTTTATCGTTAAGATAGTCTTTTACACTATAGTAAGCCTTATTGATTAATATGTGTTTTATACAATTTTTAAACTTCATTTCACTCAGATCTATAATGCTTTTAGGTAATTTATTAAATAACCTTATACTGTTAATGACGAAACATTTATTAGTTTTTTGCAGTCTAAACTTTGGTATATCGATTTTATCTATGTTTCTTAAGTTTAAATTATGTCTATCGCCATTTTTACTAAACATATTTAAGTTTTTCCTAACGTACAATAAATTCTCATAAATATATTGAGATGGTAGTGTCAGTACATCAATCATAGGAAAGATTTCTCGAAGAGGATCACGAGCTTTCATGTTATATATTGCCCGAATGGCCCTCTTCTGTAGAATAAAAATAGTATCAATATCTGCCGCAGATCCCCACATTATAAGACCATATGTCATTATACTGTGAAAATAGGCGAAGTATACCAGTCTGGCTGTTGCAACATCAGTTAATTGTCTGATTTTTCTGACTGCATATGCAGCAGAGCTCAATCTATTGGATAAAGTATTAATGTGAGCTTTCCATTGAAGTTTTGAATCGACTGTGATCCCTAAAAACACAGTGGGAGTCAACAAATTCCAGATCAGTACCACCTATCTTCACTGTGGCATTGATATTAGATACATTAGGCAACGTAAATTTCAGGCACTTAGTCTTCTTTGCATTTAAAACTAAATTATTTGCCATGAACCATTTTGAAACCATTTCCAGAGTGTCATTTGCTGCCGATAATATATTATCCTTCCTACTAACTTTAAAAAGTAGGGATGTATCATCAGCAAATAGCACTATCTGCGCCATCTCCTGTACCATATGTGGAAGATCATTGATGTATACTAGGAACAAGAATGGGCCTAAAAACATAAATAATGAATAACAATTTACTAGTTGTTATTCATTATTTATGTTTTTAAATTATGTAAAAAAATATTCATCTATCTTTTTCTGAGTAGGTAGGGCATTCTGAGTATTGGGCATTCATCACCAAAACAGCTTGATCAACCAATGCAGCAAGTAGGATTCTACCTTTCCCATCTGTAAAGAAAAGTTAAGTTGTTTTAATTTTATTAAATAATATAAAATATGGAACCCCTCTGTAGACTAGTGGTTGCGCCTTTGGGGTTGTATCCGGAGGTCAAGAGTTCAATTCCCACCCATGGCAAAAATATATTAGTACGTTTTTCTATACAGTTATGGTCGGGGTGTAATATGTAATATATCATTCTTACTGGTACACATAGTACTAGTTTGTGACCTGGTCTATGAGTACGTTATTATTATTAAGTTAACCTTAACAGTAAGTCATAAAATGCATTATTATACATAAAAAAAACTAAAATATTATTGTATGTAACAATCCAGACTCTTATCTCAAAATACAGATAGAAAAGACAAAGGTTTCTATACTCTATACCAAAAATACAAAAATGTTTTATTCATATAAGGTTTACATAACATTTTGTAACAAAACCCTTCTTTTAAGTTTAAAGAAAACTGTGTTAGAAGGGATCCACTCTTTCAACACATGATTCTTCTTATTAACTTATTTGATATTATATTATTTATTATATACGTGGTGGCCGAGTTGGTTAGACCTTGGACTTAAAAACACTAAGGTCCCTGGTTCGAATCCCGGTGGGTACCAATGAGTTTTTAATTTAAAAATTTATGTACATTTGTTTGACATCACCACTATAGTGCCTCGGAGAGCACGTTAAGCTGTCGGTCCCGGTTTCACTATACCAACTGGTGAAACTGTTTATAGATGGGTTATTGAGTCTATTCAAAACATCGCGACGAGCTAGCCACTTGTTCGGTGTAGTCTCATACCATCGGCTACGACGAGGTGGGATTAACACCCCTCCGCTGGGTACCCTGGGGCCGTCTAGGCGGTCTCGGGCGCCGTAAGGTACCCGTGAAGATATATATATATAATATTATATTAATAATTGGATTTATTTATATTATTAGTTTAGATTAGGTTTTGTACCATCTTTTAAGTATGCATTTGTACAAAATGTTTGCAGTAAAGTTTATAAATAAATCCCTAGGCCAACTGATTATGGAATCGTGATTTGTCTTTGACATTTCAGTCGTCCGATATTTTGACTTAATGATCCATTTATAAACGGTTTTACAACTTTGTATAGTGAAACTGGGACAGACAGCTTAACATGCTCTTTGAGGCCCTATAGTGATGTTGTCAAACAAATGTATATGTATATTGTTTTAATTAAAACTCATTGGTGGGATCATCATTAAGTAGGAATTTAATATTTCAGACAACCTAAAACATTGCTTTAGATATTCTCATTTATGGACATTGTAAGTTTATTTACTATAGTAAATAAACTTACAATGTCCATAAATGAGTACATTTGAAAGGGTTTACCAAAGTACATGCTTTACCTTATATTAGCCCAAAGGCTAATGAGTATATTAGCCCATAGGCTAATATGAGGTTCTGCTGATCAAATCAACCAACTTTTCCATGGAACCATTGTCGCAAATGAAAATAATTTTGGCTTCCCCATACAAATTGTTATTTTAAACACTACTAGTTTGTATGGAGAAGGCCCTACCATAGGGCGAACGGAGCGGCCACTCCAGTGCCCTCGGGAACCTCAGTGGACAAGAAACTGTAGCTCTACCAGAAGTATTTGCAAACAGTTTCTACTATTGTCGGTAGTACCTACTGTCGACAATAGTAGAAACGAATCAACCAATAGGATCGCTTTATATTTCAAATAAACCTCTATTATTTGATGAAACCTATCAGTCTAATCTAAAAAGTTTTTAGTATAGTCACTACTAACTATAAATAGCGTGAATTCTTCAAGGGTGCCTTCAAGGCCGAATCCTAAACTACAAGAAATAGCGAAAACTGCTCAAAGGAGTCTCGGGGCCGATTTTGATAAGAACTAAAACTGCATCATTAGATTTTTGAAAAAAAAATTGTTCTAGTCCGGAATCAAACTGGTTGATTTTAAAAAAAAACTCACCTGTATTATTGCACCAGCTTAAAGTGTCGCTTATAATGATTTATTGGTGGAAAGTAACTTTAAACGGTAAACTAAGGAAAGTGCTAATTTTAAAGAAAATATGTTTACTGTTGTTAAGCCTAACTAATAAATTTTTCGAAAAGATGAAGAAGAAGCAATTATTTTCAATACATAGCTGAATTGTTTTTTTTTTTACTTTTATTTTAAAAATTATGACGTTGTTTTTATGTGACTTTGTATGACCTATTACCTGATGGTAATAGGTCCTATATAATCCATGAATGGGGTCGATCAATTCATTGTTGTTTAACAGCATTGATCGCTTCTACTATGCCGGTTAAAAGATGCGGTTACGAAACGGGCGGCGATAAAGACGAGTTCGCGTTACGAGTCTACTTTAGTAGCCTCGCTGCTTTATCGTAAAATTAACCGCCCGTTTTTTTCGCAACTACACAGTACTACAACTAACTTTTAGGAAAGGAGACTACCACCTCGACAAGAAATCAATGCCTGTCTCCCGAAAACCGGTAAACCCACAGCCTAAAACCGAAACATGACTAGGTCACTTGAAGGTTTTTGCATCTGTATGATTTTGTATGTCGCTACAATTTCAATGTGCATGTGTTTAGAAGAACTTTATTTAAAAAAAATTGATTAGTTGATAAAAGAGTTAAAGTAGACAAATTTTTATAAAACTTTTTGAATTATTATTTTTTAAATTAAAAATGAGCACTTTCCTATAGATTGCCGCTAGATATTACTTACCAGAATTATATCTTTATAAGCGACACTACAGCTGGTTCAAAATACATGTTTTTTTTTACAATAAAACGGTTCGATTCCCGGCTGGAAGAATACGTTTTAAATTAATCTAATGATGCAGTTTTAGTTTTTATCAAAAACGGTCCCGAGACTCCTTTGAGCATTTTTAGCTATTCCTTGTAGTTTAGGATTTGGCCTTGAAAAATTCACCCTGAATATAATATATACAGGCTGTACTATAAAAGGGCCCTAAATATTGATGATGACAAATTTTACTGAAAACATCCTTTAGTTTTAAGAATATACACATTATTTTTTCTTGAAAATACAATTGCCATACCCGGGTATCAAACCAACTGAAATCCAAAATTAAACACCTGTACTTTTATTGCACCAATCAACAGTCATTCATAAGTTTCAAAATTTATTTTAAACAACATAGTATTAAATTTTAAAAAAAATGTTTTTGCATAAATTAAAGAAAAACTAAGAAAATCAAAAGTAAAAAAAAATATAGGTACCCATACAAATTATTTTAACTATCTTTCAATGCTATTTTACATATTTAAAAAAAAAAAGGTTTCCTTTCAGTAAAATTTGATATTATTAATATTTAGGGTACTATCCCTGCAATCAGACATTTTTGGTAGGGTCAGGTAGATATAGATTTGTTGTGTGCAAATATATATATTTTACATGTTTCGCGCGATGTTTTGAATAGACTCAATAACCCACCAATAAACAGTTTCACAAGTTGGTATAGTGAAGCTGGGTCCGACAGCTTAACGTGCTCTCCGAGGCACTATAGTGGTGTTATCAAACAAATGTACATATTTTTTTAAAATTAAAAACTCATTGGTACACACTGGGATTTGAACCAGGGACCTAAGTGTTTTTATGTTTAAAGTCTAACCAACTACCTACACCATAAATATTTAACATTACACACAAATTGCCTTTGTCACAAACTAAGCTCTAGGCTTGTACTATGTGTACCAGCAGCAATGATATAATTTTAAAAACACCCAGATTATGACAAAGTGTACAAAAAAATGTACTATTATTTGTTTGCCATGGGTGGGAATAAAACCCACAACCTCCAGATACAACATGATGATTAGTGGGACAAAATTATTTCTGTAATAAGACTTTCCCCATATACCTCCTATTCTCCCCTTTTTACTTTTGTTAATAGAAACCTCAAGTACACAAACAGAATACACACATGCCCACTATTTTTATAAAAATAAAAATAGTATATAGGACAACTACCAGCTTTTGACCGTGGCTTCGCACGCATTAGTAAGTTTGAAAAAATAAATGTACTTAAGTAGTTTTAAAGTTTAGTAAAAAGTTTACATATAATATCAACTTTTAAACAAAAATATATATATTCTTCAAAATATTTTAATATACCCTTTGATTATCTTTGCTCCATATAACACTTATCTATCTACTATATCTGGTGAATTTATTTATTCTTCTTAAGAACCTCTTAAAATATCAACCTAGCCAGGGTGCGAGGATATATATCAATGGATTTATTCGTAAAATCATTCATTTATAACATAATATAGGTATTCTTTGAGGGTAGCCCGAACACTGTAGACGCGTGTTTATATTATATTTGTCAATTTTATTTTTTGTTTACCAGTTAGGTAAGGAATTATAATTTTATAATAGTATAAATACAAATAATAAGTAAACTAAGTCAAATATTGTGATTTTAATAAATGATTAAGAGGCAGCTATTTATAAAAAGGTTCCTTGTTTACTTGCTTACTTACTTACATTCTTTAACAAAATAAATAACTAATACGTACCTAATTAAAATTAAAACTATTATAGTGTTAAAAGGCTTTCAAACAATAAAAAATAATTATTTGGATATATATCTGATATATATCAAAAATGCGATTTTTTGATTTTTATTATAAAAATCGGATTTTTTGCACCCTGAACCTAGCTATAGGGGGTATATATCTGCACCCCTCATAGCTATATCAAAAATTGATATACCCTATGTCCTTCCCAGGGTCTCACTATCTCCATACCAAATTTAATCTACATTGGTTATGTGTATTAAAAATTACGTAATTTCCATACCTTTCATAGGGATATATAGCTATAGAGGGTGTATATATCTAACACCCCATAGCTATATAATAAAAAAAACCCTATGTCCTTCGCAGGGTCTCAAACTATCTTCATACCAAATTTCACCTAAATTGGTATCGCAAAAATGCTTCATATACATTTAAATTCCCCTTGAAAAACATTACAGATATTTTACCTAAAACATATTTTGTGAGAAGTTTATTATGTATACCTAGGCATTTAAAGATCCAAACTTTAAATGCCTAGATCTAATAAGCCTCAATTATAATAATTTTGAGATACCAGTAGAAACTATTCAATATAGTTCTTATAGTAACTTACGGCCTCCAAATTTTAATTTGTTACTTGTATATTAATATTTAATTTACAGCCATAAAGTTAGTCTAAAACGAGTATAATGTTGATTTTTGACACATTGACAAGGGCCGCCATCTTGAATTTCAAAATTAATTTGAAAATTAAATTTACAGCCCTAAAGTTAGTAGAAAACGAGTATAATGTCGATTTTTAATACATTGACCATGGCCGCCATCTTAAATTTCAAAATTGATATGAAAATTGAATTTACAGCCCTAAAGTTAGTAGAAAACGAGTATAATGTCGATTTTTGACACATTGACCATGACCGCCATCTTGAATTTCAAAATTTATATGAAAATTGAATTTACAGCCCTAAACGAGTATAATGTCGATTTTATGCACATTGACTATGGCCGCCATCTTGTATTTCAAAATTGATATGAAAAATAAATTTACAGCCATAAAGTTAGTAGAAAACGAGTATAATGTCGATTTTTGACACATTGACCATGACCGCCATCTTGAATTTCAAAATTGATATGAAAATTGAATTTACAGCCCTAAAGTTAGTAGAAAACGAGTATAATGTCGATTTTTGACACATTGACCATGACCGCCATCTTGAATTTTGAAAATTGATATGAAAATTGAATTTACAGCCCTAAACGAGTATAATGTCGATTTTATGCACATTGACTATGGCCGCCATCTTGTATTTCAAAATTGATATGAAAAATAAATTTACAGCCATAAAGTTAGTAGAAAACGAGTATAATGTCGATTTTTGACACATTGACCATGACCGCCATCTTGAATTTCAAAATTGATATGAAAATTGAATTTACAGCCCTAAACGAGTATAATGTCGATTTTATGCACATTGACTATGGCCGCCATCTTGAATTTCAAAATTGATATGAAAATTGAATTTACAGCCCTAAAGTTAGTAGAAAACGAGTATAATGTCGATTTTTGACACATTGACCATGACCGCCATCTTGAATTTCAAAATTGATATGAAAATTGAATTTACAGCCCTAAACGAGTATAATGTCGATTTTATGCACATTGACTATGGCCGCCATCTTGTATTTCAAAATTGATATGAAAAATGAATTTACAGCCATAAAGTTAGTGGAGAAAGAGTATAATGTTGATTTTTGACACATTGACCATGACCGCCATCTTGAATTTCAAAATTGATATGAAAATTGAATTTACAGCCATAAAGTTAGTGGAGAAAGAGTATAATGTTGATTTTTGACACATTGACCATGGCCGCCATCTTGAATTTCAAAATTGATATGAAAATTGAATTTACAGCCCTAAAGTTAGTAGAAAACGAGTATAATGTCGATTTTTGACACATTGACCATGGCCGCCATCTTGTATTTCAAAATTGATATGAAAATTGAATTTACAGCCCTAAAGTTAGTAGAAAACGAGTATAATGTCGATTTTTGACACATTGACCATGACCGCCATCTTGAATTTCAAATTTGATATGAAAAATGAATTTACAGCCCTAAAGTTAGTCGAAAACGAGTATAATGTCGATTTTTGACACATTGACCATGGCCGCCATCTTGAATTTCAAAATCGACATGAATATTGAATTTACAGCCCTAAAGTTAGTCGAAAACGAGTATAATGTCGATTTTTTACACTTTGACCAGGGCCGCCCCATCTTAAATTTTAAAATTGATATGAAAATTTAATTTGCAGCCCTATGAGCGCGATTTCACTAGTCGGGTACGCACACAATGTTAAAACTTGCACATATATATTCATGGTGTCTTTGAAAGGATTTACTTTGGGCTAATATGAGGTTCTACTGATCAATAGGAACAACTTTTTCTATGGAACCATGAGTCGCAAATAAAAAAAAAACTCCATACAAAGTAGTAAACTTTTTGAATATACATCCTTAAAGTAGTCATTTATTAAACTGTTTTATTTTAAATTAATTAATTATTATAATTTAGAATATTATAAATGTATGTGTAAAAATATAAATATTAATTTTATTTTGCAATCAGCTTTTTTTTATTATTGTCCTGAAGGTTAAGCTGTCAGATAATGCCAAAGGCCTTAAACCATTAAAAAATCAATATCAAAGTTAATTAATTTAAAAAGTCTATCAGATTGTACTGCAAATCTTAAATTCACATAAACGCACAAAAAAATCATCAAAATCAGTTCAACTGATTAGGAGTTCAGTGACATACACAGACAGAAGAGTTGTATGGATATTCAGATATATTAATAACCTGCCTTCACCTATGTAATATTTGAACAAAAACAGTATAATATACATATAGATAAAAAAAAGAAAACATACCATTTAAATCCACATTAAAAAGCGGCCCCAGCTGTGTGGTTAAGTCACTGCGCTGCAACTGATAACAAGGTTAAGCAGACCACAACAAGGCCGCCCTGGGATGGGAGACCGCTTTATACAACAAGGCTATTTGATCATAAACACCGCAACAAACTCGCCACTTGTAAGGTTTTGCCTTCGAATATAATCGGCGAAATGAGGACAGGTTAATCCCTCCGCTGGGTACCCTAAGGCCGGTTCTCAGGAGCCAAATAGGCACCCATGATGGTATTTATATAGTGGGCCCGAAGAGGTTGGTCCTGAAAAAAAGTTACATATTTTAACGACTCTTTCAATAAATTACTATTAATTCAATATGCAGAGTATGCAGACAGACATTTTGGTCATACCATTCAAGGACTTTCTAAGCCTGTTTAACACTACATTACCTAAATACAGAGTTACATAGCATAATATAATTAATTACAAAAATATTTAATATCTTTCATTAAAAAAAGTTACAAGGGTAGACAATATGGCAGACAAAAACATTATTTTGGTCATGTCATGGACTTTGCAGGCCTTTACTCTTAGGTAGATTCAGAGTTGCTGCCTGTAAGGGAAACCTCCCCGGGTTTAAAATATGTTTTTAACCCTCAGAACTAATATTTATTCAACAAAAACTTTAACATTAAGTGTACTAACACAAACAGTTATTAATTATTAAAATGAATGTTTATTTTTGTATAGCCTATTTAAAATTCGATTTCTTATTTTTTTAAATTCTATGTAAAAAAAAATCATTAACCTTTTGTTGAAAAGGCTTTGCCCGTCTTATCATTTGTACAAAAACAGTACATAGTTTAATTATTTCCTGTCCCCCACCTAACCTATTAGAATTTCAAAAAATACAAATTGTTATTGTTCCTGTTAAAATAAACCAAAACCTATTTTTGCTCTACCACACCTTTCCCTAATAGAATATCACCAAATATTAAAATATATGTCCATTAAATTATTGTACAAAATGTACCTATACTAATTTCATTATTCAATAAAATAAAAATTTCATTCCCCTATTGAAATTTAGGAAATTATTGAAACACTTGGCATTAATTTTATTTAAAGAGTATACATTAAAATATTATGGTTTTTATACCACAGTGGTGAAAAAAAAAAACCCTTTTATCTTCCCCTTATTAAATAATTTTAATGACTCCAATATCGCATAATAATGTGTAAAATTTACATTATTTTTTAAGCTAAAAAAGTAAATTTGTGAGACTGGAGAGGGAGCTAAAATTAGGGGTTTTTTGGTATTGAATTACGAATGCTATTAAATCATAGATTTTTTGTACAAATTATGACGGGCAAAGTCAGTTAACAAAGGCAAGTGTAAGATGCCTAAATAATTGAAACAATATGTTGATGTATCTAAATAATTTATCATTAATTATAGTTTAAGATTGAATAATTTAGTTATAAATCATTACATTTGTTGGTGAATAAGTATGTCAATTGATTGTGCATTCGCCACCAGAGGGCGCTGTATATTTTCTGACAAACGAGGGACTTCGACGACGGCATTGTGTGTAATGGCGTCGTAGAAGTGAGTCGTTGATTGTAAAGATTTGTCGAGTTCTGTAGAATCTATTGTACTTTCGATTCATTAATATATTTATGTAAACAGTTTGAGTTTTATTTAATAATATACCGTTGAAATAATTAAAGAGCTAACAAATCAGAAGTGAGATCGAAACAAGCACGTGCCGACAAAGAGTTCATTATTGTCTACAAATTAAGATAAGTATAAGTTATTATTTATTCAATAATTAGAGAGATTTGGCATTTTTTATATCGCTGTGAGAGAGTAAATGTGAATATAAGTCTATAAAAAAATAAACATCAAAGATTTATTTAATTTACAAAGGAAAATGAGCTAACATTTTTGGGAAGAATGTTCAACAATTTTAAAGGGAAATCTTCAATACAAATTTATACTTCACTCGTTATTTATTATTTATTTATATTGTCAATGCCCGTTTCAGAGGACTGAAATTGACATGTCAGACGATGGCAGATTATGGAACATGGTGGACAACGTGAATGACACGTTAGCGTATTCATATCCATGACCTCGGACGCGGTGATCTACACGGACGTGGCGCTCTGCACGGACGAGGCACTATGCATCGCTACGATGACTTGCACGGATGCGGGGCTCTACACGGACGTGGCGCTCTGCACGGACGAGGCGCTCTGCATGGCTGCGATGATTTATATGGTGTGCAACGTCAGTTTATAGGTCGGCACATGAGTGTCGAGCACAATGAATGGTGTGCAATTATAATAAATATTGAGAGCACAATGAATGGTGTGCAACGTCAGTTTATAGGTCGGCACATGAGTGTCGAGCACAATGAATGGTGTGCAATTGTAATAAATATTGAGAGCACAATGAATGGTGTGCAACGTCAGTTTATAGGTCGGCACATGAGTGTCGAGCACAATGAATGGTGTGCAATTATAATAAATATTGAGAGCACAATGAATGGTGTGCAACGTCAGTTTATAGGTCGGCACATGAGTGTCGAGCACAATGAATGGTGTGCAATTGTAATAAATATTGAGAGCACAATGAATGGTGTGCAATTGTAATAAATATTGAGAGCACAATGAATGGTGTGCAACGTCAGTTTATAGGTCGGCACATGAGTGTCGAGCACAATGAATGGTGTGCAATTATAATAAATATTGAGAGCACAATGAATGGTGTGCAACGTCAGTTTATAGGTCGGCACATGAGTGTCGAGCACAATGAATGGTGTGCAATTGTAATAAATATTGAGAGCACAATGAATGGTGTGCAACGTCAGTTTATAGGTCGGCACATGAGTGTCGAGCACAATGAATGGTGTGCAATTATAATAAATATTGAGAGCACAATGAATGGTGTGCAACGTCAGTTTATAGGTCGGCACATGAGTGTCGAGCACAATGAATGGTGTGCAATTGTAATAAATATTGAGAGCACAATGAATGGTGTGCAATTGTAATAAATATTGAGAGCACAATGAATGGTGTGCAACGTCAGTTTATAGGTCGGCACATGAGTGTCGAGCACAATGAATGGTGTGCAATTATAATAAATATTGAGAGCACAATGAATGGTGTGCAACGTCAGTTTATAGGTCGGCACATGAGTGTCGAGCACAATGAATGGTGTGCAATTGTAATAAATATTGAGAGCACAATGAATGGTGTGCAATTGTAATAAATATTGAGAGCACAATGAATGGTGTGCAACGTCAGTTTATCGGTCGGCACATGTGTGGAGGTGTGGAGCACATTAAAGGATGTGCGGTATATATAATCAAATGTAAGTATGTAGCACAATGATGCGTTTTCTAAATATTAACCTGTGCAGAATATGCATTTTAATTAGCACTATAAATGATGTACCTACTATATTTATTTTATTATCGACACATGCGTGGAACACAATGGATCAAGTTTATCGTTTTAAGTCAGTTAAATATATTATGTGATGTTTAAGTTATTATCGATACCATGTATCGAGCACAATGAGTCGAGGCTGTTCTAGTTATTAGTAGTTGGTTCTGTAATAATAACAATGAAGATTGTATACACCTTAGCACAACAGCATCGATACCCTCGATACAAATCGACAAAATCGATTTTATGAATTCATTCTTAAACTTCATTATACCGACTGTCAAATTATATCGATGTGGTTAAGCTAAGCCCGCCTAGCATGTTTGTTTTATTATCGATACATAAGTTATTTGGCAAATTAGATTGTTGGTAACATCAAAAGTGTTTGTAACAGTCATTGACCACCCAAACGTCCGCGGATACTTTAGTATCCAGTACACTTAAACAATGCGGCATTGCTATAAGCATCATCTAGTGAGTTACGTCGTCTCTCTTTAGTTTGTTTTTATAATATCACAGACAATGATAGTACTTCACTAAATAATCGGTATTATGACAAAAAAATATAAAAACTTTCTTTTCGTACTATTGCATTGGAATTAGAATATTGTTGAATTATATCTCGTAAATAATATTTCCTGATATTATTAAACATCAAAATGATCTTGAGGATTTGTTTTTTAAGATTACAGCTATATTTTATTGTATGTAATCCTAGTCTAAATAGAGGGTCAAAATTGTAGATATTATTAGGACGAGAACAATGGCCGGTTTTGACTGGTTTTTTGTGTTTTACAGTTTACTTTACATTCCTTTTAATAAAATAATATCACAAAAATATATAATAGTTCACTATTTCCATAACCATATACTTATATTATAGAAAAGTATTAAGATGTATAATATCTCAATAAATAAAAAAACGCATGAAACTTGATACCGCGACCGAAATTTGAGAACAGATATCATGGTTTATATTCATCGCGTTCCGACCTCAGCATCGCTGCCACGGATCGCTGGTTTTTTAGCCAAGGTCGTTTCACCGCGCGAAATGTTAGCAATTCAAGTTACCATCAATCGTTCCGCGAACAGAAATTTTAACACGAAAATTAGCCTGGCTACTTTTTAACAGATGTTTGTTTACATGTGAATCTACAAATTGAAATTTAATTAATTATTTTATATATTTATATCTGTTTTAGTTTTAAAAGTTCGATTAAACCTAAAAAATAAATATCGTGCAACTAAATTCAGTTTTGGTATGTTTGGTTTAGTTTGAGGTTGTTAATTAAATTAATATTGTGATATTATAAAATTATCGTATTTAAATAATAGTTAATTAAAAAATATTGATTTATTTTATAATGATAATATTTTTAATTTCAATTATTTAATTCAAAATAGTGCTTCTTGTCAAAAAGTGACATCGAAAATCCACACCGATCGTTTCCGAGCTGCATTTTAGCATCGCTAAAAAAAAATTACATGGCTGTTGAAACGGGCGGTCGCGCTGGTTTTTGAAGTCAGCACGAAAAACTGCCCGCGCTAGCTCTCGGAACGCAGGGATTATTAAAGTATCGCGCAAAAACGGGTAGCGTATGACCGCGCGAACCTCGGACGTTAGCTATTTTGGTTTCGCGCGCTGGAAGTTGAGTGGTTAACTACTGATTTAATTTGTTAATTTGGAACACCGACGAAAAAATCAAGTAGAGATTATTGATTTGTTAAAAACTAATACTTACCTGTATGTTTCCACTTAGTGGTGTTTATACCATGCTGTAATTATAGCATACATAATATTAATTATTACAGCAAAATTAGTTATGAAAAACTAAATTTAATTAATAAAATAAGATTATACCTAAGTAACTTGGACTGAATAGTTGAGTTATAAGTTGTTCAGATAAATGACAAGATATTCAATTTTAACACTTTTACATCCATAGATAAACAAACACTCGCACCCAAAACAAACATACATGCATACACACATACAAGCACTCACTAACCCAAAAGCACGAATACAAATTTCGCGCGCCTTACAGTGTTAAATTTATGGTATTGTAAAATCAAAATTCTACATGGCTTAATGTTTTACTAAAATATTTTGTAAATAAGATGTGCGAAATGCTGTTTAATTAAATAAATAAACAATACATACACAGTACGTACCACGTATATAAGGCAAGGCATATAATTACTTAATATTAAGTTCACGAGGACGTGAACTTTTGTCAGGATGGACGAGCTGTAAGATGCCTAAATAATTGAAACAATATGTTGATGTATCTAAATAATTTATCATTAATTATAGTTTAAGATTGAATAATTTAGTTATAAATCATTACATTTGTTGGTGAATAAGTATGTCAATTGATTGTGCATTCGCCACCAGAGGGCGCTGTATATTTTCTGACAAACGAGGGACTTCGACGACGGCATTAGACATGTGACAATCACCATTTTTTGAGGATAGAATCCTAATTCGTTCAATCGCAAAAACGATTGGATTCCCAGGATTCTATCAAAAATGATCCAGAGAGCAGTAAAAAACTTCCATCAATTACGTTAGTCATACATTTGGTATCTGAATTGTAATTAATTAGCTAAAAAAAAAAAAAAAAAACGTCATCATCTCCAAAACTTAGATTTAGTCATTTGGTATCCAGAATTAATTAATAAGCTAAAAAAAAAAAAAAAAAAAAGGTCATCATCTTCAAAGCTTGTTTTAGTCATTTGGTATCCAGAATTAAATGATAACCTAAAAAAAAAAAAAAAAAAGGTCGTCATCAAACCGTAGGTTTAAGTAGTCCTTTGGGTATCCTAAATTGGTTAATAAGGTAAAAAAAAAAAAAAAAAAAAGGTCGTTATCATAAAGATTACGAAACAATTGAACGATATATAGATATAGTCGATTGAAAAAGATACAATAGGGAGATCAAAAGATATATATGGTCGATTTATGTAAATTATGATTGATTGATTATGATATGATTGAAAGATAAAGATATGATTGACCGATATAAAGATATGATTGAACGATATAAAGATATAAACGATTGGTAATGATATGATTGAGCGATAAAGATATGTTTGAAAGATTTCAATCAAAAGTACCGAATCTTTTTTTGGATCGTGATTTATTATCTCGGTCACTTAGAAATACCATATCAAAATGATTGAATCATTCGCGATTGTCACATGTCTAGACGGCATTGTGTGTAATGGCGTCGTAGAAGTGAGTCGTTGATTGTAAAGATTTGTCGAGTTCTGTAGAATCTATTGTACTTTCGATTCATTAATATATTTATGTAAACAGTTTGAGTTTTATTTAATAATATACCGTTGAAATAATTAAAGAGCTAACACAAGTAAAATGTTAAATGCATTTACTTACCAAAATGACAAAGAAAAATTTTCATCAAAATACACTATTCTCACTTTTACGCACTTTCACTTCAAATGAACACTAACATTTTCCATAACAGAAAAACTATTATATTTTAGGGTTAATTAACAAAAATAACTATAATTCTACTTAATTTTTAACAATAAATAAAAAGTTGAATTACGAAAACAAAAAATACGAGAAGTTACAAGCGCCATTTTCCGATTTTTTTCACGAACGGGGTCACACGTATTATAAGGTAGATTTAAGTCGTAGCCCGCGTTATTTAAAATATAACAAAAAAAAACGAAGGAAAAACACAAATAAACAACCTATAGTCTGTGAGCACACTCTGTGCACACATAAAATAGAGTACTACGACTCTGTGCATGCAATCAAACACATAAAAAAAAATCTGTCTTGACTATGGTAAGTGTCCGACCACTGCAAAAAATATGGAAACAAATTTCTACAAGGAGAATAATGTAGTTCGGGCTTTTCGTAATAGATGTCTCTGATCTTTTTTTAAACTTGCCAGATTAAAAAACAAAATACAGTGACATTACTAATTAAAAAAATAACAACTCAGTTTCCGGATCCTGCCGAATCCGTCGTTCGGCCGTTCGGTGAACTTCGGACGACTTCGGTCAAGTTCGGTCAACTTCGGTGATTGTTGTGCGCTTGATGCTTGAGTCTGTAACTCTGTAGATATATTATTTTAAATTACGTACTTTTAGTATTCTTAATTCGTCTCTGTTTGGTGTTCGTATACTAGTGTATAGTGTGTATAGTCGAGTCGAGATTTTCTCCTCCGTATTCACTGCTTCAAAAACAAATTTTTAGAGTTAAGTGAAGTTGTTGTTGTTGAAATCATGCCAAATAAATCAAAATGTTGTTGCGTGGGTGGTTGCAAAAGTTGTGGTAGACTGTATCATTAACAGCACGGTAAATTTATTTTTAAAAAACTATTGTAAAAATATAAACAACATATGTGGCAAAAGGCAAATTGAAGACGAAAACGATTATGTGTAAACTTTAGGCAAAAATCATTTTAATAAATCGAGAAAAAAGTTTTTGTTTGTTTTATTTTCTCATATATTATGAAAGTTACAAATATAAGTTTCATAAAAAAAACATTTAAGCTGATTTGTACCAGCCTGTTAATGTAATGTAACGATTAAAATTAAAAATGACGTCGAATGCTATTATGCTACGTTAATGCTAATTGACATCGACTTGCAAAATAAATTTGGTACTTTCGACGCCATTTTTAATCGCTACATTACATTATCAGACTGGTACCACTCAGCCTTAAGATCTATATATATATATGTGTATATATATACGTATATAAATAGTTGACCACCAGCGCCATCTATTGAAGCATGGTCTAAACATTTCGATTTTCTTTCTGTTGTTCGGGCTAAAAATAAAAGATGTCGCTGCTGTTTCGTTACTCAAAAAAACCCTTGAGTTATCACTCTATTTCTAGTATAACAAAGTACTCTTTGATCCTGAGGCGAGTGAACTAAACGTCAAAATGTAAAAGCATTCCAAAAGTTAAGCTAGATCGCCGCGTTTCCGCAATGAATGTGACATAAACATATCGAATAGCTGCCCCGCCGACCAACCGCGTGCCAATAGCAGGCGGGTGAAGCGCGAGTGGTTACAGGAATTAAAAAGGTGTAAAAATAAGCGTTTACGAGGCAATGACAATGCAAGTGATCGACTATTGATCTACGGGAATTGGGCCCCTGAATGATCGCCAATATGGTTTTCGCCAAGCAAGATCAACGGGTGACCTTCTCGCGTTCATTATGCATGTTTGGGGTGAGGCAGTGGATAAATGTGGGGAGGCCTTGGCAGTTGGTTTAGATATTTCTAAGGCCTTTGACCGCGTTTGGCACAAGGCTTTGCTCTCCAAGCTGCCTTCTTATGGATTTTCGACGCGGCTATGCAACTGGATATCCAGTTTCCTCTCTGATCGTGGCATTAGGGTCCTAGTAGATGGCGTAGCCTACGATCTATTGATGCTGGTGTACCCCAAGGATTAGTGTTGTCTCCTTGTCTTTTTCTTCTGCATATCAATGACCTGTTGTCATGTGGCAACATTCATTGTTATGCAGATGATAGCACTGTCCACGGTCGGTACTTTGCTCAACGTCCACCTAGCCGCGTCCAAACAGAAGAATTCAGAAAGGTTTTGGTAAGTGAGTTGGATCAAACCCTGCTAAAGGTTTCGACTTGGGGTTCGAGAAACTTGGTGGAACGTGGCGTTCCGATCTTAACCACCATCAATTATATCGAGAGCATTGCAAAAACAGCTTCAAAAAACTTGTCATCATAAATAAGGTGCGTCGGTTTTTCACACCCAGGTTAAGCATAATGCTATATAAGGCTAAAATTCGACCGCGTGTGAAATACTGTTCGCATTTTTGGGACGGATCTGCCAAGTATCTGTTATCTGCTCTCGATACCCTGCAGAAGCGAGCGACTAGAATTATTGGAGACGAAAGGATCAATAAAACCTTGGAGCCGTTGCAGCTTCGCAGGGATGTGGCATCGTTGAACGTATTTTACCGCCTATACCATGGACAGTGCTCTGAAGAGCTTTTCAACATTATTCCCCCTTCCCCTTTTCGTTACAGGACAACACGCACTGGTTGCAAAATGCATATGTATACCGTGGCGGATGTACCAACTCGTACCAAACGTTTTGGCGATTCATACATCTGCCGTACTATTA
The DNA here is from genome assembly GCA_947458855.1 of Monopis laevigella. Taxonomy (NCBI): domain Eukaryota; kingdom Metazoa; phylum Arthropoda; class Insecta; order Lepidoptera; family Tineidae; genus Monopis; species Monopis laevigella. The sequence continues at coordinate 16,732,975 of OX381577.1, read as the reverse complement.
AAATGTGGAATGCCCTACCAGCTTGCGTGTTTCCTTCCTCTTATAACCTAGAGTCCTTTAAACGAAGCGTGAATAGGCATCTTAAGCCGGCATAATGAGGGCAACCAGCGGTGCACCTGTATGCATCCGCTTGTTGCTATCATTCCTGGACATTGCATACTGCTTAACATCAGTTGGATGCAAGGTCACATGCTGAGCTCTTATAAAAAAAATACGACTACCTGCACGTATCCTAGCATTTTTATAATAAAAGTCTACCGTTCGTTTTGGGACATAAACATGTTCACAACGATCACGATGTATATTTGTGCGTTTTTTTTGAGATTTCGGCGGCAAAAGTGTCATTGTGATCTGCCACATTGGTCGTTTTTTTTGGCCCAGAATGCTACCGTGAACTGATCACAATGACCCAAGTCGATAGGTGAGGCGTTGTGAACATATTTTGACATTTGTGGTTGTGACAGTTGTTGTTGTTTTAAACGTCGCAGCCGCCTTACATTTTTAGGATCAAATTTATTGTATTTTAAATCGGAATGATTTTTAGAAAGATTTCGCAAATAAAATTAGTGGATTGTACGATTTAACCTATATTTTACTTGACAAGTGACAGTTGACAGATTGGTGATAACAATGCGTTCGATTTGGACAGTGGTAATTGTGGCATTGTGAGTGAAACTAACCAAAAAAAACGCAAGTTCGCATAATGTCATCATGATCATTGTGATCATGTCTCATTCCCAAGACGAACGGGCCCAAAGTTTTACTTTCGACTCTCGCTCTTGACCGTTTATAACATGTACAAAAAATATACAAAAAAAGTTTTTAAATATTTAATATTTAAATTAAATGCTAGTAAAATACAGAATTTTATATTTTCAAATCATGTATCAAAAGTATAACCCTAATGTAATCCAATTATAATTAAACTATGAAAACAAATTATCAATGAACAAAATTATACAGTACCAAATGAATAATGTTATATTATAATATGATTGGGGTTTCTGACTTTTTAAAAATCATTAGATTATTAGCAATGACTATTAACCTCAAGGGTTTTTGTATAAAAACTCTATAATCTAATTTATGCACAAAAGAAAAAAAAACTTAATTCCAAAGATCTCCAGACCTGCATGCATACTATAGCATAGATATACTTATACAAATATCTGCAGGCCATTTACATTTTAGCTAAGATTAGAATAAGTTACTACTTCTTATTGCTATGATAACTTAATACATTATAAGTATTATAATTATATTTCACCCTACCTGTCTTTTATATAGCTAAAGGTTTTAATTAAAGGAGAATAGGAGAAAAATATTCAATAGTAAGAGATATCCATTCAAGAATAAAAACACTAATCAAAGTGAATTATGGCATTCAACGATACACGTTTTTTTAATAATTTGGTTCGAAATCTAATTTAACGACTGTGTATGCTACCAAATCACTTTTTAGTCAAGCGATTTTAAGCATCTCCATACCACCATGGTAGTTAATGAAAAACACCATGCCGACATAAAGATGTCTCGGGCAGCATTACTAATCTATATTCAGTAATCTGCAGTCTTTTAGACTGAGTTGCAACTTGCACCAAAGTGTTCGTTAAAGTAATTGTAACGATTTAAATTAAAAATGGAGTCAGATGTAAGTACCCAATGTCATTCGAAATTCAAGATAAAACTGGTAAAGTATATTCGACGCCATTTTTAACTTTAATGGTTACTATTACTATAACGAAAACTTTGGTGCAACTCAGCCTTAATAGCACATCAATTATAATTACTATTTAATACCTTGAGCTTAGTTTGTGACCAGAGCAATGTGTAAATTGTCCTACATATAAAAAAAATCATTGGTATGTAAATTTAGCCCAAAGCTTTCCATTCTCCTTTATTATTTAAGTAAATGTTACGACAATAATTTAGGACAAAATGTTAAAAATATTTATTAATTTTTATTCATAAAAAAATTGTGTTTTATTTAAAATGGTGTTTTATCTCTCACCTGTCAAAAGTTATCATTGGTAAGAAAGAGACGAATCACGGTTTGAAGTAACACACCCAATAAAGTTTTTTAAGAATAAAATAAAATTTGGTTATTTAATTATATTATAAATATAATCCTATTATTAAAAATTTACCAATAAAAAACATCATGTCTAAGGATCGGATTAATAGTCGTTGTTTAGACAACGTCATTGCTTGGAACTGTGGGGCTATCGCAAAACTGCAATGGTAATCGTAGTGGGGTTCATTTAGACATTTGAAATCCATTAATGAACATCAAAACATCAATTCGTATCGCAGAACGCAATGCGAATGGATTTACAACAATAATGGATGGAAATTCATTATCATTGTAAATTAATCCCATTGAACGAACGAAATGTGATAGCTCAGCTCATACAGATTAGAGCGATCGCGTAACCTTATTGACTTTTGAGAATGATATTCATTGCCATTTTTAAATGTCAATTAAAGTAGGTTACTGTTGTCCAGTCGGCATACATATCATTTTTTTTTTCAAACAAAATATAAAATAATAAACACAAAATTTGTAATAAAATCAGAACAAGGTGACAGTTTTATATTCCTCGGATATTTTGTAGGAAATTGTTTTGGATTCGAAAATAATATATTGTTTAAAAGACAAACTATTTTGTATTTCATTCGTATCATTAATTAATAATAATCTGACATTTACTGAATTACGAATTTACTATTTATGAAAAACCGTAGCAAAGCAACCGAGTGCGTTTAGATTCATCACAAGTTACGTTTTGTTCGAGATTTCCTATTAGGTATGATAAATAAAATCACAACCTATTTCTATGGGCTCTTATTCAAATTACAATTATTTTTAAGTATAAAATTACAGTAGAATTGAATACCTACTGTAACATTTTAATAAATTTAAAGTAAATAATATTTTTTAGATATTTGTCATGTACCTACTTAATAAAAGAAAATGCAATTGAATGATGTCGATTTTTGAATGCCATTACGATTCAAATGTTTACGCGGACACTCCTATTTTCTTCAATGGCAATGACAATGGCGATACAAATGAACTTCATTCCCATCGAAGTTACGCGATAGGCCACTGATATATATATTTTTTAATATGCAGATAAGCACTTGCTTAGCAATGACTATTAATCCGGCCCTAAGAGGCATTAGTTACATTTTCCTGTTTAGAATTACAGCAATAATAATAATACAATATAAGCAATAATTATAACTTTTATAAATATTACAGTTTAGTTTTACATACCTACATTACACGAGTTTTCATAATAATATTAATCAACATGTTCCTTAGATATTTTGTTTTCATTGTTTGGACCATTGACATTTACTTGGTTTGCGAATATATTTGGTCCACCTAACTGGACAGTTTCTGGCATTGAATACTCTTCATTTAGTTTTTTAGCTAAAAAGTAAATCTCAGCCAGTGCAATGACTAAAGCACAGATAACACCCAATAATAAACGAAATCCAAAATCAAGATTTCCAACGATCCATTCCACTCCACGAAAACCAAATAGGAAGCCAGCAAAAATTGAAATTATAAATTGACCGACGGCGATTAACTGGCGATTCATGTGTTTCACTGAAACGAAAAAAAAAATATAAAAGCAACACTAGTGGAAAATATATTTAATAATATATATAAAACTAGCGGCCCGTCCCGGCTTCGCACAGGTTTGTATAACTTTAACTATATGCTCAGCGCACGCCACGGAAGGCCTCAGAAACGATACTTTTCCCCCGTTTTTAAAACATTTTTGGTTACTGCTCCACAACTATAGGACCTAGCGTGATATTATATAGCCTATGTTACTTCTGAATAATGCAGCTTTCTAATGGTGAAAAAATTATTGCAATCGGTCCAGTAGTTTTTGAGTTTATTCATTACAAACATACAAAAATACAAATCTTTCCTCTTTATTATATTAGTATAGATTAGTATAGATAGTATAGATATGCAGGATATTTCACACATATTGCCCTAGACCAAGAAAATAAAAATTTTTTTGAAAAAAAAAATATTGGACACCATTTCCACCCATACATGATTACTCCATTTCATTCTTATAACTCGGATCTTTAATTTATTTTTTTGATTGGTTGAGCTATATTTCCTTCATTTTCCAACAGTCATATTCGTCTGAGACTATGAATGGGTTTTATTCTTGTAAATTTTGAATACCTCTTCATTGCTGACAATATTCAGAATTAATACCGAACAAGTTACAAGCTCTTTCGTCTGATTTGTTTCTTAAAAAAACCTATAAATCCTTTCAAAATGAGACATTTTGACAGAATATTGTAATCAAAACCTAAACTTAGTAAGGTTTGTAAGTTTGGCATGGACCGGAAAACCTATTCCCCGGCTTGAGTCTTTAAATGGTGTACCTCTTACGACGAATTACTGCTATCCTATAACCCTTTTGAAGGGGAAACCCCTATGTTAGATTAGCCTGTAAGACTTACTCTTAAACAGCCAGCAAAACTATGGTGCAATTCTTTTTGAACTTTGGAACAGGGAGGGAGAAAAAAATATTTATGGTTATTGCAGTTGATTAACATTGAACATTTGAAAATTGAACAAAAAAAATATTTAAGCTAAAATGACTCTTATTATATTATACAGTAATGTCAAAATCGTTTAAACCCCTAAAACTATGAAGGAGTTTCCCTTTCGTTGGGTTACATTTTCAAAGGCATTTGATTACCTCATTTGGTAAAGTACCCCAAGGTTATGCTTATTTTAATTTCAACAGCGCTTTAAAATAGGACTTTATAATTGACTTTTGAGGTGCAACAGCTTTGGTAAGCAAACCCTTATTAAAAACCCATTCTTAAACCCCTGAAAGGGATATAGGTGCGGTCCCTGCATTTTGGGGATATTTAGTTACTGATTCATATTAAAAAATCACCTTAGTTGTACAACAAAAAGATTGATTATTGGAAAAAGCCTTCAGAGAGGATTTTTAAAACCCATCTTTGTGCTGATGATATGCCGTATATATATGTACATAAACTATATAAATTAAACTTACATTGATAAGATATACTGTCTTCAGGGAATCTCATTCTAACATTATCCACTGTTTTTGTCATTTTCCTGTAATCTCTGGCCTCTTGTTGAGACCTTAATTTAACACACCTAGCTTCTAAATCAGGGTTTCTTTTAATTATTTGATTTTCAGGTAAATTTATTTCTGATTCTTCAAGTAATTCATATAAGAATGGAATATCCTTCTTTCCACTTTTTCGCTCTGTTTGCATGTATATATATAACCACTTCAAATCTTCTGTTTCTAAATATTTATTAGATAATTTAGAAGTATTACTTACATTATCAGAGTCTGTTATACTGTCACCTTTAACCCCATTTATTTTAGTTTGAGGAAAATGCTCAGCTTGGCTTTCATCTTTTCTAATTACATTTGATATTTTTTTAATTAATTGATTGTCTTCATTGCTTAATTCAAAAAATATTTTACTCTTACTAACACTATGGTCTAGTATTTCTTTATATTTAATACCTGTTAGGTTTGAAACATTGATGGGAACTGGTTTTTCTGTTGGGATAGTTTTCAGGAAACTTATAAGTTTATCAGAAGGAATAATCTTTAGTTTTGTATTAACAAGAGATCCTATTTGATCCATGCTTACTTTGTAATATTTAATTTATGATTTAGATCTGCATAAAAATCACGAAGTTCTTCCTCTTTTTCTTCAAATGCGTTATCAATCCTTTGACATTTAAAATTCATATCATCAATAAATTGATCCCATTCTTTTTGTCTTTGATCACGGTTTTCTTGTAGTTTTGTGTGATGTAACTGAAATAAATTGTTTATTTATTTAAGTACAGTATTATTACTCAGTTAAATTTCATCAATTATCAATATTATTTTTATAAGTGTATATTTGTAATTAGTATTTTGACAGCAAAACAGACATTTTAACATACTCCAAGTGCTACTTTCTGTAAAATAGATCTAACAACAAACATAATTAACAAAAAAAACTTCTAGATTTAAAATTTTGAAATATATAGCATACCAGCACATGAGTAAAGAATGAGCCAAGACAGAAAGTAAGTTTAATAAAACCTTGCTGTGATAAGTATACTACTACAAGCTTGAGGCTTGTGTCCTAAGTAGCATTAACTGCTTGTCATGTAAGAGCCAAAAACACCTTGTTTGGTCAGTGCTTGAGCATAGGGTATGTACAACACTACGTCTAGTATTTATTTGCTTATTTAAATTTATTATTTTATTAAGTTTTATTCATATAAAACATTTTTATTTTCCTAAAGAATCCACTAGAAAGTAGAAACTTATATTGTTATTAAATTGGTAGGTGAGGTGTAGTTGATAAACCATGCACAAAAGAATAATTAAGTAATTTTAATAACAAATTAGAATAACTACCTTCTTACCTAATTTGTAAAAACATCTATATGGACACAAAAACATGACTAAAGTTTTGTTAAAAAAAAACTCTTTCATGCTATAACATATATTTATGTATGTATGTTAGCCATACTTATTATAAATAATTGGAAGAACCACTACCACGGAGAAAAATGGGATTTGTAAGGTGAGCCATCCTGTAACCTTCAATATATTTATTGGAGCAGGACATGTGACTTTGTAGCAAACTGGTGGTAAGCAAAACTATGAAAATCATGAATGTTGTTAAACAACAATGTATTGATTGACCCCATGAACAATATATTGTTGTTTAACAGCATTGATTGCTCTCACTATGCTGGTTAAATAATTTCTTAATTTATTAAAAAAATAACCAACCACTTGTGACTTTTGGGTATTTTTATCAATTTCTTCAAATAAATACAATCCTTCAGCAAGTTTGTTATTTAGAATTGATAATGTAGCATCACCAGCTCTTTTAATTTTATCCAATTTATTATCTTTGACTTCAGTAACTTTTTCTATAATGGAAAATAAATTATCCACCTCTCTGTCACCTCTTTTTTCCTAAAAAAAATAATTTAAAGTTAAATCATAATAGTAAATATAGAGACAATGTTCTTAGCCATTCATGGATTCACCATGTTGATGCTGGGTCCAATGAATGGGAGGCAGGAGAGTGAACTTATCTGGACTTGTGACTGAAAAGTTGAGGGAGACAATGTTCTTAGCTATTAATGGCTTCACCGTGCGGGTGCCGGGTCCATTGTGTGGTTCGGAGGCAGGGGAATGAACTGCAGCGACTTGAGACTGTGAACTAGGTTTAAAGGCCTTTTGACCTCTCACCTGCACTGTGTTACACACCACACTACCCTCTCTACTCAACCGAATACTATAGGATCCTGTTAGCTCCATCTTGGAAACACGCTCCTTAAAAGTTCTAACGGCTGATCTTGGAAGGCCAAAATCCTTCATCAATAGACAATGCAATTTTTGATGATTCCCCTGCCTTTCAACCATGCAATGGACCCGGCACCCGCACGGTGAAGCCGTGGATAGCTAAGAACATTGTCTCTCTCTTGACTTCATGTTGTGGTCCTTAGGAAAGTTTGTTACCCACGGAACGGTGAGTTCTATAAGTATTACTTTCTTCAAGTACCAAGAGTACACCAGTATGTCTGGTCTACAGGCTGAAACTGCTAGTTCATCTGGAATTTTGTAATGTGTTTTGTTACAAAAGTAGTTAAGTCTTTCATTTGTTGATAATCCTTTTCTGGCTCTAGCAATACTGAGATTTACAGCTTCACAAATAATTTCTAGAACTTTATCATGTCAGTGCGAATAATGGCCTTTTTCAAGTAGCCTTGCACCCAGCAAGTATATGTCCGGCAGTCCCTACAGCAACACCACACAATGTACATGTCTTATCTGTTGCTTTCCCCCATCTTGCCAGATTATTATTATTATTTTGAGAGGGGCCCTTGTCAAGATTTTGTTGATTATTGTCGAATCAGTGCCAGAACTATTATAGATGATGTCCTAAATTGTAATATTTCCAAAAAACTTGTTGTTTTTATACAAATTTCGATGTTTGATCCCTCCGCTGGGTACCCTGAGGCTGTTTAAATGGTTCTCAGGAGCCAAAAAAAGGCACCAGTGATGGCATTTATTATTGGCAAGATTAATTATTAGGTAACCTTAGAATATATTATATACCTCAGACGTCATAAAATAATTTAATGACTTTTGAATGGTACTTAAATGGTATTTACCTGTGTAACTATTACTTACCTCAAATTCTTTTAACATGAATTTTATTTCTCCATTGAGGTAAGGGCGGTGATCAAACAATCTAGCCCACACTTCTCCAATTTCTACAAATATAGTAATAAATTATTATTGTGTTATCTTGATCATTCTCAAATATAAATAGGTCAGTGGTTGTACTTGTCAAAAGTATAACTTAATCACAATTTAGTAGAACGAAAGGATAATTAATTAACTAATGTAATAAAACTTTATAAGGTACCTATTTGAGTTTACAAAAAATATTGCAAAAATTGATATGAAAACTATCAAAAATCGACAAACCTCGTGACAGTTCAGTCATAATCCACAGATTAAACAATCATAGACAAGAAAAAACACATCAAAAAGTAAGAATAAAATACCCCCCAGATATATAAATCTTTAAAATATATATTTTACCTATTTCAGAACTCAATGAAATTGCTATATTCTGGATGTCCTCATAGAAAGGTGTGGAGATGACCTCGTATTTTAAAAAGTATTTAACTAATATAGCTACACCTCCGTGTCCATTTTTTGCAGTTTTATGATGTAAATGATAACCAGGAATTTTAATATTACTGCTACTTTTAAGCCAAGTCTCATTTAACAGGCAAATATCTATGTTTTCCTCTGCTAAAAAAAATATTAATATGGGTTTTTTTTTGTTAATACTTTGTATATTAAATTGGTGATATTTTGATGTTGTTTTCTTTACCCATAATTAAATTGCTTTAAGTTTATTAAAAGTCTTTCTTTTATTGCATTTGTAGTTATAGGAGTTTCCTCTTTTTTATTCCCTAAATCAACCAAAGTTTTAATTAATGCTTGGATAATGTTTGAATCATTAACTAATTCATTTTTATTTACAAATTCATTCTTATTTACACATTCATTGTTATTTGCTAATTCATTTTTATTTACTAATTTATTCCTATTTACATTAAGTTTTATATAAGAAGGTGTAGGTAGAGCTGGGAAGCTAGGAGTTGATAATGTCTGATGTGTATGCTTATTAGACATAGTGGTCCTTGCAGCATCTGAGTAAGTAATTTTACTTTTCTAACATTTTTTGTTGTTTGATGGGATAATCTCTAGATATTGCCAGATGAGAGCCACCATAATTAGCACATTTAATATTACTATCCGTACCCTTGTAAAAATGATCACCTGCACATTGGCTACATTTTTGAATACCATTACAAATTTTAGTACTATGATTAAAACGTAAACATTTGTAGCATTGAAGCAGTGGGGGTACATACGAAGATACTTTAAATCTCCACTTATCTAGGTACACATACTCGGGTAAAACATCACTCAGGAAAACTACACTTACAGTCTTTATGGGGGTTAAAATATTATTTGTTTTCTCCACAAACCAAATAGCGATAGACATAATTTAAACTTAAGAAACATAGATAAAATCGATATACCAAAGTTTAGACTGCAAAAAACGAATAAATCTTTCGTCATTAACAGTATAAGGTTATTTAATAAATTACCTAAAAGCATTATAGAACTGAGTGAAATAAAGTTTAAGAATTGTATAAAACACATTTTAATCAATAAGGCTTACTATAGCGTAAAAGACTATTTTAACGATAAAGACGTCTGGAACCGTCCTGATATGCAATTGAGGTCTCGCAACTAGTGAACAAATTACTTATTTATTAGAATTATATTTGTAGAATAAACATTAGCTTAGTAGTGTCCGATATTGTAATAATTTAATATTACATAATTTATTTTTATTACATTATGTAAATTTTGTCTTTGGATAAGGTAATCACTGATGATTACCTGCTTATTTATACTTAATTTATACTACAGTACTGTGTAGTTCTGTACATTGGTACAGTAACAAATAATCTGCCATAGGGTGTTTTGCGCATGCTGATCGGTGGGGTGCATTTTGAGTATGCTACTATATATATATATGCTATATAGCATAAGCAAATCAATGGCTGTACTCCTCTTTTAATTTGTGTGAAGCACTAGAGTTTTTTACTTGCTGGTTTCTTTTTCTCCGGGGTGTCACTGAGGGGATCGACTTTACAGTTAGTATACCCGCCCTTAAACATACCGATCCTTATACGTTTACTTATATGTGATTGGTTACTAACCTTTTATTTAGAATAAATATTTAAGGCGTGGATATGGTCGGTGAAGTTGGTCGCCTTGGTGGCTCCCTTGTATGGCAGATAATGATTGACAGGTCAATGGAATCAGCTAACCACCTAGTCTTACACTAGTTGGTTATGTAGTGTGTGTTCGGTTTGGTAGTAATTTTCATATTAAGATTTCTAAATTTAAGTTCTAAATCTGATATCGAGATATAATAAATATTTGTCGTTCTTTTAATAATGAATAGCTGCCTAACCAAACGCACTCTAAGACCTCATTGTTAATTTTTTTTTTTTTTTGACTATTCATAAATATCTGTAAAGATTTACATGAAATAAATGATTTGATTTGAAACGTTTTACTGATATAATTTCATATTCAGATGTTAATTTTTGAAAAAGTGATTTGTTACCAATCTCAGTTGGAACATATCGTAAGACACCAATTTTCTCTATACTACGGGCTGGTATGTAGGCTTTAAAATTATTATTTTCAAGGAAACTATCGTTATTTATTAAATTATTTGCATTATTCGGTTGACCAAAGGTAACTGTCATTTTGTTGGCATTAAATCTTGTCATTCTCTCAATCCCTTTAGTTGGTTTTTGAAATAGTTTAGAAATGCTGATTGGATTTTTATTCCCAAGTTTATCTCCTATTGTACTTTCAACAAAAACATTAAATTCTAATCCTTTATGATTATCGGTGTATTGCCGCTTATATTGTGGCTTAAAATAGGTTTTATACTTCCCTTCATCATCCAATGGTATAATAAGTTTTCTTTTAGGTGGTCTTGAACCATCCGAATCGTCATCGGACTCCATTTTAAGCTAATTAAATAGTGTTTCCACCATTTAAAACAATAAAATTAAAATAAACTTCCGCCTATATTCAAGTTCCCGCCAAAACTCCACTTCAAGAATTGACAACACTCTCTGCGTTCCGACCGGTAGCGCGGGCGGTTTTTCGTGGTGCCATCAAAAACCAGCGCGACCGCCCGTTTCAACACAGCCATGTCATTTTCTTAGCGATGCTAAAATGCAGATTTGAAACGATCGGTGTTGATTTTTGATGCCACTTTTTGACAAGAAGCACTATTTTGAATTAAATAATTAAAACTACAAATATTACTACCTTGGGCCTTACCAAAGAGCCAATCGATAATCGAATCGAAATACCCATCGAAAGCCAAATGTATGAGATTTGACGTTACTCATCGATCAGGCTCTACCCATAGAGTAAAATTCCTATACATTTTTATCGATCGATGCGGCGATTCGATTGGCGATTGTGTTCTTTGGTCACGCCCGATCATTATATAATAAATCAATATTTTTTAATTAACTATTATTTAAATACAATAATTTTATAATATTACAATATTAATTTAATTAACAACCTCAAACTAAACATACTTATTAATTGATTCATGCCATCTAACTTATGTACCACAGAGCACTGTGGTATGTACTACGTACTTATTCATAATCTGTGGTCGATCAGTCAGAGTCGTGTTCGGAAATGTAATACTTTAACACTGGGTAGATTCCTTGAGGGTAGCCCGAAGACTGTAGTCGTGTGTTTCTAGTATATTTTTCATAGTTAAGTTTATAGGATATTATTGTGCAAAACTCAAACCCCCTTAAATAATGCTCTATATTATGCTAACAATTGGCTCACAGACCATGGTTTATCTCTATCACCTTCAAAATGCGCCGTGGTACCTTTCTCTAGACAGTATAAAGTTCCTCCCTTATTTATTAAAATTAATAACCAACTTATTCCCCAACTCACTTCTTTTAAATTCTTAGGCGCTATTTTGGACTCCAGAATGACAGGCATCCCTCACTGTGACTATATATCTGATAAATGTGAAAAATCGATTAATGTCCTCAGATGCCTTTCAGGGGTGTGGTGGGGTTCCCATCCTTATTCTCAAAAACTTCTCTATAATGCTATAATTAGAAGCAATATAGATTATGCTTCATGCTTTCTTCCACCATGTAACAAATTAGCATTAAATAAATTAGATAAAATTCAAGCTAAGAGTATTCGTATTGTTCTTGGATCCATGAAGTCCACTCCTATTGCTGCTCTTCAAAATGAATCGGCCGAACCTCCGCTATCCACCAGAAGACAGTACCTTTCCGATCGGTTCCTTTACAAAATCTCATTATTTCCTTCTCATCCACTAATGCAAAAATTAGATACTCTATCCAAACTTACAAACTTTCCCTATTGGAAAAATAAAACAAATCCATGTCTGTTAGAAAGCTACATGAAGCTTGTTAAGCTGAGGGCCCCTTTATATTCCTCCCACTGGTACCCCATATTTAAATATCCATTTGATTCATTGATGTTCTCCCCCCTAATAGTTTATTTTGATATTGATAAGGAATCGGCCAGAGCTGACATCCTTTTTAACAGAATAGTTCAAAAGAACTGGTCAGACAGACTTTTAGTTTTTTGTGATGCTTCAAAATTTGACAATGAATCATATGTGGGATCAGCTGTGTGGATCCCTAGGTATAGCATTATACTTAACTTTAGAAGCCCTCCCCAATCAACAATTTTCTCAGGAGAGTCTCTGGCTCTTCTGGAAGCTGTCTCATACATTAAATCCCACAATATCAGCAAATCTATTATATTTAGTGACTCCCAGAGCTGCTTGAAGGCTTTATCTGGGAACTCCTTCCGTGGTAATCCTCACTCTCTGTCACTGAAGATTAAGCATCTCCTCTTCCAGTGCAGCAATCTTGGCCTGGATATTGTTCTGGCTTGGATTCCAAGCCATTGCGGTATTATGGGTAATGAGATGGCTGATGCGCTGGCTAAGGAGGCCACAACTTCTGGCTCCCTGGATAATTTTGTTCTGTACCCTCAGGACCTTGGTCCTATTGCTAGAATTGACCAGGTTGTTGCATGGGAAAAACTCTGGTATTCAGATCCTACAAAGGCTAAATATTATAGATCCATCCAGCCAACTATTTGTAATAAACCATGGTTCTTTACAATAAAATACCTGTCTAGACAAGTCACTTCAACAATATGCCGCCTGCGACTGGGGCATAATAGTTCTCCCACTCACCTATACAGGATTAAGGTTAGAGAGAGCCCTATGTGTGACTGTGGCTTGGATGTTGGAACTGTCGAACATTTACTATTTACTTGTCCAAACCAGAGTATTTCTCTCTATGATATCCTCCCTCCCAACATCCCTCGACCTACCAGTATAAATAATCTCTTATCATTGTCAAATTATGACGGTATACTGGCTGTAGCCAAGTACTTAAAAAAATTAAAATTAAAATATTAATTTATTAATAATAATTATCTATCACCAATTGTTATTATACCTATTATAATGTCCAGTTATTGTATGTTGCAGGGCCCCCTTGTGTTTTTTTGTATCTTAATATATAATAGGAGTTAAATTAAATATTTAATTCCTATATATACTCAGTATTTGTTTCTTTTTCAGATCTGTGTGCTGGTTTGTGCTGTCCCTCCCTGGCCCCATTTTAACCCATTGTGACGTTTACCCTTGTATATTTTACTGTTTTATTTTTTATGTGTTAAAATATAATAATCAATGTCATGTTTTTTGACTTTTATAAGTGAACTCAAGTACTTAACTATAATTAACAATCTCAGTGCCTTTTCAACAACTAGACATTGGCAAAGTTACGCGTCAAGCGAAAAGCCATTCATCAAAATAATAATAATAATTGTGCAAAAGTGTACCAATTTTGTAGAATAAGCATTCATATGTAATCTTAAGTGTGAGAAGTGTAGTATTTACGCAGTGATCTCAGTGTTTGTGCTATCTCAATGAATCCATTTCTTCAGTAAAATGGCGGTACCCATTTTACTGTAGATTCTTTCCTCCTTCACTAGACACTGGCATCACTATACCGTATGTTTGCATACGGTCATGTGGCCATTTCTAATTAAAACCTAGTCCTTTCCTTATTCCTTTCCATCCTATTATCCCACTTTCACTTTTGTAATAAAAAAAATTTAATAAATTTTATAAATATTTGAACTTACCCTCAATCAACTAGACACTGGCAAATACAAACAAGAAATTGAATTGAACACTGGGTAGTGTGACAGAGTGCGATAAAAATATTGAAAGATGCTTAGAGAACAAGAGATGCATATAGTGTAGTGACATTACCCAGTGTTAAAGTGTTAGTTTCCGAACACGGCCCAGTATTTTCTGTATATATTAATTAATTATACTCTATGGTCAGTAGTTCGGTTTTTTTCGTGAAGGTGGTAGTGTTTGTTGGAAAATGGTTTTAATTAAATGTAATTTTATTGTTAAATACATTTAAGCTCAAAGAAGTGTTTTTATAATATAGGTACTTAAAATGTGGAAGTTTTCTAGTGCATAAAGTGCCAATAATAAGTGAGTCTATGGAAAAGCGTTGATGTGCAATTAGACTGATTATCAATATATTTATGTGAATGTGTACAACATGCCGGGTGTAATTGGAGTAGGAGAATTTATTGATGAAACCAGGGAAGACTATAGTTCTCCCACTACATCCACTTTTGTGTCTCGTATGCCACAATGTCGCCAAACCATAAATGCTTTGGAAGAGGTAAGCAGCTTCATGCAAGGATTTAATAAACTTTTAACTACTAATAATTAAAAAAAATATTATCATGATTTAACGTAGTATTATCACGCAAAACAAAAAAAAACAAATAAACTACATCGTCGCCCATCTAGTATGTGGGGAACCTGTGTTTGTTTTAACATAGGTGAACCTACGCTGTGTTTATAGCCTCCCTAACCCCATGCAGTGCTTGAAATTAGTATGAATGATACTTTAAGTCATGTTCCAAAGGTAAAATGAACTCATTATCATTTCAGAATGCATCTCATATAAAAGTTTAAAAGCCATAATTTCACTAAATTTGTTCATAAAGGGTTAAATTTGATAGGACTATCATATCATAACCATTTTTTTTATTTGGGTTCAAATTTGTGCTTTTTTACATAATTTCAACGCAATATGTAGGTTATTTAACACATATTGACAAACAAAACAAGGCTTGTACTATGTGTATCAGTAAAAACAATACTAATATTTTATAAACACCTAGACCAAGGCAAACCTTATATCAAAACATACTGACATTGTTTTGCTTTGAGTAGGAATCAAACCCACAACTTTCAGATAACAGTGTAGCTACTAGACCACTGAGGTGGTCAAAAGATGTATTAAATAATAAGCTAAGTTCAGGGGCCTTGGATTAGCAACCAATGTTTTTCAATTGATGCGGTTACGAAATGGGCGATGACAAAGACGAATTTGCATTACGAGTCTATTTATTCTCGCTGCTTCATGGTAAAATCAACCTGTTTCATAACCGCAATCTGAAGGTAGGCTTGACCACCTTCTAAATTCGTCTTTTCGCTGCCAATTTTCTAGCCGTATTAATATATTGTTTAACAGCATTGATCACTCCACTGTGCCGGCCAATTGATGCGGTTACGAAATGGGCGATGACAAAGAAGAATTTACATTACGAGTCTATTTATTCTCGCTACCTAATGGTCAAATCAACCTGTTTACGTAACCGTACCCTGAAGGTAGACTTGACCACCTCGACAAGATTGATGCAAAAGTTTCCTGAAACCTATAATTTAAAAGCCTTGATCTCTCTTAAGTCAACATAGTTTTGAAGATCGTTATGATGCGGACCCAAAGTCCGCATCATAACGTAACAATATCTTCAAAACTATGTTCAAGCGGACCCAAAGTCATTTGAGCCCGTGGGCCCAAGTTTTTCAAGTATTTTTTGCACATTAGTCGACTCGTCCCGCGGGTCCAAATTTTCCGGGCCCAAATGACTGACAACCCCTTTTTTTATTATTTTGAAGATATTTTAAAGAAATAATAGAGTATGTCATGTGATCTTGTGTCTACCTCATGGTAAGCAAACCTACAAAGTCCATGAATGAGGTCGATCAATACATCGTTTAACAGCATTGATGGAGTACACTATGCCTGGCTAAATGATGGGGTTATGAAATGGGCGACAACATAGACAAATTTGATATTTTGAGGCTACTTTAATATCCTCTCTGCTTTATCGTCAAATTAGCTGTTTGTTTCGTAACTGCACTATGAAAGAAGAATACCACCTCAACAATAAATGAATGGCAAAATCTTCTTGTAATCGATCAACCTACAGATTAAAAGTGAAGCATAATATGTCAATTTTCGGTTTTTGCATGAGGTGGTAACGAAACCGCGGTTTCTGAGTCTGATCTGAGTATAGTCGTAATGTTTGATTTAATAATATAATATACCATCACGGGTGCCTTTTTGGCTCCCGTGATCCGATTAAACGGCCTCAGGGTACCCAGCGGAGGAATTAATTAAGTTCTCATTTCGCCGATGGTATTCGGAAACAACACCTAACAAGTGGCGAGCTTTTTGCGGTGGTTATGATGGTATAGCCTCATATGATGGTAAAGTTTAATTTAAATAATAATTAAGCATTTCCAAGACGGGCGCCGACAGGATCTTATAGTATTTAGTTGTATAAAGATGACATTGAACGTAGTGTAGTCGATTTCGTAAAACTCTGTAACCTAATCTCTGCACGCTGCAGCCACTCCCTGGCTTCCCAACCAATAAATGATAGACTATAGACTGCACGGGGAATGCATGGATAGCTAACAGAAAACAAAAGCTGCACTAAAAACAGTATAAACACCGTGAACAGTTTAAAGTTAATCTTAGTACATATTGTCAAAATAAATTTTAAATAAATTAAAAAGCGGCCCCAGCCTAGTGGTTAAGTCACTGCGCAACTGATAACAAGGTTAAGCAGATGACAACAAAGCCGGCCTGGGATGGGTGACCGCTTTATACAACGAGGCTATTTCATCATAAACACCGCAACAAGCTCGCCACTTGTTAGGTATTGCCTCCGAATACCATCGGCGAAATGAGGACGGGTTAATCCCTCCGCTGGGACCCTGAGGCCGTTTAAACGGTTCTCGGGAGCCAAATAGGCACCCGTGATGGTATTTATTTATTTTTAAATTTTATACCAAAGGATAAAATGGAAATTAAAAGGTACTTTTACCTTGTCATCAATTGTACCTAAAACGGTAATAAAAAAAGCTACGCCGCGGCAAACTTGCTTAGTTATAGAAATAAAAGTAGGACAGTATTATTTATCGAGTCTCTCACATTGACCTTATCTTCCACGCACATTGGAAAGTGTCTTGCATCTGTGATGCATCAAGTTGAGGTTACAAGGCCAACCGCTTTCCCTGTCGATAATGCTACTTTCGACCAAATCATGGGTCACTTTCGTAATTTTTAGCGAAAAATACACACCGCTTAAAAACAAAGGATATTAAACTAAGTATTTTTAAACTATCTTGATAGGTACTTTTTACAATTACTTATGGTTCGACCCACATTTCGATGCAAGGTTTAATAGTCGAGGGTTAGTCAATAAACTATTCTAAAATTCCTAACTTAGTAATTAAGTATATAACTTTCTTAAAAAAAAAAGATTATCCTAATAAGGACTCCTCTGCCATCTAGTATTAGAAATTAGGACTTCTAACTTCACTCATATAGAGTTATACTATTTAGAAGAAAGCTAATAGGGGCGTCTGTGTATAAGTAGATAACAAGCAATGACAAAATTCGTGAGGCGTGACTGGATCCTGCAACCACTGAACCAAGTGGTTGATTGCCTTGCCGCGAAAGCAAGGATCGTGGGTTCGAGCCCACCAGGATTTTTTTCATTGCATTTTTATCTTTTAAAAAATAGATATTTAGGATTTTCCTAATAAGGAATTTGTAAAAATGCATTTATAACTTTCATTAGATTTATCTAATGAAAGTTATTATAATAAATCACACTTGAATTTATACCTACTATTTATTTAGATAAAGTAACAAGATATTTGTATTACCTAATAGTTAACAATGAAAATAGTTCACGCTCATTACTCCATCCATATTCACAACATAAAAAGTAATACGATGAATAATAATCAAGAATAATATATTGTTTTGCAAAGTATTCTGCTTGATCGAGCTTGTCATTACATTACTTGAAGATAACTTAGCTATTAACAAAGCAGCTCTTTTGTATATTCGGTTTCAACATAAATTAGCACGGTTGCGCGATATGGAACGTGCTAATTTTACGATTTATGTGCTTCATTTCCCTAAACAAAAATTCCATTGCTTACATTTAAAGTAAAAGACGTATTTATGTTACAACCAAAGGGGATAATAATAAAGAGTTAATAACAACAAACTCCTTAATTAACTTTATTTTTCAAATTAAAAATTAGGAATGGGAATCAGTATTATATTTATATTCAGTTAACAAATATCCATGCCTGCTCTCTATTATATTTCGTCTCTTATCTTTGTGTTTTGTCCATTTTAGTCTCTAGTCTCTTTATAATCAAATAATATTAATCAAATACGGAAAGAGTTTGATTGCTAGAGCATATAATTTTATAAGAGAGACAAGGTACCGTTGTTTTACGCGCTAAACGTGCGTCTCGCTAACAACTCTATTGTAATGTGTAACGTAAGATAAATGCTATGTGATAAATGAAGCCAGGAAACTCCGGAAATGTGTAGAATGAGAACTGGCTGAACATCGATCAATTGAATGTTGTTTACTTTTTTTTTTACTTTCAATTTAGGGTTACGATAGATGGATAGGACAGTGTTAAAAGGAACCCTTATTTCTACTTTAATGGAAAATCTGCCTGTCTGTCTGTCCGCATATAATATATCGAAACTTAGTATGAGTAGTAGGTCTAGATCTTATAGACCTCAATATATTCTTAAGTCAAAAATATTTAAATAATTAATATACGTGGTGGCCTAGTTGGTTAGACCTTGGACTTAAAAACACTTAGGTCCCTGGTTCGAATTCCGGTGTGTACGAATGAGGTTTTAATTTAAAAATTTATGTACATTTGTTTGACAACACCACTATAGTGCCTCGGAGAGCACGTTAAGCTGTCGGTCCCGGTTTCACTATACTTACCAACTTGTGAAACTGTTTATAGATGGGTTATTGAGTCTATTCAAAACATCGCAACGAGCTAGCCACTTGTTCGGTGTAGACTCATACCATCGGCTACGACGAGGTGGGATTTAAACCCCTCCGCTGGGTACCCTGGGGCCGTCTAGGCGGTCTCGGGCGCCGTAAGGCACCCGTGATGATACATTATTACATTATTCAAAAATATTTATATATATATTATACTACATAAACAATAAAAATAGGCATAGCAGATATTATCGCCATCTTAGGGATTTATTATATTAAATAACCTTTTTTGGAATGAGAAATCTACGCAGTTCTGACAATAAAGGAAGATGGGTTGTAAGGACTAATTGATAGCAGACAGAGTCTCTGAAAACAAACCAAGTGGCTTAACCAAAACCAAGTGATAGCTATAAAATTACTTCGAATAACTTGCTAGTTTTCATTATGTTCAGTCACGGTTCGCTGAAGTGTTGTCGACCGCGCCGGTAAGACACTAAGACGGATGTAGTATTAAAGTGCAAAAAACATTTTTTAGGTGC